>OU015742.1:59207228-59230714 GCA_907169655.1 Acomys percivali | reverse complement strand
CTCTCTCTCTCTCTCTCTCTCTCTCTCTCTCTCTCTCTCTCTCTCTCCCTCTCCCTCTCCCTCTCCCTCTCCCTCTCCCTCTCCCTCTCTCTCTCTCTAATTCAGTGCAGAATTCCAGCCTATGAGATGGTGCTGCCCACACTCGGGGTTGGTCTCTCCTCCTTGGTTAAAGCTTTCTGGAAATCTCCGACACACCAGGCTTGTGCTTCAAACATGAATTTAGATCCATGGAAGACAGACATGAAGATTAGCAGGGGTAGAGCTACCTGGTGTACAGAGTCTTCAAGAGCTCAGCCAGACCCCAGAAAACACTTAAAAAATCCAGAAAATCCTTAAAAGCTCTAATCATGGTGGGAAGTTTGGTGACAGGGAAATTAAGTACTCTGCTGCCTCAAAAGACACAATTAAATAAGAAAAGCCACCAGATAGAAACAGACATATATAATTCATCTGACCTCTGAAGGGCCCCTCTCTGGCATGCATAAGGAGCACCCTCAAATCAATAATTAAATAGACAATTGACAGGCAGAAGGCTGAAAGAGACGCTTAAAAGAAACAATGAAATGGCTCAGGAAAGCTGCCCGGCCTCCAGGAAATAAGAGGCAGGTCAGCACGAGCTTCCCCCTGCACTCACAGTCAAGCAAGAAGCCAGGGCACGAGGTGAAGGGACACAAACACACTGACTCTGGTCGTGCAAACCGGAACAAACCCCTGGGGAAAGGGCTTGGCCTGGGAAGCGATTGTGCAATTGTTGTTTCCTTTCTCATCTTTTTTTTTTTTTCAAATCATTTATACACAAACTAAAGACAAAGGGAGAGGTGACTCTCACACAGAGAAAGAAGGTGGGCGCTGAGAGCACAAAACAGGCATGGCTTTATCTCACGCTTTAAAAAGCAAAGCCCAGCACTCACAGTTGCATGTGTAAGCACTGACCCTACAAAGCAAAAGGAGAAAGGTGTTGTTACGATGAAAGTTGCCAGAACCAACTTCTCTCTAGGATAGGGAGAAAGTGGTATAGGGAGTATGAGAGGACATGTAGGGTACAAATGGCTCCACGTCATCTACCGAAGGGTCATGTCTCAGGGGCTCCGTTTGTGACCCGGCACTGAGGTGTCTGTGATTAAATGGCCGGGCTTTTTTTCTCTTCCGTCTGTGTCCTCTCTAGAATGGCAGCAATGTTACAGACATTAAAGGAAAGAAAAAAACAACTCTGCGTTTATGTTACGTACAGATCCTTTCAGGTAAAAGGTGCCATCAAAACAAAGTCGTAAATAAAAGACATCACAAGATGGAAGAACAGAGTGTGTGCTGGGGATGGCTCCCACTGGGCTCCCAGGGCAGAGTCAGGACATGTAAGTGGGGATTGTAGTTAAGGAAGCCCTTTGATACCAGATAGAGAGACAATGATGGATGGATGGATGGATGGTTGATATACAGATAGATTCTAGGTATGTAGATAAATAGGTGGATAGATAATTGGTAGCTAGATGGTAGATGTTAGACAGATAAGGTAGATATATTTTAGGATGGATGTTTTAAAGATTTATGTGTGTGTGTGTGTGTGTGTTTGCACACATGTGTGCACTCAGAGGCCAGAGGCATCAGATCTCCCTAGAAGTGGAGTTACAGGAGGTTGTAAGTCTCCTAACCTGGGTGATGAGAATCAAACTTGTATTTTTTTTTTTTTTTTGAAACAAAGTCTCACTTTGTTGTTCAGGCTGGCTTTGATCTCCTGGCAATCCTCCCCTAAATGAAAGGAATAAACACTTGCAATGCCACCAGTGAGATGCCCTCACTTAATTCCGTGGTATGTAGTCTTTATCTTCATGCTGGTTTTAAAATTCCTTTTAATCACACGAAATGCAACTCCAAGCATGCGGCAAGTGTTCTATAAATGCTTTTCCCTCCTTCCCAGGATCATAGGAAGCTGCTTCTATTATTTGGGCTGGAACCGTGATTCTGATCCAATCATCTCATAAACCACAAAACAAAAGAATAACACGTTCCTTTGTTTTTTTTATTCTACAACTTTGACTTTATGGAATTCAATAGTGTCTGGTTTTTCCGGCAGAGCTGCTGCAGCGGTGTGCACAAATATTACCATCTAGTGTTTGTGGAGCACTCATCCGGGGAAGGACAAGGCACTAGACACCGTGTGAGAGATATTTAAAAGACAGGCAGCTATGGCAACCCGCAGACAAGAAGTATCGATAGGAAAAAACAACTCGGCTTTCTTCCGGAAATACTTAATTACATCTGGACATATTTGCATATTTTCTTTATGACACTCTTATTTTAAAAAACAAAAGACATATAAAAGAATCACAAGCTAGAAAGGGAAAGAAAAAACCCATTATTTTTTAGTTTAGGGGAAAACACAGGAGTGCAGGACTCTCTTCATGCTTTCTTCTCCATTTGGAGGCTGCCATGTTTGCTCCCAATTTCTGGCAGCCCACTGACACCTTCCACCAGGCCCTCACACAGGAAGACCTCCCTCCTACTGCTTCCATGACACATCACTGGCCCCACACGCCTCACCTTGAGGGCCGCTTTGACATCTCTTCTCTTCTCCACCCACATCTCGTGAGTCAGCTTGCACACGTGGGACGCCACCTCAGCCTCTCCATGCCCTTCTTCTACTCCTTCACCTACTGACTCAGCTTTCTTCCCCGTTGCTACGGAGAGTTCTCTGCTCAGCACTTGCTGAGTGCAAGGCTGAGCAGTTACCCCTGACGTCACCCCAACATGACGGACAATGTGACATCAGAGAATGTGATGGTTCCCAGCACCCCAAGGACAATGTCAATACTCCTAACAGGACATTGTCCACCCGCGACGGGATGCAGGTTCCAGATGCCGGAAATTCCTTCTGGTTCTCTCACATCTTTTAACTTCATGTCTATGGGACTTTACTTAAGGACTCCATTGTCCTGAAATATATTTTTCATTACATCAATCTTCTATTTATCTTCCCCATCTTACAAGTGTAGGCACCTCACCCTGAGGTCCCCTCTCTCCACCTCAGACATAACTGTAGATCTCCCTGCTGTGGGCAAGCTCAGGACTCTTCCCCAGTCACATATAGCATCTCCAGGACTCTGAGGGCTTCATCAGTCAGTAAGTAGCAGCCATATATGAATTATCTCTATAGAGCGGACTCCAAGGACAGAAGGTAAATAGAATCTGATCAACTCTGACCACATCAGGTCTTCCTTGCTAGTGTGGGGGACCACAGAGAAGAATCAGATATACAAGACTGCATGGGGAACTGATGCTCAGAATGAGAAATAAGGATAGGAAGGAATGATTCCAGAATTCTGCAGGGTGGGAAGACCTCTCAGGGGAAAGGACCGTGGGGAGGAGATGAGACCTTAAGGGGAATGGATGCATCTGAGTTGAGATAAAGGACAAAGAACATGTGGAAGGGAAGAAAGTTTGTCCCAGATGAAGGGACAGAGCCTTTGAAGACCTGGGCCAGGAACAAACATGTGCTGCCCACAGCACAGAGACAAGTGAAACTGGATGCTGAGGAGAGAGACAAATGTCTAGAATCAGGCCACAGTCTCCAGTTCATGATGTTCAGGGGCTTGCGACTTTCAACTGACAGCAGTAATAATACTATGTCAATCAATTCAGTCACAGGTCAAACAAGAACCGCAGCCCTCTGTGGTTTCACATCTTCACACTGCTGCTGGACAGCTCAGGAGCCAGGCTGCGTGGCCACCATCTTTGTTACTGACTGACAATTCTCTCCTACTAAAACTGAGACCCAGTGCCTTCCATGTTTCCCTTCCCCTTGACCATCTTAGACTACGAGCTCTTCCTGTAGACCCCTGATCCCCTTCCTTTCTTCTGTAGGATGACTGAGCACAACTACTACCACTAGGGAGCTGATGACCACTTCTCTGAGTGTTTGTGTGAGTTCCCTGGGGAAAATGTAGTAGGTTTTATTACTGAAAACTACACAGAAGTCCAGGTTGGTGCATTTTCCCCAAATGAAAATTTTTCTTTATTATCTTCCAACTTGATAGTTTCTGATGAATAGTCACTTTTCTTTCTTCCTTGCTTTTCCTTTGAATTTTTTCAATATTTTCCATTTATCCTTTGGATTTTGCTTTAATTCTTTTCATAATTTGTATGTTTGTCTGTTGTGTTGATCATGGTTGAGGGTCTCTGAGCTTTGTGGTTGTGTGGATTTGTGCCTTTAACTATTTTTTTTTTAACTTACAAGTCATAACTTCTCAGGGATGTCTTGTGCCACACCCTTCATCCTTGCTTCTAGCACTTCAGTTTACTTCTGTTACAAACCTGGCCTTTCCACATGCCCCTGTAGCCTGCCGTGGTCTGAGTTTGTATTTTTGAGTTTAAATTTGGATTCCTTTGGCCTAGTTTCACATTTTACTAATGCTCCCGGTGCACCTGAGTCCACTGGGAAGTCTGTCTGAAGAATTCTCCTTTTTTTGATACTCTAATGCGTTTTTCTAATCCCCGCTCCCCCACCCCCACCCCCAACCACTGGAACTTCCTATATGTTCTGAACACTTTGTCTTCCCCAACAGAGCCTTGACACAATGACCGTGTTTACACTAAGTCTCCATCATGCTGTTACCTTAGCTATGTTTCTCTTTGCTATGGACAAATATCTGATGGAAGCACCTTAGGGAAGATGGTTCATTCATTTTGGTCCACAAGTCAGAGGTACAGTTCATCACGGAGGGAAGGTGTGGCTGCATGAGAGGGAGGCAGCTCTTCATAGTGTATCAGCTGTCAGGAAGCAGAGAGAGAGAGAGAGAGAGAGAGAGAGAGAGAGAGAGAGAGAGAGAGAGATGGGAGATTTTCTATTTTTATTCAGCAGGCAGCCCTAGCCCACAGGATAGAACAGCCTGCCTTCAGAGTGGATCTCCTCTTCTCAGTTAGAGCCTTCCAAGGCATTCTAATAGACATCCAGACTGTGTTTTCCAGATAATTCTAACTCTGTCCTGTCGCCCATGGAGAGAGGTGGTGCTCTGGGTACTTTGTAAGCTTCAGGTCACACAGGCAGTGTTTGTTTGCCTGTTGCTGCACAGTAAGGACTGGTGCCAACAGTCTTGAGTCTGCTTGTGTTCAACCCCTTCTCAGGCTCTGACATAGATACCCTGGTGCAGGCATCCCACCCCCACATCTGTCTTCCTTGGATTAGCCCTTCTGACCTTTGGGTTCTGAGCTTTTGTGGCTTGCAACCTCACACCTCTACAGGTTTCAGTAAGATGTGCAGAGCTGGGCTTCTCCTAATGATAAGCTTCTGAGCAATTCTCCCTGTTTCTCCCATCCTGAGGGAAAGCTGTAAGTACGGTCTATTTAACTATGTCAAGGTATGTGCCTGGCTTATAACCAGGGCCTGGGAAAGATATAAGAATTCTGCTCAATATCTAGGAATCCTTTGGTGTGAGAGAGAGAATGCCCCAAAGTCATCCACAGATCGTTATGTGCGTACTGGGCCCAGGCAGATGTGGGGTCACCCCTCTCCCCCTCAGCATGCTGTCTTTACCCTAATCTCTTTACTCTGGCATGGTAAAAGCAAATCCTCCAGGAAGCTTGTCACAGGGTTTCTTCCCTTCTCTTCTCAAGTGTCACTTGTGTGGAAAGGCCTTCCTTAAATAGAATCTCCGTGACCTAATACACAGTCCTGGGCTGGCTCATCCCACACTGATACACACCCACCTGTGCTCCTGGAACTTGAGCATGAGTATTGTTTTTTGACAGTCACCTCTGGGAAGTGGGAGGCGCCTGCGCAGAAGGACAAGATTAGTCCACTTCTCTGCTTTGCCTCCAGCATCCACCCGCCTCTCAGGCGCGGGATACATCAAGAAACCCTTTAAAACATTTGCAAACTTGCTTTAAATCAGTTTCTTAAAGAAGACTACAGGAGCTGCCCACCTGTGAGGCAGCTCAGCTGCAAGGCTCAGGCTACAGCAAGGGGTAGCTGGTTTCCACTTTTATAAGCCCACATTAACTCACAGTGACCCCATCTCTAGTGTCCAGCAGAGGCCAGCCAAGTATCTGCCTATAGGGCTGTAAAGTCATAACCACTGCACCTTTGACAGGGCACAACAGCAGTCCCAGATGAGGCACCAAAGAATGGCATGGCATATGTGACCCACTGTAACTGGATCCGTGGGACCACGAAGCTGTATCTCTCTAGGCTGCACCTTGCTGATTCCAATGGCTGGGGTCAACACTGCCTTCATTCACCCTGACACAGCCCATAACTGACTTTCAACCGTGTCCCAAACCTGCGTCAGGAAGCTGCCAGAAAGTACTCAGCTGCGGTGGTGGTTGAATTTGGTTGTCAACTCGATTGGAGCTGGGATCCATTAAGACAGTAATTCTCAACCTCTGGCTTGCGACCCCTTCGTGTGTCAAACGACCTTTCACGGGGGTCACCTAAGACCATCTGCATATTGGATATTTATATTATGATTCATAGCAGTAGCAGAGTTACAGTTATGAAGTAGCAATGACAATAGTTGTATGGTCGGGGGCCACCACAACACGAGAAACTGTATTGAAAGGTGTCAGCATCAGGAAGGTTGAGAACCACTACACTGAGAGATGTACCTTTGGACCCATCTATGAGATTTAGACAGCCCCAAATACAGAGAAATCTGAGGGCCGCTTTGCCTGCCTGTCTTTGCTCCCTGCTGGTGAGTGCATCTGCTCTGTTGCTGTTCTGAAGCCATCCATTCCTGACATTAGAGGATTCCTCTGCTTTCAAATGTAGACTGAGCACCATCAGCTCTCCAAGAATCTTCTAGGCCTTCAGTGCCAGACTGGAACTGGCGAGGCATCCAGCCTCATGGGTTCTCAGCCTCCGGAGTGTGCAGACAAGCCACTGCAGGACTGCCCAGACCATGTAATAAATCCCCTTACATTATTCATTCCTTCGATTCTCCTCCCAGGGAGAATCGTGTTTGCAGCATGGGGCCATCAGATGAGGAGCGTACATTCTCACCTTTTGGGTCCTGGCTTTGTGCCCGGTGTCATATGGCATGATGCTGTTCACCCATGTCAACTTCTTGGACCTCTTGTTGATGTTGTACTGAGCATCTTTACTCGAATTGAGCTCTAAGGAGCTGATGCCAGTGTGGAGTGAATGTTTCCTGTGGTACTTACAATGGATCTGTGTGACCACAGCTGGCCCCTTCTATTTCTGTCCTCTGTAGTCTGGTATTGGGTTTGCTCCTCAGAGTCCCCAGGGGCCAAGTTAAACACACCTTGGTGCATATATGTACAGCTGTTATCCTGGAGTCAGTATTTGCTCAGCCCTCCTCCATCCCAGGCTCCCCAGAGAAAGTCTACTCCAAGGAGGGATGAAAGCTGTCTGAGGGCCCTGGCCTGGAGATGTCCATCCAAGGAGTGTCTCTTCCTTCCTCACAGAGAATAGCTGAGAGAATACAAGTATCACGCAGGCAGCTTTGGAACTTAGCCAAGCACCACTGGGCTGGGCTGTGGATCTGAGTACAGTAGCTCCTCTGAGCAGCTCCAGTAGCAACACAGACTCTTTCTCACTAGCTGAAGAGACACAGCTGATGTGGGAATTGTTAGCAAGTTCACAGATGGGCCCAGGTGGGAGGAATGTATTTTGTGCCGGGTTACAGACAAGTGTCCTGTGGGCAGACCCCACCAGGGCTGTCAGCATCACTCATCAGTGTCCAGCTCAAGTTTGCAGTAGAGCTGCGTGGGCACCGGTTGGAAGCAGGACACTGTAGCTCCTGATGCCCAAGCGAAGTCATGGTGACTCAGACAGGCTATCCCAGATGCCAGGTGAAGAGTAGATTCAGACTTTCCTAGGTTCCTCTCCCTGTGGAAAAACCATGACATTCCAACAGAAACTTGACTATCCTTGTAAAGAATCATTAAATACTCCAAAACTAGCCATGTACAGAGGAAAAGCCAGCAGGCAGTGTTACCTGTCAGCATCAGGCCGGCTTGCCCCTGTCCCAGTGTTTCAGCTCCCTCCATGATCCTGGGCACTTCTGTTTATATCTATGACCTCCATAGTGTGTGCAAGGTGTGTCCTGAATGCCTGCCTTTCCAGTTGGCCTTAGTACTGCCTTGTCCCACTTAAAGACCCTGTGCTTGAAGGCACTAGACCCTAAGCTCAGGGCTACCCACCCCTCAGATGGTTGAGGCTAGAGGAACTCAGAGACTGCAAGAAGAGCTGCAGGCAACCCTCTACTCCGACTGGAAGCTGGAGGTGCTGCCTTAACTTCCAGGAACAGAAACGAGGCTAGGTGACTATGGGATGGCGGAGAATTCAGCTTCTCTCTGCTGTCACTGAGCCCCTCCATGTGCTTGCAGAGAGGGGCTAGATGTCTGGGGATCTGGAACAGCTTTCCTGTCACTGGAGCCCCGAGAAATCAATCTCTGTACCGCTCATGGTCCCTCTGGGGTTTGTTCCATTCCTCTGCTTGGCCAGTCTTCAGAGACAATTCTCCCACTCCCGAAGGAGAGGCAAACCTCAGGTGGCTTCGGGGCTCTGCTGGGAAGGGAGGTTGATAGACAATTATGCTGAATACAAAAACATTCAGCCCAAGAAGGATGTACCCCAAACCTGCAGCTGCCCTGTCCTCTCCCTAAATGAGACCTGAGGGATTAGCAGCTTTCCGCAGGCTTGGAGTCCTCCCCAAACAGCTCAGAAATGCATCCCCTTTGTCTTTCTGTCTTAAATTGGAAGTGGGGTTTGCAAACCTAAAGAAGAAAGAAAACCTCAAACAGATGTGACTTGAGGGATGCACTCACACTTTTCTAACTAAATATTTTATTATTAATAATAATTGTGCTTCATGTGTGTGGGAGAATGCACATGCCATAGCATCCAGGTGAGGACACAGGACAACTTTAGGGACTCAATTCCCTCTTCTTTGCACCTTGGCGAGAAGTTTTATTTCTACTGCTCTGCATACACTGGGTAGCTGACCTGTGAGCTCACAGTAGAAGTGCAGGGAATCAAGTGCTTCTCTCCATGGGATCTGGGGTTGTCTCACCTAAGCACACTAGTGCTTGTGTATCTACGGCACCCTGGAATTTCCCACAACAATTCTCATTTCAAATATTCTATTTCCTTGCTACATGTGTGTGAACTCAGACTGGAATATATTTCCCAGTATAGACGGCTGGATCTGATCTCTGTTGCTTTCAGGGGTTGAATGTTAAAGCTCACCCCTTGTCCTCAGAAGGCGTCCTTTCTGCAAGAAGAAGAGCCTTACGCCTGTGAGAGGGTATGTTCTACAAGTCAGGCTGGGATTCGAGGTGAAGGATGAGACAGGAGGCAGAGCCCTCCAAGGCTCCTTCCTGAGGCTATTTGTGCCTGGGAGAGCCCTCTCAAGGACAGAGAAAGGCCAGCTTTCTGGGACATACTGTGGCGGCAGAAAGAGCTCTGTCTGCCCTCACACCACCAGCCTTACAGATGCCCTGTTCTGAACCCAACCTCTCTGTTCTGCGCCCAGCCTCTCAGTGTGTCACTTTATAGTATCTAGTGCCTGGGTGAGGTGGGGGCACATTTTAAAGACTGCCACAGGGGAAGATAAATCCATGTCCTGGAGGATGATGGGAGGAGGAACCCCAACTAAGTCCTTGAGGTCTCTGTTTTGTGTGTTAGCAGACTCTTCTCTTTGCTGAGTTCCCTGTCCTGCATACAGGAAACAATTGGGGAACTCTGGGAAACAGCTTCCTCTGGGCCATTCTTCCTGAAGTTCAAAGTTCCTCCTTTGGCGCACTGCAGCACATAAATTAGCATCATAACCACCTTCCCCAGCCCTACCTGCACAACACCCCCCCCACCCTGCCCCGCCCCCCACACACTGTCAGTACAAAGCCTTCGTATTGTCCTCTTTGCTACTAAATAACATCAACAAAAGTAGCTCAGACCCTCAGACCTCAGGGACCACAGCTTCTCTGGTTTAGGAGACACCATTCACTCAGCCAACCCCGGTCCCACTGCCCCTCCTGCCTGCCCCCACCAGCCTACTCTGCCCCACCCTGCCCTACCTTGTGCTGAGCACTGCACATGGTTCCATCCTTACAGGCACCACTCTGGCCTGATAAGGTGGCTTTGCCCTGGTGAATCTGAAGAAAGATAAACTGGAATGTTGCAAGAGCTATGGAGGGCATGTAGGACCACCCAGGGCAAGCCGCACTCTCTCACTAAGGTATGGAATCCAAGCCCGTAACCTCCAAGGCTCTGCACTGTGTTTGAAAACAAGACACACACAAACACACACACACACACATACACACTGCCCCGTAGGAAGACGTTAGTGTCTGGTGTGCCCCATGACTGTGTTCCTTTAACTACTGGTTCCTTCAAAACAAAACAAAACAAAACAAACAAACAAAACAATCCCAATCCAGGAAATGCTTAAGATATGTAGGCAAACACCACACTGGAGGGTTCACTGACTCCAGGAGGTCTTAAAGTTTTAACACGCTTTGTGTCAGGAACGTTGAGGGAGGAGGCTTTTAGTCACAGCTGGCCGAAGCATGCCAGCATGGGAATGCTGTGTGTTCGTGGCAGGATTCGGATAGGCTATACTCTGAGAAACACTGACAGCCAGAAGAATATGAACCGAGCCCCTTTGTTCATGGAGCGTCCTGCTCTAAAGCTGCAGGGAATATTGGATTTGTGAATACTAAGAGATTGCTAACAAGGGGCCATATATAGATACAGAGCGAATATATTGTATATATGGGATTTTTAAATATGTACATAAATACAATATATACACAATGTATACATAAATGTATCTGTATATAAAATATGCATGTTATTGTGTATATATACATATATGAATATATACAAAATAACCCATCCTGGTAAGTTTTGATTTCTTTACAGAGCATAAAACCCAGTTCAGAAGTTTGTTCCTTGCCCAGGCTGCCTGGTGCCTGTGTTGGGACTTGTGGTCCCCATGGCTGCTTTCAGCTCACTGTGCCTCTCTCGGATGCCCCTCCCAGATGCAGATGCATCCTCTTTGTGAGCCAGGGCTCCATGGGCTGGGCCTCTGTAGGAACATTCAGCCCTCAATGTCTTCACCCACCACTATGTGCATTCCTGGAGATATACTCCATGTATTGATTACTGACAAAATTTGGGAAGCAGGCACATTCTCAACACAGAAGTGGTGGATAGTGAAGCTAGGTCACACCTCTATCCCATATTCCGGTAGCTTTGTTACTGGACAGAACAATATCCTCCCAGTTCTAACTTAATTCAGCGCCAATATAGAGAGAACAATTACTGAGTGGAAAGGCTAGTGAGTTTACTTCAGTGAGAAATATTTTCATTTGTTCTGGGGCCCCCAAAACTCATACTCAGTCTTTTGCGTGATGCATACAGAACAAACACCAAGTTGTAGAAGAGTCAAGATCTCTCATCTCATTTTACAATAGTTACTCACAGAGGTTATAGATGCGGAGTTTGGTGGAAATAAAGCCTCAAACAACTAACGAGTACCCAGAGGGGGGAAAGCTGGTTTCGCCGGCTGTCTGTGAGGTCTTTTGAGCTATTTATTGTCTCTTTGGTCCTTGGGTTGGGGGTTATAACAGTCTCTGACTGCTGACCATGGAAGCTGGTGACACCCTGTCAGAGGCTGACTCACCTGCCCTGTCCACTGCAAAACTCTGCCCCTTCCCCCCCGCCCTGCATCCCATCCACTAAGATGGGTTCACACACTACTTTCTGAAAAGATGGAGGGGTTTAGATGATAAACGGGCAAGAGAAAGGAGCATCTTCTTTCGGGGGAAGGGGGCAGTGAAGTAATGGAGGCTGCAGGGGCTTCTGTCTGCTATGGTCTCCCTGGAATGTCTCTGTGAAGGAGTGAAGGGTGGCTTGCTCTGTGGTGTTGTAGGCTTGGGAAGAAACCCACAGGGCTTGCTGAGCCACAAATGCTCTCTCAGATGGAGAAGGAAGGACCTCTCAGGCCTGCTACTCAAAGTGTGACTGGGAAGCCCACTGGCAACCCACCTCCTGGAACCAGCTGTTTCTTTTAAGGTTCTGGAACCCCAACAGTGCCAGCAACTGTGGCAGGTATTCACAGACAGGAGCCTGCTGCGGGGCTGCGGGGCGTGTTCCCTATTGCAGCTGTAGCAGTCAGCTAACCACAGCCACAGCGCCATCCTGGGCTCCACTCAGGCCGGATCTCAGGGTGGAGCCCGCAGCGTGCTGAGGAGCAGGCTAGTGCCCACAGGCTGCCTGGATGCTACCCAGAGTCAAAAGCTCTTTGCCTTGGGGCAGATGTTGTTATAAGGCCACAGTTAGCAGTCAGCGGCAAAAGCTGGCACCTTTCTCACGAGGTGTCACAGAGGAATGACATTACCCGAGCTCTTTGTGTGGGGGTGGGGCATGATGCAGAAACTGTCATCCATGTAGGTACAGACTTCTTGCTTGTAGCTCCTGGGTCTCTATTACCAACAAGACTCCTTTACCTGGCATTCTCTCATCCCAAGTCTCACCTGTGTGCAGTGTGGAGAGTGCCACAAAGCCAGAATCTCCAGGGTGAAGTCCAGGAACCAGTGTCCTTTAAATCACTCCAATGATTCTAACACACCCCAGAGCTCAGAAATGCGGTCTGGTGTGCAGAGGAAGAGAGTTCCCGTGCTGTTTAACAGGCGAATCTGGGAGTCCTGAGGCCTCTGGACATGCCTGTGGGGGACTGTCTTGACTATGTTAATTGGTGTGGGAGGACTATTTCCTATGCAGGGGATAATGCACTGTATCTTAAAGGAGAAGCTGCGCACAGCCCTGGCAGGCATTCATTGCTCGATTCCACCTGAAGACACCACCAGACTGGCTGCTTCAAGTTTCTGCAACTGCTGCCTGTCTCCCTAGCCACGATGGACTTGAACTGTGAGCTAAAAGAAACACTTTCTCCCATCAGCCACCTTTGCCTGGGCATTTTATTACCAGACAGAAAAAGGAGTTAAAACAGGGAGTACCCTAAAAGAGAAGACATTCCTCATCAACCTTCAAGTGCACTACTATGGGTTAGTTACAAAATGCCCCTGAAGGGGCCATTGTGTTTGGACACTTGGTCCCCAGCTTGTGGCACTACTTTGGGAAGTTAGGGATCACTTAGGAAGTGAGAGCTAGTTAGGAAAGATGGGTGGGTCACTGACGGGCGTGTCTAGGTGCATATGGCCTGCCTCTGCTTCCTGCCCCTGTCCCCTGCTTCCGCTTCTGATCTGCAGGAATGTGGGCACGCAGCTCCATGTTCCTGCTGACTCAGCCACAACTGCTCTATGCCTTGCATGCCACAAAGGACTGTCTCCCCTCAAACCATGAGCCGGAGCAAATCTGTTCCCCCTTGAGTTGGTCCCAGAGATGAGGCAGGAATCTAATAAAGAATCTGAAATCACTAATAACCCTAGTTGACATGAAAGCTCTGGGTATGGGATGGAAGCTAGAATGTCCTGCATATTGTATTCCATGCTTTGAGTTTCCAGGTATGTGAGTGAGTGCATGTGTACACACACATACAATCTCCATCTTGAACCCAGACTTAAATGCCCATTCCCTCCACCTTCTCAGCATAGCATGTAAGTCACACGCCTCACCTGACCCAGGTTACTCCCAAATTAAAATATTAATGAAAGATGGGCTGACTGATTCCATGAAGTGCTTTTAGAACTCTGCTATGTGGCTTCATTTAAAAAATCCATGCATATTTAATTTTTCCTTCACTGGGAATGCATTAATAATAATAATAATAATAATAATAATAATAATAATAATAATAATAATAATAATAATAAGAAGAAGAAGAAGAAGAAGAAGAAGAAGCAATTTCCTCAGAGGATAGAGGAAGTAAGACAGATGGGCAGGGAGCATCAGTGCTGTCAGTTGTGGGGAGGCAACCCCATGCCTTCTCATTACTGCTACGCTCTGTCAGGGTGCCACCTAACTGTACCTAGCTTCACAGGAAGTGTCCTAACATGGGACACTTGCCAGCACACCAGGAGATATGATGGATTGTAGAACAGCCTTGCAGTGCAGGTCTGCAGGTGCTGAGGCACCGTCGCCTGGATATGCAGGTATTGTTCATCAGATCAACCAGAAGTGGAAGGTGCCTGATTTTTCTTCTTCTCTGGCTGCAGTGAGTGCCAGCATCAAGCTACTGACACATGCAGGTGGCAGGGGAACCATCTTATCATGCTGGAGGGGTAGGGGGAGCACATTCCCCTGTCTCCCCGTGGCTACTATGCTGATCAGAGTCCAACCCACAGCAAGGTCACCCTGACTTTGATCCCTGTGGTTCTTGGCCCTGTGTGAATGTGTGACTGTGATACTAAGGGCCCTGCCTTCCTCACAGCCTCATAACCTTCACCAGAGCTAGGGTGGGGTATTTGCTTGGTCTCTCCGGCTGCCACATACTCACTCAGCCACTGCAGCTGATGCTGTCTCCTCTAGGCTCAAAACTTGGTGCCTCTCAAGATTCCTTGCCTCCCTCCTGTCTTCCCATTCTCTCTCTCTCTTTCTCATTTTTTCTCTCCTCTTTCCTGGAAATTGCTGCCTGCTATCTGATGCTCTGCACTCTGGAGGACACTTGGGCCATTCGAGCTTTCACAAGAGCACCCGGGGCCGCCCTTAATCTCAGGAGCTTGTGCATGGAGCTGTAGGCCGCTCTCTAGGCATCCTAAGAGGTGGGGTAACAGGAGTGAGCGTGGCAAGGAAACAGCAGTGTGGGGTCTAGGTCAGCATTGAGAACTAGTTGCAGGCTTAGAAACTGTCTGGTAAGAACCTGTCTGGGGCTTGGTGCACTGTGTGTGACAGCTCTGGACTCTGGACTCTGGTCACAGGCAGCATTTTCTCTGTTTCCCCATCCTTGGCTTCTCTCTTGTTCCACACAGCCTTTGTGCTGAGGCTCAAGAGGCAGCCATGGCCCCAACCCGTGACTGAGTGTTGAATGGCTAAAAGTCGAGCAGAGAAGGAGCCAGTGTGGTTTGGAGAACAGTGTGCATGCAGAAGTCCTGGAGAGCTGGTGGGAAAGCTTTGCTAGGATTCACCACTGACCACCAAGCACGGGGTGATGAATTTGTTGGGATTTGGGTTAGCAGCAGCCCGGGAGGTTTAGCCACGTGTTCTGGACCATCACATCATGAGAATGTTCATGGCTGGTGGGGTAGAAACTCTCAAGGTTAATCACTGGGAAATCTTCACGGAACCTGCCTGAACCCTCCAGTTGCTGGGATTACAGATGTGTGCAGCTGTGTGCCTGTCTACTTGAAGAAACCTTTCAACAGCGAACCTTCTGCAAAGTGGAAGTGCATAATACGCCAGATCAACAGCACGCCACCTTGGAAGCAGGCATGTGTGACTAGAGTTCTGCACACAAGTTTCATTCCCAGCATGCCAGACTTCCACATCTACCCATCTGCGCCCCTTAAAGGGACTGTTGCCCATGCCTGTCATGTTATGGATCAGCACTGTGTAAACGTAGACTCCCAAGATACTTGCTTCCTGTGCTTGGTGTTGGTAGGGCTTGCCCATGCCTCGTCACATGCTCTTGTGTTTATAAAAATATGGCTCTGATGGATTGCACTGTTGCTGGCGTGGCTCAGAAGAACAGTAAATAAAGCTAACATGCACTTTCTTGTACGTGTATTTTGGAGATCTTTGTGTATTTGTTTATCCTGAGGTGCATATTCAGAAAAGAGGCTATTGGCAGATTGTGGTGATCCCTACCCTGCCTGGGTTTTAGATTTTTCCCTGCTTTGATGCAGAATGTGAATTACAGCTTCCGGAAGCCAACTTCCTGCTGGGTGATGACTGACACCCAGCACTTTCCATGCTTATTGTGTGTGCAAACGGGCTTGTTGGTTGAGTGCCTGCTCTGTGCTTATTGAATCTATTTTCCATGTTTTATTGGCCTTCTTTTGGTCTATATAACCAAAGCTTGAATTTCTGGTGTCTTCTCCATTTGTTATTTTCTCAGAGGTGTCCTTCAATAAACTGAAGTTTTCAGTCTCAGAGAAATTACATTTATCTTTTCAATTCCTCCATAGTTAGAGATGTGTGTGTGTGTGTGTGTGTGTGTGTGTGTGTGTGTGTGTGTGCACACGTGCACACATGTGCTCTCTCTCAGGTGTACACCTGCATGCCTCTGTGCTGTTTCTGTGTGTCTTTTATGTGTGTTTTGTTTAGAACCTTTTGCCTACATGAAGGCTCTGAAATGTTCTTTCCTGCTTGTCTTCAGGCTTGTTTTTATATTTATGTTCATATCTACAATCTGGATGGAATCAATTTTTGCAGATGAGTTAGGTACTCAGGATGCAATTTGTTAAAGTCAAGTGCATTGAGGCACGATACACACTGCTGGGAACCCGCTGCAGCCAGGTGTGCTGCGTGATGGGTTTTGGCCAATGCACACACGCACACAGTGGGAATAAGCCAAGGCATTTTTAGCCTATTTCCATCACCTCCCAGAGCTCCTTCAGCACCTCATAGTCCACAGTCGTGCACCCTGACAACATTCTCAGATCACCCTGCCTTGATAACATCAGCAGAAAGCATCAGGCACAGGTTGAGTGTGAGTCTTGCACAGCTCAGGAATCCTGAGAGCGGCTTTCTCACACTGCTGCCAACATCCCACTGTGTGGACATGTGATGCTCCTATGTGATGCTCCTATGTTCATCAACAACACCGACTTGGTTTGATCCAGTTTGGGAGTATTATAAACAAAGCTACTGCAAAACAAGCAGGAATCTGCCCTTGTGTGAGTATTTGTCTAGATTTTTCTTGGGCAGATAACTAAAAGAGGTTTAACTTTATTTTACTAAAAACAGCCCTCCTTGCTTTCAACAGCCTCTCCCAGTTGTCTTCTCCCAGCAGAGAATACAAGCTTAAGCCCACCCCCCACTTCTTGGCACCCCATTCAAACCCTTGTTTGTTTCTGCCCTGACTGTGTTAGGTGTGCAGTGGTACCTCCATGGTTCTCAATCTGCATTTCCCTAAGGGTCCCAAACCACAATATATCTTATCTTTCATCTGCTGCAGTGTTTGTGTAGGCATTTTGTGCAATTTCTCACCACTGTTTTTAAGCTGTTGAAGGTGATTCACACACACTGGATAGATACACACATCCTGTCAGCTATAGGTTGCAAGTATCTTACTGCTCTGTGATGTCTTTATGCCTTTGTGGCTGTGGGTGCTAATTGTCAACTTGCAGGATGTGCAATCACTTGAGAGACTGACCTCTGGGCATACCTGTTGGGAATTACTTTGATTTATCAAATTGAATTGTGAAAACTTGCCCATTGTGGGTGGCGCCATTCCCTGGCTGGGATCGCAGCACCCACCACCCTCTGCATCTTGACTGTGAATGTGAGGTGGACAACTGCTTCAGCCTGGACTGCACCCTTGAACTGTGAGCCAGAATTAAACCTTTGTCCCTTAAGCTGCTTTCGTCCGGGTGTTTAACTAAGACAACCTTTCAATGATTTCTTTATAGAGTAGATTTTAGCTTGAATTATGTCAAATTTAGAAAGTATGCTGTGGGGTGTGGGGTGTGGAGGGTTTACAACTTCTTTTATTCCTAAAACTTCAGACCCAAGAAAATTTAAAAGATTTCCTTGTGTGGTTTATTGCCTGAGAATGCTTGTGTTCGGGGATTTTGCAATTAAGTCCGTGGTCCACATCTGGTCGATTTCCATACATTACAAGGTAGGGATCGGCTTCAGAGTCCCAGTATTGATGTCTAACTGTTCAAGCAAGCCCTTTGCTGAAATGTTTGCTGCCCTTTCTCTGTTGAAATACTGGTATTTTTATTGAAATGCAATCGGTTTACAGGTAAGCTGTCTTTACACAGGCTGCTGCTGCCTGCTACTATGAATCGTCTTTACTTAAAACCTTCATTGAGATGTGTTTTGCACAGCACAGAAGCTGCCTGTTTAAAGTGCACTGGTTAGAGGCTTCCAGTGTAGCCACACCGAACACGTGCTAATTTTAGAGTATTCATGTCACCTTAAAGGAGCCTCACTAAGCATCAGTCTCATAGCTGTCACTTTGTGAATTCCTGCCCAGTTGCTGTCAAACATTAATTCTCTCTCTGTCTCTATGAAACTCTGTTGGAGATTGCCCAGAAATGAACTAGCCACCACGTGGACATTTGCATCTGGCTTCCTTCATTTAGCATGCTGCTTCCAGGATTCACTCATTGTGTGGCATATGTCAGTCCATTGTCCCCTCTCTGCGTGGCTAATGCTTTCCATTCCTCAGTTGTCAGCAGTTTGGGCTGTTATGAAGAGTGCTGCTGTGAGCTTCAGTTCACAAGTTTTGGTGTGGAGATTCACTTTTGTCCTCCTGGATATACAACAGATTGCACTAGGGGGAATCATACGAAAGTATTATCAGAGTGTGCGTCCTAACTAGTATCGTCTTGACACTAACCTAAACGCATCTTGGGAGAGGAAATCTCCACTGAAGTACTATATAGGTCAGAATGGCCTGTGGATGTGTTTGTGGGTCATTATCTTGATTGTTAATTGATACAGGAAGAGCCCAGCCCACTACAGGTGGCACCGTTCCCAGACAGGTGGTCCTGAGATGTGTAAGAAAGCTAGCTGAGCACGGGCTATAAGCAAGACAGAGAGTCAGCCAGCAAGCAGTGTCCTTCTGTAAATTCTGTCACAGTCTTTGCCCTGGCTTCCTTTAGTGATGGGCTGTGACCCGGAAGTATAGCCTACATTGTGACCCAGAAGTGTAGCCTCGACTATGACCTGGAAGTGTAGCCTGCACTGTGACCCTGTGACCTGGCAGTGTAACCTGGACTGTGACCCAGAAGGTTTTACTAAACCTTTCTAATTCAGGCTGCTTCTGGGTAGAGCATTCTATCACAGCAGGATGAGGGAAGCTAGGAGAGAGGGTGTGTATGTTATGTATCTCATGATTCAGGCTCTCAGCAGACTAGATAACACACTGTGGAAGAGGCACACTGCTTCAACGTGAGAGAACAGCCTGGGATACTCTTCAGTCTTGCTCCAACACCAATGGCTGCATGCAAACCACTGACTGTTCCCAGTTTATTATCCACTTCCTTCTGTGTTGTTGGCCTTTGCCTGATGCAGCTGGGGCTTGTGTTGTTTGGGATTTGCCTGTTTGTAGCTGTTATGTCCCCATGAATTGTTGCTTTTAACATTACAAGGTATTCTGTCTCCAGCATTTATTCTTTTCTAAAGGCCTAATTCATTTTTCTATTAATGTAATTACCCCACGTTTTTGTTTTTAAAGCTGTGGCATGAAACCTCTATGCTTCCATACACCAGCCATGGCGTCTTTGAATCTCTTGTGTGTATCCTTTCAACAGCGTCTGGGTCTACGGCACGGGGGTTTTCCCCCATCTCCTCATCTTTTCCTGTTGACAGTTTTTCAGCTTTGCTTGTTTGTTTTCCTTTTAACTGACCCGCACAGAAAGCAGTCACCAGTCAGGGGATCCCTGCCGTCCACCACATTGCTGCTCGCTCTCTACATGTATCTTTCGCTTCCATCTTCTGTTCCATGATTCCCTGTGTTTTGTTTTCCAAACTCTCTCTAACATCTTTTCAGTCCTTTGGTTGCCTCTCTTACTGTCATGTGTGCATTTTCTTTACCACCAACGCAGTGACTGCACGTGACGGCACATAGTGTGTGCTGTCGACAACTAGCTTATGTTGATAGTGACTCAATGGCAGCACACTCAGCCCTTTGCTCCGGAGCCTCTCTGCTTCTTCCTGCTCCTCTGTCTGATCTCTGTCATGTGATCAAGGGCTTCATGCCTTACCCAGCCATCAGTGTGGTCTTGTAATTACTGGTTTACAGGATTGGCTTTTAAAACAGATGGGAGAAGAAAAGTTTTAAAGGCAAATCAATATTTATCTTGAACGTCCTCATTGTTTTGTTTGGTTTAGAATTTCCCTCCATGTAGCCTCTCTTGTAGGTCAGAGACTGTGGGGCCAGAAAGCTGTGTGACGTGGGGAGCCCACTCAGAGCAGGAGTGGGGGTCTCAGACTGTTTCCTCCCTGCCCTGGGCCTGCATGTCCTGCATGTCCATGACCTCTGCCCCCCTTGAGGTGGTCACATAACCTGGTGGCCAGGTTTCAGGTTAAACTTTCTTTCTTTCTTTATAAGGTCATGTACAGCTCGCTCCTGGAATTCCTCTCCATGCAAATGAAGCAGTCCCAGCACCTGGGCCACAGCCAATGACAGACACTCACCCTGAATAACCCCACCCACTCCCCAAGGTTTATATTAGCCCTTCCCTCCCTGCCCCGCCCCCACAATGAAGGAAGCTGTTTCACTGAAAACTGTCTCTAGAGAAGGCTTTCTCTCCTGCACTCAATACAGACCCAGATGCACCCTAACCCATCTGCCCGGCTAAGCTTCATCCCCTCCAATGCAGCCTGGTGCACAATGGTACATGGACACCCTGAAGGTGGCAAGAGACAGATTTTCCTAGCTAAGTTCTATTTAGGAATCTCTCTCTCTCTCTCTCTCTCTCTCTCTCTCTCTCTCTCTCTCTCTGTGTGTGTGTGTGTGTGTGTGTGTGTGTGTTGTGCATACACATGAATATGAAGCCTCACATAGAGGCCAGTAATGGAGGCCAGGACTGTTTCTCGATCATGCTGCTCAGCATTCTTTGAGGCAGGGTCTCTCACTGAACGTAAAGTCTCCTGCCTCCACTCAAGTAAGTGAGCGGCAAGCCCCTAGGATCCCCTGTCTTTCCCTTCCCAGCACTGGGATGATGGATGACAGGAGCACGCTGCCACACCAGCTTTGTATAGGGTGCAGGGTCCAAGCTCAGGACCTGGTGTCTATGTGGCAGCACCTTGCTACCTGGGACTTCCTTGACTGTCTTTCTTTTCTCTAGGGACAACTCTCTTGTCCTGATGATGAGGGGCCTATTAGCTGGAAGGACATCCCTGGTTGGTAACTCTTTACTGGCCAGGTTCTGAAGATATATTTTCCTTGACTGGTTTCATTGTAGCATTAGTTGGCACCTTCACCTTCCCATGGTTTATTTCTACTGTCAGCTTTGTGGGCAAGCAGCTTCTTCCCAGTGTGGGGAGGAGGCCATGGTTGAGTTGCCAGAACTTCCACATTGCAGAGGTGACCAGATCCCATGCTTGCAAGTCCACAGGCTAGGACTAAAAGAGACATTTGCTTTGACCCCTGCAAACCCGGAGAACATCAAGGGCAAGGGGCTGGGAAGAATATAGGAGGCAGAGATGAGGAGAACTCTGTAAAATGCCGCCTTCTGGGTGTGACATGGCTGTTTTGTTCAATAATGCAGAGTCTATGACTATGGGCACAAGGTTTGTACACAGAGGGAGGGGGAGGGAGAGAGAGGGGGAAAGGGAGGAAGGGATGGGGCAAGAGGGGAGGAGAAGTAGTAGTTTGGGAGAAGGGTCGGGCCCTCTTCATCCTCTGCCTAGATCTCTTTGCTTTATTCTGGATTACAATTTTACTTTCGTGCACATGAAAATATTTTTCTTTGCCATCCTTTTAAAAAACAGTGATCTTTTCAATTTGTATATACTTTTCTCTTTATCAGATTCAGAGCCTTTTGTTTGTTTGTTTTTTGAGACAGGGTCTGACCTCAAACTTGCTATGTAGTTAAGTCTGGCCTTGAGCTCTGGACTCACCTCAGGAGTGCTGAGGCTAACCCCAAGGCAGGCCTCACCTTCAGTAACCAACATCTTGTCTTATATGTAGTATAAACCACTGCCCAGCTGTTCTCTCTCTCCAGTGGCCAGCCACTCTGTGTCCATCCCTCTGTTTCCGACCTCTTTCATAGTCTCTTCCCTGTGTCTCTTTATTCTGAGTCCCAAACTTGCTCAGCACCATCTTCCGCTTAGTAATTTCCCCTTCACTTCACTCTAATGAGTTGATTCCATAAGATGAGTTTTTAATTTTAATTATACGCTGTGTGCGTGTGGTATTTGCGGCGTTCTATTTATTTCTTTTCTGTGCAGTTATTTTAAAACTGCCTGGCTTTATCTTCACATTTTCAAATGTGCATAGATTCAAGTGAACTCACCTTCATACCTGGTCTTCCCTGTGCCTTCACCGTGAGCTGTCTCCTGCGTGATTTCATTGCTTGGTGATTTACCTGTAATTTTTTTTTTACCTGTGTCTCTCTATTTCTAGACTCATGCCTTAGAGCTAAGTGAGCTGTGAGGTTAGAGAGAGACAGAGAACAGGTCCTGTGGAGGGGACATGGGCTTGGCCCACATCAGAGCCAGTGCCTCTTAGGAGCACCGCGTACTGAGTTTACAGCTGTACAGCTGAGGTCAGCAGGTGATTGAAGTTTGTACGTGTCTGTGGACCTGCTTGAAAGCTGTCTATGCAGCACCTTGTCAGGAGACAGTCTCCTCTTCCTCTCTGGCCTCAGGACGCCCCCCCCCCCTCCCTTGTAGCCAGAAGTGTCACCTACAATTTTATTGCAGGATGATTGCTTCCTTTCTCGCCCAGCTCAGCTGGACCTATGCTTCTGGCTTGTTAGTTGTTTGTTTTGTTTTACTTCTTTGGAAATAAAAACTTAAATGTGTGAAAAAAGAAAGACCCCCCCCCCCGCGTGTTCGCGTTGCTGCTTTCTCTGTCTCCCTCTCTCTGGTTCACAGATCCTTCCATCCTACTGTTCTCTTTCATCTCCTCCTCCCTGGTGTCTGACCATGGCTCTCCAGCCTCAAGGTTAAATCACTTCGAGGTTCAGCCATCTGCTTGACTAGTTTAACCTGAGTGGGCCAGTGAGGGCCAGTGAGTCTCTAGCCTTAGCTCCAGCAATCAGTGGGAGGAGCCATGCTCATGCTTGTAAAAGCATCTTCATGAAGGAGTCTCTGTAGAGTCAAGGTGGTGGGCTGGACAGATATGCCACCAGGAAGACCCTGGCATTGCCACGGGGAGCAACAGATGCCAAGTGACCATACTGGAACCCTTAGTTTAGTTGCAGGACATTTTCTCCTGGGTACTTTGTGGGTTGCTTTACCTAGCCACTGTGACAGTGGCCATTTTCCCAAAGGGAACCATCACAGAAGTAATGGGTAAATTACAGTCTTTGTCACTGGCAAACAGTCCAGCACATTCCTTATATCCTGTTCCAAGTCTCAGGAATGAGAGGTCATCCCTCTTGTCCAAAGCCTTTGCATGGTGAGTTTCCAGAACTGGGAAGACCTTGTTAGACTCCACAAGACTAGGCAAGGATAGGCCCACTGTTGCCACCCGAGACTCCTCCACACCTGCTCTGCAGCACCTCCACTTTCCCAAGGCTGGTGGGTATGTGTAGGAGCAGATGGCTTCATAGTGTGAGTGGAACAAATATTTTTAAAATAATATTTAACAGAAGGGAAGAAGGAGGCCTCACCACAGTGAAAACCCCATAGCGTCAGGCTGGTTCCTTCACCTCCTGCAGCGAAGTCCTCCCACCCCATCTCTCTCTCTCTCTCTCTCTCTCTCTCTCTCTCTCTCTCTCTCTCT
>OU015742.1:59173100-59196008 GCA_907169655.1 Acomys percivali | reverse complement strand
TCTCCCTCCTCTTGTCCCTCCTCCTCTCCCTCCTCTTGTCCCTCCTCTTCTCTCCTCTTGTCCCTCCTCCTCTCCCTCTTTTCCCTCTTCCTCCAAAATGTGGGCAACCTACAGTTATGAGTTCAAGATGACCAATTAGAAAGAAATATAGGAAACACAAACCAGGTTAAATGGCATAGGATATTCTGCCCATACTTTTCAGAACTCAAGGATTCCACAGGGAAATGATCTGGATCTCTCCATGACACAACACCAGGAACTGAAGGGGACAAGGCCACAGGCAGATGAGGACACAAAAGTGGCACAGCCAGAGGCAGAACAGACATCTCTGAAAGCATCTGGAATCTTGACCAGTTGATAAATATTTGATGACGTAGGGAATTTTATTAGTTGCTTTTCTGCTTTTGTGATAAAATAGAAAGACCAAAAATCAATGCAGGGAAAGGAGGTTTTATTTCGGTTTATGGTCACGGAAGGATCCAGTCTATGAGGAAGTTATGGCACAGATAGGACAGTATGGCGGTGGGCGACAAATTGGTCAGACACATTTTCATCCACACATGGAGAGGGGGAGGAAGAGAGGGAGGGAGAGAGAGGGAGAGGGAGGGAGAAAAAAAGGGAAGGAGGAAGGGAAGGAGAGAGGGAGGGGTAAAGGAAGGGAAGGGTAGAGGGAGGGAGGGGTAGAGGCAGCAGGAAGTGTTGGGCTAAGGCTGTAAAAGCTCAAAACCCACATCAGTACTTCTTCCTAAAATGCTCCATAGCCTTCCCAAACAACATGCCAACCAGGGACCAAGTGCTCCAATGCATGAGCCTGTGGGAGACATTTAAACACGGCATTCTACAGCCACTGGCACCCACAGGCTCATGACCATATCCTCAAGCAAAATATATCTAGTCTAATTTCAGTCTTGCTCCGCCCAAAGGTGTCCAAAGTCTCAATCTCTTCTGATATTCAATGCAGCCTCTTAGCTGCAATTCCCTGTGAAGTCAAAAGGCAAATTATGTGCTTCCCAACGTTTAATGACACAGAATACACATTATCACCTAAAATGGAGGGACGAGGGTGTGTCCTAATGAGAGCTATGGAATAAAGGACTGTAGTGGGGAGTTGAAGGGCGTGGCATTTAGCAGGGGTCTGTTGAAAGTGGAGGAGTGAACTGAGGAGGAATGTGGCTCCATGTCCTGCTGAAATGACAGTGGGAAGGCTTGCTTCTTGTTCTTTGTTTGAAAACACCAAGAAGAGAGATAGTGCCTGTGGCCTCCTTCCAGGGGCTGATATGGGGGCTCACAGAGAAGGTAGGTGGTGGCAGAGAACAGGACTGAGGGACACAAGGAGGCTCAGGACATGGGCACACACCCAATCCTGTGACCTCTGACCTGTGACCTGTGACCTGTGACCACCGCTGGGGCTTGCAGAGTCTTTCTTGGAATAGGGTAAATGCATCTCACAAGTGCTTGCTCAGGAGTCTAAAGGAAGAGCCTCCACAGTGAGTAAGGCTGGGTGCATGGTCCGTGACTTCCCAGGCCGTCCAGACAAGATCCAGTGAGCACGCAGGTTTGCATGGGTGCCTCACTGTCAGGAAGCCTTTAAGGGGTAGCAAGAGCTAATAATCAGGCCCAAAGGTAGAGTGGGACCCTAGATGTGGGGGCTGAGATTTCTCTGATTAGAAGCTGCTCCTACCTAAGCAGAGCCAATCACTGCATCAGGGGTGGATGGGACGTGATGCGGAGGTGACAGAAGCATAGAGGGCCAGGGACAGACCTAACGTGGGGGCCATGCAGGACTGGGATATGGGCTTAGGGAAGAAGAAGGAAATGTGTTCAAACACAGGATGGAACATGAGGTGGCTTGGTCATCCTTCATCATGGGTCCCTTTCTGGAGGATCAAAGCATGGCTAGTGAGACCCAGGTAATGCCGGGCAGAGCAGGAGGGAGGCTCGTGAGCCAGAAGAAATCCTGGATGTTGTGGACTTTGAGAACACAAGAGAGGATGCACATACCAGGCACGACAGTTGGTGACTCTGGTGTCTTTGAAAAGCATCAGTTGTTAATATAGGCAAACTGCCCAAGGATGCTGTAGGAAGCTGGTGGGATTCTCATAAGGGTGTGTCTGGCACCCCTGGGTGTTCTGTTTTGCTGTTGGAACATGTGAGACATTTGAGGAAACTTCAGACAGGGTGAGGATAAACACCTGTATACTTAACATCATGATTGAAAGACACAGACACCATTATTTTGCAAAGACAATAAAGCTGAGCTAGACAGTTAAAAGCAAGGTCTCCCCCCAACTTTGTCTCCCGAAATTGTCATCAACACCTGATGCATTTACTAGGCTAAAGGCGTACATACTCCTCCATTAACAACACCCACGTGTTCCCTGTGCTTTTATGATCACCTGCGAGCAATCTTACTCTTCCTTTTGCAAAATATGTTTTACATTTTAATATTATTGATGTTATTTATTTTCCCCAGCATACCACATCATACTGTAAGTAAATCCCTCATTCATAGATGTATCTACCTATTTTTTCTGAGACATAATTTTCTTTTTTTTCTTTGTTTTTTATGCATCAAAGGGTGCCTTGTCAGTGTTCTAGTGCCTGTTTATATGATAGTGTCACTATGACAAAACAAAGAGGTTGAACTGTGTACATATTTCCAAGGTCACATGATGTTGGAAATTTGCAAGAAGCTATGCTGGTTAAAGATGTCTGGAGCCTGAACAGTCACCCAAAGCTCTCTATAACACTGGAGCATCATCTTCAGCCTTCTGGCCCAGTATATCTGACAAACATATTTGTGAGGAAGGAACTACTGAGGACTTGCTTACCCTGTCTTAGCAGAGTTTGGTCATCGAGTTGGCCTGCATCCAAGCTTGCCCTTTTTTAGGCAGAATTCTGTCAGTGGGTGTAACAAGGACATTTTGCACAGTGGCTTGTTTGCCACATTTGAAGCCATCTCTCCATAAGGAGGTTGTTTGATGTTTGTCATCTTCTTTGAGGTAGGCTTGGTGTTGCCAGGAGTTAACCTGTCTTATTGTCAAAGAATCTTTAAAAATAATTTTAAAAATCTTTAAATGTCATATTCTGTAGGTCTCTGAGGTTTTTTGAAGACTTTATCTAACTATTTTACTTTATCTATCTACAGAATCATATCTATCTGTTAGACCTAGGATGTATAATCTTGTAATATAAATAGACTAGTAATTGACATGACCATAATTTGACCAACTAATAATTAACTTGTATAACTTACTTATCCTAAAACAGCCTGCAATAGCACTTTCAAAGTATTGGAAGTAAACTTTGTATTCTACTTGAGTTGTATGGGTATAATATTGCATATTAGCATAGAAATATATATAATGTGTGTGAAAAATAATCATAAATTTGAAATTTATACCGATGTATCAAAATTACACTTGATGCTCCAACATTATAGACAGTTTTGAGTGACTGTTCAGGCAGCAAACTGTCTCTGTCATGTAACTCATTTTGGAAGCTGCTAACCTCACTTCCTGTGCACTCTGGTAATTAATTTTATTCCTTTTCAAGTGTCTGACTGGATTCAAGGCCAGGTAGTTTAGTTTTATAATTAAGCTTAGTTGTTTATAAGTTAAATGTTTTTAGGTCTAGATAGATGTTTCAAGTTGATAGAGATGAGATATGATAGTTATTGAGTTACATTCAGAATTTTAGACTCACCAAGATAAGGAAGGTGTTTTCTTCAAGGTTACCAAATACATATGGCCAAAACACTTTGAATATAACATTTATATAATTCCTGATTGTTTCATGGTTCTTCTTGCTGTATGTAGTTTATTATATATGGGTGTGTAGTAATATAAATATATATGTAAAAAAAGAAAAAATAAATTAAATCTTTCACTAAAGTATTTCATAGCAAAAAAAAAAAAACTATGTCTGGAGCATCCTGGTGCCTGGCATCTTCCTAAAGCTTGGGTGCGTGTACGAGTGTGTGTGTGTGTGTGTGTGTGTGTGTGTGTGTGTGTGTGTGTGTGCATTAGTGTCTCTTTGCATGTGTGTATGTGTGTGCATGCATGTGTATGTGTGTATGTGTGTCTGAGTGTGTGTGTGTGTACATGTGTGTATAGGCCACAAACTGAAATCAGGTGTCTTCCTCAATCATTTCTCCATATTATTTCAGGCAGGGTCTCTTATTGAACCAACAGAGCTCACCTGCCGTTTGAACTGGAAGAGCAGTGTGTCCTGCGTATCCTGTGTTCCTGCCTTCTGGTACCAGGCATGTGCTACTGCACGTAGCTTTTAAACAGATGCTGTAGATCCAAATCCAGGTCCCTGTGCTCATAAAATAGACACTCTGTCAGCGGAACATCTCCCCAGCATCTCTGCGAACTCTGAATGGAACTTTGAAGCTGGGACTCTATGAAGGATCTTGAGTGGGTTTCAGACCCTACTTACTACCCAGGTGAGTCTGCCCTTGGGTTCCCATGAAGAAGGCAGGAAGCTGGGTGACAGAAGGGATACTATGGAGGCCAGGAGAGCCTTGAAGATGCTGGGCTGCTGGTCTTAAGGATGGCAACTTCACCTGGTGCCAGGCAAATGTAAGGAATATGGGTCTAGCTGACAGAAAGGCAGAGCAAGCAGTCTCCCTCAACGCCTCTAGGAGAAGGCTCTGAGACGCCATGGCTTTTTCCCAGGGAGGGTGGTGGCCACCTTCTGAAGCCCAGGACTGCAAATGAAGAAAGCTGTACCACTTCAGGGCAGGACTGATGGCAGTAGCTACAGCTGGGGCTTTTAATTCTGTAACTAGCCCAGCAAGAAATGCCATGCTATGTCTTTTGTGGTTTTCTCCTTCCTCTCCAGGTCAAGCCTGTTTGATGCTCTCCCCTTTAGATTTTTTGTTGAAGTGTTTCTAGATTTTTTTTCCTTTCCCATTGTCATTTAGAACATAATTTTTCTATTTTTGCCATTCTGGATATAATTTTGCCACTGGTGTCATTGACAAAACTTCCCTCTGATCTGTGAAGCCGACTCTGACCACTGAAGCATTCTACATTTTACTGGATTCAAATTGTCTTAATCTATTTTCTTGATGAACTCTTTACTATCACACAGGAATAAAGATATTATCTTATATTTTTCTTCAAGCAGTCCTCACATCCAGGCCACGAGTCCATCTGGAATATTTTTTTGCATATGTATGAGGGAAAGACCTAAAATTACATATTTCCACATGTCTGGCCAATTGTCTCCACACTGATTGTTAAACAGCCTGTCCCTCCCATCTGGGCGAAATGCTGCTTCATTCAAACAGGCATCTCTCACAGGTATTATGAGCTCCACGGGGATTAATTCCACACTCTGATTTCTCACAACTGTCAGACCCATCTTTGGCCCTTTGTGCTGTTAGGTACTTTTCTGAGTCAGCTGTCAAGCTCGGTTAACTTCTAAGGTTTTGTTTGGGATTGCCATGAAATCCCACATTTGTCTGCAGCAGACATCGTCTTCTTAGTGAGACTTCATGTTTTCCCTTTTTTTGTTTTTTCCTTCTTAGCTGGTCCTTCTTCATGCCCATGTTCTGCCCTCTGAGTCTGTGCAGTTCCCAGGACCCAGTGTTTCCCAGTCCCCTTTTTGCAAGGAGGTGGGAAATCTGTAGGGCTGTGTCTGGGAGACACTGGCCTGCTTCCAGCAACCCTGTGAGCTCCCTTAACACTCACCACAGGGCTGCACCCTGCCTTGTCAACACAGCAAGTCTAGAGCTGGGTCTGAGGATCTGCACCTCTAACAAATGATGCTTCTGCTCCTGGGACCACTCTTTGAAGGAGCTTCCTTGCATTTCTGTAGAGTCACTTGTCCAGACGTCTTCCATATGCTGATACAGTCCAGATATTTATGCTCACCCTAGACTCCGCCCACTCCTTCCGATTCCAGAATCAGTTAACAACGCAACTTCTGTAATCTGCCCTGAAACTTCCCAGACTCCAAAGCAAACACCTCCTACCCACCATCCTACAGCAATATGGCCCTTCCACCGTCTCTCCATTTCAGAAACTAAAATCTCCCTCCAGTGGGGTTGGCCCAAATGGGAAGTCATCCCATCCTCTTTCTTTCACTTTCAGCAGTTGGACAAACTGTCAAATTGTCTTCAGAGTTGGGTTCTTGTCACTCACCACCTGCACCATGACCACTTTAACTGATAGTCACTTGGATCATAGTGGTCACCTCATGTTTGTGTCTCCGCCCTACCATTACTGCCTTTGGCTTTCTTGACACTGAGCATAGCAGACTAATCCTTTTATTGGCTAAGTCTGTGTGTCTCCCTTGTAGGAAAGATGCCTTCTTAGAGCAACGAGCCATCACAGATCAGCTGACCCACACCCACCTGCTTCTCCTGCCTGGACTCTGACACTCCAAAACATGAATATGTAGCCACATGTTCAGAATCCAACCATAGCGAGCTCAGCACACAGGATGTACACGTTCACATGGCATTATGTGACCTTTCCTGAGGAAGTGAACAAATACCTATCCACACCAAACAGGAAACCAAAGTAACATTCCACCAAAGTCCAATTTGATGAACCCATGACCTCATCAGGTTTAGCTACAAAAGTGGTGTAAGAATACATAAGATAACCACACTACAATGCAGAGAGGGATGCACAAACAAAGGACCATGGACGATGTGGACATAGATCCTCTGCTCAGATGTAGCATATAGACAGCACAGTCTCCTGGTGGGTCCCACAATATGGGAAGTGGGGACTACTTCTGACATGGACTATGGCTCCCCAACATTGATCACTTCCCCCTGGCAGGGCAGCCTTACCAGGCCACGGAGGAAGAGGATACAGGTAGTACCAACAAGACTTGATAGGTAGAGGTAAGATGTTAGGGGAGGAGAGCTCCCCTTTCTGAGGACCAGAGGAGGGAAGGAGAAGGATGAGGGAGGGAGGGAGGGAGGGAGGGAGGGAGGGAGGGAGGGAAGGAGGGAGGGAGGGAGATAGGAAAGCAATGAAGGAGGGGGCTACAATCAGCATATGAAGAATTCAAACTATAGAACAAGCAGGTGACTTATATTGCTAATCCTACTGCAATGGAATAGCTCTGAGACTGGCTGAAACACGAATGTCTAGGCATAGACAATGCTTCTTGTTGGCTACAGAATCCCTGTGAATTACTATTAGATGCCATTCTTCGTATGGCATGAATGAAGACTTAGAGATGTATTTCTTCTGCTCATACAAAGAGTAGAGAACCAGCCTTAATTGTAAATGTGCACCCTGCACACCTCATACACTTATAATTTTTAGTCTGTATAATGCTTGTGAGAAGTTATATGGTTTCAGAACAAAAGAACTGGATACTGACACTAGCTCAAACCTGACAGGAGTCATTCCTCTCAGCATGTTGGACACTGACAACTTGCATCTTTCATGTTCCAGCACCAAGTGTTTCAGTTGAAGAAAGCTTCCAATCCCAGTTGGTCCAGCATTTCAGACTGTCCCACACAGGACTTCTATTAAGCCTGGGATTCCTCAACATTTAGAAACTGGGCCATAAATGCTATCCCTGGCTTGTTTAACCATTTTTTTTCCAAATTTTATTTGGGCCCCATGAAAGTATTATTCATCCCAAATCAGCCAGAAGAAACCTTAAGAGAACAATGTCCCATTTCCCTTAAGAGGAGTTGGGTAGATTTTTTGTTGCTTTCTTGGGCTATAGATGTTTATTTTCATTGAGAATTGTATATAAGTTATTATTGGTCTTATTCAGAAAGAAAACAAGGTTGCACTCAGGGGTGTTACTCTTCAGCTTTAGCTTTCTTCCTTGGGTTTGGAGGCCAGTGCTCTTCACCACAAAGCCATCTCTTCCAGCTTCTGACTTTCTTTCTTGTAATATCAGCTATGCATTCAACGCATCTCGGTTTTACATATACTGTTTCTTAGTTTTGTGTGAGAAGCTTATGTAGGCTTAGAGTTTTCAGAAACCTTACTTCATTTAGGGCTCATTAAACGCTTCTACCTCCCTTCCAATTCATGGACCAGAGCTAGGAGAGAAGGAAGGTTAATAGGAAAGGGGGTTGTGAACCTCTTTCGATGTAGTTCCTTGTGGTGAATGCAGGATACCTGAAAACAACAAACAACAGCAGTGGAGGCATGACTTAGTAGAAACAACAAGACTCCATGAAATGGACATGAGCAGCCAGAAGAAGCAACAAGACTCCACCAGAGCACCATGATAATTGTTCTGGGGCATTTCTTTCTGCAAAGCAAAGTGTAGAAAAATGAAGACCAGCGAAACCATGTGAACCACCGCAAAGCACAGCATTGCAAAAGCGTCGTCTCACTGTTTGTGTGCTTCTATTTATCCCATCCCCAAATCCACACAAGGATGGATTTCCAGCTGGCAAACACCACGCCCCTCTCACGAGGCAGCTTCCAGCCAAGTATCACATGCTCTCTCACATGCCTGTTCTCAGCTGTGGAAAAACACTCCTGCAACTCACACTTGGGACCAAAAGAAAAAAAAAACACATTCACGTGACACAATTGAGTCTTCAAAGAGACAAGAAGCTTCCACTTCAAGCTTATAAGTTTGTCTGTGCTACAAGTATCCCACGTGAAACACATCTTTAAAAACCCCTTCCCAAACTCAAGCCAAGGTAAGTGATGGCCTGGTATGCAGTTCTCATCAGCAGCTGGTAAGAAGCTCCTGTTGCTCTTGGTAAGCTTGCAGGAACAGTTCTCAAATGCCTCTGTGCTTCCAAACCATTCCAAGATCCTTGGAGCATGCGTACACTAGCCGGGACTTGTGTGGGTAACATCTTGAGTTCTTTGCATTGTACCCATGTTAGGAAAAGCATGAATGGAAACCAAGGTGCCCTGAAGTAAGCAGACTCACACAGGATCTCTGAGCCAGCACTGGGCCTAGTGGAAGGACACCATGGCTCCTGAAGCTTAGGGAAATCTTTATTCTTTGGGCCAAATCCACTAGAAACAAGAGCTAGCTGTGATGGAATCGTGCACCCTGCTTGCATCAGGAACATCCTAGACACCTAGAGAGCTAGGGCAGGCGCGGGCAGTTAGACAGCACGGCCGCTCACGTGGCCATGCATATATTCATTGACTCCTGCTCCTCATACAAGCCGGTTTTTGTTTTCAGTGAATTTACCTCCAATAAGAAGAGTTGAATTATTAATTTTTCTGACTCTCCTCATCCAAAGTTTTATACTCATTGCAGAAAAACAAAGCCAATTCAATATTAAAGCAAAATTAGAAAATTTTCAAATATCTACAGCAAACAGGAAAGAAAAAACCCCACAAAAAACAGAAGTCAGGATCGCTTTCCCAGTTTATATGGTGCTGCTGTCTTGGTGCCACTGGAACAAATGATGTCGTCTTTTGTGGATCTCACTGCTTGTTCACTGGGGCAAGATAAAAGATAAATGGCCTTATAAATAGAGAAACAGCCCCCCAGGCGACAGAGAAGTTCTTGCTTTGATATGCAAGACATCACTCTGTAAGTAACCTGCTGCAAGCATCTCTTGCCAGGGACTCACAGCTGCAGGTTGGTGTTTGCCGAGGTGAACGCAGCATTCTCTTTTCCAGAAGAGGCTCGGGAACTCATCCTCCATGGAAGTGGAAGTACAGCACCTTGGGGCCAGTGGGCCCCGGTGATTATTTTGTCCACTCTCTTCCACTCTGGAAGCTGTATCACTGGAGTCTCAGAGAGAGAAGAAATGGAATATGGGCCAGTCATGACCAGACGCCACACTCAAATGGAACCAAGATAGCCTGTGCCTCCCAGACCTCACTGTCAGTTAACTACTGAGGAATGCCATGTGGATGCCATCCCTCATGGTCCAGCTGAAATGAACATTGGGTAAATACAAACAAAAGTTGAGCAAATTCCACCCACAAAGCCTTGGACCAGACCTGGGAAAGTTGGAGCATATGCACAGAAGGCTCACTGCTCTTGGACCAGACCTGGGAAAGCTGGAGCATGCGCACGCACAGCACAGAAGGCTCACTGCTCAGCAGCCTTCTTTTCCCTAGAAGTGAGACAGATCATCTACAGAGTCACAAATGGCCATCATGGAGCACAGACTCAGCATTTGACTTGATGTGTCTGCCGTGCGTGACAATCCCCGTTTTGCACTGGTGCAGTTGTGATTGTCCAAAGGAATCCCTCACAAAATAGGGGCACCTTACAGGCCCGACTGAAGGGGGAGGGAAAGCGTCCAAGGTGCGCAAGGCATCACTCACTAGACTGTTTTCTTTCCATTAAATGCCTGAAGCCCCAACCCTCCCCCAAAATGGCAGGTGAGACATCTCCTTCTTGGGACAGCCACTCATAATAAATGCAGGTGCTCTAGGAAGTCCTCACAGTAAAACTCATTGTCTCACCAAGCCAGGCTTAGGTAGCATCATTTCTTTGTTCCGTGCAGTGTCAGATACAGCTCACAGCGGTCCCCAGATTCTCTTCCACTGTAATCCCTTCGTGACAGTCCTAAGGGCAACTGTGCCAAGGCTTCTATCAACTACAGCTCCATTCCTCACCCCATTGCAAGCCCAGTCTTGTCCAGGAATCAAGGATGTAGATAAGAGGACAAATGATCCCTCTCAAAGAGCCATAGCCTGAGGAGAAGGATGGAGAAGCCAGGAGGAGCTTCAACCCTGCCTGTGTGCTGCAGCGGCTTTGGGAAGGCTAGGAGGGGGCAGGTGAGAGGGCTAAGTAGGTAGAGGTGCTTGTGGCCAAGGCTGATGACTTGACTTTGAACCTTGAGACCCACATGATGGAAGGAAACTCCTGAGAGTTGTCCTGTGACCTACACATGAGTAAATGTGTGGGCTCGCTCGTGTGTTCTCAGGCACACACACACAAATGCACACACATGCAAATGCATAACCCACATATATGAATACATGCAGTAATTTTAAAAATACAAACAAAGAGAGCTGGCTAATCAAATTTTCAATGTGCTAGCTACAATAGCAATGTAGGCCTCCGAGAGACTTAGATGTGACCAGATTCGGAGTCAGCTATCAAGGGAAGCAGAGCTAGAGGCTGAGGGACAGTCAATCTTGACACATCCCCTGCTTGCTGGGAGTGGGGACCTGGCAGGGGCAGGCAAGGAAAACCCGAGAGCATGTGCTGGGCCAGTGCTGCAGAGGTCCATCCTTAACATAAACTCACAGCCCCAGCTGTTGTGTCACCCTCATGTGGTTCCCCACACCTCCCTTATCACTAGGAAGTCTAAGGATGTTTATGAAGATACACACATAATTAATGGGGATAACTCATTAATTTACAGGCCAGGTAATCAATACACAGGTTAATCTACTCAGGCATCTGAAGAGCCATGGAGATCTCTGTTTGCTTTGCTACTTAGTGTTTTTCCACATCACTGGCTTTTCTGCCCTCCTGCCTCTCACACTAAAGCCTTAGTCACAGAGAAAGATGATGGCTTAGCGCATGCTTCCACCGGACCATTCTCACGGACAAAAGGCTTATCCACAGCTCATGATGGGGTTCCCACAACAGAAAACAACATCCATCCCCATTTCGGAATTCCTAATCAATCTTGGTGTGATATGTCCTTTCCCCACCCGCCTGGGTCAATTTCATGTGTTTCTAACAAAAGAAGAAAAAAAAGACAAACTTTTTAAAAAAAATAATTAACTGTATTAGTAATAGAATAATAAGGCTTTTTGTTGGTGGTTCTGGTGGTTAAAAAAAAGGAAAATAAATAACTAAAGATGCACAGAGAAGGCAGCCTAATCTCTGAAGGGTCTCTGCACACTGCATAATTTGGTTCAGACTGAAGCTCAGGTGCCAAAGGGAACCAAGCATTAGCAGAGGATTAAGCCAGGCCAGGTGGTGTGTGTGGCTCAGTGGCCAGCACTTGGCCCTTCACGCTCCAGGAGGAAGCTGAGCACCTGGCAACTCCTGCTTGGTCTTAGACGCAAGCAGCACAGAACCCCCATAGCTAGTTTAAGCAGATGTGGACTTGCTAGAGACTCAGAGGTCTAGTCTAGTATTCCTGGGAAGGTTAAGGAATGGAATGTGCAATCCACAAGGCAGGGAGGGCACTGTCACTGGGAATCAGTCAATCACATTAGCTGCTGGGTTCCTGTCCTGTGACTCAACACGCTATGGTCCTGGGACACCAGAGGCTGGAGTGTTGGAGTGTTGCCTCAGCCCGAAGTAATTAGTCATAAGCTCACCCCACATCTGCTGGCCTCTCCTCTTGCACTCTCATCCTCTCTTCTGCCTCCAGGCTTTGGAGATTGCCTCCAGTCCCAGCTCGATCCTGAAGTTCACACCCAGGCAGCCTGTGGCACTGACTACAGAGCTGTTTTGCCTTCCCGGCTGCCCTCTAGGAAAAAGGTTTGAGAGGGTTGCAGTGGACCAGAGTGAGACAACAGCCAGTGTCTGCCTCAGTAAACAACAGGACAAGCGTTTGGCTGTACAATTGGAAAAAAATTACCCTGAGAAACACAGCTCCCAGGGGTCAGAGCTGCCTGTTCAGCAAACTGAGCAGGAATCCAATTCCTTCATCTGGAGTCTGGGTACCCAGAGATAAGTCTTGATGGGGTGCCTTTGTTCTGCCTTGTGTCCTACACTCTCCTACCGCCTTTTGCCCCAGAAACACAGCTGCCTCCTGCCCTCACAGATGAGATCTGTGTAGACATTTTCTTCTAGACCTACAAGACAGGCTCAGAAATCATTTCATCAGAGAAGAACAAACCTGCATAGAGATGTTTCTGTTTATGAGCCCCTTAGGAGAAAATGTGTGCAGACATGAGGAAGGGCTGGCCACAGTCCCCCCCGGAAATGAGGGATACAGTGACACTGGAAGCTTCCAGAATCTTCTAACTATATCTGAGTGCAGCTTTTGTTCTTCTTTGTAACCCTGCAAAGTAGCCCAGTGTTTGGAAAATATCTGTGCTGGATAAAAGTTCAATAGGAATATTGATGGCAAATTACGCCATGTCCAAAGCCAGTCGATCCTTCAGTTTCTTGCACTCTGAGTTGTCTGGCTGACTTTCTTGAATTCCACCAAGTCATGGGGCTGGGGTGTCAGTCCCTTAGGTCATCAGACAATGAAAACACTATCCTGTTGGCTTCTGGGTCCCCAGTCTCCCCAGAGAGCCCCATTCTCCTCAGAGATGAAGAGAGAATATTGCTCCTGGTTGCCATGGAGACACCCTCTCCATCCTCTGAGTTATGATGCTCTGCTTCTTCCTGACCTCTCTTGAGTCCTGCCATGATACTTGAGACACTACCAGAGGTATGAGAGAATCTGCTGCTGCCTCCCAAGGCACAGAGGGCACACTGGATCCTAGGGTCCACCTGGGACCCATGGCCTCAGCCATGTCCAAACCTAGGGCTGGGCCACTCAGGTAAGTAGGTGGTGATCCCAACAATGACCTCTGTTTTCTACCTGAAGAGGGTAGGGTGACTGGTCCCCACATCTCTCTCTGTAACCCTCAACCCAGCACAGAAGCCAGGGTTTCTCAGCCTTAGGAGCCCTCCCTCTCTTCTCTTTTCTGCCCTCCTGTTCTTTCCCCTCCCAATTCAATTTCTTATAAGTAGTAAACTCAGGGTCTAGCTGATATGTATCCAACTTGTCCAGAGTCTTTTCATCGATTCATACATCAACTGTGTATGGGAGATCATTTTTTTTCTTGTGCCAGGTGCTGAGACAGGTGGGATTGAGGTAAGGAGAAAAGACGCTGCCCTCTGCATTGTTATTTCTGCATCATTGTGACCAAATGCCTGACATAAATATCTTAAAGGAGAAAAAAATTTTATGAGCCTGTGGGGGAAATTTCAGATTCAAACTGTAACACTTGCCCATGGCTCCCAAAGGCTCATGGCAGTCTTACATTCCAAACAACGTTTGTTCCGACTTGAAGGGTCCCCACGGTCTTCACAATTCCAACACTGTTCGAACTGTCCAAAGTTCAAAGTCTCTTCTGAGACTCAAAGCAAACTCTCAGCTGTGAGCCCCAGCAAAATGAAAAGGAAAATTACATACTTCTAATATATAATGGCATAGAATAAACATTTCCTATACCCAAATGGAGGAATGTGGAGAATATAGAAAGAAAGTCTTGGTTCGAACAAAGTCCGAAGCCCAACAAGGAAAAAAATAAATCCTGAAGCTTCATGTCCCTAATCCAGGGACAGTGATGTTATGATGTGAGCTCCAGTTGGGCACAGGGAGCCCAAACCACTGACTCTGCCCAGGGCAGCATGCATCCCTTCTCTCTTGGGCTGGCTCTACACAGTGACTGCAGCTTCCCTTGGCCAACATCCCACAGACCCATCACCTCCAGCATCCACTGATGTCTCCATTGCAGCTTCAGCTTTACCCTCAAAGCTTTGAGCACAGCCCATCGGAGGACAAAATGTGTCACAAGTCTCTGCAGCCTTATGACACTTTATGCCACACATATGAAAGGCCAGGCTTGAGTAGACACTGCCAGGTTCTGCTACCAGCCTGAGACATGGCCATGTCCCCTTGGACCATGGCTACGACAGCTCTGAAGGCATACATGACCGAACCTTTGAGACTGTTTCTCTAGGCAGCCCAGTTCAAGCAGTACATTGCCTGTGGCTTTCGCTATTCAAAAGAGAGCTTTAAAATGAGTTTTCAGGACTTTTACCTTGGAGCCTTTGGTGGGTCACTTCTCAGCCCAGACACATTTCCTATTACCAAAATACAAAGCACACCTTCTCTCTAATGGCACCAATCTGTTAATAATTACAGCTGTTTGGTCTGCAACTGTAACCACGTCTGTACTTAGTTTTAGCCACGGTGCACATTTTCTAAATAACCTCTTACTCCCCACTTGCATTGTTGCCCCAACCAGAGTCCCCGCAGCTGAAGAAATGGTGCACTCTTCTGACCATCAAATATGTTAGTCCATTACTGTTGGGTTTGGTCAAGCTCAAAGTTTCAGGGCATGGACAGAACACAGACAGATTTTTTTTTTCTTGCTAGAATATGTCTTCATTGGCTATGTACCGCTACCAGCATTCCTGCCTTCCAAACTCACACCCGCATCAACCCACAAGAGGCACTACAGGGTTCCACGCCTCTTCAGCTTGCATATGTCAATGCCTTTGATTCGTCCTATCTCAGCCCCAAAGGATAAAACGCCTCCTTGTTCAGGCTCAGTCACAGAAACAGACCCATTTCTTCAGTACTGATTTTTTCATTATTTTTTCACCATGTGATCAAGTATCTGACAGAAACAACTAAGTAGGCTCATTGTTTCAGAGTGTTCAGTTCACTGTAGTAGGAGGCATGGCAGTAGGGCTGTGCCGTGGTGGGGGCAGTGTGAAACAGTGACTCTTCACAAGCTGGCGGATCAGGAAGCAGCAAGAGCAGCCAGTGCCAAGGGCAATGGGCACCAGTGTCCATCACTCTCCGCTTCCTGTCTGTAAGTGTAATGTGACCTTTTGCCTCAGGTTCCTGTTGCTATGACTTTCCCATCTGTGACGTGCAGTACCCTGGGACTGTGAGGCACAAAAACCCTTTCTATCCTTAGCGAAGACACTTTGTGGGCAAATGGGAGATGGTAGCGTGTGGTGCTTAGAGGATTTTTAAGTGTGCAGAGTTTGAGGAGGAGACATAACATGCTTTGAGTTGTCTTAAACCAAGTTAACTGAGGCAGTTTTACATAAAACCAGGCGCACGCCTCTGAAGAGCACAGTCCGGTGAGGATGGAGAGTGCATCCATGGGTGGGGCTGGTCCTGCAGTCAAGACAAAGAGCTGTCTATCACCCAGAAACACCTTCTCATGCCCCCTGCAGAGCTCAGCCAACCATCGGAATGCTGTTGTCATCACAGGCTGGCCTACTTGTTGTCACACAGATATGGATGACACCACATGGTGCGTATTCGCTGAGTCTAGGTGCTTCTCCTGGGCACATCGATTCTGCCTCACAAGCCATCATCTTATTCTTACAGCTGAAGAGACCTCCATGGGGCAGCATTGGGAAAGCACGTTAGGATGTACTCATCCCACTGTCCCACTCTTTCCTACACTAGCAGCATTTGTGTGTGTATGTGTATGTGTATGTGTATGTGTGTGTGTGTGTGTGTGTGTGTGTGTGTGTGTGTGAGAGAGAGAGAGAGAGAGAGAGAGAGAGAGACCTGTACTTGGCGGGTCTGGGTGGTGAAAACTGTGCCACAGAAACCATCTTGCAGGATCACAGGGTCCAAGACGACCAAGATGACATGACACGCAGCCCTCCCCACTGGTGGCTCTGAGGCCTGCACCAGGGCACTGTGGACCAGCCACTTTCCCCAAAAGGCCCAGTTGAATGCACAGAGGCTCACTTGACCTGTGCCTCTTTCCACTGCAGGTAAAGCTCAGGAGGCCGCACTGCCCTCTAATGCTTCTGTGACACACATTGACCTCGGTGAGTCACATGCTCACCCTGCAGGTTTGAGGACGAGAGTTCCACCTTCAGCAGCCATGTGAAAACACTGAGTGTACATATAAGGCCAGCCCGTGGGAGGTGAAGTCCGGTGGCTCTGCAAACTGTTCTGGCCAGGCAGTCTAGCTGATATGGTGAGCTCTAGGTTGATAGAGTGACCTTGACTCAAAAGAAGGTGGAAATAAATTAAGGAAGACACCTGACGTTGACATCCAGCCTCCATGTATGTGAGCACGTGCATTCACAACCTGTGTCATCAGTAACATCTCGCCTCGCTTGTAGCGCACAGCCGCCCTGCCCGCCCTTCCGCAGTCCCACAGCCAGCTTGTTTCCAGAGACTTCACCACGCAGTCAGAATGCAATGAATGCTGCTTTGTTTTATTTTGTTTTATTTGGCTTTGAGGATTACCTCCTACTTATTGTAGATGGGAAACCCATTCAGCTTCCCATTTACCATAATGATAAAAGTTTTATTACTGAATAAATTGATCTGTGTTTAAAAATCATGTTGTTTAGGAATGCATTACATGAATGTCTGAACTGGTGGGATGGCGACATGGAGACTTGTTTGTGGATGGTATATTATTGAATTTAAGAAAACACGGGAGCTATATTATCGTTAGCATGAGCTCCACGCCCTACCTTTTTCCAAAATGAACAACTGCTAGGAATCTTTCACACTCTGAATGTGTACAGTACTGCATTCCAGATCTTTATCTCTGCAGATCCTGACCCCACCTTGTGACAAAGAGCCAGGTCTGTCTACCCTGGACCTGAATAGCTCACAGAACAAAAAAGGGGCATTGGTCCGTGATTGAGCCCTGTAGGTGCCAGGTAGTCTAAAACCAAGACAGATACAAAGTCCAGGGCTCTGTCTGTCTGGAGTCTGCATCTCAGGGGAGAGGTGGGGAGGGAGCAGGTTCATATGACAGCAATAAGATGTCATGTAGAGAAGGCGACGTCAAGGAGCCCCAGGGAGGATGTGATACTCAGAGGACCAGAGATGCTCCATCTGGAGAGGGACAGTGAACAGAAACTGGAGCAATGAGAAGTCAAATATACAGAAATCAAGGGAAAGACACAAAAGGTGGAAGTGGGGGGTCAGGATGGGCACCCACTGTCAGGACATACAGGGAGAGGCACACGGTGTTGGAAGCATCCAGGGATCGAGGGAGTTGGGGGAGGTGTAATCAGCTGTGTGTACAGACAAGGAGGGGCGGCTGGAGAGGCCCAGACCAGAACCATAGACACGCTGACCCATCCTGAGCTTGGAAAACAAAGATGACATTTAAAAAGCCATTTGCAAAATGCCTCAGACATGAACGCTGTTTCGCAAGCACAACTCCCTGTCTTGAGTTGATTGCATCTGCTCAAGAGATATGGTATGTCCTAACCCTGGTGTCTGAAAGTGACCTTTCAGAGTACACTCTTTACAGATGTCATCAAATCAGATGACATCATATCACATCAGGACTTGAACACAGTGTCCTTATGAAAACCCTGGTATTCTTATAAACACATGTGGGGCTTGGGGAAATGTCTCATTTGTGTCAAGTGCCTGTCACACAATTGGACAGCCTGAGGTTAGGTCCCCAGAGCACATCCAAGCAGCTGGCCATGTGGCAGAGCACACGTCTAGCCCCAGTGCTGGGCATGGAGGACAGGGAACACAGGAACACACAGACCCTTGGAACTCATTGGTTGTCGGCCAGCCTCGTCAGATCAAGAAGTTTCAGGTTCTGTGACAGTGAGATCCAGTCTCATAAAATAAAGGTGAAGAGGCATAGAGGAAAGGCCCAGTGTCTACCTCTGGCCTCCACAGGCACACATGCACTAACAAGTACATACACAGCATGTGTACACATGAATACACACACACACACACACACACACACACACATACACACACACACACACCCCTCAAATAATAAACCAATAATTAAACACATGAAATCACAGAGTTGGGAAGACCGTCACATGCTGGCTGGTTTTCTGGAGTGTTCTGGGGCAGTGTAAGACAAGAAGAACAGGGTCCTCCACCAAAAGGTGGCCACATCAGGTGGTCACACTTGTCCCCTGTTGTGACAAACACAATGATATAAAACACCCCCAGTGCCCTTTGGAAATAAGTCAGGCCATAACATTGCTACAGGTGAGTATTAGGGAGTAAAAAAACAAAATAAAACAAAAACAAGGGAACACAAGATACTGGCCATCTATGGGGCCGTGCACCTGGATCTGAATAATGTCAGGATGAGAGGGAGGCTTGAGGAGATGGTAGTGGGAACTCCCCAGTTCACCCAGCCTGCTCCTGCAGCGTGACAGGGCTGATTCATGAGTGTGTCCACAAGCACCGACTGTGTCTCCACAGAAGTTTACAGAGACAGCACTATAGTGCCCAAGGCTGTTTGCTACCAGCCCATGTTACCAACAGCAGCTCAAGGTCATGGCAGCAAAGACATGGGGGCTTCTGAATACGTGTGAGAGTACGGTGGCAGACAGAGGAGAAGGAACTTGCACCAGAGCTTTGGGCAGCAGGAAGGATAAGAAGTTAACACACTTCAAAGCAAGGGTGGAAATAACTTTGGAAAATCATTTCATTGTGTTTCCAAATGTGCTGGGTTTACGCTGGGAGTAAAGTCCCTCACATTTACACAAAAAAACAACAGAAGAAATGATAAAAGAAACAATGTAACATTTCCATTTATCTCCTAGCTTATGTGCCCTCTTTATGAATCTCCTATCTTATAGACTCTTTTCTATAGGGTCTAGACAGACAAGGAGGTTGAAGACCAAACTCTGCCTCTGGCTCATTTGGAAATCCCATCATATTTGTCTGGGAGTCACTTAAATGAGATGCTTTCTATTGAAGGTTCTTAGGGGGGGATTCTCAGAGCTCCTACTTTCAGCTTGTCTGAGTCCATGGTAACCAGCCCTCCAGCCAGGCCTAGGGTCTTGTGTAGTATAGAAGAGACCTGGCTGTGTCCCTGGGGACAAGTGAGGTGGGGACATTGATGGGAGCTTGAAAATAGGTTCAGAAAATGCATGGGCACAGTAGGACATTCACGCAGACCAGGAGGCTTCCCTGCCTGCCTTCTCTGCTGCAGATGGGTGCCTGCCCCCACCCCCACCCCCTGCCCCAGGAGTTCTAACCTCTGATCTCTGCCCCTGAGACAAAAGCCGTCAGCCCCAATCCTGGTTCTGTCTCTACCTTTCAGGCTTTCTGTCCCTTGAACTTTTACATCTCCAAGGAACATTGGCCCCTCCAGGGCAAATGCTGAGTGAGTCCTGTGTCCTTCTACTCTGCGGTGAACATCCGACACCATGTACTGAGCAATCCAGTGACATGGTAGGCTTCACAGAAAGGCTTCATGTACAACTGCCACCTCCACAGCCTCATCTCCACAAAGGCATATGATTCTCACTCATAAAACTATCACGGAGACCAGGAGGAACTGTGAATGAGGCCGTTGAACCATAGAGAAACAGGCGATTTCCTTGTTCACAAGAATGTAACAACACAAACATGCTCCCAATTAATTTTACAAGGTGAGGACAACCCTAAGGCCAACACACGGCAATGACCGAGCGAGACAAAGGAATTTAGCTAAATCTCACCTACAAGTGGAGGTGTAAAATGCCCTCATGAAATATCTATCAGCCCTGCTAAGCATTAGCCCACATGTGAAACACAAGCAACAGGTTTCAAATCAGTTATACAATGTCCTTGCAACACGTCTTGGAGAATCACACCTATGCGAGCCACAGATGCAATAGCACACGAGAGAGCAGAGCTGACACTGAGAGAAGCTGACAACAAGGAAGACTTGACAAAATCAGATAGTCACTGCTTATAAGGGTGTTTAATGGTGGACATGAACATTCATTGCAGAACATGCCTGGGGGGAGTCAGGAGAAAAAGGATAGACCCTGTCAACCTCATGACATCACCTTTTTGGGGGAGAGAGGGGAGGGTGAAGTTACTTAAAGAAATCGTCACACGTCAACACGGTAAATGTGAAACAGTGGGTTTGTCATTTACCTGCCTCAAAGCTGCTGTGATTGCTAAGAAAGGCTGTAGGAAGGCACTGGGATGGCTTGGGTGTGAACTGCTCCTTCCCTCCCCGCATGTTCATGTGCTTGAACGCGGACCCCACAGCTGGCGGTGCTATTTGGGGGAGCCTTGCTGGAAGAAACTGGTTGCTGATGAGTGAGCACCCAGGGTTTCAGCTCACTTCCTGTCCTGTCTTGCTTCCAAGTCCACTGATCATAAGCAACATAAATATGCTCTGTCTTAAGTGGCTTTCACTTGGCGTGTCATCACAGGGCCCCTGAGTAACTGTGTGAACTTGTGTAAGGGCGGGTATGGGGATCCCTATAGGTGTTGATGGTGACCTCAGTCTCAAATCTGGAAGAGCAAGAAGGAGACTTCCATCAAGGAAAAGCTGTCTGGTCATCCCTGTCTGCTGGACAGCACATGCCTTGCAGCCCTGTGTAGGAGCCAGCTCTGCCACAGCTGGGACCCTGTCAGAGGCTCTGACTACTCTGGCACAGCTACAGCATCACCCGCCCCACCGAGGCACACAGGTAGAGCAGCCTTCCATTTCTCAGCCTGCCTGGGTAGGAATATCTACTGGCCTGTGCTGTAGTATGGGGCTTCATCCACTTGCTTTAGGACACAGTGAGACACTGCAATGCTCCCCACATACCTGATCCACGTGGGAGGATCTTCCTGGCAGCAGGAGCTACAGAGGAGGATAAGATACACCCTCGGTCTCATCCCAGCAGCCACAGGCATGCCAGGAAACGAGACTGGTCCATTGCAGCTCATCTCTTTAAATCACAAACCTGTGGCCTGAGAAGCCAAGGACAGAGAAGGGCCATCCATCAGCTGGACCACTGGTAGGTAGAACAGAGCTTCCCCTGTCATTGGGTTTCATGTGAATCTGGGGAGAAAAGAGAGAGCCTAGTGCTTATGGGAGGTCCTGCGTGGGGAGACAGAACCTCAGAAGTTGATTATTGTGGCAGAAAGCTAAGACCACCTGTGGGTCAGGACAGAGTTGACAGCAGACCAGTGGGAGAGGAGGAGAGAAGGGGAGGGAGAGACAAAGACTGAAGGAGGGCAAGAGAAAAAGACATAAAGAGCCGGAGGATAGAGAGAGACAGGCAGAAAGTGTAGGGGCGGGGAAGCAGAGAGAGACAGATAGCAAGCCAGAGGATGTTCTAGGAGACAGATGGAGACAGAGGGAGAGACAGGGGGGAGACAGAGAACACGAGAAAGGTGTGGAGCCTATCTCTCATTCACGCAAAAACACAACACATGTATGAGCACCACAGAGGCAGGCCAAACCCTGTGCTTTCTGTCCCCTCCCGGATCGCCACACTCTTCAGGACCTTTGGATGATGGCGCCCTCCTCAGCAGTTAGGGTTCTACTCAAAGCTTCCCTCTGGCTTCCTTTTCTAGGTGTTCCTTTAAGGACATGGCTGCCCCCAAGCTTCTCTCATCAAAAGCTGGAGTGTTCAAACTCACTTTCTCAGCACTGAGGGGTGGGGGCCCAGCATGAAGGAGGCAGTCTTGAGTATCTTTCAAATCAATAAATGGATAGATGAATGTGATGGACTGAGGTTTAAAAGATTCATTTTTATATGTCTGAGTGTTTGTCTATTGTGTATATGTGCAGATGACAGAAGGTGCCATAGTGGCCAGAAGGGAGAGTTAGATCCCCTAGAACTGAAGTTATGGGCATTGAAGCTGCCCAACTGTGGGTGCTGGAACCAAACTCAAGTCCTCCAGAAAAGCTGCATATGCTCTTAGCCTTTGTAGCGTCTCTCTATTCCTCAATGGACTCATTATTTTTAACCTGCCAGTTCTGTTCAACATTGCCCTGCAAATTGTGAGGGCTAGGCGGAGCACATGCTGAAGGTTCTTTAAAGGATGACACTGGAAAGCCATATACCTACCAGCCTGTCACAGAATACACATACACACATTCAGTCTGCTGCTTGCTTCTACCACCTGTCTCTCTCCTCACCTGGACCCATATGTTTCATGCAATAGTATGAAGTATGAGCCAAGAGCACAAGCCACAAGAGTTACCTTCAGTTGCGGAATTTGTGTTATGTGTGCCTTATGATTAAGGCATAATAAAAAAAAAGCCAGGCAAGTGGCCCATGCCTTTAAGCCTAGTACTTGGGGGAGTGAAATGGGATTGCTGAGCTCAAGGTTAGATTATGATACAGTGTGGTACCTTGTCAATACTGATGGTGGTGATGGTGGTGGTGGTGGTAATGGTGGTGATGGTGGTGGTGATGGTGATGGTGGTGGTAGTGGTGGTAGAGGTTGTGGTGGTGGTGGTGGTGGTGGTAGAAGCGATGGTGGTGGTGGTTGTGGTGGTGATGGCAGTGATGGTGGTGATGGTGGTGATGGCGGTGCTGGTGGTGCTGGTGGTGGTAGAGGTGCTG
>OU015742.1:59143990-59160587 GCA_907169655.1 Acomys percivali | reverse complement strand
GCCTGGTTAAGCCCTCTTAATCTAGAGAATGCTTTGGGGCTGGTCAGGACCTTCCTAATCCATTTCACTAAAGCAAGGTACTGTATTATGCTACAAGCAATTATAGAATCAATTAACCCAAACAACAAGATCATTGTAAAATGAAAAATCAGGGGAAAAGTTTAAGATTACTGAATAAAACATAACCTCCTTAGTCTGGCATACCATGTAAGATCTGATTAAATCCACTCCTTTCCTATATCATGTGACCCACAAAATGGAAAGATTACATCTTTCCCGGTCACTCCCATCCCTTTATACCCATGATCCATTGCTACTGATGCTATTGAATTGACCTGTTCCCCTCTGGTCATCACTCCAAGGCCTCATTTCCCTTGGGCCTTTCCTGATGCGTCCATGTATCCCTCAGCAGCAATTGACTGGCACCCCAGGCTGATAATTTCCTTTTCTGTTGGACTTCAGTCCTACCATAGGACCTGTTCCCATCCCAAATCACCCCTGAGCTCTCGTGGAATCCTGGAGTGTTGTTTCTATATTGCAAAACATTCTCCAGGGATGTCCGGAAGGTGGACATGTGAATACACCGCAAAGGATGCATTACTTGGGGCGTGCATCTGTCACATTAATTGGCCCTATAAAGAAAAGATCTGTGATGTTTTCTCCCTTTCTCCCTTTCTGTCTGCCATGGCAAAGGAAAGCAGCTCCCAGAGGTTGAATTCCACCCAGGCTGCCTGGGAAAGGTAACCTAATCTCCCCAGTGGGGAGAAGACACGGTTGGTTGATCCTTGAGTTTAAGCTGAGCCTGCAGGTTCATGGAACGGTTTTCTGCTTGGGCTCAGCATTGCCGGGTGATGAAGAAGATTGCACACTAGGATGCATGGCTCTGTGATTCCTAGTCTCAGATAAGACCTGGTCCTTTGTCATCAAAGTTTCCCTGAAATTTGGGACATTATTTTCCAACCCAGCCATGCTGGGTGGTGCTCTCACACACTCACGATGGTGCCTTGCTTGGGTTAGTTTTTACTGCCAGGCCTTGAGACATCACTGCGTGTCTCTGCTTTCTCATCAGGAAAGCGAAGGAAACATAACAAACTGTAACTGCCTGCCATGCCACATGGACTTGGCTGAGAATTAAATGTTCCAAGGCTTATGGGTGGAGCAGAGCACCCACGGCATGCACAGGAGAGCTGACTGAGGCTGCTGCCATCAGCACAATGTGAGTCACCCAGGGGCAGGATCACAGGATGGGCTCCAGGTGGGCAGCGCTAGAGGACACAGCACGTGGTGTGGGTACACTAGTTAGTTCCCCAGGCTGTGACAAAAAACATGGCAGAGACAACATGAGAAGAAAGAAGGATTTATTTTTTCTCCTTGGCTGCAGAGGGTCTCAGTGAAGGTGTGGTAGTGTTCACAGAGGCCAGAGTGTGGGAAAGGTGAGGGAAGGGAAGTTCCTTCGTCATGACGGATCACGGGGCAAGAACGTAGAGTCAGAAGTTGGCCTAATACTCAAAGGCCCGTCCCTAGGGTCTTATGTCCCCCAGCTAACCCCCACTTCCTAAAAGCCCCCAAATAGCACTATTATCAAAGGATCAAGAGGTCAGACCATGGACTAAGTAGGACAGCTCACGCTCAAGCCATAACAGGCTCAGGAGGTGGCTGGACAGACCATGATTCATCCATGAGCATCCAACACCCACATCCTATACCAGGAAGGCTCGGGTGGTTCAGGGACAGAATACAGGAGCCACTAGTGGAGCTTCTTAGCATCGAGCCCCCCTGGGCCTGGGCTGACCTTTGGCTGCTGACTGAGTGCTTTGCAGAATTCTAATCTACCCCCAAGCCAAGAGGCTGGCTTTGAGATGCACAGTAGTGTGGGTTCTACAGGAACAGAGTCAGTTGAAGGCTCTGAACGTTGGGACTGGGACTCATAAAATCTAACAAAAATGCATCTTGGGCAGAGCAGAGAGTATGGACTGGCATCTCACTCTTTCCTATGCTCCTCACACTATTTCCCTGGACCTGACTCCTTCTGCTGTAGTATGAGCTTACTGTTTCCCAGGCTCCAGGGCCGGGCTTCTTCATGTCCCTCAGGGAGGAGGTTATGAACCACCGCATTTGAGTTCAGGGCTGTTTCCTCACTTGCATCCTCCCTGGGCTTTCAGGGACCAACTCACCGGTCAAAGGGAGAAGAGCCATTTCTGCTAAGTTGCTGCTGTCTGCATACTGATCCTCCCCGCACTGAGGTCACAGGTGGCAACAGCTATACCATGAGACTTTTTAAAAATTATGATTATATTTTGTTTGTGGTTGTGTTGGGTTATCTGGGCATCTGCCAGTGTGTGTGTGTGTGTGTGTGTGTGTGTGTGTGTGTGTAAGTCAGAGGACAGCTTGTAGGAGTTGGCTTTCTCCTTATATCATGTGGGCCCCAAGGATTGAACTAGGGCCCTCAGATTTGGCAGGAAGTGTCCTTACCCACTGAGCAATCTCTCCTGCTCTCCCACAGATCTTTAAGCCCCCTTTCCTTTGCCAAATCTGTGTATTTGTTTGACAAGGGACTTCAGTTCTTAGCAGGAGCTTGGAGTCCCAGGCAGAGACAAAATCCCAGTAGCCTGATGGAACCAAAACCTCTAAGATATAGTGTTCCTGGGGAAGGCTATGCCTCTGGCTGCTAATTTTCATGACACCTTGAGGGGAGGCTGTGGGAAAAATGTGCAAACCCCTAGCTGCAAACTTCCTCTGTGCCTGATTGGACTAGACACTGCTGTCTAATGGGATTTACTGTTTTGTGGGTTTGTGGGGTTTTTTGGGGGGGTTTGTTTGGTTTTGCAGCTGTAAATTTGGACTCTATTGTCAAATCAGGAATCCCTCCTTTAAGGTCTTGAATGACAACAAGGTTAATTTAGAAAGACTCCAGCTCCTCCCTCCGTGTGTGGATACCCCACTTGGGTTCTGACTGTGGGTTCTCATGGAGGTGACTGGGGTCCAGGACTCCTCCGTGCACTCACTGTAGACAAGCAGGGTGCCCCAGCTCTTCTCTGCATAGTCAGTAGCTGTGCAGCTGTTGGGGGGGAAGGATGGTGAAACGCGTGTGCCTCTGAGGTAAGTTGTCCTTTACTTTAAGAGATGAGGAATCTGTCCTTGAACAGCACTCTGCCTGCCCCTCCCTGGCTCTTGTGCTGAGTTGGAGCGGGTGGTGGATATACATAAAGGAAGAAGCAGGTTTGAGAATGGCTTCTATTGCTTTTGTAGTTTTCTGGGGGTAAAACAAATTACATCGCCATAGAAACTTCATTTTCTATATATTCTTCAAGAAGTTTCTCAGCCACTTGGAAACTGTATGGAGATAGGATCAGACGCGGAGCACAATTTAAACCTAGTTAAGTAGAATCTGATTTATATTCCTGAACCCAGAGACCAGACCATGTATTAATAAACCATCTCTTGGGGAAAAGCGAAGTTAACATTCCAAAACTTATCCCAGGCTGCATCCTCCGCCATTTATCACGGACGTTCAAATTCCCCCATGGCGTTCAGAACAGAACATTTGCTTTGCAGAAAGTCGGATAATATCAAGTCCGAGAGCTTCATTTCTCTGCGGGGAGGATGCACACATCAGACGATATCTTTGGGCTAAAAAACCAGCGAGATGTTTTGCTGGCTTTGCTGGTGCTGGCTGAAGACCCAGCAGGGGTCTCTTCCCTGCTGCAGTTGTAGCTACCATCAGTTGGGACCAACAGACATCTGTTAAAATGCAAACACAGTACGCTCGGGTGTGCAGCTTCAAACACTAGCCCTCACACACAGGGCGGTGGTGCATGAGGTAATCCATGCAGTTGTAAAACACTAGCGTTGTACAGTACCTAATCTAAATTTTAATAGCTTAGCAAGACATGACACCAGGAACAATGTCCAATACCCATCATGCAGTGGGCCCCCACATGCTTGGCAACTGATTCATCACCAAGCAAAGTAATCTGCTTTCCCAGTCTCCCCTGCTGGCTGGGGAAGGAGCTAGAAAAGCCTCACAGCATGGGCAGAAGTCTGTTTGAAGAGGAGGAGGAAGAGGAGGAGGAGGAGGAGGAGGAGGAGGAGGAAGCCAGTATTGTTTCCTGGAGAAAGATCCTCCTCTTCACCTTCTGCATCAAAGAGATGATCACTGTAATCAGGAGGACTTGGGAGCCTGCAGCACAAGCAGAATGGATGCCTTTCCTTACCAGCTCTCAGCTGGCCTTCAGAGTCCTGTGACTATGGCCAGACTCCACCCGCCACATGGAGACCAGCATTAGGGAACACTGCCCTTTTAAAACCTGAAGTAGCTGTGGTTCTCAAAAGAGAACCTCATGGGATTGAGTCCCTCAATGATGCCTCGTGGGAGAAAGGGCTTAGCTAGTCCTGCCCAACCCTGAGGATGTGTGCTAGTGTAGGGCTGACAGGCAAGACAGACTTTTTAGTGGCTGAGCTTCTGTCGTAAGCTGATGATGCCCCTATAAGTAAGCTCTTCCCATGCTTCCGGGAGGAGCCACAGTTAAAGTCACTGGTTCTTTAGCCTACGCTTGGGTAGAATCTTTGGTTGTACCCTAATACCTCCTAAAAGTCATATTTCCTGCTCTCGTCACTTCCGGGTGGGTGTGATCTCAAAGGAAAAGGAAGCTATTCACACCGCCTGGCTCCATTAGACACTACCATCACTACTCCAAACTAGTGTAGCAAATCCATCAACACCAACCAATGATGCTCCAGTATCGATGCATTAACATGACCGAGTCTGCACTTACTCCAATTCCAGGATCCAGCTAAGGTAACAGATAGCAGCAGGCCATGCCCTGGCTGTCCCTATTTCTTAGGTTTTTCCTGCTTCTGACAATCTTGGAGGCTCTGAGCTACCTGGGTCAGATGCTTGATGGGGTCTCCCTAGAGTAGGACTTGATACATGGTTTTTCAGTTAGAATGAAGTATCTAGTTTGGGGATGAAGATGACAGAAGTAAAGTACTACTGTCCTCACATCACCCCAAGGGTGTGGTGTCACCATAGTCTGCTCTTGTTGCTGTGACCTTGGTGCCTGGCTCACAGTGATGCTGATGATGATCTTGGCGCCTGGCTTATGATAATGCTAGCAACCTTGACCACCAGGCTTGTGGTAATGCTGATGACCTTTGCCATCTGGCTTATGGTAAAGTTGGTCAGGCTGTCTGCTGGCTCCCTCATGTAGCCTTTCCCATACTGGCCTCTTTGCCCAAAGTTAGAGTGGGAAATGTGGTCCATGCACTGAAATGGATTACCTCAATCACTTGGTGACCTCCAGTGATCCTCAGTTATTTTATCACGTCTCCATTATTCACAGTGAGTCCTCCGTTAGGCATAATGTGTTTAAGGGACACTCTTGTTTACAGACCCTACAAGGTTCTCCGGGCTCATCTTGCCATTTCTTTTTTTATTTTCTTTTTTATTTTTAATTTAATTAATTTATTCAGATTACCAACTCAGTTGTTATCCCATCACTTGAGGCCTGGTGGCACTCAAAGAAAGAATAAGCAGGCTACCAAGATGACACTTGATAGCCTATGACCATCCTGACATTTCTTTTTTTTTTGTTTTTGTTTTTTTGTTTTTTGTTTTTTTTATTAATTAATTTATTTATTAATTTATTCATATTACATCTCAATTGTTAGCCCATCCCTTGTATCCTCCCTTTCTTTCCTCCCTCCCGTTTCCCCCTCTACTCCCTTCCCCTATGTCTGTGACTGAGGGGGACCTCCTCCCCCTGTATATGCTCCTAGGGTATCAAGTCTCTTCTTGGTGACTTATTATCATTCCTCTGAGTGCCACCAGGCCTCCTCATCCAAGGGACATGGTCCGATATGGGGCACCAGAGTTTGTGTGAAAGTCAGATCCCCTTCTCCACTTAACGATGGAGAATGTCCTGTCCATCGGCTAGACTGGGGAGGGGTTCGAAGTTTACTGCTATATTTTCCTTGGCTGGTGCCATAGTTTGAGGAGGACTAGAGGGCCCAGACCCGCCTGTATTTTTCCAGGACCCACTGGATCCCTCTATTTCCTCATTCTTCCAAGCTTCTCACCCCTAAAGTCTCAATAGGATTTTCTCCCCTCTGACCCACTTTCTTGGTAGGTAAAGTTTATCATGGGGGCGTACCCCTTGGCCTAGCGTCTCCATATAAGTGAGTATATACCATTTGACTCTTTTTGCTTCTGGGTGAACTCACTCATTATGATAATTTCTAGTTCGATCCATTTGTCCACAAATTTCAGAAATTCCTTGTTTTTAATAGCTGAGTAGTATTCCATAGTGTAAATATACCACAGTTTCTTTATCCATTCTTCTACTGATGGACACGTAGGTTGTTTCCATGTTCTGGCTATTATGAATAAGGCAGCTATGAACATGGTTGAGCATATGTTCCTGTTGTGTGGTAGTGCATCTTCTGGGTATATTCCAAGGAGTGGAATAGCTGGGTCTTGAGGAAGCCCTATTCCCATTTTTCTGAGAAAGCGCCAGATAGATTTCCAAAGTGGTTGTACTAGTTTGCATTCCCACCAGCAATGAAGGAGTGTTCCTCTCTCTCCACATCCTCGCCAGCATGTGGTGTCAGTTGAATTATTGATCTTAGCCATTCTGATGGGTGTAAGATGGAATCTCAGTGTCGTTTTGATTTGCATTTCTCTGATGACTAAGGAGGTCGAGCATTTCTTTAAGTGTTTCTCCACCATTTGATGTTCCTCTGTTGAGAATTCTCTGTTTAGTTCTGAGTCCCATTTCTCTATTGGGTTATTTGGTTTGGTAGTGTTTAATTTCTTGAGTTCTTTATATATTTTGGATATTAGACCTTTGCATCCTGACATTTCTTGACCCTGTTATTTCAGTCTCAGAAATGGATCATTTCTCTCTGTAACCCTGAAGATTGGCCGAGGCAATGTGCGGGGCATGGTGTTAGAGTGTAACACTGTCCTTTGTTCTGGAGAAAGCTTCACAGGACTCCAGACTATGTCACATTTGATTTTCAATTTTCACTGAAGGCTTAGCAGGTGGTAATTATTCACCCAGGTGTCGTGTCATGGTGTGGCCTAAGATAAAGCTGGGGGAGGGGCAATTAGACCATGGCCGTTGGGATGGTCTCTCTTTTGCTTTCTGTTTTGTGATTCCATATATTATCTGTCATGGACATAAACAGAAAGACTGGAGAATGTCGAAGTCTCTGGTGAAGTGTGGCAGAGCCTCTGGTGAGGTGTGACAGAGCCTCTGGTGCAGTGTGACAGAGCCTCTGGTGTGGTATTGCACAGCTGTTGGTGTGCTGTAGCAGAGGTGCCCCAGCACACTGTGGTTAGCAGGTGGTGGTGAAGATGGTACGATTATCTCTTGGTTGGCTCAGTTTCTGTGACCTTAAACACGTTTCAGCATGTCCTCGGACCCTTTGAATGTTCTGTGCGCATAGAGATCTCACATCCAAGGTCACTCAGCCTGTCTACCCATGTACCTCACCACCACCACAGCTCCCATCCTATGGCTCCTGCAGAAGGCCTGAATAGACTAATTTCCCTCCACATTGAGTTAAATTAGCTCAGGTAGCAGGCCTGGCACTTTGCACTCTAATGGGACTGGTTTAGTGCCATCGACATTAGTCTTAAATGAGGCCCTGGAGGAAAATTTAATTCACATCCCAAACATTGCTACACTGTGGACTCAGGGGTGTGATTCTGGGGGAAGGCGAGATGTAGAAGTTTAAAAGTAAGCCCAGTTTCATCCATCTTCCTGAAAACAAGATGACTTTACTCTTCTGTATAGGCAGGTAACTCCCAGAATCCACCACCTCTGCAGATGGACGTCTATACTGACCCTGTAAATCAGCCACTGGGAGTAGTGTGAACGCAACACGGATGTGCTGGTATCTCTGTCCATATTGAGCTGGAGTACTCCAGGTTCAGACACTGGGGTGGCAGAGCCTCGCTGTCCTGTTACAAAATAAGCCAGACTCAGAAAGTTGAGCATGGTTTTTCTCTCATTGTGAATCCTAGAGTGTACATAAATACATAAAGCCATACAGTGTGGTGTGTGGAGGCAGGCAGTGGTTGGGTCAGAAGGAGGAGGGAGAAGGAGAGGAGGTGTGAAGGGCTGAATGTGGTCCTCGTTGAAAGGAATGGGCTTTAGAAACCCACCCTGGGTACAATAAATCCACACCAATGACGCTTTACAAAGGCTTCGCTCCCTTTGGAGGCAAGAGCTGCCTTACCACATCTCCAAGGGTTTCCCAGCAGCATCTTTGCACAGATCCCATAGGCTTGCCTTAAACAATAGTAGGGATTTAAAATAACCCTGAAACCCCAATGTTTATGTTTCAGCTCCTGCTGGCCTTTCGTCCCACTCAGCTGCAGGAAGACATGGTCCAGCCTGGATTGCCTTGTCACAGATATGTCACAAGAGGGATGGGGATGTTGTCCTGAGCTGTGGGCAGTCAACTAAAGGATGAGAGGCTGCACCTCAGTGCTAGGTACCATAGGCTAAATGCCTCAGGACATCTGAGTGTTATGAATGGTGTTCTCTCTCTTCCCCACCTCCCCTCTCCCTTCTCCCCTCTGACATAAAGAGTGGCATCTGGGTGCAACAAAGTAAGTGTGGAGCAAGCTGTCTGAACATGTGTGCCACCAAGGACTAATTGAGGGGTGGATATGCATGTGTGTTCACTGTGCACATGTACACGTGTGTGTTCGTGTGCACTTGTCCATGCAGGTGTATGCAGAGCCCAGAGATTGGCTTCAGTTACCTCCTTCTGTCACTCCCCATCTTATTTTTTGAGACAGATGCTCACACTGAACCTGCAGGTTGCATTTGTAGGAGCCATCTATCTTTTGGATCCTCTGTCTCTCTCCAGAGCAAGAGTTAGGGATGAGCATAGCCATGAGAGGCAATTAAGTGGGTTCTCGAGATGCAATGATGTAATTCAGCTTCTCAAGCATGTGTAGCCATCTCTCCAGCTTCTGTTGGGATTAATTTTATATGAAAAAAAACCATGGTTTTTCTATTGCTTTTTCATTGGAAACAAATATGCAGAAATAAGAAATAAAAAAATGATATGCAGAAAAAAACATGTAAAAAAAGATAAAGCATAGTAAGCAGAAATATATTCTGATAAATATATATGATATATTTATATAATAAATATATGATAAATTTCACATATATAGCTGTAAGTAATTTAAATTTGTAAATATGATGCATTCTACCATTAACCAGCAAAAACCATGGAACAGATGGCTGATGGACAGGGAAGGCTGGCAGAAGTCATTATAGGTTTCTAATCACTTGGTTATTTTTTAAATCCAACTCTCCTGATCTACATGTCCCAGGGGGGAGAATCTCTGAAGCTAAGCCATTTTTTATGACATGAGGCAGGAAGTTTCTTGGGGGACAAAGACTAAAACTCAGAGCCTGGGGAGGGGGCAATCAATTTCTGTCCAGCTGAGGTGAAGGGCCTTGGCCAGTGGTGCTGTTCTATAGCAAGGAAGATAAGTAGCCTTGAATTGGCCATATATACTCTGCTGCAGTGACTGTCACTGTCATGATGAAACAAGACGACCAAGGAAACTTATAAAAAGAAAGGATTTGCTTTGAGGCTCATGGCTGTGGAAGGTTAGAGTCCGTGATCATTATGGTAGGGAGGATGGCAGCAGGCGAGCCAATATGGTGCTGGAAAAGTAGCTGAGAGCTTTTATTTTGATTCACAAGCAAAAGGCAGAGAGCTAGCTGGGAATGGTGTGGGCTTTTGGAACCTACAGTGCCATACCTCCTCCAAAAAGGCCTCATCTCCTAATCCTTCCTAGACAATTCTACCAGCTGGGGACTAAGCATTAAAATATATGAGCCTATGGGAGCCATTCTTATTCAAACCATCACAATTGTGTTATCTTACCTCCTACAAGGTCCCCTAAGCTCTAGCATTGGTAAGTTAGGCTCAGGGGCTTGAGATCAAGATATAATCTGAAGCTGAGGTCCAGCTTGGGTCCAGCAGCAGACATTTCCCTGCCGGTAGAAGGTTCTGGGTGGTTAGCCTCCTCCGTGCTGACAGAGATAACATCTCTGATGCCATTGAGCTCTGTGCTTTTATCCATGTGTGTAATGCAAGTTTTACTTTCTTTAAAAACTCAGTTATGTTCTGTAAACAGACTTTTGTTTTAATCCCAAGTGTAGGATATGGAGTTGACCTTTAGTTTCTCCACAGCTGCTAATTGTCTTGTGTGGGGTGTGCTCTTTGCCAGATAGAGTTAGTAGAATTCTGAGGACTCTGGGATAATATAAATATCAGAGCCCAGAAAGAGGAAGGGGCTTTGAGGAGAAGGATGGAGGAGGAAGAAGCCTGCTTGTTTGTCTTACTGCATTTGTTCTCTGTTGCTGGACTGCGGGATATCTTGCCCAAAGAACCTGATGACCCTATGTCCCCTACCCCTTATGACCTTCCTTTTCTATTACCTAGAATTGGGGGGCTGGAAGTGAAGTAGAGGCATAAGGAACCCCAAATAAAATAGTGACACTCATACGTGGCTAGGTCTGAGAAACAAAAAGTGGATCAAATAAGAAAGCCAGAAGTGTCACTCAATTCTAGCATTTTTAAAAAGATTGCAAAGTTGGCGGTGCAGCTAGAGAGTTTGTGAGTAGAGGTGGAAGCACTTGGGAAGCAAATAGCATGGCTAGAAAAGGGAGAAAAAAAATGTTCACTCCTGATAACTGAGAGCCAGAGTTCTCAGCTCTTGCCACCACGCCCTGCTTCAAGCACTTTCACCACCAGGTGCCCAGAGCCTCTGTGTGAGCAAGGAGATGGGAAGAACAGGTGACTGTACAGGGAAAAGATATAACCCTGAGCTAAGTGTGCTGCCAGAGGAGTTGCCACTCATACTTGGTCTCATAGGTTTTCCAGGTCCATTGGCACAAGGAAATGAGAAAATTGACCAGTTACTAACAGGAAATGTGTTAGAAGCCTCAAATGTCATGAAAAGCACAATGTTAATAGTAAATGTTTAAAGGAAAAATTATATCACTTAGCAACAAGCCAAGGAAATAAGAAAATGTCCTATGTGTTCTCCGTATAATCAAACTTCATTACCTTCTGGAAGTAATCCAAGAAGTACCAAAAGAAATGAAATCTTGCAGATAGATGTGTTTCATTTAGTGGAATTTGGAAAACAAAAGTATGTGCAACATTGGTAATACTCAGGTTTTCCCGTGGACAACTGCTTTAAGTTCTGAAAAGGCTGATTGTGTAATTACACATTTATTGAAAACACTGGCAATTGTGGGTGTACCTACAGAAATTTAGACTGATAATGCACCTGCATATGTATTCCATAAGATGAAGCAGTTATTTGCGTATTGTACTATAAAGCATATTACTGGTATACCACATAATTGTATAGGACAAGCAGTTGTAGAAAGAGCTAATTATGCTTTAAAAGAAATGATTATTAAACAAAAAGGAAAAGTAAAGACCTCAAAGCATAGACTAAGTAAGGCTTTGTTAACCCTAAATTTTCTTAATGTTAGTAAAAAAGGAACAACAGCAGCCAAGAGACACTGGGTGATAGGGGGTAAAAAGTGGAACTAGATAAAGCCATATACTATAAGGATGTGTTGATCTCGAAACTAGAAACCTGCAATACTTCTGTGATATGGATATAGTTTTGTTTATGTTTTTATAGGGGATGAAAAAATATGGTTACCATTAAAACTTATAAAGACTAGATTTGACCTGGGGAGATGTCCAACTATCTGAGACATGAATGTCTTCACATGGCAACTGTATCTTTTTGGCTACCCTGTCCTCATGACATGCCATTCTTTCATCTAGCATGGATCAGAGAGTTATACTGCAGTCCAAATGGACTTATAATGTTGATAAATGCCTTTCACCTGCTCAAACATATCTTTAGCTGGTTTGTGTATCATGCATAGTCCGTGTGTGTGTGTGTGTGTGTGTGTGTGTGTGTGTGTGTGTGTGCAGAAATGTACCTATAATATTACCTTTAATTTTTTTTTATTTTCAGAGCAAAAGACCAAATAACAATGAAGACAAAGCAAGTAGCTCAGGTGATTCCTCCTTACTTACTGTTTCCTCAAGAATTTGCATCCAGGTTAACTTCAAAATGGCTAGCCCAAATGATTGATCCCACAAAGACTGGACAGAAAAAGATACAGTTAGCCCCTTCCAGCGCCAATTAGGCCAATATTCTAATTTTCTAATGATGCTTAAAAGATGTTTCACTCCCAAAGAGCAAGAAGAAACTTTAATAACATGATACCCCCATTCTCAATATGTGGGGTGGATATTTTGGGTTGTTTGGTGGCTTAGGGATGCTTGTTGTCATCTAGGGGGCTTGGTTATAAGTTATGGTCAGGGAGGAAGGTCATCCTTCCTTTTTTTATTTTCCTCTCCTGTCTAGTGTTAGGGAAAAGGAGGGGGAATGATTAAAGAAAAAGGGGGAATATAGGATTATGGGATAAAAGATAGATTATTGAATCTACTAGTCTAAAATATTACACATTGGTATTGTATATCGATAGAAATATAATATTTTGTTCATCTTTTTCTTAATGTATTGTAATATGCAAATCACTTATTTTATATTGATATGAATTTGAGATTATTTTGTTCAGCCTTTGCTGAATGTATTGTACATCTGCAATTCACTTGAAAATGTGATGTGAATCTCTACTCTTATGAAAGCTAACTATTGTAAGCTGTTTAGGATGATTGGAGATGCACATTAGTAGTTAGTCTCCTATAAGTAATCTTAATTTTAGTCTTGTTAGATACTAGTTTAATCACAGAAATAAGCAGACAGTACATAGCTAGAACAAGCAATGTTTGTCTATTTAGATATAAATATATAGATATGATTATGCACTATATAATGGTAAATAGATAGGTGGTTCTCAAACACTTCAGAGCTCTACAGAATATAGAATTTACAGATGTTTTAATAATAAAAAGAGTTTTTGACAGAGAGACACATTTGCTCCTGGCAGTACTTTCAATCTACTTCAAAGAAGATGATGGGCATCAAAGAAACAATGTGGCAAGATAGCCACTAGACAAAAAAACTGTTATTATCTCTACTGCTGATATCAGACTATCTGACCAAACTGTGAACAAGCAGAACACTGGGGAATTGACCGTCCATCCAACTTTGCAAAGACTAAGTGGACCAGTCCTTTAAAATTCCTGCTTCACAGAAAGGTCTGTCAGATATTTTGAGCTGGTAGGCTGAAGACTGGATGCCCTAACATCTGGTCACTGTTCAGGCAGTCACTGTCTGTCATTTTTATAATTCTGGATGCTGTTTTCTCTGTGCTTCCTAGATACTTAGGTAATATTTCCTTCTAAGTTCTCTGATGGGGTTGAAGACTAGATATTCATAGTCTTACTACAATTATGCTTAGTTGTTTAGGAACTAAGACAATGTTTTAGGTCTAATAAGATGTTTCTAGGTTGATAAATGCAAGTTACAAGAAAGTGGTTTAAGTACAGAACTTTGGGCTCAATAGGATAGGATAGATAGTGGAATACATTTTCCAAGGGTGCCAAATATAAATGGACTGGACATTGAAATGTAATTCTTACAAGATAATTCCCATAATTATTCTTATTGTATATAGTTTACTAATATTAGAGAAAAGGTGATATTTTTTTTTAATAAAAAAGGGCAACATGTACTGGAAGTTTTGGTTTCTTTTAAAACTCAGTTATGTTATGTAAGCAGATTTTTGTCTTAATCCCAAGCATGGGACATGGAGTTGTCTTTAGTTTATCCACAGGTGATAATTGACTTGTGTGGAGTGTGGTCTGTGCCAGCTGGTAACAGCCCCATGCTTCATGGAGAGGGGTGTGATCTTTGCCAGCTGGAGTTAGTGAAATCCTGAGGACTCTGGGAGAGTATAAATACCGGAGCGCAGAGAGAGGGAAGGGGCTTCGAGGAGATGGGTGGAGGAAGAAGGAAGCTGCCTGTCCATCCTGTTGCATTTGCCTTTCACTGTTGCTGGACTGCTGGATGTCCTGATGACTGAGACTGGAGTTTCCCACAAAGAACCTAAAGACCCTAACCAGCTAGAACTAAGTCTAAAAGGTCTACGTCCTCTATCTCATCTAACCATCTTTCTCTCCTACCTAGGGTTTGGGCCTTGGAAGGGAAGCAGAGGTATAAGTAATCGGGAACAAATAGATGTAAAAAGGGCACTACACATAGGACCATAAGACCCTTCTCATAGACTCATCAAAGCAGGTCATGCCCTTCTAGATGCTACAGAGGTTAACACTGATTGTCCATTGGACAAGATCTAGAATCACCTAGAAGACAAGCTCTGGGGCCTGAGAGGAAGTTTCTAGACCAGAGGTGAGGAACTACCCTAAATGTGGGCAGTCTGGTCCCATGGATAGGGACTTTGAACTGAATGAAAAAGGAGGACTGAGTGGAGCACCAGCCTTGGTCTCTGTGGCTGCCTCACTGTGTGAATGCCTTGCTGCCTCACACTCCTGCAGTGAAGCCTTCCCTCGCAGGAAGGACTGCAAGCTCTGGCTAAGAACCCAGGGAACTGCTTTGTTCCTTATGTTGATTTGGTCTGTTTTTGTTTTGTTTTGTTTTGTTTTGTCATAGCAACATGAATAGTGACAAATGCAGCTGCACTTAATGAACGGAATCATCTGTTAGGGAGATACCAGGAATGGCATCTGTCTTCTCTTAGGCCAACCTCCATTCAGTCAGAGAGGGTACAGAAAGCAGCACCATGGAAAGCGGCAGCATCAGATCCCACTAGGACATCTACTCCTCAGGCTGCAGCAAAAGCCCTGAAAACTCATTCAGTAGAAGAAAGCATGCATGGAGGGATTGCCACCTCAGGCTCTGGCCCCAGGAACATATAAAGGAGGCCATTATTTGTGTTCCATTTTTCTCTGTGCAGAAGGCCCTGTTGATGATGGGTTGACAGTCCACTTGGGGAAGGGTTCCCAGCCACCCTCCTCTACCAGCCATGGGAGCATTCATTACCCACATTCTTTCCAAGTGCTCGTACTTCTAGACTCTTCTGTGCATGTCTTTTTCCAGTCTTTTATAAAAATAAAATGAATATGAGAGTCCCCTGGCAGTTTTCAGATGCCCTAGTGAGAGTTTAAAAGGAGACCTCCTGAGATTCTGTTTTCTTTCCACTGCTAAGCAAAGAAAGCTGTTTGAGGTTCCCAAGGCATCTTCCAGGCACTGTTGAACAGTGCAGGAGAGAGCACAGAGCACAGAGAGGTGATCAGAGCTAAAAGCAATGGATTCTCTGCCCCCTTTTCTATGTACATTGTGCTAAGTGAGAATTCTGGCGAGACCCGCCCTCCTCACACAGTTTCTTCTCCTACATCATACATGTGGGTCCCTGAATACTTCAGAACACCCAGGCTTCAGTGTCCAGTCACCAGAGAGGCTACACTGGAACACACTTGAGCAGTCCAGACCAGAACAGAGGTGAGAGGCCCTGCTGCTGTTCTGTCCAGCTCTCAGAGAGGAGGGGCACAGGGATGGCCCATTGAGTTTACTCTAATCTTTACTTGCACAGTCATCTGTCTTCATTTTAGAAACAAAAGTGAAACATTCATAGTTCTGAAATGGGAATGATGGCAGCTCCCACTCTTAGGGATCAGAGATGACTGTGGTCTTGGGAGAGCTCTCTCTGGGTGTTCCCATGTTTCTATGTGTGTGTGAAGAAAGAAGGAATGGGGCAGGCTGTGGTGCACAGCTGTAATTCCAACACTCCAAAGGCAGAGGCAGGAGGATTGTGAGGTCAAGGCCTGGTGTGTATTCCACCATGATTCACAAAATAAAATGATAGAAACTGAAAGCACATAGCTCTTTACTACATACAGAGTGTGCTGAGAGAGAGGGAGAGAGTGGGAGAGAGGGAGAGAGAGAGAGAGAGAGAGAGAGAGAGAGAGAGAGAGAGAGAGAGACTCAGGTACTGCCTTGAATGGAAACGGCACCATTCTGAAAGAGAATGATTAGGAAAATGATGCTGGAATGAAGATGGAAAATGTGCTGATGTTTAGAGAACTCCAAAGTCCTGGGAGAGCAATGAGAAATGGGACTGCTAAAAGCACACATGTACACACCACACAGAACACACATACATGCATACACACACAAACATAGAGCACACACACACACACACACACACACACATCATCATCATCATCATCATCATCATCACCATAAAAGTTGCAGGTAGAAGGAAATGGTCCAGGCTGGGAAGATGGTTCAACTCATAAAATGATTGACTGGCAAGCATGAAGACCTGAGTTAAAGCCCCAGAACCAACAACAAAAAAAGGAAACAACTGGGCATGGTAGGTTGAGCTAGTAGCCCAGCACTGGGCTTATCCCAGGAGCATGCTAACCAGCAACCAATCTAGGTGGATTAGTGACCTCTGTGCCAGCAAAAGACCTGACTCCAGTTTCAAGGCACAAAGCATGAAAGAACAACTGCTGATGTTGCCCTCTGACCTCCACAGGCGCGCGCGCACACACACACACACACACACACACACACACACACACACACACACAC
>OU015742.1:59133053-59143980 GCA_907169655.1 Acomys percivali | reverse complement strand
ACAAACAATAAAGAAAGAAAGAGGCCCACTTAATAGCCCACTCTCCACAGTGAAAGCCCTGGAGTTCTCCCAAAGTCAAGGGAACAAGGGTGAAGTGGCCAAGCCTTCAACACAACAAAGCAGGAAGTCCCAGTCTGAGGCACTGGGCAAGCCCAGGGAATGGCTCAATTAGATAAGAGGGCATGAACACACTCTTGTAAGAACAAAACCTTGAGAAATTCAGTCCCCCCTAAAAGTTAGACCTAATAAAAGGAGTCCATAAAGTACAGAGATACAAAATTACACAAAAACATAGCGCATTCCTATCTGCTAATGAGGCACCATTTGAAAAGGAAATTACAAAAGCAACTCTGTATACAACAGCATCATAGAGAATAAAGAGTTTAGGGATTAGCTTATCCATGGAGGTGAAAGACACGCAGTGAAAACCATAGAACGTTACCAAAGCTTGCTCTATTGTGATAAAATACTTAGAATATAAAACTTGCTTTTTAAACCATTTTTAATGCACAGCTCAGTAGTCTTAAATACATCCTCATTGTTGCCCAACCAACTTCCAGAATGGTCTCCTCCCCTCCCCTCCTCCCCTCCCCTCCTCTTTCTCTTCTTCAGCCTACATCTGCTTCGTTTATTCTGCTTCCCATGTCCCCTTTAGCAACACTCAGACACAGTGAGACGTGGACACAGGAAGGCAAGTCACCACTCTGCTCTACAGATAAAACATGTCATCTGGACCACCCTCAGTCCTTGAGCTGAGTCCCTCCTTACCCAGTCAGACCCTCATTCGTCTGTCTTCCCCTTGACACGCCCCACTCTCCCATCACCCTCTCATCCCTCAGCTAGCTGGAATCTCCCTCTGTCCATGTCTCTGCTCAAAGGCCACCTCCTCTGACATGTCTCCCTGTGACTCTCTCAGAGCACTGGACATGCTTGTCTCATCTGAGCTGGTTTCCATGTAGCTGAAGCTGTCTTTCTATGTTTGCCACCGATGGTCCCTACTGTCCCTCTGCAGCCCCCCAAGGACAGGGGCACAGTGTACATATACTCCCAGTTTGATGACTTGACGAACTGTGATAAGTGTAAGAAAATGTGTAGTCTAGTTTCCCCCTCCACTTCTTCTCTCACATTGAGGGGTCAGACTCAGCAAACCCACAACCTACACGGATTTGACTGCCATTGGCTCTTACCAAACCCAAGGCCACTCCTCCAAGCCACCCACACCTTCTGTTCTGTTCTTCTGCCTACAGTGTCCTTCCTTCCTTGCCGGTCTACTGTAGTGAGAATTTGGAATTTTTGGTTTCTTTAAAAATACAGGAACATTGTAGGAATCTAGTTTTTCTGCTATTTTATTTATTTATTTATCTTAATCTTTATTTTTTACATATACATTTATATTATTACACCTATATAAAATAAACTATGTACAACAAGAATCACAGAACAATCATGAATTATATTCATAGTGGGGTTTTTTTACATATACATTTATATTATTACACATATATACAATAGATAACCTATAGCAAGAAAAACCATGACACAAACAGGAATTATATAAATGTGACATTCTTAATTCTTTGGCTAGAAGAATCTAGCCAATCTAATCCCAGGTGTGGGGATATGGGCCTGCTTCACGGCGGGTGCCTATGATTTGCCTGATGCTGTAGCAGGGGTATGATTTTGCCAGCTGCAGATAGTTTCTGTGAGTGTGTGATGTTTGGAATTCTGGGTACATTTCAGAAAATATATAAATGCTAGCCCCTGCCCCATAGGGGGATGGTTGGTGGTTGGCGGTTGGCGGTAGGTGGGTGGCGGTTGGTGGTTGGTTGCTCTTGGTCATGGTTTGTTAAAGTGGTCATGTATGAAGAAGAAAAGATATCATGACAGTGAAGATCAAATTTGCCCCAAGGAGCTCAGCATCCCTAATCAGCAGGAAGTAGTCTAATGATGACGACACCCCTTTTCCTCTCGATCCTTTTTTTTTTTTAATCTCCTTTCTAGTGGTGGCGGTTAAAAGTGTGGAGAAGAGTAGAAGAAAAAAGAACCACAAGGTAGCAAATGCAAGCTACAGTCTGAGTTCTAACTTCTATGAGGAAAGCCTTCCCTCTTGAAGCTACAGCCTCCATCCCTGCCAGGAAATGGCCTCAGAAGGCCAAAACTGCCTCTTGGGAAAGTTCACTGCCTGCCACGTGTGATTATTTGGAGAATGTCTCCCTTGCAGAATGCAACCTTGTTCAGGCCCTGCTGTGCACAGGACTCAGGTTCAGCATGTTCATGCTAAGTGTGTAAATGCAGGGCACAGTGGGGGGTCTGCAGCGGCAGCTTCAGTGCTGCATCTGAGGAAGATGCTGGTTTTTGCGATGACCCCAAGCTTTTCTTTCTATGGAACAACATAAGAACAAGAGAGGAAATGAGGCAGGTTCAAAGGAAACCAACTGTTCAGTCTGATCAATTAATCACAGATGTAGACAACTTTTGACATCTCACGTCACCCTAGGCCAACACCCTAAATAGATGCAGATCCATCAGTATTTCCAGGGCATGGTATTGCACACCTGGTGGCACTGCACACCTGGCTGTACTGCACACCTGGCTGTCCGTGCCTTCTCCTGGACCTTATTTAATGATTCATTTGTCTCCCAGCAGACAGTCGCTTTTACTCACACTCCAGAATAAACACACAGAGCTCATGGAAAGAGATGTCTATTTCTGTCCACGCAACACAGTTCAAACAATAGAAATAGAAATAAGAAAAAAAAAACAAGCTCATTATTATCCTTCCTCGGGCTGTGAGATAAAGTACTGATGCGACCAGGTTAAACCTTCGAGGTGTGATTAGTTAAATCAGACTGGGCCTCCATCATGTCAGTCCTCCTTACAGTTTGCTGGGAAGAAGGATCATGGCCCCCGGTGATCAAATTATCTGAGTGAAGAATTCTTCCCTTGTCATCACTCACACCCATCTGGAGCACACTACAGGCAGGATAGATGCCAAGGCTAGCTAAGAACGTCTAGGGGAACTCAGACATGAGTACATGCTCAGCCATGTCCCCTGAAGGAGTGTGACAAAGACAAGGATAAAACAGGGGACTTACCTCATGGGGACCAGAGAAAATCAAGGCAGGTGAATCTCCCAGGCCCCAGTCCTGAGCCAGCTCTGCCCCTCAATGGATCCTGAAACTCCCTTAATTGTTCTGCTTTTTTTTTTTTAATTGGTACAGAACAGTTTCTCACTCTCACTGTATGGACTGAATGCACTTGGATTGTTTGAGTTAGGATGAACATGCATTTATTGATTTCCATGACAAAATGTCTCATTATATTGTCCCAGAGGCCTCTTCGACAATTACAAATGTTAATAAGAAAATCACTACTCTCTGACCCCAAAGTGCTCATCTCTGGTCAGCATCAGCAAACAGCAGGGGAGTTCTAACGGTCATACTGAAAATCGGTTTCACCCTCAGGGATCCTGAAGCCGCCCACACAGCCTGTGCAACAACCTATCATCCTGTTCCAACAGCTGCACCCACAGTAATCTACGCATCTGAACTCTGATGATTCAGTTTGCTAGGGGAGAGGAGCTGAGCCATCCTGAAGGTTTAGGAAGAGGCTCTCGCTCTCAGTAATAATTATTCACTTCAACCACGCTGTAATCCAGAACCTCCTTCTGAAAATTATCAGGGCTCAGGCAAGAGCGGACACAGAAAAACATAACCAGTGTACAGTGTCCATCACACACCCATGCCCTCAGATGCCTAGGTACATACACCTTCATACATGTCAGTCAGTTACATACATGTGCATATGCTCAGGCCTATCAACACACTTGCACATGCTCACAAACATATGCTAATGCATACACATAAAATCACACTGTGTACACACACAGGTATTCATACATATGTGCATACATGTTCACACACATGTACATTCCCACACATACTCCCCACATTAATGTATACTAGCATGCACACACATACTCTGACACTCAAATCCAGACACATACCCCCACACAGCCACTCACCCAAACATATACCACGAATGCGCTTCTTACACAGAAATATATGTATGCACATACATTCTCGTACATGCACACACTTCTCACATAAATGCATAGCACTCATACACACACTTATACACTCATACCTCACTTCTAGGCACCCCATGCACACTCTCTCACACATGCACACTCTCACACAAACTCCAAGGGGCCGACAAGGATTCAAGCCCTTGCCTGTTTTTTTTTTTTTTTTTTGAGCAGAAACCACCAGCTTGTTCTGCTGTGATCTTGAGGCCTGTTCACTTATTCATGATCAAACATCAGGTAAGGGACCGCCTCCCCTAAACAAAGGCTTGTTTGCAAGCAATCGGATGTTCACCCCTGGGCGTTCCTTCTCCCTGGCAGAGAGCTGACAGGAAAGTGAGAGAAAGGAAGAGGCATGATCTTGCTGTAATATTTATGTTGTTGCGATCAGCACTAGGGTGGAGGAAGGCTCCATGGAAGGAGAGGGCTTTTTAAGAGAGGGATGGTGTAGTGCAAACCGCCTGCATGGACTGATGCTGCAAGGGGCTTTATTTCCCTGCTCCTGCTTAAGCAAAACCTCGCTCCCTCCCACCTCTGGTCTCTTTCCCAGCTGAAGCCTTAACATCGAAAATTCTCTTTCGAGTGTCGGGTTCCGGCCGAACAGAGCCCCTCTGCAGCGCCTCACTGGCTTTCCTCCTGCTCTTTACAATTTTGCAAGCTATGAAGCTGTGTGCAAAAATCCCCCCACAAACTGCAGTTTTCACTTGTGAGGGGAGGAGAGCAAGCTACAAAAACTCACTGGGGCCTGCCTTCTTTTCTTCATACCTTCACAGGAACGCAGTGCCAGGCTCGCCAGCTCCGGTTCATCTGATGCAGGTACTTTCCATGTCACCTCAGTGTCAGCCTACTGTTGGTTAATTTTAGAGAAAGTTATAAAGGTTTTCCATAGATCTTGAGGACCGTTGCTGTCCAGAGAACAGTCTGCAGTGTGAGCAGGTGGCTGCCTGCATGGGGGCGGTGGTTGAGGCTCCCTATCTGCAAAGGTGGAACTATGTGACAAGGAAGATGGGAGGCTCCTTCAGCTGTCTTCCCTGCAGCATCCTGGATGCTTGTCTCCGGGCTGAGACCTAGAGTGATGCTGGCCAGGTATGGAGCTGAGCTCTGGAGAGGCAGGAAGGAGAAGACTTAACCCTCATTGGTCAGAGACTCTGTCAGAGTTAGGGCTCGATTGCTGTGATGAGACACTGTGACCAAGGCGACTCTTAGAAAGGCAACATTTCCTTGTTGCGTCTTCTGGCTCTCATGTGGTCTCAAACCAAACGTCAGGCCGAGCAAGCAAACGGCCTGCTTCGCTCTTGTGCTTGAAATATGAAATGCTCAACGCAGAACTTCTGTCCTCCCTTCCCTGCCTGGCCTCTCAACTCCAGGTCCCTGCCCATCGACCCGGAGCTGAGAGGATCCATCACCCCTACAACAGTTAAAAAGATTGACCACCTATTAGCACAGGCGCGTGGTATCAGCTCATCTGAAATTAAGCAGGAGAGATTTCGTTAAGGCTGTTTTGTTAAGCAAGCAAAATGTAAAACTTCCCATCTTTAGTGATTGATCAATGACCTTTTAAAGGACCCTGCTAAATGGAACAATTGAAGAATGTTGGAGCAATTAAGGAGCTGTTGCAAGGCAGTCCACTTATCAAAACGACTCAGAAGGCTTCAGCTGGATGGTTGCCTTGTGTGCCTTACTGCTGTCAAGCCAGACCCAACAGCCCCAAGAAGACTATTTTAGACACATCAGCAAAATGCCACCCTGAACTTTAGCAGCAATTACAAGTGTAACAGATATTGTCTGCGTTGAGCTTTGGGCCGAACCGCCCCATGAGCTTCGATCTGCACACCCACTTCCCCAGCAGATCCTTCTCCTGCCTTCCTTTGGGAGCACTTGATGTCCCCATTAGCATTTCCCAGATAAAAGCCACAGTATGGAAAGGGTAAGAGCTAAGCCAGCTCAAGGCGTGCGACACTTCCTTCCAGTAAGGCTTCCTTTGAAATAGCAATTACTCCAGTGCACTGGGCAATTTGAGCAAAGAGCCGACACCACCTCCGTGCTTTGAGCAAATGGACTGTCCTGAATACTGGATTTCCTCTCCTCTTTCTTACTCTCCTTTTCTATTTGATAAAAATGAGCTTGTTTTAGTAGGGTCACCCCCTCCCCAGACCTCTCTGTTGACAGAGGAGGAGCACTTTGCCAGATGCAAGCATCGGGGGTGGGTATTTGTGTGATGCCAGCATTCAGGCAGAGCCTCGAACCACAGCCCTGGATTCTCCTGGACAGAAACATCCTCTTCTCTGGGCCCATGCCCAGGTCCAGAGCATGAGGAAGCATAGACACTCTTACCCTGAAGTCTGCTTTTGGAAGCTCCCAGAGTGGAGGGCACCACTGATTCCATCCCTCGAGTGAGCGTCGTGGAAGTGAGTGGACTGCCTGCCTGCTGGCAATTCGGCATGGACCACTTGGGAGGCCTGGATGCAGGCTCTAATCTGATGTTTGTGTTCCTTTTAGCCTGCGTCTGCCAAACAGGACTAGATACTCTAGCTCAGATTACATCGGGAGTCCAGAGCCACCTCAGCAGCAGGATGACGGACCTCTCCTGTCTCCTCCCTCTTTCAGGGGAGATAGACATCTGAGAACAAACGGGAATGTCGTGCCACTGACTCTCTCTGGCTGCTGCTGCTAGGCGTTTTACCGTCTTTGATAAAATACCCAACACAGACAACTTTTAAGAAGGACTTACCATAGCTCGCAGTTTGGTGGAGTTCAGTCCATGGAAGTTGCCTGGGGCCTGCTGTAAGGAAGAGCATCATAGCAGTGTGGGTAGGTGGAATGGGGGGAAAGCTGGCCTCGTGGAGAAATAGAGAGAGGGCAAGACCAGACGTAACCTTCAAGGCAGCGTCCCAGTGACCTAGCCTCCCTAGCAGCCTCTGAAGCTTCCAGACTTTCCTAAGCAGCATGCCCCCTCACCCCACCCCACCATGACCTAGCCTTTCTGGCATGAGCCTTGTAGGAGACATTTTCACATTCGAGCTGTAGCTGGCCCATTCCCCCACTTTCCATGGTTTCCCCTCTCCTTCAACAACACGCATCTTTTCAAAGTATCTTACACTTATATATTAATTGTGTAAAATACTCATTTTTATTGGGACAGTCAAACCTGACTTCCTACCTATAGCTTGTCCAGCATTCTGTAGGTCTGTCTGTGAAGCAAACTCACCACCTAGAGTGTAGGCTATGGGTTATGAACGCATACCTGGCCTCGTACACACCTAGACTGTGTTGAGATTTTGATTCGGATCAGTAGGTGAGGATCAATATGGTCTGGGAATGCAGCTCGGTGAAGATGCTTGCTGGGCAAGGACAAGGCCTTGAGTTCCACCCCCAGGACCATCGAAACATTAGGTAAATCCTTCACTGGAACCTCTTATCCTGGGTCATGGTAGGGAGAGATTGGGAATCCTCCATACTATCCATGCTATGTGATTTCCAGGGAGACACTGGAAGTGTGTCACCTGTGCTGCCTCTCAGAGACTGGGCTAGCCTTGCATTCTTGTCTCAGACTGAGCTAGTCTTGCATTCTTGTCTCAGAGACTGAGCCAGCCTTGCACTGTCATCTCAGAGACTGAGCTGGCGTTGGACTCTCATCTCAGAGACTGAGCTGGCCTTGCACTCTCATCTCAGAGCCTGAGCTGGCCTTGCATTACTAGGACTAAAGCAAACCTGACAGTTCTGCATTGCTCATCTGTTCTGGGAATCTTGAAGTCTAGGATAGAGCACTGTGGTGGGGAGGGGTCTTTTGCTATTTCTGCTCATGTGTTGCTAGAAGGAAACAAACAGAGATGGCTGTTGGTTCTCACAGCAGCTCATGGATCCCTTCTTTGCTTTTCTCCAGCACTGACTTTCTCCTCAGACCACTGGTGGGAGTGGACTTGGCATAATACTGGGTGTGTGACTTTTCATATCCCTAACATGGAAATATACCACTGCAACCACCATTCAAGCAGTGCAAAGAAAGAAGAGAAGAAAGAGGAAGAGGAGGAAGAAGAGGTGGAGGGTGAGGAAGAAGAGGTGGAGGGTGAGGAAGAGGGCACAAAAAGAAAGGAAAATGTAAGTGAGGATGGGCCAGGAAGAGGGACAGGTGAAGAGAAAGAGGAGGATAACGAGGGGAGGTGAAGAGGAGGGTGAATAGAAGGCGACGGAGGAGTAGAAAACAAGAGGAGAGGGAGAAGGAGGAGTGGAATAAAATTAGGGAAAGCCAGTGTAGGCTTAGGTTTTGAAAAAGCTACTTTATTTAGGGTTCTCAAACACTGCACCCTCCCTTCTAACCCACCGACTGGAAGAAGGGGAGAAAGAATGTTACTAGGAAAAAAGGGGTTGTGGGCTTGTTTCAATGTAGTTGCTTGGGTCAGTCTCACTCTGCACTGTCAGGATACCAGCAGTCCAGCCCAATAGCCAACACCAAACAGCGCAGGAATCCGTCGTAGTGGCAGGAACAGCCAGGCTCCACAGAATCTGCACGAGTCAGTGGGAGAGGCCAGAATCAGCCAGAGAACCATGGGAAGTTCTTTGGAATGTTTCTCTCTGTGAAGTGAAGACCAGCGAAGCATCGCACAGCAAAGGTGTCATCTCACTGTCTGTGGGGTACTATTAATATTCTTTTTAAACATCATGTGCCCGCTCAGTTGTCTGTTTCCAGAAAAACATCACATAGTAAAATTGAGTTTTTAAAGAAATCACTTCAGTAGAGGGTAAAAAGAGGAGAAGGGAGAGAGGAAAACACATGGCGGGGATAGTGGGTGGGGGGGGGAGGGAGGAGAGAAGATGATGAGGTAAGGAGTAGGAAGAGGTCTGAGAGAGGTTGGGAGGTTGGGGGAGAAGTTATGGGGCCAACGTGATGGAGTGTCTCTCTAGGGTTTCAGTGCCCACATCTACAGTGCTGATTGGCAACTAGAGAAATCTCAGACTCAGTCCTGAGACAAAAAATGAGAACAAAGAACCAGTGGCCACTCAACACCCCATCCTTGGTAGCTGTGGCCTCAAGCCATTGCTTTTTATGCCAGCCAGCTACTGTTGCTTATACTTTTTCTTGAGTTTTAAAGGCAGTCTCTGGGGAGCAGGGGCTGTTTATTCTGTGGGAATCTGCTCTTCCCAACTCAAGCTTTTAAAACTGTAATATGGGGTTATTTCTGCACCCCAAGATCTACTCCATTAATACCATAGCACTCTGCTTCCAGGGCTGAAAGTGATAAAGAAAATGCAATAGATACCACTGGGTGAGAACTGTAGTTTTCATTGAGTATTAAAGAGCCATTAGCTGTCTCTGCCTGTCATCTCTGAGAAATGCTAACATCACAGCATGTCACTTAGGAAACCAGAGGAAATAACGCTCTCTAAATCTGTCTTTAGGGATGGAGTTACTAGGGACTGGTCACTAGGGATCCAGCGCACTCAGTGTAATACATATTGAAAAATGCAAACATAATTAACACATAAGCCATAGATTATGTGCTGCCAAAAATCACTCGTTTTAATATATCTTTTCAAAGTGACAAAATTGCCCTGAGGACATGCAAGAGCTAGCATGATAAGAAAATACTATAAATAGAGAGGGAGTAAAGAGGGATATTGGGTTTAGAAAAATAAAAGAAGGAAAAAAACCCCAGATGTCCTCAACCCCAATTTTATAAGTGCTTCCTTGTCTGTTGGCAACAGATTAGTTATTGCTGGATATGAACACAAACCACACACACATGCACACACATACACACACACACTCACACCTTCACACAAGTACTCATTCAAATGTGAGATATTTCAAATTATTGATGGCTATAGACCACTCCTCCAACCCACACTCAATGTACATATGCACCACGCTCACACACACTCACACATGCACACATACACATGCACATACATAACGCCCACACATATACACAACACTCATATATGCCCACACACTCACACATGCACACATGCACACACACATACACACACTCACACATGCACACAAGTACTCATTCAAATGTGAGATATTTTCAATTATTGATGGCTATAGACCACCCCTCCAACCCACACTCAGTGTACACGTGCACACACACTGACACACACACACACTCACACATGGTCGAATACACATGTATGTACACACTCACATATGCACACACACATACTGTACACACACACTCACACATGCACAAAAATACTCATTCAAATGTGAAATATTTATAATTATCGCTTTCTATAGACCACCTCTCCAACTCACACCCATTGTACACATGCACACAATACATAAAAATCCATCCAAATATAAAATATTTCTGATACACTCCTAAAACACAGATGATAGCATCTTGTTCTCCTAATAAATCATTCAGCAGATAAACAAAAGCAATTAACCTACAGACACAAGTAAAACAACAGCAAAGGAGCCAGACTCAGCTTCTCAAATCAAGAACCTTTCAAAGCTAAGACAAAAAGGCCGAATTGAGACCCAGAACCCAAAGCCCTGAACTTTAAAAGCAGACACTTGAAGCCTTCACTGGCCATCAAGCACGCCTACCTCCTGGAGATGCAACCATTCAGAGAAAGCCCTGGAAGGGCCTGAGCTCTGAAGTCAAACAGTAATGCGGTTAACACACAGGAAAAGCACAAACAGAGTTCCTGCACACGGCACACGTAAAGCAACTCACTGTTTCAGAGAAAATACTGGAGTAATGCTGCCAAGTTATTAAAACAACAACAGGCACCTCACTCTTTCCTACCTCAGATGTTAAAAGTATATGTGCCAAATTGTGCTATTTTGAAGAAACAGACGCTCAAAAATATGAGATGAGTTATAAGAAAACATGC
>OU015742.1:59121417-59132653 GCA_907169655.1 Acomys percivali | reverse complement strand
GTGCATATTGTTATATCATAAACTCTGGTCCAACAAGCATGGCCACAGGCTACATTTACCTGAGCATGTATGAATGAAATCTGAATGAATCTGTGTAAGGATTGTTTAAAAATATATACATCTACATCTCTATATTTAGCATGCATATGCACAGAGACACACACTACATCTATGCATATATACATATGTACACATATACACAAGTCCACACTCATATCCGTATATATACACATACACAGGATCAGGGTCCTGCTTCTGAGCATGTAAGCATGATTAATATGACTAAGCAGTAGCCGACAGCCTATGGGGTTTCTCACTCACAGCACCTGAAGATGTCTGGAGCCCTGTGCCCCATCAGCACTTGCAAAACTGTTCTTGCCATGTTGTGGCCTACTTCAATGTGATGGTGCTGCCTAGTCTCAGTTTTCACTCCTTTCACTGCCTGACTACTTAGGTGTCTTAGTGTATGTCTTAGTTAGGGTTTCATGTTGCAAAGAGACACCATGACCAAGGTAGCTCTTATAAAGGCCAACATTTAACTGGGGCTGGCTTACAGTGTCAGAGGTTCAGGCCATTATCGTCACGGCAGGAAACATGGTGGCACACAGGCAGACATGGCGCTGGAGGAGCTGGAGGTGTTGGCATTCTGCATCTTGATCTGCAGGCAGCCAGAAGGAGGCTCTCTTCCGCAATGGGAGGAGCTTGAGCACTAGGAGATCTCAAACCCCACCTCCACAGTGACACATTTCCTCCAACAAGCCACACACCTTAATACTGCTATTCCCCATGGGACAAGCATTCAAACACAAGAGTCTATGGGGCTAAGCTCATTCAAACTACCACAGCACACCATGGGAGACTGTGACGCCTCTTCCACTCATAACTGTCACTCATGTCCTGTCATTAAAGCCAGCGGGAAACTACAACAACCCAACCAGGGCAGAGTGACATCAGAAATTAAGGCACAGGTTGCTCACTCCTCCAAGAAAGGAGCCAAGACCTGCTGAGGTGCTCACTGAGGGTGGGGCAGGTGCAGAAGAGGAAGTAGAGGAAGGTCACAGCTAAGGCCATGTGACCACTTTCAGAAAAGAGGATCACAACTGACATGAGTGTTTCTGTCATGGTTTGTTAAGGATGTGTTTGTATGGATGTCTGTGCTTCCTTTCCTTGATTTCTTTATCATATAATGTAGCACCAGTTAAGGGATTGTCCATTTGATAATACTGAGCAAAAGTCCCTCAAGGAACACTACACCGATTCTAAATGTATAAATGCATTTGAGGCTGTACAAGAGATAGTTATATCACATGAGGTGTAGTTATGAGCTGGGTGCTGTTTTCCCTTGGAAACTAAGCACACACGAAACGACTGTGTCGAGTTGACAAGGGTGGACTTGGGGTGGCTGTTCTTGGTTATCAGCCCTGACTAATATACCAGGCAAGAGACACTTCTTCAGAAGATCAGCCCCCAGGACACAAAGAGAAAATCTGCAGGTTCTCTGCTAGGTTTTCAGTCCCAGACCTTCAGGAACCTGGGGAAAGCTGTCACAGCATACAGGCTGGCGCTGTTGGGGGACGCGGAGTGAGGGGAGAGAGCCGCACTGCACACCGTGGGACAACTTGAGATTTTTCTTCTTTATGATTGTGTGAAAACATTGAATGTTCAGTCAAAACAGAACCATGAAGTTGGGATTTTGATCAAGAGAGAAATAATCTCTCAGAGCTGGGCTGCTAGGCTACGGTGCTCAATCAGTTAAGTTACTAAGCGAATGTCTAACTCATAGCATCTTTGATTTCCAGTGTCTTCATCTACATGTGACCCCACCTGGACTCTGGAGGTGGTAGGTTACAAAACCTCCCCCTGCAGATACAGTACTCTCAGAAAAGCCCACCCAGGAGAATACTGGAAAACACGGAGCTTGGCAGACATGGCCCCTGGAAGATAAGGAAGACAAACAAACTAAATTTGAAAGGAACAAGATAACAGAAAAATCCCTCTAAGGAACAGAAGACCCTTGAAGACAGCTCAATGATTTCTCTACCGCTAGAGGAAAAGAAATCAATCCACAAGTCTACACCTGGCCTAAAGACCTTTCAAGAGGAGCATTAAGTGGAGATATTTTCAACCAAATAAAAGCTGAGACAATTTGTCACCAGCTAATTACAGTGATAGGGACATGAGGAGACTGCCTTGGGCTGCAGAGCAATGATAACAAATAGAACCTTGATCTACAGGAAAGAGAGAAGTCAGAACTAATAAATGCCGAGTGAGGCTGCAAAGCATGAGAGCTTCTACGTCTCTCTATTCGGTCATTCTTTTTCAAAGAGAAAATTACCTTGGAGTTTCTCATAAAATTAACAATATTCTTGCCCTCAGGTTCTGAAAACCCTGGTATTTACCCAAAAGACTTGAAATTGAGAGAGCACAAAACCCATTTGAATATATTTTTCCGGAACAGCAAGCACCTGGTGCACCTCACCATCTAGGAGGTTGACCAGGCAGGAGGCAGGCAGAGGGAGCCTCCGTTCAGGTCCCGCCCACTGGCCCGTTACTCACCTTTCTCAAGGAGAAATAAAAACATATGATCGCCTGACACACTAACACGTATGTCTCAAACACTCGGGGCTGAGCAGGAGTGTCCAAGCCTAGACTCACATCCAAGGGCTGTGTAACTCCTTGGACAGATGTGCTGAGAAGACAGATGTGGAGATGCTAGCAGTGTGTGTGTCTCTGCTCTCCCAAAGCCCTCAGCTAGCATTTGCATTTCTGTTGCTGTGATAAAACACCCTCAGAAAAGCCACTTAGGAAGAAAGGGTTTCTTTTCCTTCATAGTTCCAAGGAACAAACATCCCATTGTAGCAGGGAAAGCGACAGGAACAGGAGGCAGTTAGTCCCCTCCCCTCACAGTGAATGCACACAGGTGAGGTGTGCTGGTGCTCGCTTTCTCCACCCCTACACGGCTCAGTGTCCACCCCAGGAGATGGGGCCTCCCACGCTAGTGTAGGTCTTCCCATACCAATTTAGGTGCTGGAGACAATGTTGCCCCCCAACACACGTACTCACAGTTCCTCATTGAGAATTTCTTTCCAGGTGATTCTAGGTTGTATCAAGTTGACAATGAAAATTCGCCATCACATCGAGGTTCCACAGAGTTTCAGGTCCAGTCCTCTTTTCCATGTACCCTGGGTCCTCAGGGAACCCCTAGGCCTCTGCATCCTGACGCTGTGTTAGTAATCCCCAGGGCTTACTCCAGACCTGGGCCTGCCTCCCTAGCTCCATGGTTCCTACCCAACTGTCTAACTCAATGATAACCAGACTGAGAGCTGAGGTTTTGCCAATTCCCTTGCCCAAAGCCTTCTCTTTTTGCTCCATCAGAAAACTTTTTAGCACCCGCACAACGTTCAGCTAATCCTCTCCTGTCCGTTACTAGCATCACTCTAATACACACTTCAGCTCTCCATGCCCCACTTGCCACGGGCTCAACAGACTGAGCAAACCACAGGGAGCGAGCTAGGAAGCAGCAGCCCCACACTATGGTCTCTGCTTCAGGTCCCGCCTCCAGAGTTCTGCCTTGAGTACTTACTTGGCCTGAATTCTCTCAGTGGTAGAGCTTCACCTGAAAGTTATAAGATGAAATAAATCTTTTCTTCCCCAAATTATTTTTGGTTGGTGTTTTATCACAGCAACAAAAAGCAAACTAGGATATCTGTTAAGTGCCCAGCACACTGTAAGCATTCGATTAAGGTTCCAAGTTTCTCTTTTATGAGTCCCACATCATCTTGGTACAAAGATTTCAAAAGAGAAAATAAAGCGGTGGCCCACGCCTGTAATCCCAGCACTCGGGAGGCAGAGGCAGGCAGATCTCTGTGAGGCCAGCCTGGTATACAAAATGAGTCCAGGACAGCCAAGGCTACCCAGAGAAACCCTGTCTTGGGAAAAAAAAAGAAAAGAATTCTTCAAAAGAGAGAATAAAGTCATGTGGATGGGGTCTCCTCGGGGAACCCAGCTCTTTGCTGACCCCACACACCATGCATGAACATGACGCCAAACTGATATCTATTGTGCGTCTTCACACAGTAGTCTCAGGTGGTGATGCCTTTAACTAAAGCATCTGTGGGTGTCAAGCTGCATTTTTTTTAAGCAGGCTACTGACTAAATAATATGTTGGCCCTTAGGCAAATACTCAGACTGGAAATCCTTCAGCAGGGGGGCTCTTGTGTTCCCAATCTCTCCTCATCCCCAAAGCAGGGATGTTACAATTTGCAATTCAGAAAGTCTTTTACATCTTAGTAACCATGCAGAAAAATTAATTCAAGCAAAACCTAATTTAGAATAATAATAACATGCTCTCCTAATGTTCCGACATTAATCATAGCTAAGACAGTTACTATAGCAGCACATTGGAATTTATTGAAATACCAGAATTCGGCGGAGTGCAGCTCCCCTTCGGAGAGTGCTGCTGTTTGTTTAAGTGAGAGGAGGAAACAGGCAAGCAAGCTCTCTTTCCCAGGAACTAATTTAAGGTTCAGGATAGACCCCATCAGAAGTAATAAAGCGATGTTTGCTCTAGGTGGGGTGACCTTTGCTTCTTTTGATGAGATTAGCTCTAAATTTTTGCTTTCTTATAGACAGGAAAAAAATGGGATGATGGAGTCTTGTTGAAAGAGGAAGAAACACTGGGCCTGGGAGAGCCACTCCTGTTCTTGGTGCACAAGGAAGCCCAGCCCCACCTCCCAAGGAAAAGCCAAAGCCAGTCCTACAGCAAAAAGCATAAACCCCACATGGTCAAAGGACACATTACTCTCAAAGCACCTCCATTCTTCACTGTGGCTCGGGTTGCCAAGTGACCCACAGGTGCTCCTCAAGCACCCGACTGTTTAGGGTCCCCACACTTACAGTGTGGGCCCTGCCCAGCAGAACACCCAGCAGGAGATGCCCTTCTATCTTAGCCTAAACCTGTACTCTGCTGTCATCCAGCTTTAACCTGCCACAAGCCCTCATCTCCTCTGTCCTGAGAAAGCTGGCCCCCTGCAGCACACTGACATGTGGGCTCGAAATGTGTGGGGAGCTCAGTTGTGTCTCTGGCCTTCTCACGAGAAGCACCCCTGAAGCTGGCACCACTAAAAGTATCACATGTCCTCAAGGGTACAAAAATCACCCAGGTGAGAGCCACTGGGCCATGAAACAAGGGTACATGTTCTACCTACGGTTGTTAGAGTGAAGCAGGGAGATTTCCTTAACAGAGAAAAATCTTAATACTCGAAAGCAGTTCATGTGAGCTGTGATATGGACACCCAGCCCATCAAAACAGCACCTGTGTGGCTGTAGGAATGCCTCATTGGATACTCTCATAGCCACATCATTTTTTTTTTTACCTCCCAAGCCCTCCTTAACCCCTAAGGGCTGATGATGTGCCCCCTCCTGTTTCTATCATCTCTAGCATTTCAAGAAATGTGGTAGTTGATTTGTCATCTTGTCTGGGAGTGTCCCCATAGCAGGTGAGCCATCTCTTCTGGATGTGCACATGGCCATTGCCCAAGGAGGTTAACGTTTGAACTGGTAAACTTAGTGAGGTGGATGGCCCTTCCAGTTTGGGTGAACGTTACACAGCCCACTGTCACACAGTGAGGTGTCAGGATGGGGGAGGCGGTGTCATGCTGCATCTACAGACAGGAAGAAAGGAGCAATGAACACTCAAGTTCAGCTAACCTTCTCCGTTTTCACCTTTACTTGGTCTGACCTCCTCCACCAACCCTGCGGATGGTGGCCCCACATTTAGAGTCTTCCCTTTGCACTTGAATTTCTCTGCAAGTGCTTTCACAGATCTGCCCAGGGTGTGTGTCCTAGGTGATTCCAAGTCCAGATAAGTTGACAATGAAGATTAACAGTCACTCACCTCTAAATAAACTCATCAGGTGTGTAGCTTTTCTACATCTCATTAAATATTTCAAAGTGAAATGTAATGCATTGCTGAGCTATACTGCATCCTCTGTATGTCTCTCAGCTTATTTAAGCATCCGATCATTGAAAGATATGTGGGGAACATTTTTTCCTCCATTTTGGAGCCATTACAAGTAATGCATTTATGAATATTCACACCCAGGTTTTGTGCAAATACAAGCACTCGTTTCCCTGGGAGAGATGTCTGGGTGACTTTTCTGGGTCATGTGGTAACTATATAGACAGTTGCAGGAACCCGCCAAGCTGTTTTCCGGAGTGTTATCATGTCACGTTCCCATCAGAAGCAATGGAGGACTCAGTTTTGGCCATTGTACCACTGTGTTAATGGGTCTGGCCCACCAGGTGTTCCGTGATAGCTGAGTGTGGCTGCACCTTCATGTTTCTTACTGCCTAATGGCCTTTAGCATCTTCCCCCATGCAGAGTTGATGGTTTAGCCTCTGTGGTTGAACATCTCGCCATGCCCTTTTCCCACTGTGTAATTATTTCTTTTTCTTGCACTGACTTTGGAGAGGTCCTTATGTATTCTTGACCCTAGTCCTCTGTCTCATACACACTTGGCAAATATTCCCTTGCACTCTAGTGGCCTCCCAGGATGCTTCGTGGGAGCTTTGGTGGGTGACTCCTGTTACTTTAAGGCTCAGGCTTTGAGGGTTAAGCTTAAGAAATATGGGCTTCACCCTAGAACTTGACAGATTGCTCCAGTGACTTTTTAATACAAGTTTATAACATTATGTTTGGCTTTTAACCCTTTGGTCCACCTGACTTAAGTTCTATATAAGGAGCATGCTGCCTAAGTTCGTGTCACCCACCCTTTGGCGTTGGACCACTCTCAGAACGCAATCTTTGCTCTGCGAAGTTATTTTTGTGATTAAGTCAAAAACCAGTCAGGCCACATTGCTGAAGGTCTGTTGTTTGTTTCTTTACTGTGTTCCATACACCTGTGCTTCATCCATTGGCCAACACAGCATTAGCTTCTTGGATTGCCGATTTGTAAGCCCAGTTAATTACTTCGATCACTCTTTCAGCCGCAGCCTAAGGGCATCGTCCATGGACTGCATCACTTGGGTCTGGGCAGGAACTTAGGAAGCCAGCGATGGAGATCTGACCCCATCGAGAGCTTCACTGAGATACTTAACCACTGCACTAAGAGGAGCAAGGTGAAGCAGGGCTGGTGCTCCTGAGGGCTTCCTCCCCTGTGCCACTCAGATGGTGATGCTCCCAAGATGGGGCCAAGGGCAAAAAAGGCACAAGAGAGGTAGGAGAGAAGCTTGTTATGGAGGAAGAATCCTACATAAGTCAGACCGGAAAACACAGGCTCGGGACATTAAGCCCAGGGTGTAGGTGAGGGTCCCAGCATCCTCTGCCCATGTCTCCTCTGCTCTCTGAGCCCCACCCTCATCCCAAAGGGCACAGTAGTTCTTTTTCACACCGGCTCTGCAGCCTAACGTGGACTGGTCTGGCAGTCAGCGAGGCTCCAGCCTCTGCTGTGGGTACCCCAGGGTGACCTTCCCTCTGCCTTCACTCTCTCCTGGCTATGATGTAAATGAGAATCAGGTTGAATGTAGGAGGCAGATGCATCCTCAAACACACAGCCCTGGGGTCACATGAATCTGCAGTACCCACCCCCAGACCCCAAAGAAGGATTGGCTACCTGGCATGCATGGATGGCTAACCTGGAACTGAGAGATGGAAACGCAATCGAAGATGCCACTGCAAATTTGCTTCTGTAGCTAAAGCAGTAAGCAAGGCCTCTGAGTCACTCAACACCGGGAAGGCTGCAGCGGTTCAGAAACCTCAGGTGTGGTCTTGCTGCCTTCAGGAAGGAAGCAGAGGCAAGCCTGATAACCACCACCACCTGGGAGAGGAGACTTGCTCTGTTCTGAGGGACACATGAAGCTCATTAAATGGAATGCAGCTGACCCCAAGGCCCCGAAAACCCAGGCACACATGGCTGTCCTGGTAAAATACCCCTTTCATGGGGGTTGTGTGGCAGAAGGAAGCTCGCCCATGGCAGCCTGGGCTTTCCAGACTGGCTTAGCAGCAGCCTCCCATTCACACTCAGAATGGAATTGCTGTGATCACATTAGCTTCAGTGCCAGGCGCCAATCTCCCTTTAAAGGCCCTGATGATTCCAAATACCAGTGTTTATACCATAAAGTACTGCTGTGCTCAGCTTTCCTCAGAGGAACTACTTGCTACAGTGGGGAGGGGAGGTGTTACATGGCCAATGCTCAAGCCTAAAGTGAACTAATAGAATGACACTCTATTTCTGCATTACAAAGTGGCAATGGGCTGCAGCCCTTCTCCAGACAACCCGTGCGATTCTGGGTACCTGCTGCCTAGTTTTATGTCAACCTGACATAAGCTAGGCTTGTTCTGAAAGAGGGAATCTCAGTTGAGAAAATGTCCCCTACAGATTGATGTGTCTTAACTGATGATGTGTCAGGGCACAGTTCACTGAAGACAGTGCTGCTGCTGGTACAGTGGCCCCGGGAGCCACAAGAAAGCCGACTGAGCAAGCCATGAGGGGCAAGCCAATAAGCAGCACCCAACATGGCCTCTGCATCAGCTCCTGCCTCCAGATTCCTGCCTCGACTTCCCTCACTGGTAGACAGTGCTGTGGAAATGTAAGCTGAAATAAACCCTTTTCTTCCCAAGCTGCTCTTGGCTACAGTTTTCATCACAGCAAAAGACACTCTACTAAGACAGGGGGGTGGTGGGAAAGGCCCTGTGTGTGTGCCATTGAACCAAGAGCTCCACTGGCTCAGATTCCCGCTCTGGGGGGGGGGGGACATCAGATGCATCCAGCACAGTTTGTGATTAAAACAGCCCAAGGATAGGAAGAAATGATTAGTGAGAACTCGGCCATAAATGGGACATCTATAAAAACCCCTGTCTCAGGTCTGAGAACATTGCAGAAGAAAAGAATGTAAGAGCTGGGGGTGGGGCAAGGGTGGGGGGCCAAAGGGGGGGCCAAGGGGGGCACAAGGGGTGGGGTTGGGTGGGTGCTGCCTTTTGAACATGACGTAGCCATTGTTTTCATGAACTCATTGCAGCTATAGGTATGTGTACAAGACCCAAATAAAATCATTCCAACAAGACTGGACAACATTTCATCAGACAGCACAAACTGGTCAAATGAAAGTGGGAGGACTTAGGGTTAGGACCATAGGGAACGTGTGGGGAGAGTTGGGTGGATAAGATCAACATAAACGCTTATAAAATCGCCAAAGAATAAATAAAATGAATTAATGGCAGATGATCTCTGAGAGAGACTGATCTTGGACAAGGGGACACCATTTATGACTATTCTAGGGACCCAGCAGGATACAGCCAACCTTACCTGTGTCACATAAGACAACACATGTACTTAAAGTCGCTGGTGGTATCAGTGTGGAATGCTGCCTGGTCAAAGGGATGTCTAATTCTTTTTCTAGACTTTACCGCAGGAACCCTATCCCCTTTCTGGAAGCCCCTTACAGCCCCATCCCCTTCCCGAAACCCACACTGAATTGCTTGCAGCTTCACAGGTAGCTAAGCTTTGCCCCTCAGCACAGCACTGTAGCACTCAGCAGAAGGTGCATCCTCTTAAGTATATGCTGCAAACACCCGCCACCCACTGTGTGCAGTATCCAGGGCTCCTCCAGACAAGGCACTGCATACTCACAGAGGCTCCCAAACACATCATTAAGGTCCTGTGGCTGATATTATGCTTTTATTTACGTGCTTAAAGAAATAGTGTGCGTCTTTAAAATAGCTGCCTTCAGAATTTTCCAGAGGGAAGGTGAGGTTCACTTTGAGCAAGACATGCCACAATTTTAGCTTTATCTGCCAAGCCACCTCTTTCTATTGACAAAGTACAATCAGCCTTCAGAATAAATACGGGTGCACCTGGAACAAAGATGAAAGAGCACAGACTTAATTTCCCGCCATTAGTGTGGAATTAAGTCTCTCTCCGGCATAAGCAGATAAAACACCGGGGCCTTTTAAGTGTGTGTTTGTAGCTGGAAGGAAAACAGTAAAGCCTCCCTTACGACAACCCTCCTCCTCAATTTCCCACCTGCTTCTGCGAGTCCCCTTTCCATTAGGAGTGGGGAAATGCATTAATAGATTGCTGCATTTCTGAGATCTGTACACAAAGTTCCGAAATCTTAAAATCCTGCTCCCAGACACTCATCACAGGCACAAGAACATGAAAAATGAGTTGGGCGGCCATCCATCCCACCAGACAGAACACTCCAGAGAAAGCCTTGTGCTAAGAGGATTCTAAGTGGGGTTTGCATGGGCCAGAAAGACTCTGGAGGAAGACATCTGATGCCTCCTCCATCCAGTGTGCAGGGGGAACAGGGGCCCGGCTGGGGAGACGCGTTAACTGCCCATCACCTCCCCTTCCCCTTGCTCCCGCCATGTCTGTAAGAGAAGTTACATCTCCAGGAAGGAAGTTACATCACCATTCTAAAGGAAGGCCTCACAACGAGATGAGCTGTCCCAAGAGGTACGAGGTGCCTGTCACATGGACATTTTGGTTCGCCAATGCACATGAAAGCCAGGCTTCCACTGTACTGATGTCTACTAAGTATGCAAGGGCACCACCCGAAAACAAATGCATGTTCCTTTAAAAGGCTTTATTGCGACCAGGGGCTTCAGCAAGTTCTCATCTGTGTCCTGTCAATCAACAGTCAGCACTGACTCTCTAAAACACAGAGGGGGGTTTTATTTGGGGGCCTGAGCAATTACAGTCTGTGGGGTCCTGAACTGAGAGCTCAGAGTCCCAGAGTCCTCTGAAGAGACGCAGGATGATGTTTCAGAGAGCCACTGCCACACATTTTGAAAGGATTACAACTGGTGTAGATCACTCTGTAAGGTCATAGCCAAGGAAGGTCTTGACTCCCTGTGCTGATTTGGCCGCTGACTTATGGGAAAGGCATTCCTGAAGGTGGGGGTGGCTTTGGCAGTGTCTTACCAAAGGAGGACAATGACACTTGTCAACCAACCTTTCAGAATTCTCTGTAGAGGGCAGCAACCGACCCTGCAATGCCATCTAATGATGTTCTCAGAACTTCTCTGGGAGCACGTTCTGTCTCGGGACACAACTGTCCACCCCTCCGCTCCACAAGAGCATCCCCACTCTGCTCAAGTTCTGCCGTGGACTACGGTGAAGCGAGTAGACACAGCTCCGAGCCCCCCTCCATCTCCAGCTCCAGCTGTCTGCCTTTTCCAAACCCCTATTTGTCTTGCTCTTTCAAATGCCTGAGAAGTTTTTCTGTTTATTTT
>OU015742.1:59107188-59118653 GCA_907169655.1 Acomys percivali | reverse complement strand
CCCCTGCCGGTTCCATTCCAGAGACGCACCCTCAAGAACATGGGGCATAACTTTTTTTAAATCAGACTTCTCCTGAAGTTCTACTTTAGGGGACCCAATGCATGTTTAAAATGATGTATGTCGACTGACACTGGCTTTCCTACAGACAGCAGAGCAAACAATGGGCTGAAAGGAAGTGAGCTTAGCATGAGGAGACAGGAAAAGGTGCATTTTACCCAGATAAACTGTGCATGTCAGAGACCGCAGTAGTTTGCAGCCAGGACACATCGCAGGAGGACATAGCTCCACCCTAGCTCCCAAATGTCTGTTCTCTGTCACCATGTGTCCAGTCCCTGTATGAAACCAGTTTTGAGGCTCTTGTTTCAGTGTCAAAACCTTTTGTCCCTGAAACATCGTTCCTCTGCGCAGAAGCGGAGAGTTGATCCCGTGACTTTGGACTCCGCAGCTTGCTTACAGTGCTGCCCGTTTATCAAGAGGGTGTGACTGAGATGCTGCCTCTGTTATGGAGTCCAGGGCTTGCCTCAGAGCCCGACGGCTCGGTGCCACCCCGGCAATCACCAGAGCAGACCCAGCACCTAGATTGTCAGAGGAACCAGGCTGAAGGAAGGGGAAAGAGAGGGGGGCGTGGTGCCAAAAGTAAAGGAAGATGCAGACCTTCATGGCCAGAACCTTAGCAAAGACTTTGGGGGAACCAACGCAGGGTGGGGTGACAGGGCTCAGCAGGCAGAGGAGCTTGCCACTGAGTTGACAACCCGAGTTCAATCCCTGGCACCCATCATGGTGAAAGGACAGAAAAACTCTCGCAGTTGTCCCCCGACCTTCACACTCACCTTTCTCTTGCACCCCCCCCCACACGCCTCCCTCACAAGAGCTCTGTTTTAATGTAAAACTAACATGAGAGAAAAGAAGTCTGCAGAGGTCCCAGGGGGACAAGGACCCAGAATACATAGAGTCACAGGAAAGCTGCATGTTTCCTGGCAACAGTGAGCCATATCTTTGTTTCAGAAACATGATTTTGGTAAAAAAATAAATGAAGGGCCTGAGAGAGATGATGGACCCATGATTGAGGCCTATCATTGTCCTTTAAAGAGTGCCCAGAGCTTGGTATGTTGAACTGTGGAGATGGCACATTGCTGTGGGTGTAGAAAAACAGCATATCCCAGAGCTGTTTAGCGGAGGCAACCAGAGTGCCACGGCCACGCCAGTCTCACCCAAGAACAGATTTCCCAGCATTCACTAAGGGTCAGAAGCTGGTCTAGATTCAGCTGACTTCTGGCTGTCAGAGTCACATAGCTAAGCACATAGTAATAACAATCACTAAGAAAAACAGACTGGGGGGGTATGTGGTGTGTGTGGGGGGGAGGAGAATAACCGAAGGGGGTGGGGCCAGCTTGGCAGGAGAGATTCACTTTGCATGCTGAGCCACTGTTCTTTCCTTCTGGTTGCTGTGACCCAGACCCACAGCAAGGGTTTATTTAGCTTATATTTCCAGGCCACCCTCATGCTCAAGGGAGGTCGGGACAGAAGTTTGCAGCAGAAAACAGGTTCTGCTCTCACAGGTTCACCCTCGGCCAGCTTTCTTGCACAGCCCAGGATTGTCTGCCTAGGGAATGGTGCTGCTCACAATGGCTTGGCAGCCCTGCACCAGTAATCAAGACCATCACCCACAAACACGCCCACTCACTACTCTGATCCAGGCAATTCTTCAGGGAGGCTTTCCTCTCTGAGGACTCTAGGCTGTGCTGTGTCAAGGTGACAACACTAACTGAAACAACAGGCATTCAGATCAGGCTTGCACCAGTCAACCGTCTCCTTATAAAGAGACACGGCTTATTTGGGGTAAAGAATCTAAGGATTCCAATCACTGTTGGGGTGCTGGCAACGGCAGTAGACCATGCAGGAGTACAGGGCAGAACACACCTCACCCCACAAGCATCCAGAAGCTGGAGTCCCATCATCCTCTTTGGGGACTCCTCTCCCAATAACTTGAGCATCTACTGCCTGCCTGTGAAATGCCTCACCACTTCTCAGCAGCGCCACGCTGTGGCCATGCTTTAGCACACGGTCTCAGTAGGGACATAGGGATGGAATCACTGAAGAGATGGATGGAAACCATGGCCCAGACCACAGAGGAGTTCCTGGGTCAATGGAACAAGTCAAACACATCCTAACGTGTAACTCCGTAGCTGTGGAGGAGGGAGGGGTGGCAGCAAGCCAAGCCTTTGCTTGCATGCTCTGTGACCCTGGTTTTCCTCTCTGACCAAGGATATTTTATCTGTGAAATGGACCGTGAGACACAAACGCAAGCATCATTTGAGAGGAATGCTTTACACAGGACTGTCTGCACAGAGAGATCTTTGGACTCCACCCTCTCACTCTGAGAACAGGTGAGGAAATCAGGGCTCAGGATTGAGCAGGGGGTGCAACTCACAGTAATGTGCTTGCCTGTTGGAGCCATCTGTTAGCTGCCGTGTGTTGCTGGGACAGAGACTCTCATCCACTGCCCTGTATCACATTCTTCTGTCACCTGAGGCTGCCAGCTGTCCCCCAGGTGAGGTGTGCAGGGCTGGGGCTGGAGGCTCTTAGTCTGGTGTTTGGACAACATCCCAGCAGCAGGGTGGTGTAGTCCCTGTGGCTTCTCACCAGCACATAAGAGGGGTGTCTGAGTGGGTAGGGAGCTGACTTAGGGGTTCTCCCCCAGTGCAAACAGAAGAAATAAAGTGATGTGGACTTCAAGGGGACAGGAAGCAGGAAGCACAGTGGACTCAGCTGTGACCCTGCATGTGGACGCATTTTTACTAAGTTTTCTTCTATTACTAACTAGAATTTGGAATCACCGGAGGGCAGAAAGAGGCGTTCCAATCTACGCTCTATGAGAGCCCAAGGTCTTCTGGAGCATACTGCTATGTAGTTCAAGATCCCAGCTCTGACCTCAGCACCAACCTCTGGCCTTGGCCTCAGTCTCAGGGACACAACACTTACCTTGAAGAAACTGAAGATTAGAGGAGGCAGTTTCCTGGGAAACATCTCCATCCTGCAAACCGTGACTGCATCTTTTGTGACAGTCTTGTCACTGCGTTAAGTTCCCTCTGAGTATGGCACTGAGGCACTCAACTCATTGAAGGTTCAGGGTCTGGACCAGGTACAAAGGGGATCACAGACACCTAAAGAGAGTCTCTAAATACAAGAAATATAGGTGTTTCTTAGGAAAAGAAGTAAAAATACCAAAGCTGCCAATGTAACTCAAGGCCACTATGAATCAGTGACAAAGAAAGGACAAAGAAAATGTTCTCACAGGCAAGGGCAGGAGAGTGCAGGAGGCAGAGGAGTGGGACTCACCTGGAGCTGAAGGATGGGATGAGAAGGAACCTTGGGACAGGTAGAGAGAGAGCAACAAGAGAGGCTCAGGAGTTAGCAAAGTGCTGCCATGAAAGCAGGAGGACCTGGTGGCCAGGACATAAAGATGGCAAAGCCTGCTGATGTACCCTTTTAACCTTAGAGGATGGCAAAGCCTAGTGACACACCCTTCTAACCCTTGAGGATGGCAAGCCTGGTAACACACCCTCCTAACCCTGGGGGTGGAACAGAAGAGGAGACACAGGGTCCCAATTAGTAGAGCCTAGTTGGTGTGTCACAGGAGGTGAACTGCACTCCTAAGGATGACACCTAAGGACACATATGTGAGTTTACACACACACACACACACACACACACACACACACACACACACACACACCACCTGCGTGTGCATGCATTAAAAGCAAAACAAGAAAGCGTGTTACATATGTGGCCTGAAAGTACAAACATCTTGGACCAAATCAACGAGTGCTTTGTAGGGATCCCAGATTCTGTGTCCCCTGGATGAGATTTGTGCCCCTTGGAGAGCAATCCTCAAAGCATTTCCAGAGAAGGGCTTGAGGAACACATGAATAGGCTGCAAAGGAAGCTCAAGGTTGCACAGAGGAGGGACAGAGTCTGCAGGCAACAGCCACTTTGTGGTCTCCACTTTCACCTAGAGAATCCACTTAACACACACTCCACTACTAAAAGCCATAGTAAGTTGGCTGATGAGGGCTAAGCAGAGAAGCCCAGGACGCAGGGATCTGCAGAGGCAGGAAGAGAAGCAGGAGGCGTGGCAGGGGGCGTGGTGGGGGCGTGGCGGGGCAACCCTATAGAGGGACCTGGCAGAGTGACAACAGCCAATGAAGCAAAAGGCATCCAGGAAGTTGAGTGAAGAGCACCGCGTGAGGCCTCTTAGCTATGAAGACACAGTATCAAAAGAAGCAATAAAGGGGTGCCTCAGAGCCCTTGAACTTGGCTCGTCACAGTATGGACCTTTGTATATTGAGGTCCGACTCACTTCTTAGAATTCACTCTCAAATGCTGACCTGTAATGGCGGAAGCGAAGGGGCGTTGTCACATGTCATGGAACATCTTCCAGGAGGCCTGCCCTCTGGGAGGGCTTCAGAACTCTTCAGATGGTCCCCCAGAGTCATACAGAGCCATATGCACAGCCATTTGCAGTTTCCCTTGTCAGGAGGAACTCAGAGCTATTAACAGCTTTTCAAGTCGTTCTTACACTGAATGTTACTTAAAGACGTAACCACAACAATGAAATAATCCCTGATTTTAAATGCAACCTTGTCTTGATTAAGGATATGCATATAGTTATGGATTTAGCAATGATAGGTAAAACTTTTTAGAAATTTATTCAGAAATTGCTTTATCACGCACCACCCCATAAGAAACATGGAGCCATGCCAGACTGAGGAAGGAAGGCGGTGGTCAGTCCAGCCAGAAGGTAATGCTACCTTTTGCATTTGGAGACGGAAAGCCAGGTGTGTGCCTTGCCGTGGAGCAGGCAAGCAAGCCCTTTGTTCTTTTCAGTGATGTCTAGGCATCATGTTAGCTCCAAGATCTTTGTTTTCACTCCTGTTTCAGATGCTTTCCATGATGTGCTGGATACAGGAGCCGCTGATACCCAAGGCTATCTTCAGATGGTGGGGTCTGGACTGCCCTCCGGGTGGCTGGAGCAGGCATGCTGGCTCAGCTGCTGATCCTGCTGTCTCTGCCTCAGCAGCTTCCAGTGGGGCTCCAATGTGGACAGTGGAAGAAGCCACATTCTGTCCCTATTCTTTACCCAAAATGACACTTCCACACAGGACATATCCACTGCTTCCTGCTAACCCTGGCTGGAGAGCCTGCCTCTCTTACACTGAAAGTATTCCCAAATAACATTTGTCAGGAGAGACTTCCACCTAGGAAGAAGCTTAGAGATCACCCCAGACAAGCCTGAATTTGCTTTTTGGGAGAGCCGTGCCCCAGGTAAGGCTACAGGGCTTGTCACAGTCACCCTGCTTAAATCCTGAACAGAGGAACTGGAAGCTGCTCTTTGAGAGAGATGAGGCCACAGGTCCTTCCAGCACTACTAACGTTCACTCATCATAAATCTGAGATGAGCCATCCCTAAAAACAAATGGCTGCCAAGGCCAAGGCTCCTATGGATACATAGATACCTGAATTCAGCCATAAAGAAATTCATCTATTGCAGGAAACAGAGACAATTGGATGTCATCATGTTAAGAGAAGTAAGCCATACTCAGAAAGACAAGAGGGGTGTGCTTTCTTTCCTAGGCAGGATCAAGACATAGAAGGAAAAGTAGTTGGATACATTTCTAGCACTGGGTATAATTTACCTCCTTTTGAGTAATTCTTAAGTCCAGTTAGAGAGCTACTGGTTACCACCAAGATACGGGTGCCACTACTGGCCCTTATGTGCAGAGCTAGTCAAAGGCTAGTGTGAGGTGAGGGATCCATGGGAGGTGTGGGAGGGAGAAAAGTGGAATGGGAAAATAATGTAATCATATTTTAATAAAATAAAAAGAAATCATTGTAAGATCTGGAGAGATGGCTTACAAATTAAGAGCACTTATTCTCTTTCAAGGCACCTATTTTCAGTCCCTACAGTTGCCAGCACCTGTATCAGCCCACTCACAAACTATCCATGGTTCTAGTTCCATGAGATCCAAAACCCTCTGCCGGCTTCTGTGGTTATCTTTACTCATGTGCTCACACCCAATACAGAGACACATGCATAATTAAAAATAATAAACATAATAAATTCTTCTTAAAAACACAATCATCGCAAGTAGCTCAAGTTGCGGTGAAAATATTAATAAGACAGAATCTGGAATGCTATAAACATACAACAATGCTTGGGATGTGGAGGGAACACAGAGAGGGGAGGTTAGTTAGTTAACCAACTATGGGCAGAGAGCAAAAGACTACTCTGACTCAGGAATGAGTTGTTAGGACATCGGCTCAAACCTGTCACTGCTCCCAGTGCCCTATCCCACACACGTTGCTCACAAACTCAACCAGTGCTGAAGCAGGAAGTGACCTCCATACAGACTGCTCTCCCCAGCCTCCTGTGGTCCTTCCCTCTCATGTCAAGCAACGCCCATGCAATGAAATGCTGTGGGCCTTCCTTATAGATATAAACTCTTCTCTTTGCCCCAGCCATTCTGGACATATTTTTCAACTGCTACCTCTCATGTCTGGGTCCTGTCTCTGGCTAGTGTGGTGGAGGGCCCCACAAATCGGTTTGTTGCAGTTTCCCACAGTTTCAGAGTTTTGTGTTAAAAGCAGCTCCAGAGGTATTTATATGTGTAGCACTTCTGAGCAAATACGTATTTTGCTTTCTGCCCACAATGCAATGCTGTAAATGTTACAGGACGGGGTCAGCCCAGCTGATAAGGTGTTTCTCATGCAGCTGAAGGGGCACAGGGAGCTTGCTGGGGAATCCTGGCAACCCAAGTTCAGTCACCAGAACCTACATAAAAGTGCTAGGCCTGGTGGCTTGAGCTTGCAGTGCAGCACTGGGGAGGTAGAGACAGGATGCTCCCTGGGGTTCCTTAGCCCAACACTCCAACCTCAGCAAGCCCCAGAACAATACGAGATCCAGTCTCAAAAGCACCAAAATGGATGGCTCCCCAAGACTAGCATCCATGGGTGTTCTGTCTGCCACAGACGTGTGCATGTATGTGCATGTTTACTACCCCCCCCAATAATTGTAAGAGTAACAATGCAAGGTGCCATGCTATAATGCTTGCAGAAGTGTATAGCACACATAGAAACTCTCAGCAGGGCCAGTGTGGGAAGCCGGAGTGACTGACAGCACAGGCCAGGGACTTGGGCTCCCTCAGCTCAAGGACCAAAGAAGAAAGCACAACTCTAGTCAACAGGAAACTCACATGTCTACCTGTCACCAAAGAAGTAAAAGAGGTAAACCTGCCTCATAAGAAAAGGCACACACACCTGCGCACACACACACATACTTACACACCTGTGCACATGCACAAACTTTCCCACACCTACACCAAACCTGCACACATGCACACACATGCACATACATACACACACCTGCACACATGCACTCACATACACACTTGCACTACACAAATGTGCACACACCATTCCTGAACACATGCCTGCCTGTTTGTGCCATACAGACAAGAACTGTTAACCTGTTGGACACTTTCCCTATTTCCCTCTGAAGCGTGTTTCTATTCTGTGTTGAATTACTTTTGATAATTTATTGAGGTCATGATTATAAAAATACTATAAAAATAAACTGCCATGATAAAATTTTTGATATTTATCTTTTAAAATATGCATGCCCATACATTCCAAAATTAGAAGCTAAAATATTTGGCTAACATTATGTTTTTAAAGTTGGGATTTAATGTTGCTTTTAACTTGCATTTTTAATTAAAAATAAAAAATAGATGATACACATTTGCTTCCCTCATTAAAAAAAAAGCCTTCCTAGGAGCTCAGCTTATACATAAACATCGTTATGTGTGTACATGAGAAGCACAGATAATTTTATTTGAATTAATGCACTTTGGGAGCATCTTCCATGAACAGCTATCACAGCACAGTGAAAATATTCACTACATAAATAGCATAAATAAGCAAAATGAAAAAATATTATTCTGCTGTTTACCAACAGATCTGTAATTACAAAATAAATTAACCATGAAATGAATCACTTCGGGTTTTCTGCAATATTGTTATGAGAGATTGGGCTCTTTTTTTTTTTTTTTTTTTTTAATTCTGGGAAAACTTGAAAGTGAACAATTGCAAAGAGCATGACAGTATTTATTTTTAAAATATCAGAAATATCAGAATGTTCACACACCACACACACACACACACACACACACACACACACACACACACACACACAAACACGCTTCATTCACTCAAAGCCATGGCTGCAAACTGGCTGTCGGTTGGCCCCCGTGTCCACATGTTGTCTTATTTAGTTCTAGTCCCCTGAAAAGACATCATGGCCAGGACAACTCCTACAAAGCATTGAACTGGGAGGGGCCTTCCCTACAGCTTCAGAGGTTTAGTCCACTAACATCACGCCAGGGCATGTGGCAGCAGGCAGGAAGGCATGGTGCTGTAGTCGCAGATGAGGGCTTTACATCCTGATCTGTAGGAGAGACAGACAGAGACAGACTAGGCCTAGCCAGTGTGGCTTTTTGAAACCTCAAAGCCCATCCACAGTAGCCCAGCAACTCCAAGAAGACCACACTTACTAATCCTTCAAAGAAGAGACCTTAGCAATCGAACATGTGAGCTTGTGGGGGACGCTCTCATGCACCCCAGCACACATGTACACTCCTATGTGAAGGCCAGAAGACAGCCCAAAGGGCTGTTTCTTCTCAAGCACTGATCGTATTTCAGTGAGACTTCTTGCAGGATATTGGATGACACTGTGAAACCCGAAATTGTGTTTTTTCCTGGGGGGAAAAACTATTTCTAGTTGTGGTGTGGCTCAGCCCTAGCACACACCTTTAATTCAAGAGCTTTCTGCTTGAGTATCATAAACAGGATGAAATAAATGCAGCCCTAGGTCAAGAGGCAGAGCAAGCAACCAGATGACAGGGAATAAACATAGGAAAAAAATAACAGAGAGGAGGAAGATGTCAGGAGGACAGATAGAGAGACACACAGGAAGTAGAAGGGAGGGACATTCAATCTGAGGGGTTCTTGAGATGATGTGGGGAAGGAGCATTCTTTTCTTTTGGGATGTCAACTGAGGAGGAAGGCCAGCTGGGGGCTTTCTCTTCCTCTCTGAGCCAGAAGGCTTTCACCGCAGCACCGGGCTCCTGAGTCTATCTGTAAAATCGATTGAGATTTTGCTTTAAAAAAAAAAAACCAACAGAGACTGGACCTTTTACCGGACTGAAAACAGCCTGTAGGCTGGGCTGGCTGGCCAGTGGGGTCCAGGGCTCCACCAGTGTGTGTCGCCCCAGTTCTGGGGCTAGAGGGGTGCGCCACCTCGCCTGGCTTTATACACGAGCTCCTTACTGACAATCTTCCTAGACCCAGCTGGACCCGCATGGAGAAGACTGAGTTATTCCAGATCCTGAGCTTTACCTGGAGAATATGATGTTCCCATCACTCCTGGATGCGCCCACCACCACTCTGCTTAGGGAAACGAGTTCTTAACAGAAGCTGAGCATCCTGGGCATCGGGAAGGGAGGGGTTTCTTGTCAGGCTTGCATGGCGGAAACACTGGATGTGGAACTAGAGAGTGTGGGTGAGAACACTTGGGAAAATGTGAATTGGAGCTTGTCCCCTCACAAGGTCCTAGGCCTGACTCCACCTAAGTTCCCCCTAGGGAACTGATGAGCTTGCTAGGTTTACCCACAGAGTATGGATGAGGGTTTACCAACAAGAGTGCAGATGCCCCAAAGCGGCTGCAACAGAAAGTCTTCTGCTAGCAAAGATGGTGCCTGAGTAAACAGAACCTGGCCATTAACTTCTCTGGCCTGCATCGCCTCAAGAGACCCCAGGCCACATGCAGTCAGAACATACAAATGGAAGACCCAGTGGCCCCCTTCCTCTCTCCCTCTATGAGGGAGCGTCAGAGGTCCATAACATGCAGTCAGAACATACAAACGGAAGATTCAGTGACTCCCCCCTTCCCCCGCCTCTATGAGGGAGCGTCAGAGGTCTGCAGGCCCGCTCCTATCCTGCCAGTGTTTGGGAGAGGGCAGTACCAATGTGATGAAGAAGGAAGCTGTTTTGCTTGGAGGACTGACTGCGTCCTAACAGCTTAACAGTGCACCAAGGGACTCTCGTGCTGAAGGCATTGCATCCTTCCGAGCAGTGTCTCCTCATTCTGTGCTTTTCCAGTCACTTCCTGGAAGCAGGCGTGGAGGGTAGGCAGACAGTCACAACCCAGAGTATCAGACCGGCCAGTGAGAGTAGAACTGTCCTTGGGAAGCAGATGCACAAAAACAAAAGCCCTGCTCTGATGCACGCGCCAAATGGGAAGATAACGCCGAGAGAAGGAGTGGCGGCCTTCTGGCCACTCACCGAAGCCTGCAAAGCCATCTTTGATGCACCGTGCACACCTGCTGCCTCTTCACCAAATCCCACCCATATGGCTCACACCTGGCCAATTTTCTCATTACTAGCTGCCTCGAGCCAGAAGTGAGTTTAATCACGTTCGTCTAAGAGCTATCGGAGTGAAGACCAGTGATCAGTACCTGCCAGGGGCTGGTGGAGGATGGATTTATCAGAGGATGTTGACTCTACAGGGCCAGAGTCCAGGAGGGTTCCTCTCCTGCATGCGAGACATACCCGAGCCAGACTCTGCACATGGGAAGATAACGGCTTGAAACCCAGAGCCCAGAGAACAGCCTCTGTGAACAGGCAGGCGTTCACTGACAGTTGCGCCAGGTCATGTGAAATATAGGAGTGAGTCGGAGTTAGTCCATATACTGACTAAAATATGCCAGGCATGGTGCTAAAATACGGCTTTTATCCTAAAAATCTCACGTTGCAGAGAGGAAGCAAGAGCCAAGATGTGACCCTTGGGCTGCTTAACCAAGAGCATGAGTCAGTGGGACAGGTATGAGTGGAAGGCCAGGGCTGGGCCACAGAGGAAGAGTGTGGGAGCCAGTCAAGGGTGCGTGCAAGCAGGTGCCACCACTACCACAGGCAATGCACTACGTCCTGGGCTGCCCACAGGCTTGGCACCTCAGTTTACAGCAAGGGTGTCTCCCAAAGATGATGTGTTAGTGCTTGCTTCTTAGATTCTTGCTTACTGGGTGAGCCTTCAGTAGGTGAGGCCTGGTGGGCAGCACTAAGTCAAAGGGAGAAAGTGGGACCCCAGCTCCTTACTCTTTCTTTTTTCACACCTTGGCCATGAAGTGATTTTTCTCTGCAGTGTGCTCCCTGCCACAGAGTGTTGTGGGTCCCAGTCCAAAGCCACAGGACCAGCTGATCATGGAAAGAAGCTCCTCCCCACTGTGATGACATGTCCAGCTAGTTCCTCCCAACTGTGATGACATGTGCAGCTAGTTCCTCCCCACTGTGATGACATGTCCAGCTAGCTCCTCCCCCACTGTGATGACATGTCCAGCCAGCTCCTCCCCCAC
>OU015742.1:59095907-59107178 GCA_907169655.1 Acomys percivali | reverse complement strand
CCAGCCAGCTCCTCCCCCACTGTGATGACATGTCCAGCCAGCTCCTCTCCACTGTAATGACATGTCCAGCTAGATCCTCCCCACTGTGATGACATGTCCAGCAAGCTCCTCCCCACTGTAATGAGGTGTACCACACATCAAGTGCTGCAGTGCTAGGAAAGGCTCAGCTGGTGACATACTTGCCATGTAAACACTAAACCTGAGTTCCATGCCCAGAACTTACCAAAAGCTAGCTCCGCTCCTCCTCCAGGCAGGGCATAGGGAGACCAGAAGAGATGGCTCAGTTACATAACATGTGTGTCAGTGACTCTGAACCTCCAGATACAGCAAAAAGGAAGTTTACAACATGCCTCATTCCCAAGAATTGTCCCCTCCGGTGACAGAGAACAGAAGGTGACAAAATTGGTGGTAAATTATTCAGTCTCTTCCCTGGTCCTCTGAGAGGTGTGTGCATTGTGTGGGAGGCCTGTGCATTTGTCCCACACTGGTGCCCGAGGCTGCTTCCTCGGGCTGACTGACAGCCGTCTCACAAAGCCTGATCTAGAGGAACAGGCTGCTGGAGCCACGGACAGACAGGTGAGCTTTGATTCGCAGGCAGCTAACATACTCTAAGCTCCTGCAAGTGTCAGGCTGCTGAGCCCTTTAGTGACAGATGATGGCATTCCTCATGAGCCCACAGAAAAGGAACTGCACCTAAACTGACTGGAGAGGCCTGTGTGCTTGCCTGAGATCCACACACGGCATTTTCTAATGAATCAGGCCAGTGGAAGCTGAGGTTCCATGAAAATCGTTCCTGTGTTAATTATGGTGGTTGGGTGTGAGGACATCCCAGGGCCCCTTGGGTACTCACAATGGCTATAAGGTGGTGACTATCCTGCCAACACAGACATTTATATGATAAGGACTTTGTCCCTCTGATCCTCATTATGGATCTGGATGCTGCCTGGGGCTTCACAAGCAGAAGGGAGGCCTACCTAAGAAAGGAAAGCACATTGGCCAAAGGGTGGACGCAGACCCAGGAACCCCTCGAGGGTGAGCCCCATCTTCAGACACATCTGCATCTCACTCACATCTGGTCAAGTAAGAGCTCAGGACCACCATGCTGTAGGGGCATAGAGGGCATTCTGCAGCTTCCTGTGAGCAGTGCTAGTCTGAAGTACTTGTGGTCAGCTGCAGCCAGGCCACAACCATGCCTGGAGAAGCACGTGGCTTCTGATATGATACTTGGCCTCAAGTGAGTGAGTGAGTGAGTGTGTGTGTGTGTGTGTGTGTATGTGTGTGTGTGTGTGCGTGTGCACATGTATCTGCCTGTTTGTCTGTGTACATACACATACCTCTATATGTCTGTAGAAGACACAGAAGTCAACTTACATGACTGTTCTTTAGGAAATCTCTGCCTTATTTTTTAAGAGAGGATCCTTTTCTGGCCCAGGGCTTTGCGATTAGGGTAGCTGGTCAGTGAGCTCCAAGGATCTGCCAAACTCTGCATACCAACACTGGCATTAGAGGAACCTGCAGCTACAGCGGGAGTTTTACATAGACGCTTAGGAGCCAGACTTGGATCCTCCTGATTATACAGTATGAAACACACACAGACACACACACACACACACAGACACACACACACACCATACACACACACACACACACATTTATTTATTTATTTATTTATTTATTTATTTATTTATTTATATTTATATCTCCATTTATATTTTGTATATGTGTGTGTTCCAGCCCCTGGGCCTTGAATTTTCATTCTTGTTCCTGTTTGCCTTTCATTTTTCCTCATTGTTTCCTTAAACACCTCTCTATGCAAGCGCAAAGGGCTCACAGTGGACACAGGGACCCTCTCTGCCAACCTTCTGTTTGTGTCTTTTCTGCTTCAGTCACAGACAAGAGCTCATTTTCACTGGAGGTGTCTCTGTCGAAACCCCTGGAATAAGACAGGCAGAAGAATCTTCACAGCATGGAGGATCACTTTGTTTTCTCCGCCTCAGCCAGTCTCGTGTGCTCAGAACAGCCCTTGGGTAAAAGCCCAGACATATTTCCCTAGGAAGAAAAGCAGAGGGAGCCTGGGTCAGGAGCTCCAGGTAGCACCACCACCTCAGAGGGTCCCCCAGCACCTGCTAGAGACACAGAATCTACTCGTAGCTTTCCCAGCCTGAACCACAGCACCTGGCAAAACCCATACTTGAATCCTGGCAAACAGCATTGGCCTTATGATCATACAAGCAAGCAAACAGAGCTCAGAGGCCCAGGGGTAGAATATGAAAAATCTGCACTGCGAGTGACCAGCCTGGTGCCCAGTGTCATTAAGAGCATGGACATGCAGGAGCGTGGAGGATACCAGCTCCCTAGGAAACCTGCCACGCCAGCCACCACCAATGAACTCATCAAATTCATGCTTGTACCCCGAATGCCAGGACTGTTCATGTCTGCATTTCCTAGATAAGAAATTCGGGCTATGAAACCATCAGAACCTCCACCAAGGTCATTGCCAGGGAGTTTGAGCCAGGTATGCTGGGCACCAGTTCACGCTGAGCTGTATAAGGCCTCTGAGGGCAAGCGGAGCATGTACAGCACGGACCACTAATGATAAATTGCATCGCCTCCCATTTATGCAGAGACAGTGAGTTGCAGATTGCAGGTGGCACTTCTGAAGTGACAATACCCACGATCGTGGTACCAGGTGTTCTAACATTTGTCTGAAAAAAATAGGACAGATATAAAAACTGTCCCCTAGGTGAGATGTCCTTCCATGCAAAAAGCCCAGTTCTGACTGCATCCTCAGATTGCCTCGGTTTAATTTGAGGTCCAGGAGACTGTCAGAAATTTCTACTGATATTCTGTGTCCCTCTCCCAACAGCTTTATTCTTTTAAATCTTGCAAACGTTCTGCTCTTAAACCCTTCCCCATAAAAACCACACATATTCTGCAGAAGGAAAGGACCACAGCTTACGGCCCTGCTGGCGCTGGCATCAGTCAAACGTCTTAGGAGGAGGCAACAAAGCCAGGTGCACATACATCCCTGGTGCCTTTCATGGGCTCTGCGCACACCCTAGAGGCAGCCTGCTTCAGTCTCCATGCACAGGGCCTGTGCACAGTACACATCCCTCTCCTGTGTGTTGCTGAGCAGCAAACATCTGCAGCCTTCATGGCTGAAACCACTACCATGTCACTGCCACGTGGATTGTGCAAGTTAGTTACTGTCAACTTGACTCAAACTAGAGTCATGTACTAGCTGGGGGGAGGGGGCCTTAACTGAGGGATCGCTCCATCAGATCAGTCCATGGACAAGTTCCTGGGACATTGTCTTAATTAATGATTGGTGTGTGAGGCCCAGCCCACTGTTTGTGGGGCCATCCTAGGGCAGGTGGTTCCGGGTCCTATAAGAAAGCAAACCAGCAAGCCATTTTCCTCCACGGTTCCTGTCTCAGCCCCTGTTTGAGTTCTGCCCTGAGTTCCCTCAGCTATGGACTGTGTGACCAGCACATGTAAGCCGAACAAACCCTCTTGGATCCATGTTGCTTTTGGTCAGCCTTTTATCACAGGAACAAAAAGCTAGCTAGGACACAGCTGTGTGGATCTAAAGGTTGGAAGGCCAATGTAGATCTTGCTGTGTTAAAGGTGCTGTCCCACAGGCCCGGGGCCCTGAGTGCAGACATGGCCATGTGACACAGAGCACATATAAAGGCCAGAGAGGAAGCTTGCATGGTGGTCCTCTTTTTCCACATTGCTTGAAGAAGAGTCTCTTGATGTTTGCCACTACGTACATTAGGCTAGCTGGTACAAAAGTTTTCCAAGACTTCTCCTGTCTCCAAGCCCTTTCTCACCACAGGTTGCTGGGCTGACAGACACACTGTGTACCCAGCGTCTAGGTGGGTTCTGGAATCAGAAATCAACTCCTCGGGATTTATTGAAATGATGTTATTCTTTAAGGAAGCAAAGCCCACCATGGGGCCTGCCCTTTGCCCATGCAGCAGTTCTCTCCTCTCCCCCTCTTTTTCTTTGTCCGTGTTTTTATGACATTTGTCGTGGCTCTAGGTATTTACTGTGCTCACACGCCATGATTGCTGGGGGTGCTTTGTTAATTTTATTCCTATAAACATCCTCCACTGCTGCTGGGTCGGCTTGCTATAGGTGAAAGCAAAGAGCAATCAACAGCCCTCAACTCTTGTTACTTTCACACACTCCTCTTCATATAGCCAGCTACACTTTCCTGAGGACTGAGTGAAAACGTCATAGAGTCGCAGACCTCTGATCTCCAGCATTGCAAGAGCCTCTGCCTGTATCTCCAGGCTCCCAGAGAGCCACAGAATGCTGGCTGCTCACCTCCAAGACAGTGGGAAGAATCTAGGAGGCTCTAAGGCAAGCCAGAACTTCAAGATAGATAAGAAGAAACTCCTGTAGATTCTGCCACATCCTGGGGTGGGGGTGGAGGTGGAATATGGCTAAAACGTTGTTTCAATACAGAGCCGAAGAAACTTGATGCTCTCCAGCATGCCATTAAAATAGTCACTTTAAACAACACGCTAGCCACAGAGGTTGGGAATGCCAAAATGGCCCAGCTGCTCCCATTCAGATGTGTAACGCTTGTGGACAGACGCCAAGGGCACGCTAGACAGCGGCACTGACCGTGCTGCCCAGCATGTGTGGCGGGACACGCTTGGTGACAGCGGCTCCTTGCAAGGAGCTTGGAGAGCCACTTGTGCCTTCTCCAGCTAATTTTTAGAAGTGGGATCTGTGCACAACAAGATGTGACAGCTCCTAATCCTCCCAATTACTCTGTGAAGCCCAGAGAGTCCTCCACTTTGATCACACGAGCACTTTGCACGGCTTCTGAAAATGAGCCTCCAAATCCCAGGCACACATTGAAAAAGAGAGAGGTTCAATATTTCAACAATGAAATTAAGGGAAACTGTGGGGATGGGCCTGAGGTGTGAGCCTACTTGTTTCGCCTCATTCTACAAAAGGAACGGATCTTCCACAGGCCCAGCCTGTCCATCTGTGACTTCTCCCTCAGCCTACAAAAGAACTCCTCTTGCTATGCGTGGACACGTGTCACTGGCTCCTCTGCCAGCCAGCTCTACCACTGACTCGGAAGTCCTATCCACTGCCAATCACAGTCCAGCTAGCTGTTTCCAGGCAGGGTCCTGAAGTCAGACTCGCTCTGTGTCCAGCCCTGAAGGCCTCAGGCTTTGCTGTCTAGGAAGATCCACCATGGTGCACTCAGAGCTTGGTCAGAAGTGATGGCGCAGAGCCCACTTCTCAGGTAACACTTTGTTCTGCTTAATTTCAGCTGTAAACTTGACACAACCCAGAATCGCCTGGGAAGAGAGTCTTAACGGAGAGCTAAGGTTGGCCTGTGGGCATGCCTGTTGGGGGTTGTCTTGATTGTTGGTTGATGTGGAAAGACCTACCCCACTGCGGGCAGCACCATTCCCTAAGCAGAGGGTCCTGAACAGTATAAGAGAGACAGATAGCTAAGAGCAAGCAAGCAGGCCCCATGGTGTGTCCACTTCTTTCGGCTTTTCACTGTGAATGTGATGTGACTAATTGCTAGAGGTCTCGCCCTGACTCCCCCCCCCCAAAAAAAAAACCCAAACTATTGAATTTGCAAGTCACACAAACCCTTTCTTCTCCTATGCTGTGTGTTTGTCAGGATACCTGTCACAGCAACGAAATGAAACTAAGACATGCATGTATTGAAAAATGATTATTGGCCTCTTTGAGCAGCCACCCGGAGCCACTCAGGGAGTTTGTTACAGTGCAGCTCCTATATCAGTACAGGAGGTGGAGAATGGTTGGAAGACCCTGCTATTATGGTCTCAGTCCACCATGCCCAGATAGCTCTCTGAGCTCGGCACAAAATGGGGAACTCCCTTTTTTAGCAGTGCTTCCTCTTCTCTGCCTGACCTTATCTAGAGAGTGTCTCTAGGCACAGATACCTGACTGCATTAGGAGTATGACCCTGCTCAAGAGCTACATGACTCAATGCACCAGTCCTGCCCATATGATAATTAGGTACCGTGTTTTGACTAACAGACCTTCTTGCCCATATGATAATTAGGTACTGTGTTCTGAACAACAGCCCTTCCTACTCATAACCCTAAGAACATTTATATACCTCATGTCTGAAGCAATAAAACATGCTGCCTCTCTGAAGCTAATGCCAGAATTCTTGTCCATTGTACTCATGGGCTGTCTGAACCCCATTTATCGCTTCTGCTCCCTTTGTCCTGTTGGGCCTCTGGACAATGACCCCCTCCTAGGGGAAGGGAAGACCAATTGACAAGAGCTTCTAATTCTGCTAGTGCCCCCATGCCATGGCTACATCTCAGAACCACACCGGGCACCAAATGAGAGGATGACTTTAGCTTCCTGTAGTCCTCACCTTGTCCTCCCCATGTCCACACTCCAATCCATTTCTCCCAGGTCCTACTGGACTCTTCTCAAAGCAGATTTTATTGCTGTGTTACTGGTTTGGTGATTCAGGGTACATCTTCCCTTCTCTCATCCTCAGAAGACACTGCTAATCCATGGAGCTGCTATTCTGTCCTAAGCCCTGACTACAGGCGTAATCCTCTTAGTGGAGCCTTCTACACGGCCCCTCCCATGTCTGAGGCTTGAGGTATGTTCTCCTGGTTTGGACCTTCCCATGAGCTGCCCATCCTATGCTCCAGACTGTGGGATATGCCAAGGTGCTGCTATTTAAGAGCAGACATTTGGATCCTGACCAGGACATGCCTCTGTGGCATAGGTGACAGGATGCATCACATACTGCTTGCTGTAGTGTGTGATCACGTATGTGTGACTGATGTCAGCAGTGGCATTCCAGTCACTTTTCTGCAGCTTGTAAACAGGTCAGGGCCTGGAGAATGGTATGTTCCCCAGGTCTCAGATGAGAGAGCTTCATCCCCTGGCCTATCACATGACAGAAATGACCTGGTCACGCATGCGTGAGGAGTAAGTATCTTTCACTGCAGCAGATGGACTGACACAGTCCACTGGGGACTCAGAGAGGTTGAAGGGCAGAGCCAACTCTTCATTCTGCCTGTAAGTTCCAGATGCTTGTGAGTGGTCTAGTAAGACTGTGAGGTGGTAGCAGAGCGCAGGACTGGACTGTGGGCATGTGTCCTGAGCTGGGGGCCTGGGATGCTGTGCAATGAGGTTAGAATGGGTGACAAAGCAGAGTTGGCAGACACAGAAAATGTACAAGAAGCCACACGGAGCTCACCAGGTGCACTCTACACTCTTCAGCAAAGCTAATTAACCCCAGAGGTGAGAAAGACAGAAAAACCCTGGGTAGCAGGTAGTAACCTTAAATGGGACTAAATGTTAAACCTGACTTAACTGAGTCATTACAACATTAGGAAAAGTCCCTTCCAAGCGACTGCACTAATTTCTCATTATTAGAGGGAATGAGGGGTTTGGTATACTCAAATTAAGTCATGGAGAATGTAGTGAGGTTGGATTTGCACACTCACAATTGATGAAAGATTTTTTTTTTACCTGTGACTAACTTCTATGCCCTGGGCCCATACAAGCACTGGTGCACTTTTTAAGCCTTTGCTCTCAGATATTGGGAAATTGAAGGCTGCAGAGAAGGGAAGGGTCCCCACGGGGAAGCGACACAGTGTGTTTGAGGCAGAAATCAAAGTGGCTCTTAGTAATTTGCACTTCCTCAGCAGGTCTCAGCCCAGGGTTGGAGGGGCCCAGTCTCCGTGTTCTGAGTGTCACACTGGCCTTGAGAGACACTGCTTCTCCCAACATGTGAGATGCAGAGTTAGATTCGAACTTCTGAGCACAGGTTCGGACTGAGAAGACCAAAGGTACAGACGCCAAGTGCACCACTGCCCTCTGCCCAGCTTGGAAGGTTCTGGTCCCTGGAGCTGACTTTGGATACAAGGGAAGAGAGAATGGATGCTGGCAGATCATGAGCCAGTGGTAAGTACTATGGCCCGTCAGATAAGTGATGTGTACAGCTTAGCCTCCATGTGCCAGCTTCCACTGTGGCAGCCTTACCTCAGAGAACAGCTTGCTTGGAGTGGACACTGGCCAGTGGCCCAAACCACAAGACAACATGTCACCTGCAGTGAGGATTTGAAATCTTGTGTTTCTTTTCTCATGACCAAGCTTTGTGAACTTGAGTGTTGCAGAGAATTATTCTAAATAGAAACCTGTGAAGGAAAGAAGTGTCTCCCTAATCATCACACCCCACATTCAGAGACTCAGTGTTCAAAATTAGAAAGATCTGACCAAATGCTTCCCAGCACCCTTCCTTTCTCTGCTCAGCAGTTTCCAGTTTACACTGTAAATGCTCAAAGAGGAAGACATATTTCAGACAGAGGAGGAAAGATAGAGAATATTTGGGTCAAAAGAAGCAGTTTAGGGCTCCCTCCATAAACTTCATCCCCCTGCTTTCCCAATGTGGGTAATATAGAAAGATCTGGAAGTTTCTTTTATGCTGCCAGAGGAGTTGTTGCACAATCAGAGTGCTCTCAGTATATTTGTGAGTTCTCCAAAGACAGCCAAAGCGGTTGATGTCTTGTCCTCTCCATAACAGTCTCTAGCATCAATCCAATCATTTAGAACTTTTTGCAGGGACCTTGTAGATTCAGGGGAAGGCATCACCCAGAATGCCCTCTCAGCACAGGTCACCTCTGGCAGCAACGTCTGTAGCCACATGGCATAATGTGAGTTGCTTCCTCTCTATCCACAGCTGGCATTCCACACATGACATTTTGCCATCTTGGGCTGCACTGAGGTCAGAGCAATCTTGAGCAGTCTCACAAACCCTGCTTTGGCAGCCTCGTCCAGCTCTGAAGGCCCCACAGAGGACATGCCTTCTCTCCACCACCGTCCTGCTCTCCTGGGAACCAGCGAGGAGGTGAGAGGATAGTGCCATGGCTCTCAAGATGCCAGGAGGCATAGTCCTTGTCTTCCAGTACCTGCTACCAGGCTGCTGTGAGATGCATGCCTTGGACAAGACAGATAAAATTCCAGGGGATAGAACTCACTGTGAAAGGTGGGGATTTCTGTGACATTAAAACAAATGAACAAGAACCTCCTCATTCAAGATTCTTGATTCCAAAATAACTTCAAACTTGAGTCCACAAGCCAAGTCCATGGCAGTAAAGGGCCCGGGTCCATGTCTGACCTTGTTTAAGCACTGCAGGCACATGCATGGGGCAGGCTCCCCGCTTTCAAACGAGGCAACATCCTCTGTCCCTGTCACACATCTCTGCAGTGGTTGATGACTCTAAGCATCAGAGAACCCTTCTCCATATGCCAAAACAACACAAATCACAGCAAACACAAGGCACGGAGCACTCTCAGCCTCTTGAATGGGCGAGGACAGCCTAGACTTGAGCTACCAGACTTCTGGACTCTGTCACCCGGACACCTTAAGGATTATAGGAGAATCTTTATAAACTTACCCTTGTCCCAACAGTGTCAGCTCTGAAGTGGATTTCTTCCTACTAAAACCAATAAATATGCAAATGAGCTTATGCCTCTGTTTCCAAGCAACACCCACTAAAGGCCACTTTCCTCTTCTAAGGAAGCCACATAAACACAGAAGGGGAAGGAAAGCATACAAAGCCTCCAGCCCTGGCTGGAGACTCTTGCTAACTCTGACAGGGGTTGTGTTTATTAAAGAGAGGATTGCTGCTTTGTCAGGGTTAATAGGATCTACTCGGAGGGAGAGAGGATGAGGTGAGAAGCCAGGAGGGATCCAGCTAGAAACTCCTGCAGTCTCTGCTGTGGCAGGAGCTGAGGACCATGAGGGCCATTGCCTATGGGTGACAGCATGGACAGGTTGGAGGCGACTTTGTCCCTACCACTGGCCTTTCTGTGGGACAATTATAGAAGTGATAAACACAAAAGACTAAGGGCCAGGGCTTTGGGCTTGTTGTAACTCCACCATGCTGTCACATGGCAGGGCTAACCTATGCAGCCTGTACCCAAAGCCACTCAATGTGGAAGTGTTCACTACTGATCAGAGAGAGTGAGTGAAGGTAAGGCAGACAGACCCTCAGAACCAACAGACACTCATTTAGATGCGATCAGACATAGTGTGGTGTCCATGAGTACTTCATTGTCTATGTTATGAATGTTAAATTCTGTTGTACAGCCAAGCTCTGCCCAGATCTCTTAGGCCAGGTTGGTAGATGCCACTGTGATAAACAAATATATGATGGGGAGGTGGGAAATGTAGGAAAATGAAGCAGTGAATGTGCTACGGAGAGAGGCAGGACTGGCAATAAGATGGCGGTAACAGGTGAGAGAGAGGGCTGAGGTCAACAGGCTGTTGTTGCCCAGTAGCATTGGCCAGATGGTATGTAGCATCCTGGACCTTACACAGGCTCAGACTCAGGCCCCAAAACCTGCCCCCTGGCATCGGGATCCTCCTGGCTTTGGACAGTGATGGAGGCCCGAGATAAGGAAAGGTTTACTTTTTGGACTGGACTTCTTAAAGGACCACATGGTCCACGCTGCTGCTCAAGGCACAGTGAAGCCTAAGAGGTCCATATAGATGTACACGGTCTGATGCCTTGGTGATGTCCTCAGACCTTGCTGCTTCGGGGCCATCTTGATGTGAGTGGCACGTGTAGCCGCCTGAGGACATGCTGAAACCATAGCCCATACAGTCCTGAGGGCCATGAGTTGAGCTGATGGTCCTGATACAGCCAAGGGCTTGTGTTGATGTCTGCTGCCCGTGTTACTGCCAAAGCCCATGGCCTATGCTGCCACCTGAAGCCATAGTAATATCCAAGGGTGCTGCAGAGCTGGCCTCCCCTCTTTCTAGCCACTGTACAGCTCTCCTCAGTTGATGGCTTCTGGCATGGAAGCAAGCAGAGAAATACCTGTATTCCTTCAGCGGCTGGCCACTAGGAATTGGATCATGCTCCAGTAATAATATAAACAACACAAAATGGACTTTTTTTTCTTTTTTTTTTCCTATTTTTTTGGGGGAAGGGTCATGGGGAAGGGGACAGATGTAGGAAGACTGGGAGGTGAGCACTCTGGGGTGCATGGTGTGAAATTCCCAAATAATTAATTAAAAATAATTTTTAAAGATTATTAGATGCTGATCCACATACCAGGGTGAAGCTCTCAATCCTGATTTAGATAAATCTTCAAAGTCACAAGAAAATGGTACCTACAAATGTTTCAAGGCTTTTGTGCACCTGTTCCTCCTCTCAAGGCCTCCTTCTCTACAACCTGCACCAAGGTCATCCATCCACCAGCCCTGCAAGCCATGACCTG
>OU015742.1:59081515-59095897 GCA_907169655.1 Acomys percivali | reverse complement strand
ACGGTGGTTGATGCTGATGGTGGTGATGTGGTGTTGGCAATGAGATGCTGACAGTGGCGATGATGATGGTGATGCTAAGAGCAATGAGGATTGGAGATCACATTTGCACTCACTATGGGCTATGCATAATTCTAAGCACATTAAGTACAGTAACAATCATTCTGCATTGTGGCTTATTTTGTTCCCAAGAGATGAGGAAGCTGAGGTAGATCTTCAGGCCTTGCCGTATTTCCATAGCTGATGAGTGACAGAGAAGGCACTCCAACTAGACTGCTTGGCTTGAAGCCAGTCCCAAATGTGCTATGATGCCTCTCATTATGGATATAAGCTGACAGGTAATAGGGAAAGAGAATTAAAATTTAAACACACAGATAAAAGGTTGAAGGATAGAAGCAAGGCTAACCCTGAGTTGCTCTGTTCCAGGTGATCAGTGTGGGACTTGTAGAGCATGGGGGGCAGTGCGGGAGGAGGTCTGGATTTCCCTTGGGAGATCTACCTACTGTTTATCAAAGACTGTGGCTGACCGAGCAAGCATAGGAAGAGAGAGCATATATAGAGAAGAAATGTTAAGTTCCCCCAAGGTGGCTTGAGTTCAGACAGGGCCATTGTCTGGGTGGGACTTCCCATACAGGTCAGAGGGCCCTGTTCAGATGAGGTTCAGACAGTGACAGCCCCTGTTGGGCGACTCAGAGTCAGAGCCAGGCTTGTGGTCGCTCTGATCTCCTCTCTAGCAAAGTGAGACTACACACACTTTGCACCTGCCTCGTTTACTGGTCCCTAAATGTCCTGGGAAAGCATCAGAACCTGTGTTTTCTCCTGAGGAAAGTGAAGCATAGTTAAAACATACATACAGCAGGTAAAACAGCAAGAAGGAATGGGGAAGGCAGAATTCATGAAGGCACAGAAGCTATACAATCTGCCTGGAAAAGATCTGAGCAAGCTACTGAGTGAGGTCCTTGTCATGGAAAGTCTGGTTCTTACATGGTTTGAACTAGAGGAAAGTATATGGTGATGATGGTGATGGTGTTGGTGATGTTAGTGATGATGGTGATTGTGTTGGTGATACTGGTGATGATGGTGATTGTGTTGGTGATGATGGTGATGATGATGTTGGTGATGATGGTGGTGATGTTGGTATGATGGTGCTGATGGCAATGAAGAGGATAATGATGTGATGATGGTTATAAAGGTGATGGTGATGATAGCTATGCTGATGGCTGTGGTGGTGATGATGATGATAATGGTGATGCCTATCTGTGATGCAATGATGATGGTGACAATAATATTTATGATAGTAATAATGGTTATAATGGTGAGTGTGGTGATGTTAATAATGATGCTGGCTGTGATGGTGATGGTGGTGGTGAGGATAGTGATCCCAAGCAGAGTCACATGATACCTGGATCTTTCATTCCCTTTCTCAGTTTTGAATCCACAAGGGCACATACATAACTCTTTGACAAAGGAAGATTTCCTTAGACATTATTTAAACTTTTCCAGACATTTTTGTCATTTTAAGTGATATAAAGATTACATAGAGTAAATTAACACATTTAAGAAAAAGCAAACAAAAAAAGACAAGAATGAAAGAAGAGAAAGAAAAGCCATATCAAGACCCAAACAGCTCATTCGTAGCTGATGCTCACAGTGCAGGGAGCAGGTAGACGCCTGTTCTGCTCTGTTTTCTGCTGGTGCGGTTTGTTTTCTTCTGTTTAACCATGGCTGTGATGAGAACAGATACACAGATTTGCAGGAGGTTCTCCCGCTAACATACTTCAGGCATTCCCTATGTTATTATATGCTCCATAAATACTATTTTAATACATCCCATTTTTTCATTATTATGCCCATAATTGCATATTAACTCTAGAGAAAGTTGGAGGAGATGTTAAGTAAAAAGAAAATTACAATTGAATTATAATCTCCACACTTATAAAGCAGCATGATTATCATTTTTGCATTTGTTCATTCAGTATGCATGGAGGAAAGGTGGCATTAGTGATGCACACATGTCCATAGACAGAGGTGTGAGTGCTCACTCCCACTCACATCTTATGCACTGGGATATAGACAGAGTGTCATCATGAGCTGTTGGCTATCTTCATTGTATTAAGGTGTCATTAAGTGTTGGTTTTAGTTACCAACCTACTTCACTTTTGTTTATGTAGGAGAAAAACCAAGAGAGTTAATTAGGGAGTGGCCCCCTCTGCTCCCCTTCAAGCTGGTCAGGCTCTAGGATTTTTTTTTAATTTTTTTGTTAATTTATTCATATTACATCTCAATTGTTAGCCCATCCCTTGTATCCTCCCTTTCTTTCCTCCCTCCCGCTTCCCCCTCTACTCCCTTCCCCTATGTCTGTGACTGAGGGGGACCTCCTCCCCCTGTATATGCTCCTAGGGTATCGAGTCTCTTCTTGGTGACTTATTATCATTCCTCTGAGTGCCACCAGGCCTCCCCATCCAAGGGACATGGTCCAATATGGGCCACCAGAGTTTGTGTGAAAGTCAGATCGCCTTCTCCACTTATCGGTGGAGAATGTCCTGTCCATCGGCTAGACTGGGTAGGGGTTCGAAGTTTACTGTCTATATTTTCCTTGGCTGGTGCCATAGTTTGAGGAGGACCGCAGGGCCCAGACCCACCTGTAGTTTTCCAGGACCCACTGGATCCTTCTATTTCCTCATTCTCCCAGGCTTCTCAACCCTAAAGTCTCAATAGGATTTTCTCCCCTCTGACCCACTTTCCTGGTAGGTAAAGTTTTTCATGGGGGTGTACCCCTTGGACTAGTGTCTTGATATAAGTGAGTATATACCATTTGACTCTTTTTGCTTCTGGGTGAACTCACTCATTATGATAATTTCTAGTTCAATCCATTTGTCCACAAATTTCAGAAATTCCTTGTTTTTAATAGCTGAGTAGTATTCCATAGTGTAAATATACCACAGTTTCTTTATCCATTCTTCTACTGAGGGACACATAGGCTGTTTCCATGTTCTGGCTATTATGAATAAGGCAGCTATGAACATGGTTGAGCATATGTCCCTGTTGTGTGGTAGTGCATCTTCTGGGTATATTCCAAGGAGTGGAATAGCTGGGTCTTGAGGAAGCCCTATTTCCATTTTTCTGAGAAAGCGCCAGATAGATTTCCAAAGTGATTGTACTAGTTTGCATTCCCACCAGCAATGAAGGAGGGTTCCTCTCTCTCCACATCTTCACCAGTATGTGGTGTCAGTTGAGTTATTGATCTTAGCCATTCTGATGGGTGTAAGATGGAATCTCAGTGTCGTTTTGATTTGCATTTCTCTGATGACTAAGGGGGTCGAGCATTTCTTTAAGTGTTTCTCCGCCATTTGATATTCCTCTGTTGAGAATTCTCTGTTTAGTTCTGAGCCCCATTTCTCTATTGGGTTATTTGGTTTGGTAGTGTTTAATTTCTTGAGTTCTTTATATATTTTGGATATTAGACCTTTGTCAGATGAAGGGTTGGTGAAGATCTTTTCCCAGTCTGTAGGCTGTCACTTTGTTCTCTTGACAGTGTCACCTGCCTTACAGAAGCTTCTCAGCCTCATGAGGTCCCAAAAGTCAGTAGCTTTCCTATATACAAATGATAAACAGGCAGAGGAAGAAATTAGGAAAATTACTCCCTTCACGATAGCCACAAGCAATATAAAATATCTAGGAATAACCCTAACCAAGCAAGTGAAGGACTTATTTGAAAAAAACTTTAAATCTCTGAAGAAAGAGATTGAAAATGACATCAGAAGATGGTGGGATCTACCTTGTTCCTGGATCGGGAGAATTAACATAGTAAAAATGGCCATTTTACCAAAAGTAATTTACAGATTCAATGCAATCCCTATCAGAATACCTACAAAATATTTTGAAGATATTGAAAGAACAATTCTCAACTTCATATGGAGAAACAAAAAGCCCAGAATAGCAAAAACAATCCTATACAATAAAAAATCCTCTGGAGGAATCTCCATACCTGATCTCAAGCTGTACTACAGAGCAACAGTAATTAAAACAGCATGGTACTGGCACAGCAATAGGCTAGTGGATCAATGGAATCGAACTGAAGACCCAGAGATGAATCCACACGCATTTGGTCACTTGATTTTTGACAAAGAAGCCAAATCCATTCAATGGAAAAACGACAGCATCTTCAACAAATGGTGCTGGTCTAACTGGATGTCTACATGTAGAAAAATGCAATTAGACCCCTATTTGTCACCATGCACAAAAATCAAGTCCAAGTGGATTAAAGACCTCAACCTAAAACCAGAGACATTAACCCAAGTAGAGGAAAAAGTGAGGAAGAGTCTGGAACACATAGGTACAGGAGACAACTTCCTGAATAGAACACCAACAGCCCAGGCCTTAACGGCTCTAGGATTTGTAATTTAAAGATCAAACTCTCCCACTAAGAGAGGAAATCCCCAGTTCAGATTAGAGCTGTCATTATCTACAGATCAATTTTTATGTCAATCTTCCCGTAGGTATGAAAGAGCAATGTCTCAATAGATGGACACCTACCCTTATCACAGAACCACAGTGACCAAACTAGAGTTGATAGAGATTTCAGAAGTCCCATTTGATCTCCAGCACCTGCTTCCCCACGGGCCTAGCAAAGCCTGCTTCCCATGAGCCCGGCTTCCCCACTGTTTTGCTTTCATTGCTTTTTCTTGCCCAAAGAAAATTTTGTCACAATATCTAGTGTTTTTATTATTTTATTTTTACTTTTTAAAACATGTATGTGTGTGCCTATGGGTCTGAGTATGTGTACATTTGTCGTGTCTTAGAGGTGTTCACCAAAGGCCAGAATAACAAGTCAGATGCCCTGGAGCTGGAGTTATATATAGTTGTGAGCTGCCTGTTATGGATGCTGGGAACTGTACTTAGGTCTTTTGAAGAGTAACAAGTGGTCAGAGTGATGGCTGTATCTCTCTGTTCCCCAAATATCTGTTTTTCAAATGAGTTATTAACCATATGTGTTCATGGAATGCAATGTGAGCATTTAACCCAGACTGTACTCAGAAAATGTGACACAGCATAGGCCCCACCTCCAGCCTCTTCTGCTGTGGTTTTTCACCTTGTCTTACAGTGAACAAATGCCTGGCCTCGAAATCTATGGTCCAATCACTATCAAAACATTGATAAGAACAGTACATTGAGAATTCTAGTAAGGCAGGAGGGGAAAGGAAGATAGTTAACGGGCAATGGGTGGTCACTAGACCAGACGTCTAGTGAAGAAGATGTGCTGGCTGCTGTGGACTGAGGAGATTACACACACCACAGCTAAAGAAAAGCTTTGAAGCAGCACCAGCAACAATTTTATAACAACTGAAAAAGACTTTAAAAGTCACATGGTTGACCACGTCCACTGGATGGGGAGGCCTGGTGGCACTCAGAGGAAGGATAGCAGGCTACCAGGAAAAGACTTGATACCCTATGAGCATATACAGGGGGGTGGAGGACCCCTCAGTCACAGTCATAGGGGAGGGGAGTAAGGGGAAATGGGAGGGAGGGAGGAATGGGAGGATACAAGGGATGGGATAACAACTGAGATGTAATATGAATAAATTAATAAATATTTTTTTAAAAGTCACATGGTTTTGAGATCTGTGGAGGAACTGCTGTTTCATCTGTAGAGAGCTTCAGGGTGCCTCCTGTCACAGTTGGAATGGAGAAGGTCACCACATGTTTGCTTTGGCAGAAAAGGTAACTGGTGGTGCAGGCAAGCACAGGTGAGCTAAAGGACATCTGTCACAGCACTGGCTTACCAAATCCTTCATGACACTGGCTTACCAACAGAGTCAGAATCAAGGTCTCCACATTAGGAACAGAGGGGCACTGATGTTAGAGGGAGGGCACACAAGCAGCCACTGGGGTCAGTTCAAAGGAATAGACAAACTATGGATCAATACCAACAATCTGAAAGCTACCTTGAGTGAAAACATGCGGTAGGACACACCCTGATGACACTTAAAGGGTCGTGTGTGCCCATCCTGTGGCCCACTGGTCACACACATCCCAGGAAAGTTACAAATGTGACCCAACACATTGGTGGAAGATGACTTCATGTCACAAGACCAAAAGTTCAGACACATTCATCTCTAGACACTGGAGAGAAACACCTCTTAGAAAGAAAAAAGGTTGCAGCAGAGGGGAAAACCCAGGTCACACACACACACACACACACACACACACACACACACACACACACACACACACATACACACACACACACACAGTCTTACAGGATAGCAGTCCTATATGGCAAAGCAAGACCTAGAGTCAGCCCAGCCCTGCATCCGTAAGGGGCAACAGGTGGGTTACAAACCAGAGGGAGGGGGATACACAGCTTTCCCTGCTTCCAGCTAAGGAAGCCCACTGGCTTCATGAGAGGAGATCACATTGGTTTGTACACCCCTGTGTGAAGAATTTCACTGAACTACTATTGTGTGCTTTTCTCCATGATCCTATTTGGAGCTTGGACTTCATCTGCTATGCTTCCAAAGGACAAAAAAGAACAGTGACTGGTCGGAAGACGCTCTTTTGGCTGCCCCTGGGACACTCTAATTTGATCCTGCTCTGGTAGAGCCTTGTATGGTATTGAAAGAATTCATCATGCATAGGGAGCATTTGCCACTTAGCTGGAGGCCAAGTTCTGTGTGCTCAGCATTCAGGAGAAAGCACGGCCACCGTGTCTACCCACTTACCCAGGAAATAGATGACAGTGTTACTGGGATAGACGCGGTCTGTTTCCCGGCTTCCATCTGGTTTTTAAATCACTCAGAAAGCTCCAAAGACATGTTTTCATGCTGCATAAAATACACAGAGGAGAAGAAGGGCCCAGACTCACGCATTTGTTATTTCGTTATATGTGTTCCTTTTATAAAAGAAGAGTCATGAAGTCATTTCCCCCAATTCTTTTGACCTCTGAACACCCATCACAACCTCTTAGATTTGATGTCTTCTTCCTAGATGTCTGCTCTGAAATTGCCCAATAATTCACCGTTCAGAAGACTTTGACAGGAAGTAAGAACACTTTTTTTTTGTTCCAAATAGCTCAGGGTATGGGGAGAGGCGACTGGCAGAGACCAATGAGAAATCACTTTGGAGGAGTCAGTATGGGGTCCTGGCTGGCCCAGTGCTGTGTCCTGCCACAGAGTAGTGACCACTGCATCCTTCATCTGGCCACACATGCTAGGTGGTACCCTGGCCCTGCAGCTGAAACACTTCAGCTTGCAGGACCCTCTGCCCAGCCAAGCAGAGTCCTGGCTTGCCAGGTTCTTCAACATAAGAACCTGCCCTGCCCCATTGGGAGTCAGCTCCTACTAGAAAGCTCCATCTTCAGGCAAGCAAGCCAGCCAGGCTTCTGTTGCCGGAAGTTTTACCCTTTATATAAAGGAAAGACAAAGCATAAACTCAGTTAGGTAGAGTACAAGATGGCAAGCCACCATTGCTAACGCTGCGGACAGAATAAAGAAGACTGTGGCTGGTAGACAGCAGCAGAGAGGAGTAGCCAAGACCACGAAAAGACAGTTTGGACTAGGATGCCAGACAGAGACCTTAACAAGAGCTATCGGGGAGGGGGGGCCTGAAGGATGATGAGAAGCGGGACCTATACACGCGTGGAGGAAAGGAGATTCTGGCTCAGCAAGCAGGAATTACCCAGGGTTTACCATGGGAGCTCTGCTGGAAGGTTCAGGAAAGAAGTCTGAAGAGTGGAGGTAGGCCAAGCACAGAGCTACCTCACACAGTCTCCATTCTCTGACCATCTCTCCAGGCTCTGATAACACAGGCTCATAGCCTTGTGTATCACAGGGCGTCTGGTGGACCTTATTCATTACTGTCATATTTTGTAAAATATTTTGAACTCCAAAGGGTCAGAAAATGACTAGATCTGCGTTAGGGTTTGACTTCCAGTTCCAGACATAAAATCTAACACATTGAAAGCCTTTCACATATGATTAGGCGCATCACACTCGGTTCTGTTTGGAACCTATTTCCAGCAACTGTCAGAGGAGTAGTAACAAACACCCCGAAATGCCAGCAGTTAACCCAAAGTCCTGCAACTAAGGACTAGTGCCTGAGTGTTAATCACATAGTCCTGGCTCCTAAGTGCAGTTACTTACTGATTTTCCCCTAGGGTTTGCTGTGGAGACACCCTGCCTCAGGTGGGGGTACTCACTCTTCCACACCTATAGCAGGAAGCATGTCCAGCCCTGCCCAGAGGGCCATGTCCTGTCAGCTACAAACCTCTAGCGGGCAGGAGAGCAAGTGTCTTCCAGGGAAAAGTCTGGCTCCTCCTGTCCAGTGGTGGGCAAATGAACCGCAGGGATAAGCTAAGGAGCAGAGTAGCGGTGCTTTCCAAGGAAGCAGCTGTCAGCCCACAGAGATGGGTTTAGCTGTGCTCCAAGGGCACCATACTTGCAAAGCCAAACTGTGGGTCACATTCAGCCTGAGGTCATGGTGTGCCATCCCTGTCTTCCAAGACGCAGAACACTAAGAGGCAGACATCTACGTCTTGCGCTCCAGAGACACCACCGGGAACACCACCTTCTGATCACCTGTGCCCAGCTAGAGGTGGCTATGATTGTTGGTGATACAGGGTCAGGGCCATTTCTATGGACACAGTCCACCCTGGCTGGATTCCTCCTCTTTCAGGGCTTTTTAGTACTGCTTATAGCTCTCTGTTCATCTTCACACACACCATTTATTAACTTTATCCCTTTGGGTGTGATATTTTACTTAAAAAAAGAAATGAATTCCAGGTTAAACAGTGCCTTGTTTGCTAGTAACAGCCATGTTGCTCTACAATCCACCGGCCTCAGCCAAGACCACCTATAAATCCCTCACCGCCCACTGGCCATGTGAGAACACTGCTGCCACGCACAGCAGCAGTGTCATAGGCAGGACTCACACATTCAAAACATTGTTCCAATTTTAATTAGATTTGAATCAAGTGAGTTTGTTTCCCCCCAGAACTGTTCATCTTTATGAGGATGGGGAGAGCCTAACATGCAGAACTAATGCGGTTTGGGGACCACTTCCATCAACTGTAAATATGCCTCCCTGTTTAAAAGTGATGACCTCCCCCAGGGCCCCACCATGAGCTTCAGGTAGGCAATGTGCTTCTGTATGCAAAACTCAGTCGAACTGCAGAATCCCTACCATGTATGTGCACCCTTCTCCAACTCAACGCCCAGAAGAAAGCAGTGCGGTCTGCACTAGTCCCAACCCAAGGGCACCCAGCAGCCTGGGAAGAAAGTGAAAACTTGGTGAAGGAAAGCAATCTGGGGTTTGCAAGAAGTGATACCTATGTTCTACCTCTGTGGCCTCAGCCTCTCTGGCCTCAGCCTCTGTGGCCTCAGCCTCTGTGGCCTCAGCCTCTGTGGCCTCAGCCTCTGTGGCCTCTGAACCCAGGGCTTCCGGCTCACTTTTCCTCAGTTCTCCCAGCTGTCTCTGCAGAGCCAGCACACGCACAGTGCGCTCCACTCAGCATCGATGTGAGCAGGGCCTGCAACTCTCTGTTTGAGAATATTACCACCGTTCCTGAGGCAAATGGCTGCTGCTTCACGATGCTTTCCGCCTCTGATTCTTGTTGCCATGTGTATCCGTTAGTGACACCTCCTCCAAAGTGCCCCCATCATGATCCCTGGAGCTTGTGCAGGTGACCCGATGTGGCAAAATAACTAATTGGGTTAAAGGTACAGAGACGGATGCGGTTCTGGTTGATGTAGGTGGGCCCCGAATGCTGTCACATGCCTTCTCATCTGGGACACATAGAGGGGAGGATGTGAAGAAGACAGAGTTGGGGGTCGGAGTGCTGAGAGCCTACAAAGGAAGTACACAGGAGTGCTATCAGGTCAGTTTCAAGGGTCCTTCGGTCGTACTGGTTTCATGTAGTCGCTGCAGTTCAAGGGTCTCCGGGAGGTGGAAGAGGACAGATGGCAAGGTACAGAGGGCAATACTGCCTCAAGAAGGAGGAGGCCTGTGCACTAGGTTCATTTAGTGGCTTGGCCACCTAAGAAGCCCTTGTTCAGCCTTGACAACACACAGGGATTGTGATATCATCTGTACACACTGCCTTGTGAGTGACAATGTGTGAGGATTGTGATATCTGCACACACAGCTGCGAGCATTTCCCGAGATATTTCGTGAAAATATTCCACAAAATTTCAACTCTGTGACTAACCAGGAAGCATCTTTTCTCTTTTCTTCTGGGATCTCAGAATCTGACCGATTCCATCCACACTTTGTATTTAATTTTAATAGAGACGGGTTGCATTGGTAAGTGGCTGACTAGATCAGATTCCACAAACCACATGAGGCAGGTAGGGAAATCTCATGGGAACAAAGACCCAATAATCCCTCATCACCAATGCTCATCCTGTTGCCATGGAAATTTAGAGCACCACTCCCATTTCCAAAGAGGCACCACCAGCTTTGGTGAACATAAAAACGTAAGCAGACACACTTTGTGCAATGCTTGTGAGCCATATTGGGCAGAGGGGTGGGCAGTGCCTGCACAATGAAGGTCAAGATGCTACAAGCAATGGAAGGAGTAATTTACTGTAGCACAGAAGCCTCTGCCTGATGAGTAAAGGCACACAGTGAGGGAAGGCAATAACTTCATGACAGGAAAGATCACTGAAGGTCTCTGCAGTACACTGTGCTGGAGGCCTCGGGTAGTATTTGGTGACATCTTCAGACTTGTCTGGAGACTTCAGCTTTTCACTAAGATGCACAGAGCTACTCACTACCAGGAACCCTGCCACTAGTCTACATCATAGATCATCTGGGTCAAGCTGTGTTTTGTTCTGGGTAATTGGTAGCAAGTCACATAAAAGTACTTCTGTGTGACGTCTGAACCTGTATTAAATGTGCTGTTCAAACATGGCAGGCAGCTGAATTAAACTTTCATTGCCTTTGTTAAAATGTATCCTCTCTCATAGCCCCAGGGCTGGGATGGAGTTTGTAAGAAGCAGGGCAAGGCTTCTCTGACAGACTATCTGGGCTTTCTAGGTTGACTCTTACAGCCCTTGGTGAGCCTCTGCCAACCCTCACACAGGAGCAAGGCGAGTTGCACAACTCAAATGCAACAGCAAAGAAGGCAGCTCAGATCCAAAAAGTACAGAGAGCGAAACTGAGCTCTATGCTAATGCCATTGCAACTACAGCCAAACAGGGCAAGGTCCAGTGTCAGTAGTGACAAGGAGATAGATGGTGGTGAAGACTCTGTTATCAGGATAATGTGAATAATTAAGGGGCCAATGTCGGCAATGTTGGTGATGATATTAGATTATGGTAGTGAATATAAATATTATGATGTGATGCTGATGGGGATTACAATGGCGGTGACAGTGGTGGTCATGGTGATAATGATATTGATTAGAGGGATTATGATGATGATGATGATGATGATGATGTCATGATGATGGTGGTGATGGTGATGATGATGGTGGTGATAGTGATGATGTTTGAGGTAATGGTGATGATGATAGTGATAATGGTGATGATGACGATGGTGGTGATGGTGATGATGGTGGAGGTGATGACTATGATGAGGGTGATGATGGTAACGGTGGTGGATGTGATAATGTTGTCAATTATGATAATGATGGTGATGATGGTTGTGGTGATCTTGTTGATTGTAATAATAATGATGGTGGTGGTAGTGGTGATGGTGGTGGTAATAATGATGATGTGGATGACAGAGGTGATGATGATTTTGTTGATAGTGTGGTAATTATGATGACCATAATGTTGATAATGATGCTGGGATGACAACACTGCCCCAAACCATGACGACAGAGGCCATAATGAACTCAGGTCTCTTGCAGAACACCCAATCATATGTTTCATATGGTCCACATCCTTCACTAGATAATAAAGTAACACACTTAGGTGTTTCCCTTAATGCTTGGTGTTTAGGTACACCCCCCATGGGAATGATCAAGGCTAAGGAAAGGAGCAGGAGAACTACAGCTCATATAGCTGGTTAATAAGATTTATAGGTAGCAATCTGAAACTTCTAATTGGCACTTGGAGTAGAGGCAGCCTGCAGGCTTTAGCCTTGGCTTTTGAATAACTGTCCAGATGAACTACGTTTAGGGTACCCAGCAGGCCTTAGAGAATTGTCAGCAAGGAGTGAAGTGTGAAAGTAGGGAGAGGAAAGGATGGCTTTTCATCCCGAGGGATTGCTGCACTAGGACTCCTGGACCAGCAGTCTCCGGATGAGCCACTGGTAATCTCTTCCCATGCCTCTTCAGAAAGCGTTCATAATCCTCAAGGCTGTGTAATGAGGGTTATGTTTCATCCATGGTGATGCAGAGTCTGAGCATTCAGTTTACATAAACCCAAGCACAATCCTCCATAACAATTAAGTGCTGGAGCCTCTCTTGCAGATGAAGATGGCGCGTCTCCTAGGTTTGCTGGTCCGTAAGGAGACCCACTAGAAGGAATTTGCGTTTGTCTCCATGATTTATGGCTGCGATTTCAGGGAGAGCTGAAGTATTCAGTATTATCTTGGGACAGCTAATTCTTCAAATTCCAAAACACTCTTTCAAGGTGTTTGCATTTGCATTTTTCCCTAGGACTGTTGAAGAAGACAGAGCTCAATTAAACTCTTCATCATCTTCCCAATGTGAGCTATGTCCTCAGTCTCCTTTAGCAGCCCTTCCGACCTGTCACCATTAACAGTGGCCTAAAAGGCCTAATTTAAGTAAGAGAGTCTTTGCTTCAGAGAGCTCACCCTCTGCGTTAAGTTGCCTCTTCTGATGCTTGTTCTGAGTTAGACGAGGTGAGGATAGAGGCTCGAGGACCAATCTTGAGGTCTGAGCTGACCCTTAGAAGTAAGGCTACTGCTTGGAGCTGACCCCAGCACCTGACATGACATTAGAATGGCATTTTATATGATAAAGTCCCTGAAAGAGGACTTTTGGCCAGGCAAGCAGCAGCAAATGCATTTTCCATCTTCCTTTGCCACCAACTCTCCAAGCAAAGAGGGGGATCATTTTGGAATAGCGGCTGCAGGAGTAGAAATAACAAGACATGAGGAAGAGCAGGGGCATCCTTGTCACTGTGGCCCTGGGAGTGACAGGCACTGCAGAATGGCAGGGTGCTCAGGGAGGACACACCCCCACTTGATAAGAGCAATATGAAAAACAATTTAGCATTTGAGCTGGGTAAACAGTACATCCCTGGGGCAAACAGAACGCTCTAGATCACTGTTTGCTGCCTCTAAGCTCATCTGAATGTAAGGCCACCTGTGCGTCCCATCATACTTGGAGCTCTCTTTCCTATTCCCCTGTTAAGTCTCACCCAGGACAAGAGGCAGAGGTGCCTATTGAGACTTTAGGGGTGAGAAGCCTGGAAGAATGAGGAAATAGAAGGATCCAGTGTGTCCTGGAAAAATACAGGCGGGTCTGGGCCCTCTAGTCCTCCTCAAACTATGGCACCAGCCAAGGAAAATATAGCAGTAAACTTCGAACCCCTACCCAGTCTAGCCGATGGACAGGACATTCTCCACCGATAAGTGGAGAAGGGGATCTGACTTTCACACAAACTCTGGTGCCCCATATCGGACCATGTCCCTTGGATGGGGAGGCCTGGTGGCACTCAGAGGAAAGATAATAAGTCACCAAGAAGAGACTTGATACCCTAGGAGCATATACAGGGGGAGGAGGTCCCCCTCAATCACAGACATAGGGGAAGGGAGTAGAGGGGGAAACGGGAGGGAGGAAAGAAAGGGAGGATACAAGGGATGGGCTAACAATTGAGATGTAATATGAATAAATAAATTAATTAATTAATTAATAAAAAAAACATATCACAGCAGACCTGACAGGTTCTCCTAGCATCCCTCAGTCTCTACCTGTTACAAGGTATGATTGGTATGCATCGTCCTCTTCCCTCAGTCCTCCAGCGCAGGGGCTGGACTACCCTTACCCAAGAGGTTCTTCCTTATAATCCAGACATTTTGGTTACCTGTCTCTTTTTGTCACTTTGCCCTCTTGGCTGCTGCGTCTGTTTTCTCTCTCACTTTTTCCCCTCCTTTTCCTCACATGGCTTAGTGTCATGACCACTCTGGACTCTCCCAGATGTGTCTGGGGCACAAGCCTCTGTCCATGCTCTCTCATCTATCTAAAATAAACTTTCTCCTCCAAAATACCTAGGAGTAGTCATGGCTTTTCCCTTTATTTCTTTTTTTATTCACTCCCCTCTCCTCTTCTTCCCTGTCTCTCTGTCTGTCTGTCTGTCTTTGTCTGTCCTCTCTCTCTCTCTCTCTCTCTCTCTCTCTCTCTCTCTCTCTCTCTCTCTCTGTATCCCCTCCTCTCCCTCATTGCTATCTCAGCCTGTTTTACCCTCTTCCCCT
>OU015742.1:59048136-59079021 GCA_907169655.1 Acomys percivali | reverse complement strand
AAGAAAGAAAGAAAGAAAGAAAGAAAGAAAGAAAGAAAGAAAGAAAGCTAAAGCCTTCAAGGGGAAAAGAGCAGGCAACATATAAAGGCATATCTATCACATTTGCACCCAACTTCTTAATGGAGACGCTAAAAGCCAGAAGGGCCTGCAGAGATGTCCTACAGACTCTAAGAGACCACAGATACCAGTTGAGACTACTAAACCCAGCAAAACTTTCAATCACCATAGAAGGAACCAAACTTAAACAATATCTACCCACAAATTCTATAGAAGGTTCTAGAAGGGAAACTCCAACCCAAGAAGATTAACTACACCCAAGAAAACACAAGCAATAAATATTCTTACACCAACAAAATCAAAAGAAGAGAAACACACACAAACATTTAACCACCATCAGCAACAATATAACTGGAATTAACAATCATCAGTTATTGAGATCTCTCAATATCAATGGACTCAACTAAAAAAAAAAGACACAGGTAATAGACACAGACCAACAGAATGGATGCAAAACCATGGTCTATCCTTTTTATGCATACAAGAAACACACCTAAACATCAAAGATAGATATTATATCAGAGTTAAGGTTGGAAAATATTTTCCAAGTAAATGGACCCATCTTTACCCAAGCTGGAGAAGCCACTATAATAGTTAACAAAATAGATTTCCAACAAAAAGTAATCAAGAGATGTGGAAAGATGTGTCATACTCATCAAAGGAAAAATTCACCAAGATGGCATCTCAAGGCTAAACATCTATGTCCTAAATACAAGGGCACACACATTTATAAAAGAAACATTACTAAAGCTGAAATCACACATCAAACCCAACACTAATGGACGGTCACTTAAACAAACAAACAAACAAAAACTAAACAGAGAAGTAGTGGAGTTAACAGACATTATGACACAAATGGACATAACAGATATCTACAGAACATTTCATCCAAACACAAAAGAATATGCCTTCTTCTCAGTACCTTAGAGAACTTTCTTGATACTGAAAACATATGCTGTAAAAAGCAAGGCTCAACAGATACTAGAAAATTGAAATAACCCCCATATCCTACCAGACCATCATGGACGAAAACTGTATTTTAAGAACAGAACATCTGCAAACTCATGGAAACTGAACAACTCTCCACTGAATGACCACCGGGGAAAGAAAGAAAGAAAGAAAGAAAGAAAGAAAGAAAGAAAGAAAGAAAGAAAGAAAGAAAAGAAACTGAAGACTCCCTAAAATTCAATGAAATTGAAGGCACAACATACCCAAACTTATGGGACACAATGAAAGCAGTGCTAAGAGGAAAGATCATTGTAGAAAAATTGGCTATTAATATTTACTATAAGGCCATATAATTATTGTGTCAGTCATTATGTAAACCAGCTATCCTATCAATAAAAGAAACAGACACCTGTTAGACTTTTAATATGCCTATATACTGGAACTGGGCAGAGACTACCCTCCTAAGCTATCTTTCACCTCCCAGTCCCACATCATTCCAATTGCTCTAATAATTCTTGTATGGGATACTTCCCATGCAGTATCCCATAAATACTTGCACATATTTCTCATCTGAGTCGCTCTCCTCCATCACTGATGCTCAGAGCAGGCTCCTCGCAGCCACATGGTTCTTCTCAACATGCTGGCTCTGCTTTCTCCTTTCTCCTCTCATGTCTTCTTCCTCTTCTCTCTTTCCTCCCTGTGATTGGCTGTCCGCCAAGCCCTTGAACCTTGGCCTTGTCTACCTCACTTTTGTTCTACCCAGGTGTAGGTATTTATTCAGCCAATCAGGCATAATTTGGAGGCAAGGTTACACAGCATTATTTTGGTATGCATGAGGGTTACTTTGTAAATCAGTAAGAATCTTGGGGGACGAGCTATTAATTAAATACAAAGCACCATCCCATGTCATAACAGTTCATAACACTAAACGCCTTCATAAAGAAATTAGAAACTTCACTGCACACCTGAAAGCTCTAGAACAAAAAGAAGAGAACACACCCAAGAGGAATAGATGGCAGAAATAAACTAAGGGCTAAAAATCAATCAAATAGAAACAAATAGAACAATACAAAGAATAAATATAAGAGTTAGTTCTTTGAGAATATCAACAAGATAAACACTTATCCAAACTAACAAAAAGACATAGAGAGAAAATATCCAAATTAAAAAAGCCAGAAATAAAAAGGAGGAGATAACAACAGACACTGAAGTAATAAAATAATAATAATAATAATCAGGTCACACTTCAAAAACTTGTACTCCACAAAATTAGAAAATCTAAAAGAAATGGACAATTTTCTTGATAGATACCGCTTACCAAAGTTAAACCAAGACAAGATAAACCATCTAAATAGACATATAACCTATAAGGAAACAGAAGCAGTCATTAAAATTCTTATAACACTCCCTCCCCCCCCACACACACACAAAAAAAAAGCCAGCACTAGAAGGTTTAAGTGCAAAATTCTACTAGGGTCTCAAAGAAGTGTTAATGCCAATACTCCTCAAACTATTCCACAAAATAGAAACAGAAGGAACAGTGACAAATTCATTTTTTGAGGCCACAGTCACCCTAATACACAAACCACACAAAGATCCAACAAAAAAAGAAAATTACAGATCAATTTCCCTCATGAACATTGATGAAAAAAAAGTCAATAAAAGACTCACAAAATGAATCCAGGAACACATCAAAAATATCATCCACCATGATTAAGTAGGCTTCATCCCAGAGATGTAGGGCTGGTTCAACATATGAAAATCTATCAATGTAATCTACCATATAAATAAGCTGAAAGAAAAACAACATTGAATGGTTGTCTCATTCAATGTTAAAAAATTCTTTGACAAAAAAATCCAATATTCATTCATAATAAAAGTCTTGGAGAGCTTAGGGATACAAGGGACCTCCCTAACCTAATAAAGGCAATGTACAGCAAGCTGATAGCCAACATCACAGTAAGTGAAGAGAAACTCAAAGAAATTCCACTAAAATCAGGAACAAGACAAGACTGCGCACTCTCTCCATTTCTCTTCAGTATAGTACTTGAAGTTTTGGCTCAAGCAATAAGACAACTAAAGGAGATCAATGGGACACAAGTTGGAAAGGAAGAAGTCAAAGTATTGCTATTTGCATATGATATTCATGCTATTTGCATGTATACATAAGCAACCAAAAAAATTCTACCAGGGAACTCCTACAGCTGATAAACAACTTTCCTGAAGTAGCTGAATACAAAAGTAACTCAAAAAATCAGTAACCTTCTTATAGACAAATAACAAATTGGCTGACTAAAAAACCTTGGAAACAACACCCTTCACAATAACCACAAATAATATAAAATATCATGAGGTAACTCTAACCAAGCAAGTGAAAGGCCTATATGATAAAAAGTTAAAGTCTTTGAAGAAAAATTGGAAGATGAAAAGATTTCTCATGCTCATGGATTGGTGGGATTAACATAGCAAATTGGTCATCTTCAACAATCTAAAGATTCAATGTAATCTACATCAAAATTCCAACACAATTCTTTTGTATGTTTGTTTGTTTGTTTGTTTCTAGACAGTGTTTCTTTGTGTAACCTTGGCTGTCCTGGACTCGCTTTGAAGACCAGGCCAGCCTCAAACTCACAGAGATCCGACTGTCTCCGCCCCGCTGAGTTCTGGGAGTAAATGTGTGTACCACCACTGCCTGGCTCCAATACAATTCTTTAGAGACTTTGAAAGAATAATACTCAACTTTATGTGGAAAAACAAAACAATTCTGGATAGCTAAAACAATTCTATATAATAAAAATGTCTGGAGTTATCACCATCCTTATATCAAGCTGTACTACTGAGCAATATCAATAAAAACTGCAATGAATTGGCATAAAAACAGACAAGTTGACCAATGGAATCAAACTGAAGACCCAGACATAATTTTACATGCCAATTGGACACCTGATTTTTGATAAAGAAGACAGAAATATACTATCAGGGAAAAAAAACATCTTCAACAAATGGTGCTGGTCTAACTGGATGTCAGTATGTAGAAGAATGCAAATAGATCCCTACCTATCATCCTGCACGAAACTCAAGTCCAAGTCGATCAAAGACCTCAATATAAAATCAGATACACTGAAGCTGATAGAAGAGAAAATGAGAAATAGGCCTGAACACCCAGGCACAGGAGACAACTTCCCAAAGATAACACCAATCTTGTAGGTACTATGATCGACATTTAATAAATGGGACCTCATGAAACTGAGAAATTTCTGTACAGCAAAGGACATTGTCAATAGGACAAAGCAGCAGCCTACGGATGGAAAAAGACTTTCACAAACTCCATGTCTGATAGAGGGCTAATTTCCAAAATATATAAAGAACTCAAGAAATTAGACATCATCAAACTAAATAATTACGGGGTACAGATCGAAATAGGGAATTCTCAGCGAGGAATCTCAAATGGCTAAGATTATTTGAAGTAATATTCAACATTCTTAGCCATCAGGCAAATGAAAATCAAAATGACTCTGAGGTTCTATATTACACCCATAAGAATGGCCAAGAACAAAAATACAAGCAACAGCTTACATTGGAGATGATGTGGAGAAAGGGGAACATGTTTCTATTGCTGGTAGGAGTGCAGACTTGTCCAAATATTTTGGAAATCAATCTGGTGATTTCTCAAAAAATTGGGAATTGGTCTACCTCGAAATCCAGCTATACCACTCCCGAGCATATACCCAAAAGACACTCCATCCTACCACGAAGAAACTTGCTTGACTATGTTCATAGCAGCTTTATTCGTAACAGTCAGAAACTGTAAACAACCTAGATGCCCCTCAACCTTATAATGGATAAGGAAACTGTGGTGCATTTACACAATGGAACATTACTTGGCCATTAATCGTAATGACATTATGGAATTTGCAGACAAATTGATCGAACTAGGAAAAAAATCATCCTGAGTGAAGTAACCCAGACCCAGAAAGACAAACATTGCATGTATTCACTTATAAGTGGATATTAACTGTAAAGTGAAAGAAAGATAATCATGTTACAATCAACAGACCCAGGGAGGCCATGTAACAAGGAGGGCTCAAGGCTGGATGCATGGCTCTCCCTGGGAAGGGAGAATAGAATAGATATTGTGGGTGAACCAGGAGCAGGTGGGGATGGGAACAGGAGGGATTAGGTAGGGGGAGGAGGGAGGGAGAGAGTATTAGAGGAGACAATTGGAATGGTGGGGGCGGGGCTGTGGCAACTCAAGAGCAAGGTAGAAACCTAGTGCAATGGAAACTCCCAGGAATCTATTAGGCTGACCTTAGGTAAGACTTCTAGTCATGAGGGATATGGAGCCTGAACTGGCCATCTCTTATAACCAGGAAAGACTTCAATGAAGGGATTGGGATGCCAACCCAGCCATAAAACATTTGACCTACAATTTATCCTGCCAGCATTTGTCCAGTCCAAACACAACTGACAAATACCCTAAAGATATTTTTTGCTTTACTCTTAGGAACCTAGCATAATCACCACCAGAGAGGCTCCATCCAGCAACTGATGGAAACAGATGCAGACTAATGCTGATCATTAGGCAGAGCTCAGGAATCCTGCAGAAGAGGGAGGAAGGACTGTGGGAGCCAGAAGGATCGGGACCACAAGAAAACCCACAGAATCAGCAAACCTAGATTCATGGGGTCTCACAGAGACAATCAGAGTGTAACCTGGGACCTTTGCATATGTTATAGTTGCATAGCTTGGTGTGTTCGTGGGACTCCCAACAGAATGGACGGAGGCTGTTTGTTGGCTCTGTTTCTTAACAATTAAACTTTATTATACAACCCAACTAGCTAACACAAGAAGGAAAAAAGGTTAAAGGGACAAAAGAGTGAACCTTCCGGTATCCGTTCCACGGGAAGAGTCCTTAGGTGTCTCTCTGGCCCGCGTGATAGTCCAGCCTGTTCGCTTTCTCCACACGCTCTCCCAAACCCCTGGCTGAATCTGTTGTTTTTCTCTTCCCCACCTGCCTGAGTCACATGGGAAGGGCGGTCTCCTTCTCCCGTTGAGGGTCCATTAGGAAAACAATAGCCCAGGTGGGGTTCCCAGGTCTGCTTCCTGAATTCCAGGCCCAGACTGGCTCCTCTCAGTCTATCACAAGGTATTCATGGGGTGCCCCAAGGGTAAAGCCCGCCAAGACTGCTTCCACCTGTGACAAAGCTTAATCTTTCCCACAGCTGTTTCTGATGCTTTTGCCTGCTTTTGAGCCCCTCATACCTGGTTGCTTCATGGAGCAATGTGAGGGGAAATGTCTAGTCTTATTGCAATTTGATTGCCCTGTTTAGCTGATATCCCTGGGAGCCTGCCCTTTTCTGAATGGAAGGGTGGGTGGGAAGAGGAGATGGAGGAGTGGGTCTGTGAGGGGAGGAGGGAGGGAAGACTGTGGTCTGGTTAATGCTCCTGATTTACAGGATATTCTTGGCAACTTTCCTGGGCCCGGCCATGGTGAGTTATTGCTGGGACAGTTTGAAGACTGTGGGGACCCACCTGGCTGTGTTTCCCACATGCTCTTGCCCCTATCCAGTTCTGAGCTCCCTGAAAGATGAGTTAGAACAGGGACCTTGGTTCCCAGCAGGGCTCAGTGGCTCAAGTGGCCTTCTAGAGCCATACTGTGGGATAATGTCAGTATGAGGGACAGCAATTATATCTGCTTAGCTGGAACTGGGGGAGGAACACTGAGGCGAAGACAGCCACTTTAACATTCATCTCTCTCCTCTGCTTATAAGTGTTCTGGCATGTCTGTCCTGGGCTCCTCAGTACTCTGTGTGCCTCACAGGGCTCCCTGCCCCAATCCCATGCTGGAACTCCCCAGCATCCTTACCTGGTAGTTCCAATTGCCCCTGCCTCATGTGGAGGGAAAGTGGGTAGCAAGGAGGTGTTGGGAGAATAAAGGTAGCCTGGCCTGTACACCTGTGAGATGAGATGCTCTCTTCCAATGGCAAGATGGATGGGAGCCCGGTACCAGCATCAGACATGCAATTTTGACACAGCACCTGCGGCTCACACCATATGTGAACACCACAGGTGCAGCTGTCTCTCCAAAGACAGCCTCTTAAATCGAATGGCCCCAAAGATGCTGGTAGCTCTGTTGGGGAATGGATGCTCTGGAGGGCAGAGATGCAAGCAAATTATTCGCTCACATTCTTCACTGGAGAGGAGAGGTCAAGCTGTTTTCTGGGTCCCTCCTGCACCCTGGCTTCTGTACTTGGGCACCATATAAGGTGAGAAGAAGTGGGACTGGGCTTGCTCTGAGCCTCATACTCCTGCGATGGAGTGTCTGTGGTTCTCAGCCTTCTCCCGACCCTCTGGATCTTCATGGGCCCTGGACTCATCCCCATTCCAGTAGGAACTTTGTGCTTTGGACACATGAAGAATCTACTCCCTAGCTCCCCTCCTGCCATCTCTCTCTTTCCTTTGGCTTCCAAGGAGGGAATCTTGGGCAGCTCCATTCTACCAGTGATGGCCAACCTTTTGGGAAGAACTATCTTGGGTCATGTATTAAAGACAAGAGCATCCCATAGGAGGGTCACAGGTTACGAAAGCATGCATCAGTTGATCATCTCCAATGTTCACACTCTCTAGAAACGTGCAAGTGAATTACAAAAAACAGTCATCAACAAAGTCTGATATTTTAAGTTTCAGACCTTGTGTTGGGTCCATTCATAGATGCCCTGGGCTTCGTGAAGCACATGGGCAGTAAGTTGGGCATGCCTTTGGACTAGACCTTCTTGCCTCTCCCAGCCTGTGTGTTGTTCCCTCTCCATATTTGAAGGCCAGTTGTATAATCCAATGTCTATGTCTGTCACCTTCCTTGGTTTCCTTTTGCTGTGAATTCCTCTTACCCATACTCATGGCAATAAAAATGGGATGGTTTGAGCCTCTGCTGTGAGCTGTGCCAGCAGCCTCACTCACCACACTTCACCCTTGTTTGCATTTGTGAAGGCCAGAGGTTGATGCTGAGTGTCTTCCTTAATTGTCTCTCCACCTTATTCTATGAGTCAGAGTCTCCCACTAGCCCGGAGCATCCTGTCTTGGCTAGGTTGGCTGGTCAGCAAGCATATGGGTTCCTCCTATCTTTGTCCCACAGGATAACAGGCATATACACTGTCACACCCAGATTTCATGTGGGTTAAGGGGACCTTAATGCTTGAGTGACAAACCCTGTGCTGCTGAGCCATCTCCTCATCTTCAACCTCTCCCCTGCTTTAGTCCTCATGGTAGCCACAACAGAGACTCTCGAGAGCGGAGATGGTCCAGGTGTGGAGAGCTTCTCAGAGCCATGCATCAGCCCAGGACAGGTGTCACGAGAGGATGCTGAGAGCCAGAGCAGACAGAACTGTAGGCAAGCAGAGAGCAGCTGACCGTGGGGAACAGGGCAGGCGACTGAGCAGGGGAGACTGAGGCGAGGTGGACCCAAGCCCCTTGTGGCAGCTGTTTAGACAAATCCCTGTTCACATCCACCACTGGATGGAGGTGATAACTATGATATTCCAGCTGAGATACCTAGAGTAGGTGTGACCCTTGATATCTCGTGCAGAGGAATGGGAGCAGCCGACTTGTGGCAGAGCAGGGGCCCTTGAGTTCCACATGGACTGACTTCACTTTACATAGATGAGGTCTCCAGGTGGTGGCTAGGACACAAGGTTCAGCTCCTGACCCACTCTCTTGGATGCCTCTCTTCAGGGTAGGAGCAGCAGCAGGCAGATAAGTTTGGTCCCAGTGATCCTCACCAAGGCCCCAGAAATGGGCCCAAGAGCAGGTGTCTCAACCAGGCTCCCCGTGATAGCTGTAGATCGTGGCTTCGGTGGCAGAAAAAGCCATTCTGGCACCTTGAGAGAAGTGACCTAGCCAAGGACAGCTTCCCTCCCAGGCTTCTATGACTCTTCTAGTACCCTCAGGACAGGACAACTGCAGCCACACTGCAGCAAGGTGACCTTGCCCACGGGCAATTTAGCTGTCTCTCCTGGCCTATGTAATGGCACAGGGTCACCCCTGCATTAGCGTCATGTGCCCCGAGCAATCCCAGCTGTCATGAATAATAGGTATCAGGAGAAATGAGGCAAGGGTGAGGCCTTTGTTGTTTGCTGAGGACTCTGTTTTCTTGAGACATTTCAAAACTGAGGTGCCCCCGTCTCTCCTGACAATAGGAGGATAGAAGGGTCACAAAATTATTAGATTTTATTTATGAGAGGAGCCCGTGTTTGCAGAGAGCTGTCACTATAGGGGCATAACTGACAGCCGCATCAATCCAGGGCCACCCCGGAGATGCCGGGATGGAGTGTGAGGAAGACAATGCTTCCATTATAAAATCACCACAAGGAGCCAACAGGAGACTCTTCCCAGTTCCAGACCCCTGTGATCTGCTTTAAATGTTTGAAGAAACAATTTTATGCTAAAAAAGAAAAGTGCTTGGGGGTTATGTATTAATATTCGTATGAAGGAGGGATTGGGCAGGGACAGCTGTTTTCTCTTTTAAAGAAGCAATTTAAATTTCTGAATTCAACACCAAACTTTCCAAAGAATTCAGAGCAGGGGATGAGCCAGGATGAGCAGCTGCCCTAACCCTGAGGTAATGCATTCCCTCATTCTGTGGAGGGGCTGAGAGGCACACTCCTGGTGCTTAACCTTGTCAGCAACCTGCAGAGCTGGTGGCCTAACTAGTAGTTGACAATAATATAGTCAAATGCAGCAAACAGGACCTGAGCCTGATTCCCAGCACCTGAGTCAGGAAGGTCACAGCTGGCTCTAACCAACCCCCACTTCATGAAATTAATTTTTAAAAATTCATTTTTAAAAGATACCACATGTTTTCCTATCCACAGTGGACACACCTGTATATTCAGCACTTGGGAGATAGAGAGGGGATTAGGGGACAGCCTCAGCTACATAGCTAACCTGAGCTACATGACACTCTATCTAAAAAAGAAAAGGCTCTAAATGTTTTTAGAGCCTAGGGGTTCAGTCCAGGGGAACCATCTCACAGGTGCCCTTCCTTCCCTGTCCCCCGGTCTGGCAGGTGGTCAACATGGGGTCCATAGCTCCGTGCCTGCCATTGGAGCAAATGGCCCAGCAATGAAGCAGTAGGGGTTGGGGGCAGGGGAGTTAGGGTGTGTTCAAACAGGGCCACTTCTGTGCAGAGGCCACTGGCCTTCCCTGATAGTCTCTGCTTTCTGTGTGGCCAATTCCACCTTCCCCTGATATCCATCTAAGGCACACACATCCCTGGCACATGTGCGGTCTGCAAGGAAAGGTTCCTCGGCTCCTTGTAGCTCGTGTGTGATCACAGGCACACAGGAAGGTGCATTAGGACTTAGAGACTCTGCTATGCTCAACCAGCTTCCCTGAACAGTGATTTCTTAATCAATTACAAGAACAAGCCAATATCTGATACTGGCATATTATGAACTATACCACAGATGTAGACATTTCTTTCTCTCTCTGCAGGTGTGCGTGCATGTGCATGTTCACGCAAGTGGTGCACGTGCACATGGAGGTCAACGATTAACCCTAAGTGTCTTCCTCAATTGCTGTTCACATTGGTTTTTGGGTTTTTTTTTTTATGCAAAGGTTTTCAGTTTTACCTAGAGACCAAAAAAACTCCACTGGCCTCCACTCGCCTCGTCCTCCTCAGTATGGGGACATGAAGGCACATGTCACCAAGCCTGGTTTGTTACATAGGCACTAAAAATCCCAACTTAGGTTTTATGCTTTCACAGACAATAAGTGCTCTGTCCGTGGAGGTGTGTCTCCAGCCCCATGTGGACACTTTTCTATCACATGGCCACCAGTGGTTATGTGGTACTTCTGCCTTTGTCGCGCACCCATAAGAAAGGCAGATCTCTATTACCCCTGCCTCAGTCTCAGGAAAGGCAAGGCCCCTAAAGGACAGGAAGCTTCAGTGCATTTGGCTAGCAGTAAGTCCTCTCACATAGGAAAGTGATTCTGTGTAACAGCAAAGAGAACAGCACAGTGCAAGGTGACTGTTGGTGTCCTTCGGGGCAGACAGGTAAGGGCGACTCTCCCAGCAATGTGAGGGCACACTTAGACCCACTTCAAGCTCATGTTTAATTCCAGTTCCGGTGAGAAGTTGCACCCTCCAGCCTCTTGCTGTCTGTAGATCTCGGCTTTGGTCCCATTTGTTTCCTAAAGAGAATTAACTGACACCAAACTGAGTGTTGCTCATGAGAGCGGGACAACAGGAAGTCGTCCCTGAGGTGCATCTGCTCTGGGAAGCCTATGCCAAGGCCTGCTGCAGAGCTGTCTGCAGAGGCAGGGATGGGGGTGGGGAAGAACGCCAGCTCTCAGCTCAGGAGCCCTGGTCTGTGGACCCCAACTGGGCAGCCTTGGGCTGTGGTCAAGCCTGCCAGTCAGCATTTCCTTGAACTCTCAGCAGCTGGCTCTGGGGTCACAATGTCCTCTTGGTCTGGGAACCTTCTAGGAAAGCTTGGTGTAGGTAAGCTGAGCTTCTCCAAGATAAGTCATGTTCTCATGCTCTCTGTGAGAAAGGCAAGTTCTTTCTTCACACAGTAGAGGTGTGAAGCTAAAATCCTCCTCTGACCTGAGAGAGAAGCTTCACTTTTTAGAACCAGTGCGCTCCTCTTTGGGTTGGAAACAATCAAAGCGTGCATCGTATGCTCTAGTTGTTGAGCTGTGAGGTTAAATTTTCAAGTGGAGTGTCAAATGCATAAGCACACAGCTAAGGTCAAGCAACAGGAGACTTAGTGATGAGAACGATAAAGGCAATGAGGGTAAGCGTGGTTCCCACGGAGGTGAGGGTGGTGAGGAGGATGTTCATAATAATGGTGGTGATAGTTGCAAGAGCAATGGTGTGGATGGTAGTGATGATGATGGTGGTGACAGTGACAGTGATGACACAGTGATGACAGTGACCATGTAGTGCTGCTGTGGCTGCTGCTGGTAGTGCTGGCGGCGGCGGAGGTGGTGGTAGTGCTGCTGCTGCTGCTTCTGGTGCTGCTGGTGCTTCTGCTGGTGGTGCTGGTGGTGGTGCTGGCAGTAGTGGTGGTGGTGCTGGTGCTGCTGGTGCTGGTGCTAGTACTGGTATCACTGCTGCTGCCACTGCCAGTGCTGCTGGTGCTGATAGTGATGCTGGTGTTGGTGCAGGTGCTTCTGCTGGTGCTGGTGGTTGTGCTGGTGGTGATGCTACTGCTGCTGCTGCTGGTGGTGGTTGTGGTACTGGCGCTACTGCTGCTGCTGGTGGTGGTGGTGGTGGTGGTGGTTGTGGTACTGGCACTGCTGCTGCTGCTGCTGCTGCTGCTGCTGCTGCTGGTGGTGGTAACCTAAGAGCTGGCACTGTTAATAATGGTGATGGTAAGGATGATAGCAGTGATAGTGATGGTGCTGGTGGTGATAATGATGATGGTGACCATGGCTCTGATGGTGACAGTGGTGATGATGGCTACAGCAACGGCAGCTCCAATAATTATCCACTCAGGAATGAGTGGTTTTAGCACGTGCACCCAGAGACGGGCAGCAGATGGACATGGCCTGGAAAGAGACGTGCTTCAAGTCTCATGCCGCCCACAGGACAAGTGGAGTGCAGGACCCTTCAAGGCAGGGAGAGCAGGAACAGGATTTACAAAGGGCCAACATCCTCCAGCATGCCTGGCATTTGTCATTCTTCAAGACACACTGCTGCAGGTCTAGCAGCCCCAGGTGACCAAAATACAGGATGACCTTTTGTGTCATACAAGCCTGTGGTTACTGTCCTTGTTCCAACTGCCCTGGTCAGGAGCTGTCCCTAGAGCCTAGGAGGAGAAGGATGGGCTGGGATTTCTTCCCTGCATCCTGGGGTTTGATTTATTGGTTTGACTCTCTGTGCACATTTCTTGGGGTTGATTTATTGAAGGTTATTTGTTCGCTTTGTCACAGCAGCCACCTCGCAGCACGCTTCCCTCTCAGCCATCCCCGGTGCCCCATCGGTCCTGTAAACCATCTCTCCTGAAGTCCAGATGCTCGGTGGCACGTGGAGCATTTTTATTTTTATTTCAGTTCCTCTTTGTTTCAACCTAGAATGCATTTCGATTAAAGATTAAGTGCATCTCTTATAGGAAAGAATCTCAAAGAAACTGCACAAAAATTACTATGTGATTTTTTTCTGCTCAAAACTCCCATCTAAATCCTGAAGCCAGGGGAAGTAGGAGGGGTATGTTTAATATCCACTGCTACTCTCAAACCACTTTGATGACTAAATGTTGCTTAGAAAATGCACAAAAAGGAGGGAAATAGACCATAAGGGACATGCAGGCTCAAAGGCACACACACACACACACACACACACACACACACACACACACACACATCTTGTGTGAGACTCTAAAGAGATAAGCAGCAGCAATTAATATAGGTAAACACTTTTTGGGTATGTGAGAAACATTTTCAGGTTGGTTAAGATTGAACATTCTCATCTCTATATGCGGGTGTGTGAATGCTTTGATTTTTTTTTTCAACCTGGACAGATACATCCGTTTTCTTTGGCAGGCTCTTGCCCTTCTCAGGAAGCGTATGTAACTCTTACTGCATCTTTCAGCCTGTAGATACTGTACTGGTTTGGAGGAGAAACATCCCCCATAGACTAATGTATTTGTAAACTTAGGTGCGGGCTTTGAGAGTTCGTAACCTGCCCCCACTTCCTGTTCTTTTTGCTCCCTGTGTGTGCAGAATCAGTGCGACCAGCCAGGTCACACTCCTGCCACTGGGTTTCCCCTGTCTGCCTCCAAGTGTTCCTTGCTGCGAGGGACTCCTCTTCTGGAACTATAAGCAGAATAAACAAACATTGTCCTTACCAGCTTGTTTTCATTGGGGTATCTTATCACAACAGGAAAGCAGCTAATACAGGTTCCAAACTGAGAGCGGGGAGAGGCAGCTTGGCTCCTCTGTCCATGGGAAAGCGTTCCATCTTGCTAAGTCAATCGTGTCTGCTGCTCAGGCATTCCTGCGGGGATCTGGAAGACAGGAACAAGGATCCGAGATAACTAGCATTCCGGAAGGAAAGGGAGGCACGGTGGAGGCTATAAACCATGCTGAAATGTGTCCATGTCTTCCATCTAAGCAGAGGGAGTCATTGGCCTCTGTCACCAAAGAAGCCAGATCCATGCCAGTCTTCTGTGATGACTGTGACAGAATGGGCATTTGCACCTCATGTCCCTGGATGGTGGACATCCAAGGTCAAGTATCAGCAGGGCTGGTTTCTGTGGTAGGCAGAGAGGGAGGGTCTGTGCAGCGCTTTGGAGATTCTGGTGGTTTTGTCAGCCTTTGATGCCTTTGGCTTGTCAAGAGGTCTCCCTTCATCACCCATCACACTGCCCTTGTACTGAGTTTTCCCTTTCAGAAGGAATGTTCTAGATTGGGGACAGCAAAACTTTTGGAAAAATAAATTCACCCCAATAGTTTAGTCCCAAACAGATTCTTTAAGATGCTTTCTGGGAAGAGCTTTAAAAGAAACCTCAATATTTCATGGGGAGGATTCAGAGCAAAAAATAAAAACACTTTTTAACAAAATATAATGAAAGTGTCTGTCAGGTGCATTCCCTCGTCACACGATAGCAGAGGCAGTGGCTTGGCAGTGACTGGTGTCAATCACACTTCTGTAAATGGACTTCACGCCTCTGAAGTGTTAATTCTTGTTAAGAAAGCCAGTTTTATGCCATGCGTGTCTTCTCACAGGAAAAAAAAATAGTGATGTCAAAGTTAGAAAACTAGACAGGTTGGATGACTGAGAGCACATGCAGGTGTGCTGGAAGAGTGAGAGCAGGGCTGAGCCATTTTGTGAAAAGCCAGAGATGGATGATGGGATTGCCGGAGCATATGAGGAAAAGCAGGGGAGTGAGTTCCAACTCCCATTCCTTGCACAGCGTCAGTTCAGGGGCATAAGGATTACATAGAGAGGGGACTTGCTAGTTACACTTCAACATAAGGGTGTGAGAGGAGACACATCTCCAAAAGCAACAAACTGAGAAGTTTGACTCAATGAAGATGAGACGCTCACTTCGCACTTACACACCTTCAAATCTACAGGAGTTAAAAGAAAAAATTAGGATTATATTTACATTAAGCTTAGCAAAGGCTTGGCACCTTTAGCATATGTCTCCAACAAGAAAACCAGCAATAAATGCAGCAGCAGTCTCACAAATGGGGAAATACGCTTAGGCTATCAGTCAAAACTGGTCAAGGAAATGTAACTTCAAACCAAGTAGCAAAACTTCTTCACTCATCAGATTGGGAAAAAAAATTAAACGAATGAAAATAGCAATCTGGCAACCTGCCTTGAATGCTATTCTGATACGTTATCAAAATGTAAAGGCCTGCATTGATTTAAATGCTGTTATTATCCGTAGTCACTGAGGGGTACAAAAATATGGGGGAGATTGAGAGTGATGGATATTAACAGTCTGAATGACCACACAGTGTTTTGAATCTTAGGAACTTCACCAGGAGAAAATCATTTTCCTGCAGGTGGTATATCTCCACAGTGCTGTGAGTGTGTGCACGTGCGTGCACGCAAACAGAAGAAGCCCAAAGACAGTGACCTACAGTTCACTCCCTCGGTGGAGTCTGTGAATTCCTTTAGGTGTCTTAGAGAAGGTTGGACGGCTGACTGGAGATACTTCTTTGGGAAACTGGTAGGTGCCGTTTACACTTTGCCTGTAACATTGCTGCGGATGTAGCCGAAGGTTTAGACACACTGTGTCTTTGTTTCCATCCTTCTCAATGTCTCCCAACTCCTCTCACCTCTCCCCACCTGCTAGCACAGAGAAGTGGAGAAGCCTGCTTCTTGATTTCCAACATTGCTGCCTCTTCTGACACATAGGTCCCTGAGCCTGGAGGAGAAGATTATGATAAAGACACCCAGGTAAGGCTGACTACTCCAAAGTCTCCCAGTCTGTGTATATTGTCCAGTTGTCAGTCTCTGTTAATTACAGACTATTCTCTGCTGAGGCTGAGCAATATGCTAATCTATAGATACAGTAATAAAACTAAGTCAAAATTTAAATATATTTGTTTAAACTGTATTCTGTTCTTTTAAAAAATTTTTTTTATTAATTTATTCTTGTTACATCTCAATGGTTATCCCATCCCTTGTATCCTCCCATTCTTCCCTCCCTCCCATTTTCCCCTTACTCCCCTCCCCTATGACTGTGCCTGAGGGGGATTTGCTCCCCCTGTACATGCTCATAGGGTATCAAGTCTCTTCTTGGTAACCTGCTATTCTTCCTCTGAGTGCCACCAGGTCTCCCCCTCCAAGGGACATGGTCAAATATGAAGCACCAGAGTATGTGTGAAAGTCATACCCCACTCTCCACTCAACTGTGGAGAATGTTCTGCCCATTGGCTAGATCTGGGTAGGTGTTTAAAGTTTACCGCCTGTATTGTCCTTGGCTGGTGCCTTAGTTTGAGCAGGACCCCTGGGCTCAAATCTGCCTACCATAATGTTCTACTTGTAGGTTTCTAGGACCCTCTGGATCCTCTACTTTGCTATTCTCCCATGCTTCTCTCATCTAGAGTCCCAATAGGATGTCCTCCCTCTGTCCCAGTTTCCTGGTAAGTGAAGGCTTTCGTGGGACATGCCCCTTGGGCTAGTATGCAGATATAAGTGAGTATATACCATTTGAGTCTTTCTGCTTCTGGGTTAACTAACTCATTATGATCATTTCTAGCTCAATCTACTTGTCCACAAATTTTGGGAATTCCTTGTTTTTAATAGCTGAGTAGTATTCCACAGTGTGTATGTACCATAGTTTCTTTATCCATTCTTCTACTGAGGGACGCTTAGGCTATTTCCATGTTCTGGCTATTATGAATAAGGCTGCTATGAACATGGTTGAGCAAATTTTCTTGTTGTGTGCTGGAGCATCTTCTGAGTATATTCGGTATTCTGTTCTTAATACACTAATCAAAACTTAACGAAAAACATTAAAAAGAAGACTTACATTTTTGTTGTTACTGATTCTAATTTGGTTCAGTTGTGGGCACCCAGCCTGCTTTGAATGACTCCAGTTCTTGAAGGTTCACTAAAACTTGCTCCAGGATCTTACCCACTATTCATCCCGAAGACCATCCTATGATGTTAGAACAGAAAGTGAATCCAGCCTAGACTGTGGGGTTTAGCTGGCTGCCCATGCTGTTCAAGACCACCACATCTTGGCTAAATTTCTGCTCAACTTGACTCATTCATTATCAAAGTTACTAAATGGTTGATTGTTTGGGACCAGACCAGTGCAAGGCTTTCTCAGAGGCCCCAACAAAAAGACAAAGGGAACATTAGTTCTGTGTCCTTGTCTAGGGTAAGAATTAGCAATGTACAATCTGGGGCTGGAGCCATGGCCTTGAAGGAGTCAAGGTTGTAGTTTCTGGGGATCCACCCCTCACCCCTGGCCTGTTGTTATCAGTCCTAAGACGGTTGTGTCCGAAATATTCTGCCTTCTCTATGTCAACATTGTCTGATTCGGCTCTCTGTTAACCGTGGCCCATCCTCCCCCTACAAACAGTATATAAGATGTTGTACTTCTTAATAAACTTGCTTGGCATGAGTCATTTGCTTAAGTAAAACCTTCCAGCTTTTGCTTCTGTCTTCTTTATTTCTCATCCTTGATCTCCCCCACCCCCACCACTTGATGTCTCACCATTTGAGACATCCTGTGGGTACAGGTCAGCTGAGGAGCTGTCTGCTTCTCAGCCCCACCTTTTCTGCCCTCCCTCCATGTGCTTTGGAGACTCTGCCTGTCATCAGCATTTCTTGGGTTCTTGTTGATATGCCATACAATTTCTGTCTTCTACTTTCAATCTTTGTATTTGTTTATGCCTAAGTGGTTTACCGACTGACTTTTTCTGGATAGTGTCTCCTTTCCTGGGTAGTTATTGAAGATCCTGTGTTGCTTAATGGTCAGCCGTGATTTAACTATCTGAAAACAAAATAGACCCCACATTTTGCTAAAGGGAGGAAGTCTGCTCTGCTCTGGGACTGCTTCTCACCCTCTCCCTGTCACAGCTCCACCTCTGGACTGCAGTCCTCCTCTACAAAGTGCTCTTCAGGCAGCAGGGACAGAGAGCAGAGGCCTCAAAGTGTTTTCTTGGGCATTTGCATTGTATTCTGCACACAGAAGCTTTTCTGGAACCCTTATTCCAGAGCTCTCACGTGAGGGCTCTTCCTTCCTTAAGCCACCCTTTAAAACCATGCTTTTACTTGTGGCAACTGTCATGAGGTCTTCGTTTCCACCAATTGCTTCAGCAAATACCTGGTGAGTTCACTGGAGTCATATAAGACCACAGGAGAGCCATCACAAATCTGTAGGATTGGTGATCTTACAAGACTGCGGTGGGAGGGGCAGGCCTTATAACATTCATAAAGCACTGAATATGGCAAGAAGGTGCCCACCTGCTAAAAAAGACAGAGGCCCTTGTTGCCAATGGAGTCAGCAGGCCCAAGAGCTGCAGATAATGATTCTGTGTTTAAGTCATCCTGTCTATTGTGGCAACCCAAGCATGTTAAAATAGCTCACAATATTAGTGCCTGGTTTTAGTTTTCTTTTGAGAAATGGTTTCATGTAGCCCAGATGGGCCTTGAACTTAGAATGCAGCCAAGATGATCTTGAACACTTAATCTCCTGCATAGGCCTCTTAAGTCCTGGGATCCCAGACATGGGCCACCAAACCCAGTTGACAGAGCACTGGGTACTGAACTGAGGGCTTTGTGCTAGGTGACCATTCTGGCCACCAGGATACCTCACAGCATGCACCTGATCATTTCCATGAAAAAATGATTCACGGTGAGAACATGAATTTCCATGTATTTTATATAAATGAGTCATACAAGATCTACTTAAATTTTATGTGTCGTGACAAAAGATTCTCGTGTTTTACCTTATAGATATGAAAACATATCACACAATGATAAACAGACGAGACGCTTAGGACAGAGCCATTTAGAATGATCAAAGAGCCAGAAAGAAGTTAAATAATGAAATAGTTTTAAAGCATGCCATGAAATATCCGGCAGTTATTAAAAGAGTGAGTCAGTTCTGAGGCTCTTGGAATACTGCCCATTATGGGTTAGCTGAGTGTGAAGAGCAAACAGGAGTCAGGCAGAGGGTGTAAGACTCACATAAAAGCAGCCACTGAAGCTGCACTGTGAGCATGCCTTTGCCTAGGAAGGCAGACCCACTGAAATGTCAAGTCAGGCTTTTTACAGTGATGGCTACTGCACAGGTAGGAAAGACTAGTTTCATACTAGTCGGGGGAATTGGATAACAAATGCAGCATTGATCAGTGACATGTGCAGTTTGAGAGCTCCCTATCAGACACCATGGTTTTGAGGGTTTTCTTCTGGGTTGGGGGGATGGCTGGAGAGATAATGGCTCAGAAGTTAAGAGCACTTGTTGCTCTTGTGAAGGGCCTGGGTTCAGATCACAGCTGCCACAGCTGCCGCTCACTCATTTCACAGCAGCCTGAAACTCCAGTTGCAAGTGGTCAATTTGAAACCCTCTCCTAGCCACGGCATGCATTTAGAAAGCACACATGCGCTCGCATGCATGCACACACACACACAGAGAGAGAGAGAGAGAGAGAGAGAGAGAGAGAGAGAGAGAGAGAGAGAATAAAATAGACCCTTTAAAGAACAGAACTCTAGGAGCTGGAAAGCTAGCTCAAAGGTTCAAAGCAAGCACTGTTCTTGCAGAGACCCTAGGTTCAGTACCCAGCTCCAACATGGCAGAGTGGCTCAGAGGCACCTATCCCCCCAGCTCCAGACAGTTTCTGACACCTTTCTGGCTTCCTAGGGTACTAAGCACACATAATGTCCCCACAAAAATAAATAAAATAAACCTGAATTTAGTATCCACCTATACGCTTGCTCGTTCACTGAATGAGTTCAAATTGAGGGCTTCTGTGGATCACTGCCAATAGCAGTGACTAAGACAGTCAACTAAAGTTCATATTCAGAAGAGACCTAAGAACACAGACCAAAATTTTGCTAGATAGGTAACAGCTTAGGAATTAAGATTGTAGCATTTTTGCTTAGATCCTTGTTTTACTTAAAAATAAAAGCTAGTTTGTTAAAACAAAAACAAAATAATCAAACTACTTCCAAGGAAAAAAACAGCCATTTTTTTTTTACATTGAAACATTGAACTTACTAAATTAAAAGTTTTCTAGAAAAAGCAACATCTACTGTCTCTCATGGACACCCTAGTCTGAAGTTTCAACTCCACTTCTCAGCATAGGAAGAGGAGCAACTGGAAATGTGGGGCAGGAAGCAACAATGAACCACAGTCTTGGAGCAGAGCAGAGGATGGGGAGTCCAACCCCCTCAAAGCAGACCTTTCCCCGGAGTTCCGCCCTGTGAGCTAGGCCAGCCATATTTGTGCTTTAGTGGAATGAGCCTCACTCCCCGACATCTTGTCCTGGTAGAAAGGGAAGCTCAGCCTTTTCTTGGGAGCTGTGGGACTGTTCCCATGAAGACAGGAACAGCCTCCAACTCTTAAAGATGGCTTGTTCACAAAACGCCACAAAACAGCTCTTCGTCTCTGAAACCGCCATAGCAAATCTCTCCCCAGTGGCTTAGGTGTTTGTGTGTATTGCTGAACACGCCATCATTTCTAAAAGATTACTACTAAATAAGAAGGCTCTGGAGAACCCAATACAGAAATGAAAGGATGGATCTGTCAGTTTGGTGTCTCTTTCAAGGAAGGGAAATGCAATACTCTAGGCTTCAGCCTCCTCCTGCAGGCCCTCCCCTACTCCTTCTTCCTTCTCCTTCCTCCATCCCCCTCCCCCTCCACCCCTACCCTGTCCATTCATCCTCTCTGTTGCCTCTTCCCTCTACCTGGCACCTCTTGCCCCCTTTACTGCAGTTCTCTGTTCCCTCTGATCTGTCTCTCTGCTCACTCCCACACTCTCCCCTCCTCCCTGCACCTCTTGCTGTTTTCTCATAGGCTTTGTCACATGTCTCAGCTGTCATCCTGGAGAGATGCAGGCCTTGAAGCCAGCCAGCAGAGAGGCAGTGACATATTTACATATTTAAGGGGAATGAACCCTGTGTGGTCACTATGGGGACAAAGTAGGGTTTGCATTTTCTAAGACAAGACAGCCTATTCCTGGAAACACTGCTCCACCCTGCCTCACCCCACCCAGTGCTAAATCAACAGTGATGGGGACCCAGCTGTGGGGAAGACAGCCTCTCACTGTGTGGACAGCAAAGAAGGCAGAAGAAAGGCTGACGCAAGCTCCTGTAAAGGAGGGGGAGGCTCTCCACAGGCAGCTGCCAGCCTCCTGTCAGGAAGATGGACAGAGCCCCAGGAAGGACACGCTGTGTGACAATGCTGTGCATTAACTACAAGTTTTGGTGGTCAGGGCAGCCCGACCTGAAGCCTCCCACACAGGAACCACACAGAGTTCCATGAAACAGGCTAAAACACCGTAAGGGTTGGTTTAGGTAAATGTGTTCTGTGCACCAAAATGGCATTTCCTTTTTGGGCATTACCCAGAAAGTGTGGTAGAGGCTGTGGCTGTGATATTATGGGCTGAGGGTTGTGAAGCAGTCCGACATCCAGGAATCCACACTCCACAGCTCTCCCGGAGGTGAACATTCCGCAGCAGACAGGAATCCCATGAGTCAGTCTCACCATGACCAAGCTGAGCAGAGAGTTCATGGCCAACTATATGCTTATTCCTTGGCCTGTATTCTATGCCCAATGTGGACACTGTTCACACCTGCAGGGAGTCTTTGTGCAGCTGTCCAGGGTGCTGAACCAGACACCTCTGTCAGGTGCCTGCAGAGAGCGCCCACTTCAGTAGGATCCTGCTGTCTTGGAATGTTGCCCTCTGGTGGCAGCTCCATGAATCCATTCACCCATCCCTGTCTAAGCTGTTACTGATCCTGCAGACTGTGGTTTAAGGCTAGTGGGTCTTGTCCCATTCTAGCCCAGCTCTAACCAGCTCTCTGAACCATTTCTGGCCCTAGCTTGGCACCATCTTCAGGTATGATGTGTTTTGTTTTGTGTTGTTTTGTTTTGTTGATAAGCTCTCAATGTGTACCGTTGGTGGGCCTGAAAGTTTCTATATAGACCAGGCTGGCCTTGAACTCACAGAGATCTCCCAGCCTCTGCCTCACAAGTGCTGGGATTAAAGGCGTGCACCACCACACCTGGCTCACTCTCACTTTTCATTGTCAAAGGCAAACTGACTCTGTAAGTACTGTGCAGAGAATTTGTCCAGTCTGTGGCTTTGATACACAGCCACACAGGCCTTCAGTTCCAGGTTGGGATGGGCATCAGTAAAGCCGGATGTTTCCCTTCCTCCTCTCAGAGTAAAAGGGAGTTATAGTCTAGATCAGGCTTATCAGAAAATGCCAGCCCAAACCAAAGTAACAGCCAAAGTTCTGGTGCTAAAGGTGATCCAGGCAGGGTGCACCTGGGTGACACTGGCTCTGGGGAACTGAGAGTGAGAAGAGACCATCGAAGAGTTGGATCCTAGTGGGCAGGGGAAGGGGAGGGTGGTGAGGTTTTGAAAAGTGCTTGGGACCCAGGGACAAGAATGTGCACAGAGAGTCAGTGATCACTAGCATGTACATATGAATGTGTAATACATATGAATGTGTATATATGAATAGGTATGTACATATTAATGCATATGTATAAAGATGGTACATACACATGATTGTGTATGTATATGTGAATATATATGAATGTGTATGTATATATGAATATGTGCACATATATGAAAGTGTAGCTATGAATTTGTATGTACATGAGTGTGCATGTATATATGACTGTGTGTATAGATATAAGTGTGTATGTAGATAGAAACATAAGTGTATATGTATGCATATACATATATGCACATATATAAGAATATATTACTATTAATACTGCTTTTTGGTTTATTCATTTATTTATTTATTTCCCAGAAGGCAGAACCCTTCATGGAGGCCAGGACAGTGCCCTTCCTGTACCCACACACTCTCCTGCAGCTCAGGAATGACTAAGAAACACTTTCAGTGAGGACCCACCTGCTAAAGACAAAATTACCACTGGCCTGTGAGCAGCCTAAAGTTGAAGTCATGGAGCTGATTACCAGGGAAGGTGTCAGGGGTGGGAGTTCACACCGAAAAGTCTCTCAGCCCCACAACCCCTCCTTGATTAGGAGAGCAAGGGAGTCAATCTGTGAGGACTTTTTTTCCCCTTCCTGGCCTCTATGAGGTTCGTCAATAATTCAGGGCAATTTTTCTCCTGATTAGTGTGAGTTATTTATAACAACGCCATTATCCAAACCATTCACTCCACTGGGGGGCCTCACATGCACAGAATGCCTGATTGTCCGTGGAGACGGCTGCGTGCACGCTGTTACTGGGCTGTGTGGTGCAGACCCCACTTTTCTAGAACTCTTGGTGGCCATCACACTTAATTAACTGTGGCATTTTCCAGGATATTGCCCATTGGAACATGTGGCCCTGTCAGGAGAAGACTAACACCATTTCTAACAGGCTGTGTGTCCTGACTATGCCAAGTGCACATAACACAAGGCACCTAACAGCACTCTAAAGGATGAGGAAAGGTGCTTAACAGCCATATACTGTAATCAGGAGCCTCACAGGACACTACACCACATACTGATCTCATCCATATAGGTCAAACTACTGTAGAAGAAGGTAGGTCTTATGGGCACAAACAAAACCCCTGGAGATGGGCTAGGGAGCCACTTACTTTGCAGTCCAAATGCCCACCACAGAAGCAGAGAGACCTGTGTTTGAATAACCAGAGCTCATGTAAAAAGCTAGACCTGACTTTTTGTGTCTGCAACTCCAGCCTTGGGAGATGCAGACAGGGACAGGTAGATCTCAAACCTAGTTGAGTCAGTGACCTGAGAGTTCAGTGAGAGGCCTTGCCTCAAAAAATATATGTAAAGATTTGGCAAGATGATGCAGAATAAAGCCACTCACTACTGAGCTTGACATCCTGAATTTGATCCCCAGACCCACATGGAAGGAGAGAACCTACTTGCATTAATTTGTTCTCTGACCTCTACACATGTATGGTGGCACATATAAGTACACACACATACACACATGAAAGAGAGAGAGAGAGAGAGAGAGAGAGAGAGAGAGAGAGAGAGAGAGAGCTGAAGGAATTGACAAGTTCTTAAGAGATGTGCAATTAGCTTTCTGTAAGTGTCTGTAAGTAAGTTCTGTATTCATGTATTTAACCAATCATAGAGCAAAGACAATTTAGGGCTTGGGGAGACAGTTCATGGCTTAAGAGATCAGTTCCACATAAAAACCAGGCATAGTGACTCAGAGTTATAACCCCAGCCCTAGGAAGACGAGAGCAGATCTACCAGCCTAGCTGTATCAGTGAGCTGCAGGTTTAGGGAGAGATCCTGCCTCAAAGACTAAAGTGAAGGGTGGTTTGGGAAGATAGTGATTCCCCTCTGGATTTTGTACACACCCATACCCTCCTGCACGTGTGCACAAACACACAGACACACACACGTGAACATGCACATGCAAACATGCACACACGCATGAACGTGTAAGTGTATTTCTGTATCTGAACGTGCATCTGAATCTGTTCTCTCTCTCTCTCTCTCTCTCTCTCTCTCTCTCTCTCTCTCTCTCTCTTTCTCTCTCTCTCTCTCTCTCTCCCTCTCTCCCCCTTTGGTTTTTTTTGAGACAGGGTTTCTCTGTGTAGCCTTGGCTGTCCTGGACTCACTTTGTAGACAAAGCTAGCCTCGAACTCACAGTGGTCCACCTACCTCTGCCTCCCGAATCCTGGGATTAAAGGTGTGTGCCACCATGCCTGGCTCTCTCTCCTCTGTTTACAGAGAAAAGGTATGTAGATGGCATTCTGTGTGCACTCATTGCACGGATAATAATCACAAATTCCATGTGTCAGAAAAACATACTTGCAATGCCTGTCATAACTACCCATGATAGATCAATTTTATAGACTAGGCTTTGGTTTTTAAGAAAAGTTTTAGATTGGAACAGACTGACACATCTTTAAAATCATCAATTTCTCTATTTCTTTAATACACAAAATCCTGTTACTGTGCCAGGCTATCATAAAAGCTACACACACATTTTTCTCACAGTCCTGACATCTTGAACCTTTTCTCTGACCCTTCAATGCACATAAAATGGCTGTTATATGTGTATATGTTGGCTGGGAGCCTGTAGTGTGGTTTTTTACTGACATTGGTAGGACGGCTTTTCTCATGGTTGTGTTGAGTGTCTGGTTTGTGAGAAAAGCTCACAAATGAAGAATGCTCTTGTCACCACTTTGTGCCTATTCCTGTGACACCACAGGACTAATTACTGTCTATGTTGACCTGGGTGCCTGGCTGACACCACTTCTGTCTGGTTTCTCTTTGGTGGGGTTAACTCCTTTCTCCTGTGAACCACTAAAACTTAATGAGTGGACATGCTTGCTGCAAACAATTGTTGCCTTTTCTCCTTCACTCATTTATTAACTCCTTTATTTCACTAATTAAATAAATTAATGCACCCATGAACACTTTTCACTTGGGCTATAGTTCAGTTCTCTTATTCTGTTGCTCACCGTAGCCTAGCTTTGGCTGTAAGATTTTCTGTTGGCTTTAACATACCCATCCAGTAATGTGTGTGTTGTTTGGTAGGTTTTTGTGCCTCCATTATGAGGACTGTGTTATTTTCTAGCATAAGGTAATCCAGCCTCATGGTCTTCCTTTTCTGCTCAAGTGCCAAAATAAATGTGTCTCTAAGGTCCCAGCTCTGGTGATAGGCACCGGAGGATGTTGGAAACTCCAGGCAACAGATGTGCTTGCTGCTACCAGAGTACCTCTGTTTTAAATCATCTGAGCTGGCAAAAGCAAACTGCATACACCAGCTCATGCTAATGGGTTTATTTTAGTGGCCTTTGCATTCATCTGTGAAGTCTGACAGGAGTCAATACTGATGTCTCCAACTGTGACCTGTTACCATATGCACGAAGGACCAGACTCAAGACCAGCCCCGGGTAGACCCAGTTCTTCCCTCTTTCTTGGTTGAGGTTTCAAGTATAAGCGTGGGATATGCCACCATGCCAGTCTGATAGTGGCATCTGCTTAAGACAGGTTGGCCAAGCCTGGCACAACCCAGCCTCCATTCCTCTCGCCCATGGCTGATGTGTTTACACTAAGCTTTGCCAGGTGAGTCACTTTTCTCCTGAGTGACCATTGGGATCCCCAATCCCTGATCTGCAGTGCAAGTGAGCATGCTCCATTGAGACTTCATTCACCCGGGAAGCATTCTGTGTCTTGGAAATCCAGCTCACAATGGACTCTGGGATTCCATTGTCATTTCTGTTCATCAGTGAGACTCACCCCCGCCCCTTCATTGAGACTCATTCTGGTGATTCTAAGTTGTGTCAAGTTGACAATTAAAGCTATCACACTGTCGGAACATTCCAGGCTCCTCCTATCACTTAATTGTAGCCTCCAATTTCAATGGCAAGCCTCGTGTCTCCTGCATGGTTTGCTCCTCAGTTGGCTCTTATGGGACAACGTGGATCAGGTGGGAAGATCCTGTCTGGCCCTGTAAGGTCTTATACTCTGTTTTACAAAATGCCAGCTGTGTGGTGCTGACCTAGCGTTTTTATGTGTGTATGCAGCATGCATACTGTGTAGAAGGCATCCAGTGCAGGCTTTCCCTGCATTTCAGTTGGGCTCTTTCTCATTTTGGATTTGAGAGTCCTTTGTATATATTAGAAATAAGTTTTTTACCAGAGAAGAGCCCTCCAAGGACTTCTCCCCTGATAGCTGTTTTCATTGTCTGAACTTTTAAGAATGAGAAACAGAAGTCTTTTATTCCGGTAAAATTCAGTAAAGTATAATTTACCAGCTTTTTTTTTCATTGATCATTTATTTGTTGTTCTATCAAACCTTCCATTGCCAAACCCCAGGGTATCCTGTTTTGTCCTGCATCCCGCTACAGGATTTGTAGAAATCTGTGCCTTCATTTCTATACCTAGGGCACATATTGTGTTAATATTGTGGTGGGAAGGTCTTGTGTATGTGGACATCAGTTACTCCACTGCCATGTGAGGAATGAAAGTCTTCATCCCTGAAATTACCAGGGATGGCTTGACAACTTATGTGGGTCTATTTCTGCGCCTTCCGCTCTGCTCCACTGATCCATACATGTACGTCCCATCAGTGTCCTCTGACTTGATTGGTGTGGCTTTCCAGTACATCTTCAAGTTGGATATAAAATTTCAAGTTCAACAAAAATAGTTAAGCATGAATGAATGGTTAAGTAAACAACACAGAGAGGAGACAAAGCTATATATATATATATATATATATATATATATATATATATAAAACCCTGAAAACGTCTAGATAATCAATTGTCAAGAAGGTGAAAGCCAAGCTAACTCTGTAGATGTGGTGCATGTACGTCATTTCTTTTCAAAGAGTGTGGGAATGAAAGAAAAGCAACTGTGCACTCAAAATAAAAACGCCCATTCTGACAGGCGATCAAGATTCAGACAGACGGCAGATGGCCAGGCCAGGATCAGGTGCTCCTGAGGATGTGCTGAAGCTGGCCGAGCAGGACCCACAATGCCATTCTTGGCACACATACCCAAAACCACACAAACTAAAATAGAAAGGGATTCTAAAGAATACCTTCCCAGTGCTTCTCAATGCTGTCACAGTCTTCAGAAATGAGGAAAGTCTGAGATGCTACCTCAGCCTAGAAGAGGCAGAGAGACAAGATCAAATGTGCAATGTTGCCACAGACATGGTCCCGAGACAGAACAGTGACACTGGGTGAAAACAAAGGGAGTTTGAATAGTGCAAATGTCAGGTACCAACATCAGATCCAGAGTAGTGGAACATGCCTGCAATTCCAGCACTAAGGAGGCTGAAGCAGAAGAATTGTCGTGAGCTTGAAGCCAACCTCAGCTATATAGTGAATTCTGGTCCAGCCTGAGCTATGGAGTGAGACCCTACCTCAAGAACAAAAATTAATAATAACAATAACAATAATAATAATTTATAGTTATAATATAATAATAACATCAATAATGATAGTAACAATGTGACATCCTTCTCAGGCCATCAACTAAAATGTATAAACCTGAGAAACAGATAGGAAAGGAACAACAAAGGGGGGGTGGGAACAAGACACTCTAATGGGGAGTACATGGGGAACAGCACAGGGGAAGAAAGCACTGCGATAGGGTCACATGCAGCTATCCATATTGTCTTTGAAGTTTTTACATAAATCCTAAGTGAGTTTATTTAAAAACAATTGTGTGGGGAGTCACGACTCAGCCCCACTTCAGCCCCCAGGACATGGTGGCAGGACCTGTACATCCCCTCGAAGGGAGGACACCTGCACGTGTGGGAAAGAGAGGACACCTGCATGTGTGGGGAAGGGAGGACACCTGCATGTGTGGGGAAGGGAGGACACCTGCATGTGTGGGGAAGGGAGGACACCTGCATGTGTGGGGAAGGGAGAACACCTGCATGTGTGGGAGGTGCCGACTATGCTGTGACACCATCCCTCCTCCTGCAGGGAGCGATTGCCCTGCTTTCTGAAGTCTCTACAGGAAAGAGCTTTCAGAGAATAACCAGCCATTTTTTCCTCTTCTTTTTTTTCCTGTACCAGCATACCCATTGAGAAAATGTGACCCAAATTACATCCTGTAGACACCGTGCTGTCATGTTCGTGTCAAGCCCACACTGTTCAGCATTCTCCCAGGGGGTTGAAAGGACTCTGGGCTCCAGCCACAGACAACTAGCCTTGCCGTCAGCCCTTCCAATTCAGACCTAGAGACAGGAGAGCCCTGTCCACCAGCACCTGCCCTGCCCAGGGGACCAGGGAGTGGCAAAGCCTCCCAGACTAACCACTACCCCTTCCTAGCAAGCACTTCACCGCTTTGAGTTGATCCTGCTCCTATTATATAGGGCAACCTTGGGAAGCCTTTTTCTATAATAAACTGCAGTGACTCCAACAATTGAAAGGTCACCTTTGGGTCTCATGAGAGCCTAGCTGCAGAGGGAAGAGTGGCCTCTTCTCGGCAAAAGTCAAGTTCTCAGAAAAATGAAAAAAAAAATGCAGGTGAAAAGGATGTGTTTTCTGGAACTGTCATGGCTTCCACTCAAGTTCTGTGCTCATGCTATGTGGAGGTGCATTGCATCCAAATTGGGGGTTCCCATGGCCCAAAGCAAGCACTCTGAGAGCTTGCTCTCTAAACTCTTAAGTTTTCTACCTTTGTTGGGAATGTGTCCACCTAGTCCCTGGCCAGGTCTTCTTGGTTTATCTTAAAGCTGTGATTTTGTGGTTTGGTTCTTTGGAGCTGTTACAATGGGTTCCCCCATCCTGTCAGGTGTGTCCATAAGGGTGGGACTTTCTGGACTTCTGCCTTATGAACACTTCTGCACTTTCTGGCACTCTCCAGGCTGTAGGCTCCCTCCAACATAACCTACACTCTCACCTTTATATCTCCCATTGCTCCTGCTTCCTTGTACTGGGAGTTTATTGGTTATGGACTGTCCTTGCTTCCAAGCCCTTTCACCTGCAAGTGTGGGACTTCCTGGGTCGCTGCCTGTATAGCAGTAATACCTTATTCACCAGCAATTCTGAAGGTGAGTTCATACTGATACACCAGGTCTACTCTAGCAAACTTGCTCTTCTGAAAGGTCTCACCCCAAATGAGAGCTCCTGGATCATGCCACCCAATATGCGTTTTGGTGCTTACTCCCGGGGTGTGTACATTGTGGTCTCAGAAGGTAACCTGTCATCCAAAGCCTGCCTGCCTTTCTGACTGCCTTCCAGTGCCTCCTGGAATTGCCTTTGTTGTCCCAAACAGCCTGCCTGTCCCCACATTCTGAACCAGAGCATCACGCTAAGACAGCAAACTTTTGAGACTGGCACAGTTTCCAGATCTGGGGACGAGATGAAGTTGTCTTTATCCTATTCTTGACCTTACCATTGACCTTCTGTACCGTCATCTGGCTGCGGGTGGGGAAGAGCTGACAGGCTCTATTGGTGAGGTTTGAGAAACAATCACTGGGTATGACGCAGGTTGCTGGGTACCAGCCTCCACTGGCCTCTTCCTGCAGAGAAGCCTTCTGCCTGATACCTGATCTGTCTTTGGTACCATGGACAGCACCTGAAGCATCCTCTGGGTTTCCTCTTGGCCTCAGGCATCCTCCTTTCTCAGTTGGGACTGGTGTCTCATCACAGGCCCTATGGCTCTGCTAACCTCCCCAGGTCTTGTCTGCTGCTTCCTCTGTGAGCAACTGGGATACTCACATCCTTCCTCTTTGACACCACATCCCCCAACCTGCCTGTCATCTTCAGGTCTAGCTCCAGCCACCCTAAAATTCTCCCTTCACATGTCATTATCCAGCCCCCCCCCCCGACTGCTGCTAGGCTGATATGACACTCAGACTCTTGTCACCTATGCCAAAAAGTCAGGGGATTCCATGCACATTTAACCAAGCAGAAGTGCCCATGTGTGCTAGAATTCTGAGACTAACTTTGAGCTTAGGGCTTCCATTACAGATGTCTAAGTTGCTGTGGAGAACCCAAATGGCCTGTGTGGGTCCTTCTCAAATTGCTCCGGATGTCATTTCACCGCCCCATTGTCTTGTTAAGCTGTATGCTCACAGTGGCATCTCTCTGTACACTCACAGTGACCACTCTATGTACACTTACAGGCCACTCTCTTTACACTTACAGTGGCCACCCTCTGTACATTTACAGTGGCCACTCTCTGTATGCTTGCAGCGGCCACTCTATGTACAATTAACTGGCCACTCTGTACATTTACAGTGGCCACTCTCTGTACACTT
>OU015742.1:58967803-59022187 GCA_907169655.1 Acomys percivali | reverse complement strand
AGAAGAAGAAGAAGAAGAAGAAGAAGAAGAAGAAGAAGAAGAAGAAGAAGAAGAAGAAGAAGAAGAAGAAGAAGAAGAAGGCGGCGGTTGATCAAGCCATGGAGGACAAGCCAGTAAGAAGCACCCCTCCTCTGTCTTCCCTTCAGTTCCTGTTTCAGCGTTCTGGCCTTGAGCTCCTGCCCTGACTTCTCTCAGTGATGGACTTTAAGCTGTAAAATAAAATAAACCCTTTCCTCCATCCCCAAGTTGTTTTTGGCCACAGCATTCATCAAAGCAACAGAGACCCTAACAAAGACAAGCCAAAGATTAGAAGGCTCCCACTGCCCCACCCCCACCCCCAGGCAACAGAAGGAATGCAGCCCAGGCCTCTAACCTGACCCAGAGTGGCTCTGCCACCTCCCTGCCAGCTCTGACTATGGCTCTGAGACCCACTCACACTGAACCTGTCTTTTATAACGTTAATCAGAGCACACCTGGACTGCTCAACACTTGCTTGAAGCAAATGCCAGCTCAGTGAGTAAATTAAGCCTGGAGAAAACAGGAAAAAAAAAAACAGAGTGGGCGGGGGCAGGGGGGGCGATCAACAAAGAGAAGAGTCAAAATCAGACAACTATGAAGTAAGCAATACAGAAAATTAAAAGACAAACAGTGCTTCAAAGGCTACACAAAATTAAAGCAGCTATCGAAGAAGATGAGAAGGTATTAAAAAGTGCCAGCATCAGGAATTTGGGAGGGGCCTTCTCGGAGACACCGTGGTTATGAAGAGATAAGGGAGTTAGGAAAGAATTAATGCCAGTCAGTTTTAAATACAGATGGAGCTGAAGTTAAAACATTTAACTTCTCAAAAGATGCACAGGACACACAAACACTGCCAGAGATGTGCACTCGCTTCGTCTTAGCCCTTTTACAGACATTAAATGCTACCAAGTGCCCCACAAACACTTTCCAATAGTGCAGCCCCCAGTCAAGGGTGGGACCAGCACCCTCACCCGGCCCCCCCCCACCAGGAAACACCCAACAGGGTAGCTTAAAAGGGAGAGAGATTTCACTTGTTACAGTTCCAGATAGTTCTGTTGGAGTCTCTTAAGCCCAGGCACTTGGACCATGCACTAACCATCGTGCGGGTGCAAGCAGCACGTGACACGGGGCTGGGGTGTGCAGGAGGTGGAGTCAGTATGGTTGGTACAGGGGGTGTAGGCAGCATGTGATACAGGGGCAGAGGGGTGATCTTTTATTTTTCGTCAGTTAGGAATCAAGAGAGAGGCTGGACTACTACTGAAGAGACCAGTATATTTGGCACAAGACACTCCAAGACCAAGCTCTCAGGACAAAGGAGATTTATCTGCCCTGGAGGGACAAAAGTCAGGAAATAAGAGACAACAGCACAAGACAGAGGATGGGAGAGAAGAGACAAGAACAGGGAGCAGGGGCTGTTTGTCCCAGAGTGGGGACAAAGGGCTGCCTCTGGATGGAGAGGAGACAGCAGATGGCAGTTTATAAAGGTAAGAAGAGAAACCCAGTGTTAGGATGAGGTGTTTAATTTCGACTCGGTGTGTTAATTAGGTGAGCCAAAGGAGGCTTTGGAATCCTGGACTTTCAACACTTTGGCATCTGGAACTTGGTGGTGAGCCTCAGGAGGAGGAAGTGGCCAAATAAAGGAATAAGCTTGGGTGGTTAGCTTTAGGAGTGTAATCTAGTGGGTTTCAGCAAGGCATGTGGAATGGGGAAGAGGGACAAGGCCTGCCAGAGCCATGGTCACCATGCTCAGGCTGGCTAGAGTCCCTTCAACTACAACCTTCACAGGCATACCCTAGTGAGCCACTTCCTTTAGCCAGGACCCAGTTCCAGAACTTCCCACAGCTTCTCAAAGCTGTTCAGAACCAAGTGTTCAGAACATGAGGCCTCTAGGGAATTTCACATTGAAGCCATGTTATTGGACTGCTGCCAACACTCCGTCATCATCAGGATGTGGTCAGAGCCGGGACTCAATGTGTACAGTGTCACGTTCCTACTTAGCAGCCTCAGGGGATCAATCTTAGCATCAAAAATGCTACAGGGAATTTTTCTAATTCAGGGATTTCTGGGAAGGTCCATGCAGAGATCTTCTGGCAGGTTTTTTAGAATTTGACAAGAGTTGATGAAGTAAAGAGGAGACAGGGACTGAAGAAAGAGGCAGCTGACAGCTCTGTGGGGTTCCATCCTGCACTCCAATAAGGAACTCACACACACATACACACACACACACAAACACACACACACACACACACACACACACACACACACACACTGCTGGGCGGGTCAGCTGTGCTGCCCAAGGAAGAAGCCAGGAGGCTTAGCTTTGACAGAGATGTTTCTCCCCAGGAAAGCCACCTTCTCAAAAGGGATTAAACTGAACCACACACCCAAGGGATTACTTCAACTCTGATCCAAGAGAGATGGGCCATACCTCAGCATCTGCTGTCATCAACAATCAGAAATCACCCAATTACAACAGTAAGCTCTTGGCTACAAAGTATTCAAAATGCCATTGATAATGGCATCAGTAAACACTGGAGTCTAAATCTAAACAAATAGATGAGGTTGCTGTTTTAAAAACTAGAGAACACAGTAGAGGGAAACTCCAGGAGGCCTAAGAAAATGGGGATATATACCACACACATGGAGGTTCTCCATACTTTGGTGCTGACGGCTTCCTGTAGACATATTTCTACCACCCATGAGGTCCCTTTAAAAACTTCACTATGTTTCCTTATAACTCAATAGTGATGAACATGGGACCATTCACTTGAATGGATCCAAGTGTATCCACGATTCCTGTGATAGCTGTGACAAAAGCAACTTAAGAGAGGAAGGATTTACCTTGCCTCACATGTTAAGGATGCAGTCCATCATGGTGGAAAGAGGATGAGGCAGCTGGTCATGTCGCAGCTAAGTCAGAGAAGCAGAGAGAGGAATGCTGGTGCTCAGCTTATTTTCTCCATTTTTTTTCAGTCCAGGACCTGAGCAGCAACAGCAACAACAGTAGCAGCAGCAACAATAGTAACAGCAGCAGCGGCAACAGTAGCAACAGCAGTATCAATAGTAACAGTAGCAGCAACAGTAGCAATGGCAGCAACAATAGCAGCAGCAGCAGCAGCAGCAGCAGCAGCAGCAGCAGCAGCAGCAAGGCCACACTGAGAACCAAGCATGAACCCCTCTGCCCCTACTGCAGGGTGACCCTACATGGGCTGATGCTATAGGACACCAGAGTCTCTCTACTGCAGCAAGACTCCACAAGAGCTGTCTGGCCGTTTCAGCATTCTAGGGGGAGCTGTGCATACACTTGCCGCTTACTCTTCCTTCCCAGTGTAACTAGAACCAGACCTGTGGCTATGAGACTCCACCCCTTTGTTTCAGCCGTGGGGGCTCCCTGGGAAAGAAGACATATGGTCCTCCCAGGTTGCCGACTGCTCCAAGTTGCTGCTGGTCTTGGGATGAGATGAGACAGAGCTGAGAGGCAAGACACCTCACACTCCAGAGGAGAGCACTGAGGGGACAGTTAGTTAGACATAGACTTCTCTATTATGTAAACCCATGCATTCTCCTTTCTCCCTAGTAGCAGTGTCTTGCAGCCTCAGAGCCCTGTCTGGTTCAATCACTGGCAACACTGACTGCCGGAGCCTGCTGTCCCCGGGTTTGTGTTAAATAGTGTCAACATACTGACTTGCCAGCTCTCTGCCTGGGACAGGGAAGACATGAACACCAGTGGTCTGGGCACTTCCTAATAGGGAACAGTGACAGAGAAGCAGCCCCCGCGGGCCTGAAGGGAAGGCTAGAAAAGCTCTACCTGGCTTACAGTTGTGCACTCTGCTGTATTACAGGAAGCTGATCCAGCCACCAGGGAGGCTGTGTGGAGACAGCTGCTGTGCTTCCTCCCACCAAATGAGGTTTGACTGCTCGCTTATTTTGGATGACCATCTGGGAGGCAGCCTCAATTCATGGTTTAGTTACATCCTGCCACGAACCAAGTGACTCCGTCCGTTGGTACGTGCTTGAAGGATGAGCACACAGAACCCACAAGCAGACAGTGCACAGCTTTGCTTGGTGGCACAGCCCGCGGGGCTGACACTTCCAAAGCTCATCTTGACAGGAACGGAGCACGAAAACCCAAGAAACGAGCATCCCCCTTGTTCCCATCTGCAGCTACTCTACCCGCCCCACTGCCAGGATGTCTTATCACTGGGTCTTTCCAGCACTCTGCTTCCTGGAAAGTGTCACAGACACCACAGAAGGAACACCACGTTTGCTTCATTTTTAGACAACAGTCACTGAATCTTGGTGGTGAACTGCCAGTAGCTACCATGCCTCATTTTAATGAGAGACTCTCCCTACAGGACAAAATCGGGTCCCTAGGATTTCTTTAATGATTATGTCTATGTTTTGTATCTCAGAACACTCACCCATGCCGAGGCTGCAACTGAATGGTTGGCATTTGACCCCTCTGAGCTCTACGCTGTCAGGAATATGGATCTCATGCTGCTTTTCAGAAGATGAGAGAAGCGGGGGGTGAAGGCCAGCAGAAGCTCCCTGAGAAGGCTGCCTCCATGACTCTTCCTATGAGAATTAATGTTCGTTGATGCCTGGGCTCTACTCTGAGGCTCCCAAGGCCTCTGTGACTTACTCCATATGACCCAAACCAATACCAGAGGGAGTTATGGTGAACATACCCAGAGCTGTGGCAGTGGGTCTGTCTTCCCTGGCCAGAAAGCCCATCCCACAGTGCCATCCTCAATGCCTGACCTTTGAGAGACAAGGCCTTACCCCCACCGGCATGGACTATGCCTTCCCTATGCTGTGACTCCCAGTAGACATTCTGTGGCCACTCTTGCCCTCGGTGCAAAGCAGTTTTCCATTATTCTCTGCAGATTAGCAGGTAAAGCTTTCCACAACCACTGGCAGATTCCAGAACCAGCATTTAAGATGTGGGTCCTTGCCTGAGATCTTGGCTTCTGACACACAAAACCAGGGGTAACAGAAGCCACCACCTCCATGAGTTGCTGTGATCACAATTATCTATGATTATGGACATCGACCTTCCTGGCATGGACATGGCCTTGTGGATCCCTGGTCTGGGACACGTGCCTTGTGAATTTGGAACCAACTCCTTCAAAGAGGTTTCCTCTTTCCATCATGGGAGCTTCCAGGGCAGTTGTGGGCCAGGATCACGGCTGCAGCAAGGTTGGCTCTGGAGGCAACAGCCAGGCCATTCTGTCATCTAGAGGCGAATGTCACTGGGTCACAAGCTCTGATTGATCCCACACGGCCTGGCCTCATCTTGATCATCTAACGCAGGGTCTCATTTTCAGAGTGAATACGAGCACTTGGGCGAGTTCTGCCCTGGTTTTCTTTTTCCTATCCTCAGCTACAGTGCGGAGGCTTCACAAAAATGATGGAATCTGGCACCAGATGTTACAGGCGCTCCTGCTGAGCACCACCCTGTGTCAGCACCACTGTGCAGACAGTGTGACAACACAGCAGAACAACAGCATCAACAAGGTATGAGGAAGGGCATCCATCCCCAAGGTACTGCTGATGCTCATATTTCTCCAGCTGGCTGACAGTCATCCCTATACCATGGCCAGAGAGGCATGTGCCTTGGTACCCTGTGGGTTTTATGGAAAGGGAAGAAGTAGGAAATAAACAGAAATGAGAAAGTCCACGCGAGGGAGGCATTTGCCTGCAGCAAAGGTGGTAGAAGTAGCACAGAGGGGGAGGGGCAGCAGGAGCACCTATGTTCCCTGTTAGTCACTCCCATCAAAGTGGCAAAATAAATAAATAGATTACAGGAACAATTGGCAGGGAGACAGTCACTTTGGCCCCTGATTGTGATGGGAAAGGCATGACGGGAAGCTTGTTCAGCTGCAATGGCATCGATCCTGTAGCAGAGGCTGTTCATGGCCTCAGAGAGCAGAGAGCAAGCTGCAACTAAGGGAGAGTGTTACCTTTAAAAGCTTCCCCATACTGATCCATTTCCACCAGGGAGACCCTCACCTCCTAAAGGTTCCACAGTCTCTCAAACAGACACACCTTGGGGACCAAGTTTCATAACATAAGCATGTGGGAGACAGTTCAAGTTCAAGTGGTAACACTTTCCACATTCACCTGTGGAGTCCACTTATTGCCCAAAAGTGAAGATATCATCTTTCATCTGCCACTAATATTCATTAGTTCATTCCATCCATGCATCCTTCCATCTATCCATCCATCCATCCATCCATTGTTCTATCCATCCATCTACCCATCCCCATCCATCCATCCCCGCCCATCTACCCTTCTCTCCATCCATCCATCCATCTATCCATTTTTATCCATCCACCTATCATCCATCCATCCCATCCACCCACCTGTCTTTCCATCCACCTATCTATCCATTCCCATCCATCAACCCATCTTTCCATCCACCCATTCCCATCCATCCACCTATCTTTCTATCCACCCATCTATCCATCCATCCATCCCCATCCATTCATCCATCTATCCATCCCCATCTATCTACCCTCCCACCCACCTGCCCATTCATCCATCCACCTTGTTAGTAATCAGGCAACAATGTAGCCACCCCTGAAGGTCCTGATGACAGCGGGAAGACAGGCTACACGTCACCACTACCACCACTGCTGGCAGGACTCAAGCCACCTAAGTCATCTGTGCACCTTAGTGGGCAGCGGAGGTTAGAAGTGAATGGTAGAGCTGTATAGAGGGATGGAATCACACTACACAACAGATCAGATCTACTTAAGAGGTTTAATAGGGACATACAGGAACCATCTTCGGGGACACACATGGAGAGAGAGAGAGAGAGAGAGAGAGAGAGAGAGAGAGAGAGAGGGAGGGAGGGAGAGAGAGGGAGAGGGAGATAGGTAGAGAGGAGTTAGAGAGGTAGAGCGGTAAAGAGAGAGTGCCACATGGAAGGTCTGTTCTTTTATATGGCCCTGGGCAGGGCCACACCCCCGTGGCAGGTAAACAGTGACATCACAGGTAGGTGGACTGAAGCAGAATCCTACCACATCCATCCATCCATCCATCCATCCATCCATCCATCCATCTATCACCCATCTATCCATCCATCCACAATCCATCCTTCCATAGATTCATCTATCCATCCATCCACACATCCATCCACCCATCCATCTATTCATTCAATCAATACAAATGTCATTGAAGGTGCCTCCTCTCTGCTCCTCTTAACACTGAGACACAGAGGGAAGATCACACAGACTCAAGTCCTGTGGGGTGCTACAGATGTGGACAGAACAGACAGTGACTTTAACAAGAACTATTGAGGATCGAGGTGTGCCAAGCCATGATGGCAGGGACGGGGTTATTTTGTAGGACCTCCTGGAAAAAGTGGCCTTTAGTCTGAGATAGAGTCAGTGGTATTAAGCCAGAAGGAAAAAAATGAGTACCTACCTGGTCCTGGAAGCTCACTCCCCACTCAGAGCAGCAGGCAAGATGGGGCTGACATCAGCAGCTGTGATGGTGCGCACATCCCTCTAAGCAGAGGCCCAGCCAGTTACACACAGCTTTCTGGGCCTTGCCCATCCTCCCAGGTGTGCCTCCAAGACCGTCATCCCAGCTCACATCTTGCAGTGATGTGCTCAGAGGACAGGGTTGGCACACATGTGGATGTCTCTGTGTACACTGGGTTTGTGTACTGTGTTGGCAGTGCGCCCTGGAAGGCTTCCCAAACCAGAAGTTAACCTCCAGTGTGGAAACCCCAGGAGGTGGCAAAGCCTTGAAATGCAGAAACTGATACAAGGAGGTCAGGCTACCAGGAACTACCATCAAGGGGACTGATGTAGCTGCAGCGGTGCCTGATCCTTCTCTGGAGAGAAGGCTGTTATCTGAGAGCAAGCCTGGCCCTCCTCACTTCTCAGCTTCCTGTTTTGCCAAGTGGTCTCCCTCCACGCACTGACACCATGGTGCTGCCCAGTGGAAGCCTCCACAGACACCAAACAGATGGGGCTGCCAAATCTGGACTTCCAGGTTTCAAACCTGGCATTACCTAGGTGTTCCTATGGACACAAGCTTGTCCTGGCAGGAAGCAGAAGAGACCAGGGGTGGGAGAAGGCCTCGGAAGAGATGCCTGTCTGTTAGCCTGCTGATGCTGGAGGCTTTTATCTCAAAAGTACAGTGTTTCTGCAAGAAGGTACACATTTTCACATCTATTAAATTGCTTTGCATGAAAGTATACTTTCCTGGTGCCATGGCAACCCTGATTCTCAATCTGATTTAAATTTTTTACCTAGTGTTGCGAGAATTAATGTCACTCTCTCTCTCTCTCTCTCTGAAGTCAATGACTGTGCTAGGCACATGAAGAACAGTTTTTGGAAAAACTGATAATTATTTCAGGCCAAAAGCCCCGAGCCCGCACCCATGGGTGAGAAGGAACAGTCACTCCCACCAGGACTCAGTCGAGTGGCTGATCGGCTTCCCCATCTGTGGGGCAGGAATTACTCTAGTCTTACTTCCCAGGGATGTTGGAAGCAGGTTATAGAGGTTGGCCAGCCTCTGCTGTGGGAAGGGCTCCTGACTGTCATCTGCATCCTCAGCCCTTAACTCCTGGAGCTGATGGACAATGGTGACGTCATTAAGCTGCAACTCCTCTCTATCCCCTGTGGGATCTCTCCTGTTCTGTCACATTCACAGCATGCCCTCCTCACTGGCATATTCCGAGAGGTTCTGCTCCCACTGAAGCAGGCACGAGTGTCAAACAGCATCCCACAGTGCCTCCGCCTCTCTCACTCCACCTTCCTCCCAACAAGCACCACACACGGAGCCTCTGGGGAGGTCCACACTGTCCTCTCCTACACTCTGGAGCTCCTTCCCTAAGGAAGCATGGCCAACCTTGACTTGACTCTTTAAACAGATTCAAAGGATGCTGGGTGGTTCAGTGAGATGAGAGAAAGACACAGGGCTGGATCTGCACACATTAAGCCTCTTTGACAGACGAATCTTGTTTCTTAGACTCATACACGCCTTCTAAACATTACCCTTTTTTTCGTTGTTATTATTATTATGGCAAGTGTGGGTACATGCAATCTAGGCATGTATGTGGAGGTCAGAGGGCAACTTTGTGGAGTCATCTCTCTTCTATTTTTATGTGAGCTCTGGGCCAGGGGTTGAACTCATGTCACCAGGTTTGTACAGCAAGCACCTTTAACTGTGGAGCCATCCTACCGGCCCAGCTATGGTATTTTGAAGGCATCTCACTTCTCTTTGGAAAGTAAAGAAGTCCAAATTGATGAGAGAACACACCAGCCATGCTGTAGTATTTCTCTCTGGCTGGTCAACAGGATCTTCTGTCTGATTTTCTGTCTGTAATTCTGTTGTAATTTCCAACAGCAGAGGCTTCCGGGCACTCTGCACACAGAGCATCTGAGAACCTCTGGGTACCAAAGAAGTGGGCCGGGGTCTAAAAGCCTCTGTTTCCGGACTCAGTCACGGAGGCGGACTCATTTGCTTCTTTCTCCTGAGGCTGACAGCGGCCCACGTCCCACTGGGAGACTGTGCCTTCTGAAGACTCTGACTGCTGCGTTCGCATATCACAGGCCCTGAAGAGGACAGGCCGCAGCCTGCAATCCAAGCGTGTTTTCCTCTTTCTCCTCACTGATGAGGCATGGCCTCCTCACCTCCGGGAGCATCTGGCAGGAGGAGGGCAGTGCTCACCGGCTGTGCAGCACAAACACTGGCAACATGAAGGATGCAATGCAATACAAAGGCCTGCACATGGAGTCCCACCTCCCTGCTAGCTTACAGGGGGCTCTCTTAACATGAAGTCCCTGTGGCTTTGAGGTACCCAACCCCTCATTTCAGGATCAGGGCAGGAAAGGGATGGTGCAGGCAGAAGGTACTTTTTTTTTTCTTGCTCACATGCAGCACTCTGAAAAAATCTATAAGAATAGAAAGAAAACAAGACGTAAATTAAATTATTTCAATCTTGGGGGTGGGGTTCACGAATCTTCACTTACGTGCACGGTCAGAGGTTAATGCCAAGTATCTTTCTTGATCATTCTCCACCTTATTTTTTAAGGCAGGTTCTCTCACTGAACCTGAAGCTCATTTACTTGGCTAAGATGAAGGGTAGTGAGCTCTCCGATTCCCCCTGCCTCGCCTCCCAGCATTGGGGTCACAGACATACACCACCATGCATGGCTTTTACTTGGGAGCTGTGTGTTCAGGACCCAATGCTCGCCTAGAAAGTGTTTTGTCAATATTGACCAGGCCATCTCCAAAGCCTCTAGTTCCGTATTGTGTCCAAAAGCTACAGAGCCCTTGTACGGAGGCAGAGGGAAAATGTGGGTAGCCCATCTGCAGATGCATCCTCCCTTGCAGGCCCCATTGGACCCAGCCCTCCCACCTCCTCTCTCTCAGGTCAGCCACCGTTCTCTGACTCAGTGTTCCACTATATGCAGCTCCTCTCCCAGATCCTGCAGAGCTGGTGATGTCCTGGTACACCCCTGCCACCCTCCACCCCTCACTTCAAAGAACCCCGTGCAACATGGCTCTTTCCTCTCCTTAGGTCACGTCCTCTGAACCTTCTTCATTCTCCAGAATCAAGCTCCTGGGTTCTAACCACAGCCTCCTTACTGCAGCTCCAGACTCGCCCACACACATTTCCCTCACCCCTCCCCCTGCTCCCCCCCCCCAGTGTCTTGTCGGAGAGGCCATGAGGTTGACAGGGCCCAGAGTGTAGAGAAGAAGGTGAACTCTTCCTCATCTGCTTCAAAACAGAGCCATCTCTCAAGTCAGCAAAGTGGGGCTGCAGCCCTGAGCTCCCAGGCACTGGGTCTGCAGGGAATAGTAAGAGACACATTATCACTGAGACACGCTCAGGAACAACTATTAGGGCATACAGGAGCCACTTGGCAAGCCACATCAGCGGCAGCAGGCAGGTGGATAAAGCCTTGGCTGTCTAGACACGCCCCTACTTGGTATGGAGCACACCTCTGAGATGCACGTGCCCTGAGCACAATGGCTCACAAACCCTAACGCCCAAATACCCACTCCGCCATCCCCCTGCCCCATGGTGGTCATCCCCTGCAGCCTATCAGTCCACAGGATTGGACCTTCCTGTCCATGCTTTGCACGGGAAGACTGGCAGAAGAGTCACAAGTGGAAGGGTCAGACCCCGTGGTCCCTTTCTGCCATTTTGAGATAATAAAGTAAAAGAGGGAAGGGATGTATTTAGGTTCATGGCTTCGGAGGTTTGAGTCTGTCCTCGGCTGGCTCCATTGCTTTGAGCAGAGATGAGGAAGGTTGCCATGGCGACGAGAAGTGCGAAAGAGGAGCGGATAATTTCACAGTGGCCTGAAAGCCAAGAGATCGAGAGAACAAGGAGGAAAGATGAGTTGGGGGAGAGGGTGTACTCTGCAGAGCTACTCCATACGAGAGATCACCTCATCACACACCATCATCTGAAGCTTCTAACTCTTCCCAGGATCCCTTAGAATGCCAATCAATTGCTGGGCCAGCCCATCAATGAGGAAAGAATGTCCATGATCCAGCAATGTTCAACAGGCCATCTTGCATGACTGCTGCATTGGGGACCAAACGCTCAACATTTAAGCCTCTGTGGTGCATACAGACCCAAGCCACAGCCCAGTCGCCAGGGGTACAGGCCATGTGTCCTCCCTGGGGTCAGGACTCTGTGAAGAATGGTGTTTGTTGGCTTTCATGGGGTGGGGGGTGGGGGGGTAACTGGGAGCTGACATGGATAACAGAGCCTTTGGAACCATTCAAGCAACACAAGCCCAGACAAGAGCACGCTTCCAAAGGGCCATAGAGAATTGTATTTCCTCTATGGTGATTATCAAACTTGGGGAGCATTTCTGCCCTGAACGGTTATAAAGTCCCCCTAGGGAAGGTGATGTGGGAGGTGAGGACACAGGGGAGCAGTGGACAGAGGCTTCACTTCATGGACTTTCCCGTAGCTCAGTGATCCTCACCCTGTGGGGCATGACCCCTTTGAGGATCACATATCAGGTATACAATAGCTTACATACCAGATACCTAACATTACAATTTATAACAGTAGCAAAATTACAGTTATGAAGTGGCAAAGAAATATTTTTATGGTTGGGAGTCACCATGACATGAGGAGCTGTATTAAAGGGTTGAAGCATTAAAAAGGTTCAGATCCACTAGCATAGATGGTGCTCCCCATGTCAGGGTCACAGCCTGGCTCCCCCAGCCACTGTGTGAGTTGAGGCAGAACCCACTGTGTGAGTGGAGGCAGACCTCACATGGGCAGTGGCTCTGATTGCAAGGAGTCCCCTTACCCCGTGCCACGTGTCCTTCTCCACTGTCAGCTGTTGCTGCATCTCCGTGCTCATCCTACCAGCCAAATTAGGTAGTGCCACGAGTTATCTGACACATGAAAGTCACGTGACTAGGTGGGGGTTCAGAAAGCAGGAAATAGACCCACCTAATGCTCCACTCTGGCACACAGTGAGCACACAATAGAAACTATGCTTACTTCTAATCCCCAGCTTTTGCTTTTTCAATATTTTTAAAAATTAAATAAAACTATGGCGAATGTAGTCCCAGGCTTGGAGGCCACTACTCCATTCTTAAATTCCAAGGTGGATACCTCTCTTCCTCAGGAGAACTAAAATGACCCTTGCAGCATGGGTGTCTGATCTCATTACATGGCAGTGCGAGGCTATCAATCATTTAGGAAGACCTTAAAAGCATTAAAGAAGGTCTCATAACGACTTAAGTATGTTTAAGAGTTTGTGCTGAGCCACTTTCGTTGCTTTCTTGGTCGCACACTCATTCATTTTCCCTTTGGGAGTAAAGAAAATGTATCAATAAGTGCCCTTTGACAGCCCCCAGTGTTACATAGCCCATCATTGTAGCCCTTCATTGTAAAAACTTCACCAGGCACCCAGGAGAAGGCCATGCCGGGCCACAGAGGGTTGCTTGATTTGACTGTTAAGACTCTAATACTTTCTACTGATGCTCTTTGCTTAAGCATTTTAAAAATAATTTCCTGGCTTTAAGACAGTTCAAGTCTAGTTTAACGCTTCTGTATCTGTCTCTCAAATAAAAATACATTTACTTGTAAACCACAATGCTATTATTAGACAACCAAATAAACATTCTCCCTTAATACAGTCTGACAGCAAGTCCACATTCAGGCTTCTCCGAGTGCCTTGGCAATGTTTTTTCATATTTGCTGACGTCAAGTCAAACAGGTGATGGGCACATGCTGCCTGTGGTTGCTACAGTACCACCCGGGGTGGCTGTCTTTTTATCCATGCCATTGATATCTTGGGGGCCTGGATAGTTTTATTGTGTACTAGTCCTGTAATGTGGCTGTGATCTGTTAATTTTCCAATGAGAAGACTCCAATGAGATGCCCAAAGAACTCACTGAGGGAGCGTCAGGTGGCTGCTGGGGTCTCAGCGGCTGGGTGGAGATTTGTTTCCCAGCAGAGCTTTCTGCCGTTGCCTGGCTTGTCAAGAGCCGAGGCAGAGGCAGGTAGATGTCTTTGAGTTCAAGACCAGCCAAGGCTACTTAGTGAACTCCTGTCTCATAAAAGAAAACACAACGATAAAAGAGAGGAGGTGTGAACGGGCCAGGTGTATGAGTTGTGATCCATATCAAACGGAAATCAGACAGACATAAAAGCACAGAGACAGGGGAGCTGAAGGGGTTAAAACATTAAATTTTTACCGTTAATTTTGAAAAACAATCAACCAATGTTTTATATGTATCGAGTTTTCAACAAATAGATAAACTGGGACGGTTTGACAGGGGGTGGGATAGAGAGTAGCAGTGGACACCCACTCTGTGACAGACACGGTCTATGTGGGACACAAGAACAGGAAGTGGCCTCCAAAAGCATGGGTGTGCAGAGGCTTGCAACTCCAAAGTCAGAACAGCCGGGTGACTTGTCAGATGGTCTTCCCCTGACAATGTCTTTCAGACTCACAGAGGCTGCCCACAGCCCCCTTGCTAAGCACGAGTGCTCCCACAGCTGTCTGCTCTTTTCTGTGTCCTGGGGAATTGTTAAGGAGGGAGGACACAGCCTAGGCACTGCCACCAGGAGCAGCAGGGCTCGCTGGGACACTGCCCTCCACCCAGCTCCTTTAGGCCAGGTTGCTTTGTAGGCAAACTCGAACAGAAGCTTCCCTGAAAGCCAACGCCTGCAGATAAAGCTCAATAGCTCTGAGAATTGAGTTAAAGGCCCTTCCCTCAGCACCCACCAAGAGTGCAATTGAGTTTCAAAATTCTATTTCTTGCGTATTGCCAAGACTTAGGAATTCACTTTTGAAACCTTGAAGTCTGATGGATGTACGTTTAAAATTCACATCTCAAGCCTATGGCTGTTTGCCAGAAGGAATACTCCCAAGGGTCTCAGTGTTTTGTTTCAGATCTGGGGGCCTAAAGTGAGCTCAGGTTGCCCCAAAAAAACCTACGGCCGGCCCTCAAGCAGGCCCTCAAGACAAGCAGTCAGAGGACACCAGCATTAGTGAGAAGGCTGCTGAGGGCCATGCGAGACCAAAGCCCCAACACAGGCTCCATAAACACAGAACCAACTCTCAGTTGCCTGTGAGTCTGGAAAGATGGAGATCTCAAACACCTTCCTATTCAGGCAATGCTTGAGAAGTGGCTGGGCCTGGGGCTGAGCCTGGGGCTGGGGCTGGGGTTGGGGCTGAGGCTGGGCTGGGGCTGGGGCTGAGGCTGGGCCTGGGGCTGGGGCTGAGGCTGGGGCTGGGGCTGGGGCTGGGGCAGAGGCTGGGCCTCAACTGTTAGTTTTTGTCTGCCATTCACAAAGCTCTGGGTTTGAGGCCCTACAGTGCATGACTTGCGTGGAATGTAATCCCAGCACTTGGGAGGTAGATACCAGAGGATCAGAAGTTCAAGATCATCCTTAGCTATGTACATAGTAAGATCCAAGCCAGCCTGGACTGTATGATAACCTGTCTCAAAAAAATGAAAGTTTGGAACTAGAGAAATGGACCAGCAGTTAAGATGTGCACTGCTATCCTGGGGACCCAAGTTCAGGTGCCAGCACCCAGTACATGTATAAAAATAAATATTTTTGAAGTCTTCACTCATTAATTTAATTTCAATTTTTTCCCCAATGAGTAAGGGTTTGTTGTTGTTGTTGTTGTTTTTGTTGTTGTTGTTTTGTTTTGCTTTGCTTTTTTAGGAAGGAGCGTGAGAATGTGTTCACAGCCAGCCCAGGTGATGCTTGCTCTGCATCTGATTAAACAAGTTGTGAAAAATTTGGTGAGAAAGGCAGGGAAAGGTCCAAGGTGATTTTTCTCTCTAAAATGGCAAGTCACTGTTGACTGATGGTGTTGTAGATGTGTATGTATGTGCAAGTCAAAAGATGAGCCCACACCTCCCGCCTCCCTCTCAGGTCCCTGCTGCATTGGCAGAGGCTGTGCCATTCTTACCCGGTGTTCCAGATAAACCCGCTTCCGAGAAGGACACGAAGATCAACACGGACAACAGGAACAAAATCTCCAACTGAGATGCTTTTGAGCTTGTTTTAGGTCGCCCTGTTGCCCCAGTTTTTCTATCCTGGTTTTTTTTTTTTTTTTTTTTACTCTTGGGACTTCAGCTTGGTTCACAATGAGAACAGCTTGAGTGAAAACAATCTTGGTTTTGGTCTTGCTTTGATGGTCTCAGTATGAGGTGTTGCCCTACAACGGAAGGACTGGCTGGTGTGGCCGTGGTGGGGGTTAAGTCCAGTCTGCTTGAATTCCCTCTGCTCCCTGACCTGACAGGCTATGGTGGGGGATGCGGGCTCCTCCTCATGCTCATCTCCACCCTTGCAACCAGAACATCACACCAGCTAAACTCAGTCACTGGAGATGGCAAGTGCTTCAATACAAAGAAGTGGCCCCTGAGCCTCCCCAGGTGGCCAAGGTTTTTCCTTTGCCCTGACTTTTCACAGGTGAAGACTGATCGCTGAAGATGCAGCCCCAAATTTGTCCATGGGGAAATCAATAACAAATCAAGCAGCTATTCACTCAGATTTATTGGCATAACCAGGTGAGGCAGCCAAAAATCCCCAAGAGTGGGGTGTTGATTAAGAGTCAGGCAGCCGGGAACAGGCTACGGGCAGATTTCATGCCTGTGTGATAAATTCAGCTGCCGACGGGAATCGGACAAGTGGTAACTCCAATGGATGGCTCCTCGAGATGCGGGGGCATATTTCATCCCACTTAGAGCCAGGTGCCACTAATCAGTCTTAATCTTGGCGTAACTCGCCAGCGCAGAGGAGCCTTCTGGAAAGGCTTCCGCGTGAGCCTCTTTGTCCACGGCCTTACGATTTCCCTGCACCAAAATCTTTGAGGGAATTTCCCTCAGGCTAAGGGTTTGAAAAGTGGCTGGTTTGGGGGTTGTATTCTGAGAGTCTCTTCATGAGACCTGGCAGCGCCACCCAGGTTGTCTCATACCGAGGGAGAGCTGAAAGATCACAGAGAGTGGCCCTGTGGTTTAGAATCTCCAGGCTGCTGGCTTGGGAACAAGAGGCTTGATGCAAGCTAACGCTAACTATCACACCTTTGCAAATGCTAACATTTAAAATCCAAACCCTGCAATTAGAAAGAAAATGTGGAAATCAAGACAATGAAATCATTTTCTTTTCTTTCCTGAAGATTCCAAATTCTCTGGCTTTTGTCTTTCAGTTTAGAGCAAGCACAGCCTGTCACCTTGGTGGTGCCTTAAGCCTTCGCTTCGTCTCAGAACCGTCGTGCGTGTCAAAGGTTTTATATCCCCCTAACAATTTTCCCAGCTGCGTATATTTATAAGAAATAATTGAAAATGACTGATGTGAGTCACGCTCCATGCTCGTGGGACTCTGGGGACTGGGATGTTGGGTGACTTGAATCAGGCCATACAGGTGCACGTCGCTGGATGATGCCCAAGTTCTGTCAACACAAAGCAGGTTTCAGAGAGCAATCCAAGAACCCAAATCATCCTTCATTCAGAGCAAAATGAGTTATAATTCCAAACATCTGCTTCTTACAAATAGCGGTAAGCGGATGAGAAGCTCAGGGTCACGTGCTAAAGGTGAGGGCTTGTGCCTTTGCCTCCTATTACTCTCTCAAGCAAATGGTCATCAGTGATAAGTGATCATTAACACCCTCAGGATAGAGAGAAAGCTAGGTGCCTCAGTAGACAGTGGCGGGTGAGGGGACAGTGGCAGAGAAGAACACACAGGAGAATGGCTCTGCCTCCCACCACAGCATCACCCTTTATTCCTGGCCTTCTTTATATGAAAAGGTGGAATAGTTACCCTCAGGGGGCCAGCTTGAAGGTGAGATAACCTCCGCGCTCAGCAGAGCCTGAGTCGGGGCCAGCTTGCAGGTGGAATTCATCCTCCTCAGTCCTGCATGGGGTGAGCTTGAAGCAAACCAGGCCAAAAGTAGTCCCACCACACTGAGGCCTTGGGGGCCTAGAGACGTCACCTGTGTTCTGGGATTCTGCTCTCCCATAGGTGCAGCCCATCTGGCCAGCTGGAAGAGGTTCAGGGCCACACAGGTGGAGCCCTGTGAGCAGAGGCACCTCAGCAGGGCCCAGTGGATGCAAGGGAGAGAGCCCAACTGAGGCCACAGACACTAGCCAGCAGGTTCAAGCCTGAATGTCTGGGCTCAGAATCAAACTGGAGACTGTGTGCTTTCTCTAGGGCAGTTGTGAGGCACCTACATGGCAGAGTGACCTGTTACAGGGGCGGAACAGCACAGACCCATGACAGCATCCCTCCTCTTTCACCCCGCCCCCACCTCTCCATAATCTCAGGCATCCAGCTAAGACCCCAGCACCAAGGGAGAGAATTGCTTCTAGCTGTACACAAAGGCAAAGGATACAACTTAGACCCTGTTTTCTACACCTAGAGTCCAGGAACTGACTTCCAACTCTTACAGTTAGAGAGGATCCAGACAGAGAGCTGCTAGGCAGGCATGTTGACTTCCTCTATGTGACAAGATACCTGGCAGAAGTGACTTAAGTTCATAGTAGGTACAGATGTATAAGTCAAAAAAGGGCATGATAGGTCTAGGGATGGATTCAAAGCAATGTTACAGGTGTCACCTGACGGGTAGCCTGTAATGTCTTCATGTGACCTTGACTACTGAAGGGTGTCATTTGGTCTAATATGGACTCTGGGAAATTACCCTTTGCACTCAAAAGGTGAGAAAATAAACATATATGAACATTATTGTCACTGAGAAGGGACATTGCCCTCATGGGCACCCGAGACCCTCTGACCTGGACTGATATGAAAGCATCAATAAGATCATTGTCTTCAATGTTCTCACTGTCTCATACTGTTCCAAGCTCAGCGACGTTTTGCATATGAAAATAACAATCAGGATGTAAACACAAAGCGGTTTGCTCATTAGAGGGCCTGGGAATTTGCCACACAATAGTGAAATGCATATGGTTAATAATCATTCGTATAGTGTAAACATTCTAAGAATTATTATAATCACCCCATCTCCATGGTAATATTTATTTATAATGAATTACACGCTTACAAGGGAGTTTATTGAGCTAAGTGGGAAACTAATTACAGGCGGCCGATTCCAATCTTAAAGAAACCGGCTTCTGCTCTTGCTGTGGCTGACTGGCCAGAGAAATGCTCTGTCTTCTCAGGAAGGACAACCCTGTCTCCTCCCAGAAGACCCGCACGCCCCTGCCTGTGCAACCAGTGGTCTGCACTGTTCTGTATCTGTCAGAAGCTACAGTTTCTACCACCTTTTCAAGTTCAAACTGCCACCCTCGGGCCGCTCCCATGGAAATGCTCAGCTGTAAGTTGGACCACTGGTGGAAGCAGAGCATAGTGCAGTCAGAAGCATTCTGCAGGAGTGAGGGCTGATGGGTAGAAACAGAGTCTGGGAGACCGGACAGACAATGGGAGCCTGGGAGGCAGGAGCTCTGTGGCAGAGAGGGCATTGTGGTGGCACATAGATTCCCTTTCATGTGTTCTTGGGGGTTCTGCCATTACTGATTTGGGGGTTTGACTGTGTCTGTCTCCTTACCATGACTCCCCACCCCTAGCCCCTGGCATTTGGTGAACACACAGCTTATGATAGGTGCAGCAGCACAGGTAGTTACTTTGAAAGAGTCCAAAGAAAAGGGTTATTGACCTGCTGGATGCCAGCAGAGGATGCCTGGTAGAGAGGAAAGGACGAGGTGGGCAAGCTCAGTGTGTTGGCATGGCTGGGGACCTAGGAAGGATTTACAGAGGAAGGGAGGGGTGGCATGTAAACAGCCTGGGACAAGGGTAGGGGATGCTCTGGAAGACTGATAGATGGAGGACACTCAAATGCCCAGGGGCGATGTGCCCACCTTTGGGCATAGTCAGGATGCAAGGGCTCCAAGGAAATATGAAGGGAGGGCAACCATGAAGAAAAGGAACAGACAGGGCTGGACCTGCCAAGCTTCCAGTGTTGCTTCAGGGTCCCATTCCAACTCTACATGAGGTGACAACACGGTGGCTCTGAGCACAAGGACCACTTGGCTGGTCTTAACTCCTGAGAGCATCTCTACCACCCAGTGGTGCCAGAGCAGAGGCCAAAAGGTCTATCAAAAGGCTCAAGCAACAGCCCAGGGCAATGATGGTGTCACCATAGTGATGTAGATGGAAAGCAAGGCCATCTCAGTTTGTGGCTTGAGAAACTCAAAGAATACTACCAGCAGGAAGGCCACTTTGCCCATCACTATCCTACTTAATGCCGGACAAATATCCATAGGAGAGAACATCTCCAACTTCCCTCTGTCCCATGGAGGGTTTCTGTGGCCGTGTTGGCCTGATTTCAGGCTCAGGCTGCTATTGCCACATTGATCAACCTTTTGACCAATGTTCAAATATTCCAGAATGACTTCATATGCTGATTACATTAAGAGGACATATATATATAGGCCATAGTGATCAAGAAATAAGACATGGCCTATGGAGATGGCTCAGTTGGTAACATGCTTGCCTTGAAAGTCCGAGGACCTGAGTTTGAGGCCTTGACCCCACATGATTGTAACATGAGTCCCACTGCATTGACAAACAGCACACACACACAACACACACACATGCATGCACACAGCCACACACACACAGAACACACACAGCACAATACACATACAACACACACAAACATGCACGCACACAGCACAAACACACACACAGAACACACACAGCACAATACACATATAGCACACACACACACCACAAAACACACACAGCACAATACACATAGACATAGCACACACACAGCACACACACGCACACACACTGGTTCTATGGTCATGGCTTTGAGATGCATCTTTTGCACCCATCATCAGAAAGTTATCGATGCTCAGTGTTCTGTTTCTTCTGCTGTAGCCCAGATATAGATTACACTCTACTGAGCTGGGCAGGTGCCCCAGGGAACTCCTTACTTAGTGCACTTAACACACAGTAGGGCTTAGGGAAGGCACAAACAGGAGCCAAGACCCATTCACACTTCACTTCTAGGAAACCACACTACGTGTCAGGATCACATCCAAAGGAAAGTGTTGTCCTTGAAGTGATAGGGACCAAGTAACTGTGTTGGCTCCATGTGCCCTGACTTTACTAAAACAACAAGTTTGAGCAGGAATCCTCATCAAGACAAATCCATTTTCACAGCAGCTCTGTACCCAAGATGAAAGGTTCATAGCTCCATGTTCCTGTTAGTTACAGCCGTGCATAATCTGGACGGGAGAAGCCCACTCTATCATTAGCTTTTATCACAGGTTTTTATCGCCCTCCCATCCACATTTCAATTAAGAAATTTCAAGTTTTATAATAGATCAATGAGTGGGCAACACATCATTAATTTAATGAGAACATTTATTTGAGTATTCAATTCCTGTGTCAATTCCCTTTTGCTTAATTAGTAAAATTATCAGAAAAAAAGTGAAATTCAGATAGAGATAGAACGTTTTAAAATGTGAAAAATGAAATTGCATAGGTAACACACACACACACACACACACACACACACACACACGCACACACGCAAACACACACACACCAGGAGAGCCGCAGTAGCTTGATGGAGTCAGTGTATACAGAAACATCCTGGAGATGTTACCCTAAGCCAGGTGAGATGTCACAGCTGTCAACAGGTACATGGAATTTTTGCATTATTTCTTACAGTTGCATATGGAATTTTTAAAATATCCACATGAAGGTGTACATTTCTGGCAATGGTTACTTCTTCAATAATATAAAGCTAATAATTATGTTAAAAGTTTGAGGGAAATGCAGGCAACTTTTCTCAACCTAACTGATTTGAATGGTCACTCTCCACAAGTTGCCTTCTCCTTTAATTATATGAGCTCTGTACTTCTGATCTTCCAAACCTTCCCCTCTGAGAATCTTCTCTCCAGCAGGAAGGCTGCAGCATCCTTTCTCCAGGCCAGAAACCAAGCAGCCATCCTTATTTCTCCCTCCCTCACTCTTGGATTGTAAATTCTAAATAAAACATTTTTTACCTCATAACTGAAACTGCATCTTCTACATGTATCTATCCTTGCCTGCCCAGCAGTGTATGTATCCATACATGCAGAGAGACACTGACACATGCAAACACACACACACACACACACACACACACACACAGAGAGAGAGAGAGAGAGAGAGAGAGAGAGAGAGAGAGAGAGACAGATAGACAGATAGACAGACAGACAGACAGAGACACACACAAGAATCAAATAGAAAGATATATACAAACACACAGACATACTAAGACACACAGAGACATACTAAGACACACAAAGAGACATACTAAGACACACAAAGAGACATACTAAGACACACACACAGAAAGAATAACACCCACAGAGAGACACACAAACACAGGCAAATGAAAACAGAGACACAGACAGACAGAACCTCTCTGTGTCTCTGTCTCTGCCCATCTCTGTCTCTCTGTCTCTCTCTCTAACACATCACACACACACACACACACACACACACACACACACTCCCAACAGATTGTTTCTCTGGAGAACCTGGATTGATCGGCTACCCAGTTGTAAAGTTCTCAGTTTCAGGATTAAGGATGGATGATGGTGATGATGGTGATGTAGTGATGATCATGATGATGATGATGATGGTGATGGTAATGGTGGAGGTAAAATAGTCATGGTGGTGATGGTAGTGGTGGTGATGATGGTGATGGTAGTGGTGGTGATGGTGGTGGTGATAATGGTGGAGGTAAAATGATTGTGGTGGTAATGGTGGTAGTGATGATGGTGATGGTGGTTGTGGTTGTGGTTGTGGTGAAAGTGATGGTGGTGGTAGGTGTTAGTCTATAAATTATCCAAACATGAAATAGACAAATATCTGTGTTTTTTCCTTTTTTCCACTTAAAAAGAACATGGAAGGATCCTTTCCGAGTTCTGCCCACTGAGCAACACCCACACTGCATTCACCATCGTACCACACTCGGTGCCAACCCCTGTGTTGTCCTGAGTGTCAACATCCTCCCACTGATGCTGGGTGAGAGCTGCACCCATGTCCAGGGCAACTGAGGCTTCACCACTCAACTCTGAGAACTCTGCTCTCCAAAGCTCCACCCTCCAGGAGGAGGAGGCCAGAGAGTGAGGCAGCTCCAGGCTCTTTCCACTGTGCTTAGATTGCAGGTGTGAGGTGCGCAAGACAGGTGACAGTCCTTGAGCTTTTGTCTCATCTAGCCACACGATGCACACTTGGCCTCTGACTGAAGCATGGCAGGAGAACAGACAGGCTTGGGATGCCTGTTGCTGCATCCATGCTGGGCATCCAGTGCCTTAACATGGAAACACTGACTCCTGCTTCAATGGACCTTAGGGTCAGAGTCAGGGAGCCTCTTGTCTGGATACTGTGTTGCCTGTCTGTCCACTAGATGCAGGGGCATACCTGGATTCATGATTTGTATCATGAGTCAAACTGGACCCCTATTGCTAATCATATGCATTGAGAGGCTCCCAGGCTACTCTTAGGCTCTACTTCTTGTTAGGTGCCTGCCTGAGACAGGGGCTCAGATGGAATCCCCTCTGTCCAGTTCATAACAGCTACTGGAGACTAGGTGATGGAGGGTAAGAACAGTAAGATGTGGGACATGGAAGTGGTAAGGCTCTGTGACAACTTCGGGTTCCTCTAGATTGGCATGGGATGGTTGTACTGTTTTCTTATTTATATCCTATGAATCCAGGCTCAAGGAACAGGAAGCTAGTCTGTTAACTGGGGCACAATGGAGAATGAAGCTCCCCAGAAAGATGGGGACCCTCTCCTAAGATCAGTAAGAAGTCCTTGTGTGTAGATGACCAAAGAAAAAAGGAAAAACAAGAAAGGACAGAAGTGAGAAAGGATTCCAGAAACAAAGGGAAGCACCCATGTCTAACTTCACAGCTGCTAGCAAATGGCTGTCCTTGGGAAACGTCATTTTTAATCATTTAAAACTTGCTTGAACAACTCAATCTTTATTTCAGGTTTTATTGAAATGTGCCAATTTTAAATTAAATTAAAATAGGATAACATCTACAGGCAACTGATTGTCCACATCTGTGAGATCTCACTGCTTATAAACAAGGAATCTAGGGCATCTCTCCTACATCCACAAACAGCAGGACTGGTGCCTTGTCCCCTGACCTGATCTTGGTTGACCTCATTACACAGAAAACCAACACCCTAAGGCCTTGAGCACCCTCATTCTTTCACAGGCTCGTCAGCAGGCAGAACAGTAAGGGCACAGAGACAGTGGGAATGCCAGAGGCCAAGGGTCAGCCTTCCTCACTTCCATAGATTACACACTTCTCCCAACCTAGTAATAACTCCAGCAAAGCAGGAGCCACAGGGGTCATTTGAGAGTACAGGATTATGGCTGCCCCCACAGAGGCTCTGTCTGTCTGTCTGTCTGTTTGCTCCACATAGTGGATTGATGAGTGTGTGCTGGGCTCTCAGCTCAGTCTGCACTCACTGGACACAGACATAGAGAAGGCCACCACAGGCAAGAAAGGACATAATGCCCAGAGCAAAATCAACTCCCTGGCCACACCTTCAGGAAGCCAGGAATCACTCTTGCCCCACTTCCCATTTCTGAAGACAGATGCCCCAGAAACCTCTGCTGATGGGCTCCCCAGGAGCCCCCTCTTTCTGTCTCTAAAGTGGGGAATCTCTGAGCATCATGTGTGTGACCCAAGCTCCCGGTGTCTAAATTATTGTTGTTCCTGGCTTTGTTCTAAATTCCAGGCAAATACCACATAATCCGAGGGCATCTCATCTCAGGGGTGCATACTGTATTTACCTGTCAGCCTTATACCATATCTTTCTTTCTTTCTTTCTCTTTTCTCTTCTTATTGAAAAAAAAAATGCTTTAGCTTTACACTCTTGAACGTCTATCTAGCTGCAGAATTCCAGAACAAGGATTTTGGTTTCTCAGCCTTTTATCTGTGCCTAAGTGCTTTTGATCTGTTGCCTCAGAGGGTTATTTGTCTACCACTGGAGCCCCTTCTTGGGGAGCATGGCCAAGAGGGCCACGCAGAATCCAGCACTTCTACAAGGAACCTCACAGCTCCTCCTCTGTCCCCATCTCTCCCCACCAGCTCCCTCTCTGTCCCCATCCCTCCCTACCAGCTCCCCCTCTGTCCTCATCCCTCCCTACCAGCTACCCCTCTGTCTCCATCCCTCCGCACCAGCTCCCCCTCTGTCCCCATCCCTTCCCACCAATACAGGTAGCACTTTTTTTTATTTTTCTGTGAAGCTGAGAGATATATCATACAAGTGTCAGCTTTGCATGTCCCCTGGAGTGAGCACTTATCTCTGGGAAATCTGGGTACTTCTGGCCCCCTGTTTGGATCTTGGCAATGCACAAGGGACAATTTCCTCTTAGCAGTCCGCAGGCCACCCCTCAACCTCAATGCCAATTCACTGAAGGTATTACTGAGACTGTTAGGTACAGATTCCTAGTCCAGTCCCCAGTCAAGCCATACCACACAGGGACTTGGAACTAGAACTACTAACCAGTTCTCAACTGTCTAAGGTGGTGTCAGTCAGTTGATGGGCAAATGTCTCTGGGATGTTCTTGTCTAAAGAACTGTGGTGGTCTCTTGTATTTCTTGGTATGTTTGTTTGTTGTTTGGTTTTATGTACCTGAAACTGCATGCTCCTTGGTGTATATTCACAGAAATTCTGGAAACCAAGGCTTGGGAAACAAGGCTTCAGACAGTGGGGCAGGAGTGTACATACCCCACATGTAACCCCCTAAGCTCAGATCCTCACTGGCCGAGGCATAGGCAGGTACACTGTGACTCAGGGGTCAATGGCCTAGGCATAGGCAGGTACACTGTGACTCAGGGGTCACCAGCAGGGGTCTAGACCAAAGTGCCTGCCATTGCCACTATGACATCTGCTTTCTCAATTCCATCTCATTCATCTAAGAAGTGAGTACTGTGACAGCCAGGCCTGCCTTGTGGGCTCCTGTAAAGGAAACTTGGAGAATGAGTGTCAACCTGGTAGGCCGTGGCAGGTTTGACTGTATGTGCCAGCCACAAGCTATTATCATAGCTACAACAACACAGATGAGCCAGAAAGTGAAGGATCTCACAGGTCACCCTGAGCAGCATGAGTGTCCCACAGAGTGCAGTGCCATTCATTGTAGAAAGAGCTCACAGTCCCTCAAAGGACAACAGGGTCCTCCACAGGCTTCAGGCTAGAAACCCACACAATGCTTGACATAATGGCAGCCCAGGCCCCAGTGAAGTCCAAGAATGGAAATCAATTATCTTCTTCTGCTGCAGTGGAAGTAGCCGCAGTCAGACAGTGAGGTCTACACTGTCTGTCCTACCACAGTGGAACTGCAGCAAGCTGAAACAGGTACGAGGTGGTGAGGAGTCACAGCCATACTCATCTCATCCACAAAGCAGAGCAGTGCAGAATCTCTGGATGAAAACTCAGGACCCCTAGTATGTAAGGTCATGTAAACTCCTTCCCAGCTGGTCTACCTGGCCACTCTGGAGAAACAAGATGCAAGATGCAAGAGGCTCTTCCATAGAGTATGAACACCTTGGTGCTGGCACAAGTTTCTAGAAGGGCCTGGGGAAGTCTCCAACTGGGCCCAGAAAGTGCCAAGAGGCCATTATGATGATGAATACTGTCAATGACAGAACCTACAGCCACCAAGGAAATAAAGTTCTGGTCTGGTCTGGTCTGGTCTGTCTGTGAGGACATTTCTAGATAGGGTAAACTGAGGTGAGAAGAACCACCGTAAATGTGGGTGCTACCATCCCATACACACAGATCCAGAACCTCATGAAAAGGTAAAATTGAGCTGAAAAATCAGCATTCATTTCTTTCTGCTTCCTGGTATGGCTGCAGTGTAACCAGCTGCTTGATGCTCCTACCCTCATGTCATCCCTGCTGTAACGAATGGTACCTTCAAATTCTGAGCCAAGATAAACAAACCTTCCTCCTGTTTTTGAGTTGAGTGTGGGGGTGGGGAATCCAAGGTGGCAGTGCCCAACACAAACCTTATTTGATTGACAGGCCAACAGTGAATGTACAGAGACCTGAGGACCAATCAGAGAGTGGCAAAACACCAGTACTGCTGAAATCCAGGTGAGGGGTCCAAACTGTGTGGGGCATGCATGGCTCTGGCCACATGGCTAATCTACAGAAAAGTCCCTGGGTCCCTGCAGGCATGGCCTTCTGAACTCTGGGGCTTAGAGGGACCTGTGGGCTTCAAAAACACCAGCATCTGGTGCTTCTAGCCCAGAGACAAACTGATATCCTAGAACACAAGTGGATCTGACCTCAGGTCACCTGGCCAGTCCACAGAAAGTTCCCCAGTCCCTGCAGGCATGGGCGTGTTCTCCAAGAGTAGCCTCACTAGCAGCAAGCTCTGTAGGTGGGTGTGCAACTCCTGACCTCTGTGGTTCAGAGGGAGCCATGGGCTACAAAAAACACCAGCATCACACATTGTCCTCCACCCCTAGGAGACAAGCAGGCCCATGAGAGCAACACTCAGAAAAGATATCTTTCCACCTGTTCCCAAGCTGCCTGAAATACTTGGTCCACAAACAGGGGGCCAACAGAGGCAGTGAACTCAGCAAAAGTGAGTAGAGTGTAGGACCAAAGCCTCATTGACTAGACCTATCCCCAAACCCTCTAACCATCAGAGACCACTAAGCCTGCCAGTACCAGAGACATCGCAATGGAAAAAGGTCAGCTTAAGAACTCAAGCAACAATTCCCAGGGCCATTTAATACCACCAGAAACTAGCAGTCCCACCACCACCACAAGCCCTAGAGACACTATCACACCTGACACACAAGAGAAAGATTTCAAATCTGAGACTATGAAAATGATAGATGCCTTAAAGAAGAATAAATCCCTCAAACTGGAATAGGAATGCACAAAGAAAGAGATGAAAGAATTGAACAAATCACTTAAAGAAATTAGTGAAAGGCAGGAAACTACAATCAGAAGAAGGAAATGAATAAAAGGATTCAAGACCTAAAAATGGAGATAGAAGCAATAAAAACAATCTGAGACAATCCAGGAAATGGAAAACCTAGGGAAGAGGACAGGAACTACAGGCTCAAGCATCACCAACAGAATACAAGAAATAGAAGACAGAATCTCAGGGGTAGAAGATATGACTGAAGAAATCGATACAATAGTCAAAGAAAATGTTAAATCTAAAACACTCCTGACACAGAACATCCAAGAAATCTGTCATGCTTTGAAAAGACCAAACCTAGGAATAATAAGAATAGAAGAGAAAAAAAAAAAGACTCCCAGCTCCAAGGCCCCAAAAATATTTTTAACAAAATCGTAGAAGAAAACTTCCCTAATCTAAAGAAAGAAATACCCATAAATATACAAGAAGCCTACAGAACTCTAAATAGATTAGACCAGAAAAGAAAATCCTCCAGCCACATAATAATCAAAACACTAAATATATAGAACAAAGAAAAAATATTAAAAGCTGCAAGAGGAAAAGGCCAAGTCACATATAAAGACAAACTTGGAATTACACTTGATTTCTCAACAGAAACTATGAAAGCCAGAGGGCCTGGATGAATGTCATGCAGACACTAAGAGACCACGGATGCCAACCTATACTACTATACCCAGCAAAACTTTCCATCGTCATTGAGAAAACAAGATATTCCATGACAAAAGCAAGTTTAAACAGCACCTAACCACAAATATAGTCCTACAAAAGATACTAAAAGGAAAACTCCAAACCAAGGAGGGTAACTTTACCCAGGAGAAAAAAGGAAATAAATAACTCCACATCCCCAAAATCAAAAGAAAGGAAACACACACACACACACACACACACACACACACACACACACACACCTATCAGGAACATAAAAAAGGAACCAATAACCATTGGTCGTTAATTTCAACATCAATGGGCTTAACTTCCCAATAAACACAGGTTAACAGAATGTATGAGAAAATAGGACCAATCATTCTCTTGCATACAAGAAACACACTCCATCAATAAAGATAGATATTACCTTAGAATAAGGGGATAGAAAAAGGTATTCCAAGCAAATGGACCCAAGAAACAAGATGGAGTAGCCATTCTAGTAACTAATAACATAGATTTCAACCAAAACTAATCAAAAGAGATAGGGAAGGACACTTCATCAAAGGAAAAATACACCAAAGTGATGTCTTAGTTCTGAACATCTATGCCCCAAATGCAGGAGCACCAACATTCATAAAAGAAATATTATTAAAGCTTAAATCACACATTAAAACCCACACATTAATACTGGGATACTTCAACACCCAACTCTTCTCAACAGGCAGATCATTAGGACAGAAACTACAGGGAGAAATGATGAAACTATTAGATGTCATGAATCACATGGACCTAACTGATATCTACAGAACTTTTCACCTGAACACAAAAGAACACACCTTCTTCTCAGCACCTCACAGAAACTTCTCCAGAATTGAGCATATACTTGGTCACAAAGTAAACCTCAACAGATACAAAAATATCAAAATAATCCCTTACATCTTATCAGACCACCATGGGTTAAAGGTGGAAGTCAATAATAACAGAAACAACAGAAAGTCTAAAAATACATGGAAACTGAACAACTCCCTACTCAATGATCCCTGGATAAGGGATGAAATAAAAATAGAAACTTAAAACTTCCTAAAATTCAATGAAAATGAAGGTACAACATACCCAAACTTATGGGAAACAATAAAAGCAGTGCTAAGAGGAAAGTTATAACACTAAGTGCCTTTATACGAAATTGGAGAGATGCCATACTAGCAACTTAAAAGTACCCCTGAAATCTCTAGGACAAAAAGACGCAGACACACCAAAGAGAGGGAGATGGATCGAAATCATCAAACTCAGGGCTAAAAATCTGTAAATTCAAAGAACAATTCAAAGAATCAACAAAGAGCTGGTTCTTTAAGAAAATCAACAAGATAGACAAACCCTTAGCCAAACTAACTAAAAGGCAAAGAGAGAATACTCAAATCAACCAAATCAGAAATGAAAAATAAGACATAATGACAGACACCAAGGAAACTTTTTTTTAATTAATTAATTAATTAATTTATTTATTCATATTACATCTCAAATGTTAGCCCATCCCTTGTATCCTCCCTTTCTTTCCTCCCTCCCACTTCCCCCTCTACTCCCTTCCCCTATGTCTGTGACTGAGGGGGACCTCCTCCCCCTGTATATGCTCCTAGGGTATCAAGTCTCTTCTTGGTGACTTATTATCTTTCCTCTGAGTGCCACCAGGCCTCCCCATCCAAGGGACATGGTTCGATATGGGGCACCAGAGTTTGTGTGAAAGTCAGATCCCCTTCTCCACTTAACGGTGGAGAATGTCCTGTCCATCAGCTAGACTGGGTAGGGGTTCGAAGTTTACTGCTATATTTTCCTTGGCAGGTGCCATAGTTTGAGGAGGACTAGAGGGCCCAGACCCTCCTGTATTTTTCCAGGACCCACTGGATCCTTCTATTTCCTCATTCTTCCAGGCTTCTCAACCCTAAAGTCTCAATAGGATTTTCTCCCCTCTGACCCACTTTCTTGGTAGGTAAAGTTTATCATGGGGGCGTACCCCTTGGCCTAGTGTCTCGATATAAGTGAGTATATACCATTTGACTCTTTTTGCTTCTGGGTGAACTCACTCATTATGATAATTTCTAGTTCAATCCATTTGTCCACAAATTTCGGAAATTCCTTGTTTTTAATAGCTGAGTAGTATTCCATAGTGTAAATATACCACAGTTTCTTTATCCATTCTTCTACTGATGGACACGTAGGCTGTTTCCATGTTCTGGCTATTATGAATAAGGCAGCTATGAACATGGTTGAGCATATGTCCCTGTTGTGAGACACCAAGGAAACTTAAAATCTCATTAGGTCTTACTTCAAAAGCCTATATCCCAAAATATTTTAAAATCTAAATGGACAATTTTCTTGATAGATACCAATTAACAAAATTGAATCAAGATCAGGTAAACAAACTAAATAGTGATATAACTCCTAAGGAAATAGAGGCAGTCATCAAAAGTCTCCCCCCCCAAAAAAAAAAGAAGAAAAGAAAGTCCCAGGGCCAGATGGATTCATCATACAATTCTATCAGACCTTCAAAGAAGAGCTAATATCAATCCTCTTCAAACTATTTCACAAAATAGAAATGGAAGGAACATTACCAAACTCATTCTATGAAGCCTTAGTCACCTTGATATCTAGACTACAGAAAGACTCAAAAACGAAACAGAATTTCAGGGCAATTTCTCTTATGAACATTGATGCAAGAATGCACAATAAAATACTCACAAACCTAATCCAAGAACACATCAAAAATATTATTCACCATGACCATGTAGCCTTTATCCCAGGCATGCATGGGTAGTTCAGTATATGGAAATCCATCATTGTGATCCATCATATAAGCAAACTAAAAGAAAAAAACCCACATGATCATCTCCTTAGATGCCAAAAAGGCATTTGAAAAATCCAACACCTGTTCATATCACATAGGAGTGATCAGGCATACAAGGCACATAGCTAAACATAATAAAGGCAATATACAGCAAGCCTATAGCCAACATCAAACTAAATGGAGAGAAACTTAAATCAATTCTACTGAAATCAGAGACAAGACAAGGCTGTCCACTCTCTCCATATCTCTTCAATGTAGTACTTGAAGTCCAATCTAGAGCAATAAGACAACTAAAAGAGATCAGAGGGAAGAAGTTAAATTATCACTATTTGCAGATGATATAATAGTATACATCAATGACCCCAAATATTCTACCAAGGAACTCCAACAACTGATAAACCCCTCAGCAAAGTGGCTGGTTACAAAATCAACTAAAAATATCAGCAGTCCTCTTGTATACAAATGACAAATGGGCTGAGGAAGAAATTAGGGAAACTACACCTTTTACAATAGCCACCAGTAATATAAAATATCTTGGTGTAACTCTAACCAAGCAGGTGAAAGACTTGTATGAAAAAGACTTCAAGTATCTGAAGAAAGAAATTGAAGAAGATAACAGAAGATGGAAAGATCACCCAGGCTTGTGGGTCAGAAGAATCAATGTAGTAAAAATTTCCATCTTACCAAAAGCAATCTACAGATTCAATGCAATTTCCATCAAAATTACTACAAAATTCTTTACAGACCTTGAAAGAGCTATTCTTAGGTTCAAATGAAGAAACAAAAAACCCAGAATAGCAAAAACAACCCTCTACAATAAAAGATCCTTTGGCATCGCCATGCATGATCTCAAGCAGTACTATAGAGCATCAATAATAAAAACAGCATGATACTAGCATAGCAATAGGCTGGTTGATCAATGGAATGGAATCGAAGACCCACACACCATGGATACTTAATTTTTGACAAAGAAGCCAAATCCATACAGTGGAAAAAAGATAGAATCTTCAACAAATGGTGCTGGTCTAACTGTATGTCTACATGTAGAAAAATGCAAACAGATCCATATTCACCACCCTACATGATACTGAAGTACAGATGGATTAAAGACCTCAACATAAAACCAGACACATTAAATCTGGTAGAAGAAAAATAGGGATCAGTCTTGAACTCATTGGCACAGGAGAAAACTTCCTGAACAGAATACCAACAGTCAGGCTCTAAGGTCAACAATTAATAAATGGGACCTCCTGAAACTGAAAAGCTTCTGTAAGGCAAAGGATACTGTCAACAGAACAAAATGGCAGCCTACAGACTGGGAGAAAATGTTAACCAATCCTACATCTGACAAAGGGCTAATAGCCAAAATACATAAACAACTCAAGAAATTAAACACCACCAAAACAAATAACCCAATTAAAAATGGGGTACAGAGCTTAAAAGAGAATTCTCAACAGAGGAATATCAAATGGCTGAGAAACACTTAAAGAAATATTCAACGACCTTAGTCATCAGGGAAATGCAAATCAAAATTACTCTGAAATTCCATATTACACCTATCTGAATGGCTAAGATCAAAAACTCAAGTGACAGCACATGCTGGAGAGGATGTGGAGAAAGGAGAACACTCCTCCATCGCTGGTAGAAGTGCAAACTTGTACAACCACTTTGGAAATCAATGTGGTGCTTTCTTAGAAAATTGGGAGTATTGTTACCCAAAGACCCAGCTATACCACTCCTGGGCATATACCCTAAAGATGGTCCACCATAAAACAAGAACATTTGTTCACCTATGTTCATAGCACCCTAATTCCTAATAGCCAGAATCTGGAAACAACCTAGATGTTCCTCAACTGAAGAATGGCTAAAGAATTTGTGGTACATTTACACAGTAGATTACTATTCAGCTATTAAAAACAAAGACATCTTGAAATTTTCAGGCAATGGACAGAGCTAAAAGCACTCATCCTGAGTGAGGAAACCCAGACCCAGAAAGACAGGCATGGAATATACTCACTTCTAAGAGGATATTAGCCCAACATAGATGCCCTCTAAGAGACTCTACCCGGCAGGGGATCAGGACAGATACAGGAATCACAGCCGGACTCTAGACTAAGAGCTACAAGTTATATGGAAGTGTTGGGAGATGAAAGGATGGGGTAGGGGGTTGTCAGGAGCTCCACAAGAAGACTATGAAGGCTGGCAGATCTGGACCCAGGGCGTCCTGAACAAACTGATGCACCAGCCAAGGGCATTGCAAGCAAATAACCTAAACCCCCTGTTTAGATGTAGCAGATGAGCCGCTCATTCTCCACATGGAGAGGGGGAGGGAGAGTAGGGGACTGCCTCTGACAGGAACTCTGGTGCCTATGATTTGATTACTGCCTCTTGTCAGAAAGGCCCCGTGCAAACATCAGTGAAGGAGATGCAGGCTATCTGCATGAGACCTAATAGACTGTGGAGGAGGAGCACCTCACTGGTCAGAGGTCTAGGGGAGTGGCATAGGGTGGAAAAGGAAGGGAGGGTGGGAAAAGGAAGATAAGAGCAAGGGGATTACAATTGGCCTGTAATGTGAATAAATTATAATAAATAATTTAAAAAGAAAGAGAGAAAGGGGGGGTGGTAACCAACGCAGTTTCCTAGACCAGAAAGGATCAGGCTCCTGTGGGGGTGGGCTGAGCCTGGAGGGAGATGGGTGGCCATCTTTTCTCTGAGTATCATTGTTGACTTGGTACCCTTGGGGAGTGAAGCTCTGAGACAACACAGCTCATCCTTTTGTGGTTCTGAGGACAAGATCGAAGGTAACAACCCTCCAAGGTGCAGGAAGTTCCTGGGGTTCTTCCCAGAATTTCCTAGCGCTCTTGGCTGGTACCTGGATCCCTCTACCCTTGCCTGTGTCATCACATGACCTCCCTCTCTTCTGTGTCCTAGGACGCTAGCCTCTTAAGGTATGCTTGGGAAATCCAAGCTTTCCATCTGAGGTCCTTCCCTTCATTGCATTTAGAAAGATCTTTTCTAAGTAAGGTTGCAGTCACAGGTCCTGGCTGGGTATCTCAGGGGACACTTTTGGCCCTATTGCAGTGCCCTCTTCTATACCCTGAGCCTCAATTTCCTCTTTTCAGAAATGCCACTAGGGTCCAGTGAGTCCCAGCCCCCTCCGACCCCCATCCCAGCAATATCTTTTGAATCTCAGTCTTGCTCCTGGCCCTTCTCAGGGACTTAAAGGCCAGGAACAGCAGGAACTGTCTCATCTGGGAGCAGCGTAGAAACCAGTTCATGGGCAGGCCAGACCCAAAGAGCCACCCTGGAAGCTAAGTGGGAACAAAACTTGAGGTCACTGATAGGTGTGGACTAAGCTGAGGTTCTGCCTGGGCCAGGTCCCTGGGAGTTGCTCAGACCAAAGCTGCTGTCTTGTCGTCCCCAGGGGCTGGAGGAGGATATCTCCTCAGCCCTTTTGGAAGCAGGCATGGCCTCTGTCACCCTGCTATGGCCACAGTTTTGGGGAGGGGTGAGGCAGTATTCTGAGTCGATACTTTCCTAGAACTGAAAACTGAATGCTACATTTTAATGTCATAATACACAATATCTAAAGTCGGTGTATCTTTTCATGAGAAGAGCATCTGGCTCTTGTTGTTTTGGGGTGCACTCTCCGGGAGGAGAGCCCTGAGCGGCTTTGGGCTTGGCTCTCAGCTTACTTGGTAACAGCATGTCCCTGGAAATCAGGCACACCTGTAGCTGCTTTAGAAATACCTGACACAAACCAATCTACTTATCCTTAACGTTATAGCTGCCTGGCTGTCCAGCCTCATTAAACACAGCACTTAGCCTTTGCACAGGGCATAACCTTTTCATCTGCTCTGCACCTGGCACTGAGAACACTCCTTAAGGAGTTTGTTTCCTCTTCTAATGCTTTACACACCTGATAATAAAAGGTGAGATTCTTTCCCGCCTACATTATTTGCCTCTTGATAAAATCCCCAGCCTTTATCGCCTTCTCAAAGGAATGTAATTTAATCGCGAATGATGAAAAATAGTTGGGAAATGTAAACACAGTGATGCTTTCTGAGGTGTGAACTGACTTGGATGCAACACAAAAGACTGAGTGTTAGCAGGTCTCAGTTTCTCTCTGGGCATGATGCCCACTCTCATGGGCTTGCCAGCCTTGGGGGCAAAGGAGAGGCAAGGCAAATAGCATGGTGTTTGGGTTATCGCTGTCGTGTGAGCAGAAGTCAGACCCGGGAGGTGAGAATGGCTGGCCTGACGGCCCTGTGATCACATGCTTGAGAATCACCCACCTCTTTCCTGCTCCATACGGAGGAATCCAGACATAACCTGCATGTGAAAGATGAACCACATGTTTATTCTCTATGAAAAGCATAACTTGAGCTGAGGAGGTACAGGTTGGTAAAGCCAAGCCCTGATGACTTGAGTTCACTCCCCAATGCCCACGTAGAAAGCTAAGTGTAGTGGCATGCTCTTGCAAGCCCCAGGCCACTGTCTCAAAGGGACAAGGTGAATGGTTCCTGAGGAAAGAAAGTCTGATGTTGACTTCTGTTATAGTCGCCCCCCACCTCTCTCTTGCTATCTTTCTCTCTGTCTCTCTCCCTTCCAGACAAGAAGAAACCTCTCAATTGCTTCTACATGGGACTAACAAAGTCACCTTCCAGTCTTTGCTCTGTTTGGCTGGGTGATGTAATGGGGGCACGGAACACAGTAGCCTTTCAAGTCTGTCTATGGTGTGTGGGAATGGGAGGCACCATCAGCCACAGATCACACCTCTGGTGATGACTGGGACATCCCACAACCTCATCATGGCAGTCCTCTGGCAGGGGAAGCCACCTGTCAAAATTGTCATCTCTGTACACTAAAGAGCTGTGTCCAGCCATGAAGAGGGGTGAGATGTTGTCATCTGCAGGAAAACAGACAGGACTGGAGACCATGTTAAATGAAATAAACCAGGGTCAGGAAAGCAAACGGTTCATGTTTTCTCCCACGGATGATGTGAAAATAGAAGGGAAGTTGTTGGGGAAGAAGGAAGGAGCCAGTAATAGAGATCTATGGAAACAGAAGAGAAATGGGGCGAAAGTATATGATGCACTTGAATCAAAATATCCTTATGAACCTGTTACCTTGTACAGTGATTAAACACCAGTGAATTTAAAAGGAACATTGACAGAAGTGTAAAGCAGAGCATTTGTGGAAGTGGCCGAGAGAGTGTCAGTGCCCACAGTAGCTAAGCCTGGGTAGGGTGGCCTACTCTTGGCTCTTCCTGAGTCCTGTCTGGAGCCGCACTGCATTGGATCACGTGGTTTGTGGTAAAGGCTCTACTAGAAAGAGAATTTGTTTGGCATAAAGAATTCACACCTTGAGCAAAGCTATTCTTACGCAAACTGTAGCTGGGGCTTCCTTATTAATCTGTAGCTTTTAAAGACATTGGGAGGGTACAGGAGCCAGCTGTGTGCCTCTGTAAAAAGACAATGTTCTCACCAATAGTAATGGTGCACTGAGCAGACAGATAGCAATCAGCTCTCTCTCTCTTTTACATTAGGGGCAGCAGATGAACCAGGCCCTTCAGGCTGTGCTGAAGTGCCATTATAAGTAGAGGTCAGCTCACAAGATGGACAGGCAGTGAGAGGCAACTTCATGATCAAAACTGTTCAGCCAGGTTTGGAAAGGAGACAAGATTTTTCTGCTCTGCAGAAGACAGCCATGGTCTCTCTTTTCTGCACCATGGTAGCTATTTGGACCCCAGATACGAACCTGTTGCAGCCAGTCTGAGAGAAAAGTCATCAAGTGGCAGCAGACACCAGCCAAGGGTGGGGGTGAGGGACACCAGGCAACCAGGAGCTATTTTTACCCTTATTGTATCCGATACACATGAAATTTGAACAAATCCCCCAAGCAGCCATTTCCAGGCCTCCGTTCAAGCATGGGGTAAAATAGAGGTCAGAGGGAGTCCTGGAAAATCAAAGATGAAGGGTAAAAGCACACCTTCCAAGTTTTTGGCCTCCTGGCTACACTGACAAGTGTTTTTCTGGGCCCACAGGCACAAATCTATGTCATCTAGGGGACTTGGGTGTCACACTGGTGCAGGATGGGAACCATAATTCCAGGGACCACCCACACCCACAGACCCAGCTGTGACTGTAGCTGGTAACCTACGGTCCAGGATTAGGGACCGTCCATACTCTCACCCGGCCCCCTGCTCCCCCACTGACTTTCCCTTTACCTTGGGTTTCCTGACTCTGTCCCCTACCTCCTGCCTTCCTGTTTTCCTCTTTATTTTTCTCTCTCCTCAAACAATCTCCAAATATGCCCATCTCCAGAACATGCCTCAGCACCTAGCCAATTGCTAACTGTCATGACTTAGCTGAAGCAGACACTGCTTAGGCCTTGCCTCGGTTGTCTGTTCAAAGGCTCCCACTCTCTTTCGGGGCTGTCCAGTATGAAGTTCACGTCCAACTGCAAGGGAAAAGTCATGTCCTTAGGTGCTGCTATGAGGCTGCACACCTCAGGAACTTTGGAGCCTCTAAGGAGGAGAGTGATGGAAAGACCTTGTGGAGAAACAAACGTTGTGTGACACTTCTCCTGGGAAGACACAGGGTTGATTTCCCCCAGATAAGAAAACTGGTGACAAGCAAAGGTAATAACACCACTGAGGTCGTGTTTGGTGAAGTACTGAGTTTATTGACTTTACTTAAAAGAGAAAAGATGAGTGAAAGACAGCTGACTCCCCATGGAAAACCCACCCCAGCCTGAACTCCCTGCACAGCCTCTTCCAGCAGTCCTGTGTATCTGAGTCTCCTCAGCCATCCTTATATGACCTTCGGAAGCAAGGAGGCTTATGCATCTGTTCAGCTTTAGGGACTTCCTTAGATTTATGAGTTGTTTAGTTGGCATTTAAGTAAAGTTCCTTTAGAATTTCCAGAGCCTTAAAGAGCCTAACTCAGTTTATCATGGTGTGACTACATTCTCTCTGGGTACCATGCTCCAACTTGCTCACATCTTGTGGAACAAGTTGAAGACTTCATTTTGCCTCCTTCGTTTCCCAGTTGCCATCGAGTAAGTCTCACACTTAGATCTGGGATCCCCCTGAGCTAGTTTGAAGGAAGGGTGTGAGGGCTGGGTCTAAGTTCTCTGAGGGCAAGTGTTTGCCCAGTTGTTTTGGCACCTGGTTCGAGGGTGTCATCCTCCACTGGTCTTTACATCTGCACAGATCATCTGACTCCTGTGGGTGTTTGTTCCTGGATCTCTCCTCTGTCTGCTGACCACTCTCTCCTTTCTCCAGCCCCACACCATCTTGTTTATCACCAGTCTTGAGCTCCAGTAATGCAATAATGTCAGTCCCCAGCCAGCGTTGCTTTTCAGAACTGTATTAACATGTGTGACCAGAGCGGGTGTTCGGTTTTGACACCTGGACTCTGTGCCTTCTGCTGCGATCTGGTGGCTGTTTTTCCTTACACTGTTCACTTCAGCACTAAGTGCACCTTGCACAGTTGTAATGTGTAATTATTTTTATGCATTCTGTATTGCAACTTTCTAGCATTTTGTTGAGGAGTATCATGCCTGATTTCACAAAAGAGGGAAGTCTGTAGTTTTCCTTCTCAAAATGTCTGACTCTTGGTATTTCTGAAGGTCATTAATAAGTGATAGTATTAATTTTATGAGTATATTTTCCAACCATTACTTAGTGTTCCTTGTGTGATTCTGTGATTTTGCCTTTAGAGTTAAATCGGTCCATTTTACTCCAGTGATGGAAAACGAGGCCAGGAGTAGCATGGTCACTGTCACTTTTGCACCCCGGTAGCATCAGTGGGGCGGCCCCTCTTTTGTTTCTGGTATTTGATTTTGGCTTCTATATTTTTATCTTTATTGGCCTTTTCAAAGAAATAGCTTGGAGTTTCTCAGCTTTACTTTTTTCTATTTTATATTTCATTAACATCCACTGTATTGTTCATTTTTTACTTTATTCTGCTTTGTCTGGGTTTAACTTGCTCCCACTTCTCTTGTTTCCTAATACAGAACTTGATCATCGATATTTTAAACCTTTTTCTGCAAATACATGCATTTACAGCCACAGATATCTATTTAGCTCCTGTACCACACTTATCTTGATGCTTTATGTTTTCGTTATCATTTATTCAAAAATTTTAACTTTCTCCTGAGACTTGTTTTTCTATCCTTGTATTATTTAAAGGTATGTTGGGTCATCCCCCAAAATTTATGGAGCGGCCCCCGAACCTACCTGTGGTGACAGTTGGTCAGCTTGCATCCTGAGAACACATTTCATGTGGGTTCTATGATGTCAGTGGCGTTGTGAGCCTCGGGCTGAAGTCTGTCTTAGTGTCGTCCATATCACTAGAGAAGGATGATGTGTTCGCTACTCTTATTAGATGGAGAATTCCCTAAATGTCAATTAGATCAACGTGATGGATGATGCTGTTTAGCTCAACAATATCCTCACTGATTTTCCGCCTGCTTAATCAATCAATTACCAAGAGAAGATGTTGAAGAGGCCAAGCATGCGAGTGGATCCATCTATTTCTCTTTGCAGTTCTATTAGAGGTGCTTAAACCCTCCCCCCTTTATTTCAGGGCTTTCCTTGCTAAATATGTGGTGGTTCTGGCTGCTCTTTCTTCTTGGGACAGGGACGTCACTCCATGCAGTTCTCTGTAACTCAAGTTCTCCCGCTCTCTGGCACTTGCGTGTCTGAATTAACACGGATATTCCTGTTGTTCCGTTTTTCTCCGTCATTTACGAAAGCTGTCAGAATTGCCCTTAAGTTGGATTTCTATCACCAGCATTCAGTTTGGGACTTTAAAAGCCCTACTCTAGTCATCACTACCCCTCAATCGATGTATTTAAACAATTTCCTTTCAAAAGTGACTATTGAAAGTCTGGAAAGATGGCTCAGAGGTTAAGAACACTTACTGCTCCTGTAGAATACAAAGATTCACTTGCCAGTACCCATGTGATGGCTCACAACCTTCTGTAACTCCAGTTCCAGGGAGTCTAGAGTGATCCCTTTACAGTCTGGTGCCCAAATGTCCTCCTCATTATCATCATTGCTCTTAATTAACACAGCTATTTTGAACACCCCACCCCAAGGCATTGCTGATATCCTTAAACACTCAGCCTTCACCTCACCTCCTGCTCACTCTGTTCTCCCTGTCTCTGACTCGGCACATGTTCTCTCAGAGGAACCTTCTCCCAACATTCAAAGTTGACAAGGGGAATGTTGCCATGATTCGGTTTCATTTTCAACTGGTCACAACCTAGAGTCATATGGGAAGAGAGAATTTTAATTGAAAAAATTGCCTTGCTCAGGCTGGGCTGCAACCTGTAAGGACTGTCTTGATCGACGGTTGATGTGGGAGGTCCCAGCCCTCTGTGGGCGGTGCCATCCGAAGATTGGCTGATGGTTGATGTGGGAGGTCCCAGCCCACTGTGGGCGGTGCCATCCGTAGACAGGCGGACCTGGGTTGTGTAAGATAAATAGCTGAGCAAGGCAGAGCTTGAGCTTTGGCTTCTGCTTCAGTCCTGCTTGAGCTCCTGTCCTGACTTTCTTCAATGATAGACCATGACCTGAACTTGTATAATTAAATAAACTCTCTCTCTCTCCCCCCAAGTTGCTTTTTGTTCATTGATCAAAGCACCAGAAGACAACGGAGTACGGAGCTCCCTGGTTCTTCCCTTGTCTGGAGACGTCTGTCTTCCCCACTTTTAAGGACTACTTGCATCACTGGATACAGAGGAAGCACAGCTCCCCAGCATTTCTCTGCTCCTCTGTCTTCTCCTTTCCTTACCCAGTGGCTGATGAGGTCTCTGGATGTCCACCCTTTATTTCTCTGTGTGTGATGGCTGCTCCTCTATCTTCTTTCAACATTTCCCTTTGTCTGTTTTGGCAGTTTGTGTTTGATATGCCCAGAGACAGGCTGCTGTTTGATTTGGTTGTGTGGGATTTTTTTTTTCATGGTTACCTTCTCCCCATTTCTTATGAGTCTAATATGTCCCCAGCCACCACGACATCAAATGTTTCCTCCACTCTTTTCTTTATGCTGCTTCTTGGTTTTCAGTTACGTTACACCTTCTGACATTTCCCTGTTCTTCCTGAGGATTCTGCCGTGTGTTCTTTGCTGTCTTGCAGTTTGCAGCATTCCTCTTAACACATCCCCTAAGGACCCAATACAGGCCTTCTCCATCTTTTTGCTGGGGTGCTTTGTTCCCAGCATCCCCTCTGTCCTTTCCTCCTCTGGGTCTTCACTGGAGCTCCTTCTCTCTGCTTCTGTTGCCTGGTTGACATCCCATCTGCCTTTCCATGAGAGTTCTTGGCACAATAATCATAACTGTTTAACTCTCTGTCTAATAATTGTGGGTCCACTCCACGTTTCAGACTTGCTCTGACACTGTTGTTGGGCCTCATTTTTTGTGGGTTTTGTTTGTTTGTTTGTTTGTTTGTTTGTTTGTTTTTCTTGAATCTTGGCCTGTCTGAGGTTTGCTATTACTCCTTGTACCACAGGAGATGAGGTCTGTGTTAGGAGCAGCAAGCAAACAAACCTTTGGTGTGTAGAAGAGTATTTGCCTGGCTAGGAGCCAGCCTTCCCCAACCAGTGTGACTGTGGTGGAGGGGCTGGGGTTGTCCAATTCCTCTAGTCCCTGTGGAGTCCTTGTTCACAATATTAAGCCTCCCCGAGCTGTATACATTGGGTACAGACCCAGCATAGGGCTTTCCTGACTGCAGAGTCCTGTGGTACCACACAGGCCACTCCCCACATAGCTGACCTGCCATCTTCCAAACCGCTGGGGTCTGGTCTTCATTCCAGGAAGGGAGTAGAGCCCATATCAGCCCCGTCTGAGAAGATCCTGCCTTGGACTCACTTCATAAACCAGCCAAAAGCCTGCCTGTAAGTGTGTCCCGTGCATCGTTAATGAATTGAGTTGAGTTCCAGAGGTGTCTGTACGGAAAGTATTACAGGCTTTAAGTCAAGATATGAATAGCTTCGTTGGCATCCTGGAAGTAGGTTTGGTATTGATAACACATATCCAGTGTGCTTTAACCGGTATTTCTAGCTGAGGGAGGATTGATTTTTCTGAACCCTTGAATGGCACTGTCTTATGTGCAGGCAGATTTTAATTTTGACACAGCTACCCAGAATGTCGCATCCCTCTGTGTTTGCATCCTGGCCTTAGATATGACTGTTACTCTCCTCCCCCCCCCCCCAGAACTGTGGAGCATTTCACAAAGCCAGGGGCTTAGCCGAGAGCCTCTTGATTTAAGCAGACACCGTAGCAGGTTTCTGGGAGTTTTCGTAAAGCCCTGCACCCTACCTTCATTTCTGTTTCTGTGATGAAACACTCTGACAAGGAGCAACTTAGACAAAAAAAAAAAAAAAAAAAAAAAAAAAAAAAAACGAAGGCGGGGATGCGAAGCAGCACAGTCAGGAACAGAGAAAAGATGGCTGCCTGCCCGGCTGTGCTCAGCTTCAGCTTCTTTTCTATATTCTTGGACAGCTCGGGCCCCAAACCTGGGAAAAAGTGCCACCCACAGTGCCTGAGTCTTCTCACATCAATTAATGTAACTGGGCAAATCCCCCCAGAGCTAGCCACAGACCATCCAGGTCTAGAAAAATCCTCACTACTGAACCCTCTTCCCAAGTGATGCTAGGTGTATCAGGTTGGCAGTTAAAACTGACTGACCATCATGCCCTAGATTAGTGTGGGTGAAGGTTGGGCTCATTGTCAGTTTAACTGGATGGAGAAGCTCCTGCATCAGTGAAGCACACCCATGGCTAGGTCTCTGAGGCATTTCCAGAGGCCAGAAGGTCTCTAATCCAAGGCACAGTGCCTTGGTAGAGTCAGTACACTAACGTTATTGGCAGGTGGTGAAAGGTGGGAGGGGCCTAGCAAGAGGAAGCATGTCACCAAGGGTGTGGCCACCAACTGACATCTGTCACAGCATTTAGCTAACATGATGTCCTAGACAAAAGTATGGGATCATGTGACCACTGAACCCTCTGAAAGTGTGAGTGAAATACATAATTCCTTCTTTTAAGTGTTTAGTCAGAGCGATGATTAAAAAAAAAAAAAAAAAAAAAAAAAGACCCAGTGGTTCCAGCCTGAGAGCCATTGGCTAAGTCTACTCTAGCCTGCACCACACAGCACTTGAATGCATAGCTGCCTCTCAGTATTGAGCCTCCCTTCTGCAAGGGACATGAGAAACCTGCATCAGGGCCCCTGTGGGGGCTGAATTACTGGGGCTTGGGAGTCTTTGGTTCTGCCCTAGGTTCAGCACAAGGCTCTGTGGACATTAGCTGTGACCACCGCAATGGAAAATCCCAGATCCATATGTGCAGTGCTACATTGTGGGGCTTTAGGCACTTGTAGATCTGGGGTTTCTGAACCACTCAATTAACTGCACCATGCACAAGCTTATACATGCACACACAGGCTCGCAATACTCATATCATGATCATACGTGTTTATATCATGATCATACATGTTGATACATGTTTATACCTGCTGACATGTATTCACATGCATGCTCACACGCTCCTATGGGCATTGGGCTCTGTCTGTAGCTCTCAGGATGTTGATCAGACCGCTGATGTCTCCCTCATCTAAAGGCATCGGTCTCCTTTTCCACACGCCGATTTCCCCATAATAATTTCAGTACAGTGACTGGCTTGCAGGTACTCATGTGTCACTGTCATACCTCCTCAGACTAAGAGATGCTGGGACACAGATGGGACAGGTCACATTCCTCCATGGGACCCACAGATGGCTACCTGTCAAGGCCACAAACCCCTCCATCCTTTCGGATGAGCAAGCGAGCCACCAGTTTCCACAGCCCAAAGCAGGCACCTGGCTTCAGCCTGCAGCTCCAGTGGGCAGACAGTGAAGTTTTCAGGGTATCTTTTTAGACGTCACCTTTGGAACCTGAGAGCATCATACTGACTCCTGGGCCTGATGCTCTAGCTACTATGCCACCCCAACCCATGCTGAACTCTCACCTTCAGCCCCCAAAGGAAGTACTCCACTCTGCTGGGGACTTCCTGGTGTTCTGACGCCAGGTGAGTGTCCTGACGCCATGTTGGAGCCTCCTGCTGAAAATATTGAAATCGAACTGTGAGGTTGTTTGTTTAAACTCGGCTGTGAGAAAGGCCAAATTGGGGCTGATTTATTCTCTGACACCAAGAGACTGTGTTGAGCCAGCACATCCATATGCACAGATTCCTTCCTCCCCAGCAAGCTCCAGGTCAATAAAACAAACCTGGAAGGCGCAGAGTGGAAAGACATGAACAATTACCCATGGAGGAGGCAGAAGACACCTGCCACCACCCAGGTCATGCCCAGGGCCAGCCCAGCCCAGGTAGAGCATGGGACCTTCCTGGCTGTTCTCAAACTCCTCAATCACAATGTCATGGAAAAATGGCTGCACCCCAAAGCTTTCCAAGGACCTGTCCATCTTTATGGCAGTCAAACCAGGCTGTGACCTCCTTGCCTGAGATGCTTAGGAGTCTGGGAGAAAGCAGCTGCCTTCTAGAGGGGTCAAGACATTCATAGACTGTGGATCTTCCTGAATCCAAGATCAGCACACAGTGCCCAAGGGAGGAAGAGCCATGCCTTGGGCATGGTAAATGAACAAGCCCATTCCACACATATTTGCTGAACTGCTTGTCCAGGCTAGAGCCAAACTCTGACGCTGTTCTGTGAGTGAAAAGGACAGCAATCCCATGCTACCTCCAACACACAAAAGAGCCTTGGTAGCTTGTGCCTCCTGCCTAGGATAGCCAAGCAAGGAGGTGGTGTCTCTTTTCCTGGCACCTAGCCCAGATGTTTCCCCAATGGGCTAGGGCTGCATGTGCTCCAAGAGTGTGGCCACCCTCCTGGGACATTGATAGTGATTGTTTCACAGTGCCCAAGGGAAGACCCTCTGCTGATCACTTGATCTCTATAGAAACATTTGCTGTGCGCACAGACAGTGCCAAGCTCTGTTCCAGATAACTGGGGTACCCACTGCTCTGTGCAGAAGTAAGCCGCCCTGGAAAGAAGAGCAAAGCCAGGACCCCTCTTTCCATAGTGTGGGGTGGACAGGAAACATTCTTTTCTGATATGTTGTGAGGGGAACTTGAGCTCTATGGCCGGACTTCACATTCTTCTAACAGAAGCCACCCTTTCTGTGTGGATCCGGCTTCCAGGAAGCTTTCCCTTCCGTCAGTCTTGTCTCATGGCTGAAATCAAAACTCAAGCATATTGTGGATACCAGGCAGTCTATGTTTTCCACTCACTTCTGGTGCCTCCATGTGGCAGCCCATCTCGCATGGCGTTTACTCCTCTCCACACCCTTGGTCCTGGTTCTTGAGTTGTCCCCTGCCTCAGAACTTTCCTAAGTAGGTCTGGGGCTCGGTGTGTATATCAAAGTCTGGGTGATCATAGGCATACTCAGCTTACAACAGAATTCTGGTGGCATAGTTCAGCTGTCCTGTGGCTGTGTCCTGTGGCTGTGTCCTGTGGCTGTGTCCTGTGGCTGTGACCTGTGCCTGTGTCCTGTGGCTGTGTCCTGTGGCTGTGCCCTGTGGCTGTGGCTGTGTCCTGTGGCTGTGTCCTGTGGCTGTGGCTGTGTCCTGTGGCTGTGACCTGTGGCTGTGTCCTGTGGCTGTGTCCTGTGGCTGTGGCATGTTCTCAGACATCCCAGTAATGTCAGAATTCTTTATGGGTTAGGAACATTCATTCACTGTCCTGGGGTGATTTAAGCCATTCCTGACAGACTCTAAGCCAGAAGTAGGAAAAGCAACATGAGAAGAAAGATCTGGTCCTCCTGGGGATGACCATGGCCTGAGGAAGAAACTGGTGGCAACAGGGCATGGAATGCACTCTGTAAGAAGATACAGGGTCTTCTGGATCCAGAGCATCTGTGCACCCTCCAGGCAAGTCACAGAGCGGTGGGAGGCAGGACAGGGCAGCATGGCAGGCTTGAGCTACAGTATAACATCCAAGGAAGCAAGTCTAGCCACTTTCCCCAAGCTAACCCTGCCCCAACAGAGGTGCACATGTGCACGCCTGAAAGCAAAGCAGATGTGTGTTGGGAGGCAGCGTGTCAGGTCGCCCAGCACACGGCAGCTTTCTTTTTGCCATCACACCACTCGCCCAAGACTGATGGAGATTCAAAGTGTTTCGCCCTGGCCAAGGATCACAGAGACAGCAACCAACTGTGCATCCCTGCCTGGTCCCTGACCTTGGCATGGAGGTGCAGGAGCCCAGTGGGGTTTCTCCCCATGTCTGTGTGAAGCTCACACACTGATCTGATCAAAAGGCCTGCTCCTCAAAAGCCTGTAAAATGGGATGAGACAAAGAAGGGCAGGAGTTTCTAGGAGCCTAGGACCATCAAAGACCCTGGGATGCCTGTTGAGGAAAGTGGGGTTGGGGGGCAGGGGTGGAAGGCAGCCCTGGGGCAGACACATCTACCCTGCCCAGGTCCCCAGGAGCTGCCTGTGTCCTGACACTCTCCTAGGCTCCTATGCACACATGTGTCATGACAATATGAAACCCTCTTCTCCCCACTTTGTCCCATTGTGCTTTTCTGGGATCTGGTTGAACCCCAGAAGTAGAAGGAGCTAAGAGATGATTGTGGCTGCTAGGAGCTCACAATAAACCTTGTACCAGTGAGCATAGCCTAGTCAAAGAAGTAGAAAAACCTCACAGTCTCCCTCTCAAAACCTGGGCCTCCCTGGGACTCTCTGAGCCTCCTTGGGCATGTCTGGACCTCCCTGGGTCTCCCTAGACATCCATGGGTCTCCCTGAAACTTCCTGAGCTTCTCTGAGCCTGACTGGATCTTTCTGGGCTTCTCTGGGCCTCCCAAGGCCTCTCTGGGTCTCCCTGAGCATCTCTGGGCCTCCCTGAGCCTTCCTGAGTCTTCCTGAGCCTCCCTAGGCATCCTTGGGTCTCCCTGGGTTTTCCTGGGTCTTCCTGGGCCTCCTTGGACCTTGCTAGATCCCCCTTGACCTCCTTGGGTCTCCCTGAGCCTCCGTGGGTCTTCCTGGCCCTCCCTAGATCTCCCTGGGTCTTCCCAAGCCTTCCAAGACCTCCGTGGGCCTCCCTGGGCTGAGGTGAATAAAGCTCATCCTGACAGGGTCCCCAGCCCTCATGCTTGTGCTGACTGCTCAGTCTGACCCAGTCACTGGTAGACATGACCTTGCACTATGTCCTTACATGAATGAGAACTGCAGCCTTCCCACCCTCTACCACACAAGAGGACATCCATCTTTGGAAATTCTCTCTCTGGGTAGGTAGAGTGGTTCACGGATGGAGTAGGGGAAGGTTACGTTTAACGGCTTCGTGGCCTTCACCGTGCAGTGTCTGGGCTAACAGCACCACAGACTTTGGCATGTTATCTCTGGGTACCAGAGACAAGCCTAATATGCATCAACATTTGTCCCCTTGAAAGGAATCGTGTAAATGTCAGTTACAGTGTTGACGTTGCTGGTCAGGTCTTCCTCATGAAACCAGGTCACTGGCCTTGCTGCCGACTCTGCTATACTCCCTGAACAATTCTTGTGCGACAATGTCCCTTCTTGCCCATGGAGGTTGTTATGTCTTCCTATCTTCCTCACCCATGCAAATCACCCACTTATAGACTCCCACAAAATTCAATTGCCAATTTGTCTTTTTATTTCTTACACTTAAAGCGATTTGCCTTCAAATAATCTTCGATGAATTGTTCATTTTACAGCCACAGGAACGATCGGTGCAGCGAAGGGCCACTGAGATTGCCTTCAGCCTCACAGGACCTGTGTTTCTCCTGCTTCCCTAGCCAGCCTTCAGGAGGATTCTGTAAGGCATACTCCTCCAGGCCCCCTGTGCTCCACCTGCTGGCTCACTCATGGGGCCCTGGGAAACTGGCTCATATCCAGGAAGTCATTCCTTGGCCTCAGCCACTTCACTGTCCCTGTCATAAGGCCCCAATGGAGATGAGCTTGCCTGTTAGGTCCCTCAGGATCCACGTGAATGACTTCTGTGGTAAAGTTGGCTAAGACATGTCCCAGCCCTCCAAATTGCTTCTTCACCTACATCCACAAACCCTATCATCTGAATATCACCCAGGGATCCACCTCAGGCCATCAGCCATCACAGCAAGTAGCTTTCATCCTCTGGAGCCATCGAACCAGGCTCCATTCATACATATTTTGGTCTTGGGGCCCCCAGGAGGGTGTAAGGCACTGCTCTGTCACAGAAGCCCACCTTGTCTGGCTGTTACCCTACTCCCAGCCTCTTAGGGAAGGACATATCTTTACACTGTGTACATCTATGTAGAAAAAGGAGGGGACAGGCTGGGAGCTCACAGACACCCATGGACCTCTCCTGGCACAGGAGATGCTAGTCTCAGCTTCCCTTGCCTTGAACATCTGAAGGACTCAGCCTCAGGAATTTGAGGGAAGCTAAGATCCTGTGGTGAGGGGCTGGCCAGGCTTCAGGCAGGGAACTCCAGCAGAGACAGGCCTGCAAGGCAAAGAAAGGCTTGAGTGCCTTGGCCATCTTCTCTTCATTGCCATCATGTCCTCAGAAGGCTCAGGGGTCCATTTGTTCAGTCAACCTTGCCTTCCCCTATTTGTGGGGACCCAGGGACAGAGGGCGAAGGAGTTGTAAGGTAGAAACGATGTGAGGCTCTCTGATTGAGGAACCAGGTCCCCATCTTCCTGTGGACGGAGGTGTCAGAGCTGAGAGCACCGTCAGGAAAACCCACACTGTGGAGTTTAATTGCCAATTAGAGACAGTGGCCTCCAGTGGGCCATCATGCCACCATCTTCAGAAAGAGGACATTGATTGTGACTCTGAAAGCGTGCAACTGGAAAGGGACTAGCTCGGTACTGTGGGGCCAGCGCAAGGCCCACACGGCATGGAACCCTGGGGAAGCACATCACATTATTAATTGCCATAAAAGGCAAGGCTGGAGTTTTATCATAGAACCTGTGTCTGCATAAAAGAACCTGACAGGGCAGATCAATAAACAAGGGAATTGCTTGTCTGGAATGGGCCCTTTTATTGTTTTTGTTTTCTTTCTTTCTTTTTTTTTATATCAAAATGCTGCTCAAAGAAAGAATGATGACCTCCCCATTGGAAGGTCTGGGAAGATGTCCTGATGTGCTGAGAAGAAGGAATGTAAGGCTGGCTTGTCAAATTAAAGAATAAAAGTGATGTGGGGGGGGGCTGTTTATATGTGTGTGTGTCTGTGTGTTCATATGTGTGTGTATCTCTGTGTGTTCACATGTGTGTGTCTGTGTGTGTTTATATGTGTATATCTGAGTGTTCATATGTGTTTGTTTGTACATGTGTGTGCATGTATTTGCGTGTACATGTGTGCCTATATATATTGTATGTGTTCATGCATGTGTGTTTATATATGTGTATACATGTGTGTCACCTCTCCTTGGTGTTGTCAAAAAAGAGACAGAAGAGCACTATTACTTGCTGCGTGGTGATGCTGGCCACCAGCCTTGCTAGGGTCACATCTGTCTCCAGATGTGCAGCATAATAGGGCCTTGTATCCCCCAGAGGTCTGCAAACACAACTAAAGAAAATGGCATATGTGCAGTAGGTGAGATGGCTCAGCCACTAACATGCTTGCTATCAACTCTATTTACCTGAGTTGGATCCCTGGCACACCTGGCACATAGGACAGAAAGAGAAAGCTGGCTCCCGCAAGTTGTCCTCTGACCTCCATGTGTGTGCAGCAGCACTCCTCTTATTGTGTGCACAAGTAATGAGCTTAGTGTCAATTTAAATATACACTTTCTTGAGCAACTATCTTGGCCTAGCCTGGGTCTCTGCCCTTCCTGTGACAGTCATATCATCTCTTCCCTGAGTCTTAAGATGATGCCATGGTCATATGACAAGCAAAAACTCTGAGGCCATGTGTTCCCCAGGGAGGACTGACCATGTACATCCTTTTCTGTAGCCATCAGAGGGAAGCCAGAAAAAAGTGAACCCCTTCTTCACCTCAGGACTTCATAGCTCATAGCATCTGCTAAGAAAGCCCAGTCAGCCCTAAGGCCTCATCTGCGGCAGCTCCCAGAGGCAGGCAGACCATGCATTCTGTACCACCAGCTAGTAGCCTCCTCAGCCTCAGGGTCCCTGCTTAGAGAATGCAGGCAGCCACAGGAAGGGGTGGGTGTCAACCAAATCAACATACCAAGCACTGAGCAACTACCACCTCAGCTATCACCAAAGAGTCCTTGTGTGACCTCTGAGTTTCCTGGTCTGGGGTCTAGTCCTCAGTAGACTTTCATCAGTCATTTAAGAAGGGAAGTAGGCCCATGTGTGGCCCTACTATGCTATTCTGTAGCCCTCATGGCTAACATGATCATGTTTATTTTCTCTTGTTGGTTATCACCTCATTTCTGCTTTTATTTTTTTAATCATTTAATTTAATTTTCTAAATTTATGTGCATTGGTGTGAGGATGTCAGATCTTGGAGTTACAGACAGTTGTAAGCTGACATGTGGGTGCTGGAAATTGAACCTGGGACCTTTGGGAGAGCAGATGATGCTCTTAACCACTGAGACAACTCTCCAGCTCCCTCTGCTTTTATTCTTGAAGGAACCTAGTAGTGCATTACATTTGTGCTGAATATAGTTTTATGGATGTGTGAGTGTGTGGGTGAATGAATGGATGGTGGGTGTGTAGATAGGTGGGTAGATGGAAAACTATATGAAAGGATACATGGAGAAATGAATGAATGATTATGTGAGTGGGTAGTTAGGTAGGTGGATGGGTGATTGTTTAGGTAGATGTTTGGATGGCTATGTGGATGGATACACAGATAGAAGGACTGGTGGATCTTTAAATGGCTATGTAGATGGGAAAGTAAAGGGATAGGTCATTATGATGAATTGAAGGACGTGTGCTAGGGTAAGTGAACAAATAAGGGGATAGGTGGATGGATAGAAGATGGGTGGGTGGGTAGGTGGTGGATGAGGGATGCATGGATGGATGGAATGATAGGTAGAGAATAGGTGAATGGATTTCTAAGTTAAGGCTTGATGGATCAGTGAGTAGATGAAAGGTTAGGAGGATGAATGGATGGATGTGCATTTGTTCATGAACAATGCCTGCTCTACCAGATCTCATGCTGGGAATGCAGAACAAAAGGAAACCATAAAAACTGTAACCATAGGATTTCTAGATGTGACCAATGTATTTGAAACAGGAGGAGGGAAGGCCTGATCCTGCCTGAGGCCAGATGACCACATGCCCACCTCTACCAACTCTCCTCTGAGGAACAGTGATTGTGTCTTCAACATACTTTAGGTAGATTTTATCCCAGACTCGGCAGAGGCCCCTCTCCTATCTCTTCGCTGCAGTTCCCAGCCATTCTCAGCGACCAGCAATATTCACACCATCACAGAGATCCAAGCACAGCGAGTATGATCTGAGGACAGTGCCAGGTATTTTGACAGTTCGGCAGCATCTCTTGCCCAAGAGGCAGCAGCCTGAGAGTCTCAGCGGTCTGTCACTAATGATCATTTAATACTGTTTAGTATCAGTTTTGTGTACACACTTCCAAGCAGAGTAAATTGCATGTGGGTGTTTACATTTAAGACGAGCGTCTATGCTGTAATTGATGGAACTCTAATCTCCACGTAGTTCCAGCAGGAGACACACAAATGGCTCTTCCCAGTATCGCTGAGCCTTTGCTAATTTCAGGGAAGCACGATGCTTTACTTTGGCCCACACACAGAACAGAACCAAACTCAGTCCAGACAGGAGGAAGGTCTAGAAAGAGGGCCCTGTGATGGAGGAGCAGGTATCTCATTCTCCTCCTTGGACTCAGGTTAGTTTTTGTCAAATTGATACAGCTAGATTCATCTAGGAAGAGGGAACCTCAACTGAAGAATCACCTCTAGCAGGTTGGCCTTGCAGGCAAGCCTGCGGGGACATTTTCTTGATTAACAATGGATGTGGGAGGGCCTAGACCACTGTGGGTAGAGCCACTGCTGGGTAGGTGGCCCTGGGTTGTACAAGAATAGTAGCTGAGTGAGCCACGCAACAAGCCAATAAGCAGCACTCATTCCTTCATGGCCTCTGCTTCAGTCCTTGCCTTGAGTCCCTGCCTTGACTCTGCCTTGTGTCCTTGCCTTGACTCCCTGCCTTGACTCCCTGCCTTGACTCCCTGCCTTGACTCCCTGGCTTGAGTCCCTGCTTTGACTCCCTGCCTTGACTCTCTGTCTTTTGTCCCTGCCTTGACTCCCTGCCTTGACTCCCTGCCTTGACTCCCTGTCTTGTGTCCCTGCCTTGACCTCCTGCCTTGAGTCCCTGCCTTGAATCACTGCCTTGAGTCCCTGCCTTGAGTTCCTGCCTTGAGTCCCTGCCTTGAGTCCCTGCCTTGAGTCCCTGCCTTGAGTCCCTGCCTTGAGTCCCTGCCTTGGTGTCCTTGCCTTTGCGTCCCTAGATGATGTAATCTATAAACCCACTCTTTTCTTTCCCAATTTTCTTTTGATTGTGTTCTTTATCACAGTCACAGGGAAGCAAACTAGAGCATATCCCATGTGCCCAGGTGTCCGGACCATGAGATACACTGAAATAAGAAGAGAGAGATGCACCTCATGCAGCAAGGACTTAAGACGGCCATCTTAGGGAGGGAAAACATGGAGTCTTTGCCCATAGCCTCTGAAACTGCATTAGGCAAGCAAGCCACATACACACATTTGCCAAATTTGTTCTAGAGGAACAGTGAACACATTTCCAACATACTCAGCCAGGTGTGGACTGACCTCTGCATGTGATGAGTTCCAGGCAGTGCAAGGACCAGGCTCCTGCCCCATTTTATGAAGCAAGGGGATGTATAGGGGCTCTGAGAACAGCTGCTTGTTGTAATTGTGAAAGAAGATGGTGAGGTGAGCCATCCAAGCCAGTACTTCCTCCCCAGCTGTGGACACCACACTGCCACACGCAGCAGATCCAGACATACGTGTTATCTGGATGATACTGAACATATTAAGGTATGAGTGCAGAGTGGCCCTGAGTGGAGGAGTCTCTGCTGCAAATGCCAGCAGTGCCTGGCCCACACAGGGATTTGCTGAACCATCCAGGAAAGGCGGAAGCCCTGGGCCTTTCACACATTCTCTATTGGCCTTTCCATCAATGGCATGGTGGTCCTTGCATGCCAGGCATTGGAGAAACTGCCCATAGCACAGGAAGCAGCTAGCTAATTGTCCTTGGAAGGCACGTGATATCACTTTTCAGGCCTTTGACACCTCCTGTGTACTCTGCATGATCCCAGATGCCTCTGCACTGCACACAGGGAATGATGGGCCTCCGTCTTACCCTCTCCACACTTCTTTGCAGTAAAGACCAATATGAGAACTGTCCTACAATACAGGAGCCCTTGCTCCAAGCCTTCTTCATCCAGGCTCCCATGGGAATGCTGGGCTCACTAGCTGGGATCTGAACCCTTACCCAGTAGCAGAACTGTCTTTAGTTGACACGCATTGCCTGACCCTGTTCTGACCTACAGGTGAAATAGCAATGCCAACACCACACCCTCCCTCGGATGTGGTCAGCCATATTGAGAGTTGAAGAAGAATGGGCCTAACGAGGGAAGAGGGTTGTTGGGGTGCTCTAACACCCTAGCACCAACCCCTCACCTACTCTCTTGCAAGAAGCCCCTCACCATGTGCCTATTAAGTAACCCTAATAAACCCATCAATTCACCAAGCTAGACTCATTCTTATGGTCTGTTGTAGGTGTCCTAGCTGGAGTGAATGGTCCTTTGTGCACCTCTTCCCAGCAAATGTCACACAGGTGGGTGTCAGGTCTCAGGTGTAGGACAGTGACTCATTTCCTGAGCATGTATCCCATGGAGGTCGCTGGTGCTGGGACACGAGGCTTGGGTACAGCCCAAGTTCAGCCTGGTCAATCAGAAAATCTCAATTGTCCTTGTCCTCTTAGAAAAAGTCATACCATATGGTTTAAACTTTCTCTAAAACACTTAAAGTTTTTAACATATCTGCAGTGAACTTTAATGGGGTCCTATAAAAACTGAACAGACCTCAGAACTAGCTAGGAGAGTCAGTGAATGACCTTGGCAATTTTAATTAAATCCAAAGTGGAACTTCAAGACTTTGAGGGTTTCTGTGGCCAAGTAACTCAGGAGGGGATGGGATGGGAACAGGTGGACCATGGGGGAGGGGTGTGAAAAATGAACCATGGGGGAGGGGTGTAAAAAAACAAACCATCAGGGAGGGGTATGAAAAAGTGAACCATGGGGGAAGGAGGAACAGGTGGGATATGGGAGAGGGGTTTGAAGGGGTGAGCCATGGGGGAGAGGTGTGAAGGGCTGAGCCATGGGGAAGGGGTGTGAAGGGGTGAGCCATGGGGGAGGAGTGTTAAGAGGTGAGCCATGCAGAGGGGTGTAAAGGGGTGAGGCATGGGGGAGG
>OU015742.1:58954378-58967403 GCA_907169655.1 Acomys percivali | reverse complement strand
TTCCGTGCTGGAGAGCTTGTATGACAGGTGCTCTACTCGCTAGGATCGATGGGCACATGAATTCCTGCTCATTTCTCCAGTGTCCCTCAACCACAAAGCTCTTGATGCTGATGTGTGTGAATGAGTCATCAGGACAGACCCAGGCTCCACACGGGCTCTGGAGCAGGCACAGACCAGAGCAGCCATCCGCTTAGCAGAAGGGCTTGCAAGTCCAGCCACCCAGGAAAATCACTTCTTTGCCCTCTCTGTGCTCTAGCTCATGGTTCTTCCTGCTGTATGTAGTTTATTTTATTCACGTGTAATAATATAGATGTATATGTTAAAAAGAAACATAATAAAAAATATATTTTTCAAAAACCTTAAAACACAGGGAAAAAAACCTTTGTGCTATAAAACTTGATGTCTTTTGCATGTGTATAATCCATTCTGCCTCACAGTATGCAGAACAGCTGCACACCCCAGGCGGCGCCATCCCTCACAGTGACCAGCCATCCCCCCCTTTTTTTTCCCTTCAACAGTCATGTCTCTCCAAGAGCTTCATGTGAGTGGGACTACATAGTAGTTGCCACTTGTCCCTGGCTCCTTTCTCTAATGCAATGCATTTTTGATTCATTCATGGTGGTTTACAGCAAGACAATCTTTGTTCTTGCTGCTTAATTTTCCACTGGATGGACATACCACAGTCTGCTTATCCAGGCACTGATTGGAGGGTACGTAGGCTGTCTCTAGTTGAAGATAACAAGGAATAAACACTGGTGTACATGTTATGGCCAAGTTTTATGTCAGAATCTGTTTGTTTCTCTGGCATAGAGTTAGAGTCCTGAGTGGCATGGCAATTGTCTGCGTAACTTAGCACAGCCTTGACACGCTGCTGACGAGAATGACTATTCTGTTTTGTGCTCCTATGACAATACATTAGCACCTTGGCCTGCACTTGTGGCCTTGTGGTGACCATTTCCAGTGGTTTCCACTTCCTACAGAAATGCTGACATACTCCAAGCTCTGATGTAGCTCTAACAGGTAGCTCCGGAGCTGAAATTGCCTCTCCCTGGAGTAGTCTCACCCCCACAGCACCACATGGGTTTCCACAGCTTTGCTATTCATCTGGCTTTGGCTGGCACTGGAATCTAAGAACACAATGAAGATCTCTATCTTGGTAGAAAGAGTTCTTAAGAATTTCTACAATGACACTCTAAATTGGATGACATAAGAGAAGATGGGCAAAGGTGGACTTACTTAAGACAGCCAGAAGCAAACATGGCCACTAGTGAAATATGGGTTTGAGGTTGCCATAGTGATAAGAGGAGTGACCCCTGTAGCCACTGTGGACAGCTGCTATGGACAGAGTCCAAGATTTCTGTTTGCTTGGCTTTTGTTTTGTTTTTTATTTGCATAAGCTTCTGCCAACTCACTTTGGTGTCAGGAGAGCTGGCTGCCTGCATGGTGGAGAATAAAACAATTTTTAAAAAATAATAAAACTGATTGCATCTGCTTAGTCACTTTAGGAAAGTGGGTGAATTAATCTCAGCTGTGGACTTTTAAAGGGAGGGAAAATGGAAAATGGCCCTTTTGTCTGTGAAGGGCCGGCATGTCCTCCTGTGGGAGAGACACATGCAGGCTGGGGCTCAGCTGCCTCCTAAGATATTATGTGGTCAGGCGCTGCAGGTAGCATGGAACTCGGGGAAATGGAAATGACATCATAGAAGAGGGAACTTTAAATTGGCAAGAAACCCCATCTCCCCTGGGGTCAAGGGATGCAGGAGGGTACCCAGGGGTTCAGGTGGACTGGCAATGGTGCTGTCTGAACCTCATGCTGCAGCTGCAGGCTCCCAGGTCTATTGTGAGGTCTTTCCTGCTAGGCTCCAGACATGCATCCCAGCATTAGAAGGGGCTGGGTCCATCTGATGGACCGGGACAGTGACCAAGGGGCAAGAGGTGAGGGATCTGGTAAAGCAGAGGCTGTCACAAAACAGCGCTGGCCAGCCTTGCTGTGTGGGGTTGGGGGTGGGGGTGGGGCATTCTTTCAAAAGCTAGCCTGCCTGTCAGCTGTGTCACATAGCAAGGAGCCATGCTGGGTGTTAGAGGGCAGGGTCCCTGCAGACAGCAGTCAGATACAGGGCTCATCTCCAGACACATCATCAGCCGGAGACCTTGACTCTTCCCATTCAGCATGTCTGGGCCTCCAGGACCCTCAGGAAGAGGCTTTCCTCACCCCATCCAGGACCTGTGCAAAGTGGGCCATTCCAGGCAAAGCCTCCTTCCGGAGCCAGATTTGTCTTTGTCCTGGTCTGTCATGAATGCATCTCACAGCTCCTTCAGCAGCACAGACGCTTGTGCATATGCACACACACACACACACACACATGCGTGCACACACACACAAACACACATATATACACACACAGACAAACAAACACACACGTACATACACATACAGAAACACCTTACACACACACATACATACACAGAGAGAGAGAGAGAGAGAAACACACAAACACACACACACACACACACACACACACACACACACACACACGGGACCACATGTCAGCTCCCTGCTTCCATCTGAATGAGAAGACTGTATTTGTCAGCAGCACAGCAGCCCCGCAGATCCCCAGCATGATTTATGGCATGTGTTAGCGCAATATCTGTGTGCATCGCTGGAGGAAACTTAATTGATGAGAGAATTGTCAGAACTGATTCTGGGTGTGGGTGGGGTGCACTGGAAAAGAAGATCGAAAGGGAAGGCAGCCTCTCTTTGAAATAAAGTGTTCTCGCAGTGTGGAATATCTCCTGAAGAAACAACCCCCCTAATATTTCCATCTGAGACTTTAGATTTATCTCTCCATTTGGTGACCAAGCCATTCTCAGTAAACAAGATGTAGAGAGAGTGCATGTGTCTGACACCCAGAGGCAAGGTCCCAGTGTGAGACCTCGAGGGCAGCAGGTCATAAATCACAGAGCTCCATGTTGAGGAAGGCATGCATAGTGGCATGGGCCTCATACATGCACTGAAGGGCTGCCAAGAGACAGGGGCCTGGGACTAGGGTGCAAGGAAAGAGAAGAATAAGGGCAGGTGACGGCATACACCTGCTGGCTGCTGGTCAGAGGCAACCAGTTCTTAGCATCTGTCTATACACCTGCCCGTGCCAACTGTGTGGTCATTTTGCACAACTAGGCTGGACTCCAAAACTCTGTCAGTCAAGTGTCCATCCCTCAGGTAAGCCTGACTACAGAAGGTCCTACCCTAGGGAACTGGGATGGGGTGCATCTCTGTGTTAGAGGACAGAGCCTTCATGCAGGGACTCTTACCAAGGCACAGCCACTCCCAGGATGTTTCTGAGGAAGTAGGCATGAGGACATCCATACTCTGAGCTGTGCCCTGGCCTCAGCCATCCAACACACAGCCCAATGCTAGGTGTCTCTTCCAATTTCCCCAGACTCCACATTGCCCAAATCTAGTAGAAGATGGTTACCCAAGAAACTATTCCACATGGCCTGAACAGGGGATGAGGGATACAGAGACACACCCATCCACCTTGGACACCAAGGGAAGCAATGATGCCAGCATTGGATGGCATACTGTGACTCTGGAATGAAGGACGGTAGCTCAGGGTGACTGCAAATCAAGCAGATAGTACAGAGACCCCATCCAGGACTGGGCACCCCTAGTCTGGTAGGGCTGGCTTTAGGGCCCACCAAGGTTAGGTGTAGGATTGGTCAGAAGCAACCAGAGGCACAGAACATTTCTCTCCCATCTAGTGTTGAACAGAGAAAACAAACGCCTCAGAACCGGGCAAAGGGCTCATTTTCCATGCGCATAGTAATGCTGTTTTGAGAGTGTGGCCAGCCCATGAATATTAAAAAATAAAATACACTTGATCAATGAGGGCTTTGTTTGCAATAGAACCATCCTGGTTCAGACAGACGAGCCCCCACAGCTTAATCACTGTCACCCAAGTTGTGGTTTGCAGAAGAATCGGGGTGTTCCGACACGTATTGATCTGCCATTGCGGTCCTGGGCATTCAGGGATGAGGAACCGGCCATCGTCCTTCTGCCCTGTATCGGAAATACGTCAGGGCCATCCACATTAAACCACCTCGTATCGATAAGCCGGCAAGCTAAAAAACAGCCGCCATGGCGTGATTGATCGCTGCGTATTAACCGAGGTTATTAGAGCAGGGAAATATGATGCTTTCATCGGGGCCTCGCAGCGCGCAACTTAACAATCCATCTTCATTTCCCTTGTGTTTTTCTTCTTCTTCTAGGTCCATTTTTTTTCCTTTTACTCAATTAATTATAGTTAATTAGATGCTGAACACAATGACTTTATGTTGTACCCAAAGAGACCTCAAGGGGTAGGTCTCCATGTGACATGGTAGTCAGTTTAATCCTGGAAGACTTTGTGCTGCTGAGGTCCTCAGAACACACAAAGGGACTCAGCAAACGCCTTCCCCATGCACACCAGCAAATGACAGACACTCGTGAACACTGACACACACTGGTCATTTCTTAGATCCAGGCTCTTTTGTATTTTTGCACTGGCCAACATGAGGTGGAGGATGGCTGACCCTTCTTGGTTTTTAGCAAAGAAAAGCTGTTGATCCTAGCATTTCTCTGGGGTTATGGGATGGAGTTTTCCAGGGTCCTGAGGGAAGCATGCATGCTAAGTCAGACCAAACATTTAGAACCCCTGCGTCTATGGAGGGCACTGAAATGAAATCCCCAAATGTTTACAGTTGAGCCCTGTGTCCTGGTCAGGCCCTTTTTGGGGCTGGGCTTGATTTCAACCTTTGGTTTCCTCCGCTGCAGTGTGGAGGAGGCAGGAGGCAGGGTCCTTGTCTGTCACAGTGTGAAGACCCAATGATATCATCACTTATAACAGACTGGCTCTGAGCTGGAGACACAAGGCAGATGCCAGTCCTGCTTTTCAGTAGCAGGGCTGCCTTGCCACCTCAGCACAAGCACTGTATTGGACTTGCAGTCAGGTCTACCAGCTGGGTATCTCGTGGGTGTTGCCTTGTGTGACACCAGCCAGAGCTCATAAGAGCTATGTAAAAAGACCAGATTCTACAGCTCGCATGGGTGCACGTGTGTGTGTGTGTGTGTGTGTGTGTGTGTATGTGTATGCTCGTGTGTGCATGCACACACACACACACACACACCCCTGCCCATCTTGGGCATTACCCCAGAAGTCCACAGTCTCTTGCCAGCTTCTATTCAGCCCACAGTGACTCTGAGGTGAGATACATCTGCTCACACTGGTAGTGAGTGAGTGTGGACTCCCCATGAACACATCCCAACTTGGGTGACAGTCTGTCCCTTCCAGCTTAGCCCCTGAAGACTGGACTATGGACAAGTTTCTTCTAGACTTTTTACAATGGAGTTCTTGGTTCAGTTTATCTGCAAAAGGAAGGAAGGGAGAGGGGCTTGCCAGAGGGAAAGTGAGAGGCACCAGGAAGAACAAGCTTCACTCTACAATGGTTGGGCAGTACACGGCAGCTTCTAGCATATTCTGAGAAGTGGCCCTCCATCAAGAGAAAAGTGTGTCCACGTGTCTATCTGCAAATGGGAAATTGCTGCTTTGGTTAAAGCCACTTTTTTGCAAGTGGTCCTATTCCTCGTTTTCCAGTGTGCCCAGAACATTTTCACCAATGTTACATGGCTGCCACCTTTTTCATCTTGCCTCAAACCCTGCCATTTCCGAGATCCTATCCCCACTGAGAGTCCCATCAGCCCCACCTGCCTTTATCTTGTGCTCTTCTTGCCTGCCAGATATGGTGTTGATTGCTCCCACACAGATAAGGATGGCCTGTCCTGCTCCCTGAGTTCCTACATGGCCACCTAGTTCTTGCAAACTGGTGACTATGGATGTTTGCTCCTGGCTCACATCTACTGCATCCATCTGTGGTACTCCACTGTGCTGACTCTCCCCTCCTCTGAAGAGGAGGAGGATCCAGGTTGTGGTCCATCCTGCAGTCCTGTAGATGTGGATGAAAGAAACAGGCTCTTACCCAGGTCTAGTCGTTGTCCATGTCCAGGTGTTTAGCTCCCAGGATGGAGCCACAGTCTGTAGGAGAAGCTTGCCATGACAGATGCCACCAAGTAGGCACCTTAAAACAGAGATGAGGCCCATGCCTCAGAGGCCTCAGGGTCTTCCTTGGCTCCAGATTGGTCTTCCATTGTGGCCACCAGGCTTAGGGTAGCCACTAACCCAATGATGAGACATGACACCAACAGCAGGACTCCACCTGCTCAGATCCAAGAAAGAGATGTGAGTCCATTCCTACACAGTTGAGGTACTGTGCACCTTGTCTGCCTCCTGACCCACCATGGGAAGTTGTCACTCATTATTTGAAACCTCAGGGGAATGCACCTTACCCAGCATCACTGTGGTATTGCTGACTCATACAGGTGGGCCTCAGTTTATCTGTGGCCTTAGTGTATTACAGTATCCTATGATCTATGGACAGAACACAACAGAGACTCAAAGTGGTCCCATGCCATGCAACATCAGCACTCAAGATCCATGTCTATAACTTTAGGGAGATCAGAACATGGGTGGCCAGCAGAGTTTTGGTTTGAGAGACTCAAAAAGGTGCTTTATATCACAATTTTACTGGGTTATTTAAAGGCTTCTGTTTCTATTTACCACAAATCTGAGGCTATATTGTCCATGTGACAGTCCAACACACTCCACAAGAGAGAACAGTCGACTTACAAGGGCCATCTATTGGCAGACACAGTCCTTCAAGGTGACCACTTGGCAACCTCAATCTTCAACCACACATGTGTGCTAATTCAACATTTCACAGCTAGTCAGTTCCTTCCTTCTAATCAAATAATTAAAATATTTTTGCTCTTCAAGGTTCCAAAGTCGATCTTCACTAAAAGCCATTAATATTTTTCTGTTCTGTTATTTTCAAATTCTGTATTTACTCTACTCTTCTGTCTCCTGTCAATATTTCTTTTGTTATGATAGCCTATATTCTTTTTTTTTTTCCTTTTGGTCCTAAAACAAGCTTTGAACTTAAGAACCTTCGAAGTGTTTTCTGCAGGTGGAATGAGCCTGTCAATCATGCACTTGTGGGTGGATATGTGCCTCCCCATGTTTTAATTCTTCGGGATGATTGTTTGTGAGCAGGGTCTTTTGTTTCTTCAGGGTTGGTCTAGTCTAAAGCATCCATTCTTCACAGAAAACGATAATCTTCAAATAGCATAATCGTCACCATAGCAACCCAAGGCAACATCGCAGATAGGATTAGGGCTTCAAGAGCCTGGATCTGCATCCTTCACCGGTTCTTTACACACCAGGAACCTCTGCTGACTGCACTCCACAGCCCTGCATGTCAAGAGCCACATGAGGGTGGCTGAGTGGCTCCCAAGCTGAGCACAAGAAGTTGGGAGTGTGCTTGCAAAGTCTGAGCCTGTGGGATGCTCATAAGCATGTATGCACACACATACACATCCATATACAGGGAGTGAGCACCACACACACACACACACACACACACACACACACTCACACCTACTGAGCCAAGATGGCTGGAGTCATAAACAGCACTCCAGATCCTTCTGAGTTAACCTGACCAGCAAATATGTGTAAGAAGTAATGTGGGGATGGGTGGGTTTCCAAAGAGAGACAGAAGAGATCTTCAACTGCGACAGTTCTGTGCTGTGGAACTGCCTTTATCAGTGCAAATACTAAGAACTGGGAGACAGCCGCACAAGCATGAGGACCTGAATTCTGATCTTCAGTATTACTGTAGGAAACCAGAGAGATAGGCATAACTACACACACACACACACACACACACACACACACACACACACACACACACACACGCATGCACACATCCACATGCACACACACACACACACAAGACCATGCGTGCGCACACACATATACACACATGCATGCTTGCACACACACATGTGCTCACATGTACACACACATGTACACACACATACACACACACACATACACACACACACACGTCCTTCCAGTTCTAAGGAGGTAGAATCTGGAAGATCCTTGAGGCTTGCTGACGAGTCACTCTGATCTAGTTGGTGACCTCCAAGTTCAGTGAGAGACTCCGCTTTAATGTGGAGAGCAATCCAGGAACACATGACATGAGTCTCTGGTCTCCACATTGATGTTTACACACATTCACTTGTACATCTACCCACACAAAAGTGCATATGCACACATTAACAATCACACGCACACACTCACATGTTTAAAGAGTCCAGTAGCTCGGGACTAGGCTTTTTGGTGACCTATTTTTGTCCTTGCTGCTGTTTGTCTTCTTAACACTCTATAAATCCAGCCAGGATAAGGGAGACACCGACCTGTGCTTTTGTTCCAAATAAAGGGCTTGGTGTATCCCTAAGCACGTGAAAGAAACACAGGCAGTTTGTGAACAACATCCTGGGGCACGGATGCCTCTGAAGCACTCAGACGTTCTGGGGACTCTGTCTTCCGAAATCCACAGTGTGTTTTCTGAAGCAAACTGTCTGCTTGTTCTGCAGATTGCAATACTGAAGCTCAGGAGCTCCCCGAGGCCTCCAGACAGCATGACCAGGGAGAAGAGAGCACCTTAGATGCCCTAACTGATACCCAGATGTCAGCCTCGACAAAAGGCAAAATGGCCTGGCACACCCATCTGGCACAAAACAGTAGTTTTTATATTCCTAATTGCACATACGTACTTCCTGAGGTCCCCGAAGCTCACTTCTTCAAGGAGATACAATCTTTCTCACCCATCTAGCATAGCGTTTACCCCAGCTTCCCGATACCTGGGCTCAGTCATGTACAGGACTTTTAGTAACTTTCCAAACCTAAGACCAACTAGAAAGCGCCCAAGCAAGCAGATGTCAGCTCCCAGCTAGGGAAGATGGGCCGAGCGCTTCCCACTTATCCGTGATTCACTTATGAGCTGTAAATGAACCTTATGCTGAAAATGGGCCACAATAATTTATTTCTTAAGTTGGGACCGAGTGGCACTGGTCAGGCAGGCTTCCTTGCTGCTGCTTGCTCAGCCATTGCTGGCAACTGATTTTTTTTCCTGCTCCTCACATAATTCAAAGACTATAATCAGGTTTTTCCCCAACACAGGAATCCCCACAGACTTTAAAACATGCAAAATAAAAATAAATTAATTACTCCATCAGCGTTTTATGGTGCATTCATAATTTTTACTTAAACATTTAATCTCATAAAGCAAATTTTCCGTGCAGAGAACACTTGATTTTATCAGAAGAAATTGCTGTCTTTACATAAAAGAAAACACAAGCCATGGATCCCCGGGGTTGATGTGAAGAGGGAGAGAGGAAGAGCTCCCAACCACTCACTCTGCCATGATTCCCACAGAGACTCTCCATGCAACCACAGTGTTCAGTTCCCCCTGGGGCAGGGGACAGCACAAAGGCACAGTCCCCAGAGGGAGCCTCAAGAAGGTGCCCCCTTAAAGGGACAGGTGCTAGACCCAGGAAGGACCTAGGAGGCCAAGAGTCCAGGCTAGCTCTGACCATGACCTTCTTGTCTGCTCTCACACTACTCCTTGAGGTTCTATTCTTTCTGTGTGCACATGGGCATGTGTTCATATGTTCATGTGTGTGCAGATGCACATGGAGGTCGAAGGTCAACTCTACCATTCCCCAGATGCTTTCCACCTTGGCTTTGTTTTGTTTTTGAGGCAGATTCTCTCACTGGTCCAGAGCTTGCCAAGTAGGCTGAACTATCTGGCCAGGAGCCCCAAACAGCTTCCTATCTCTGCCCTCCTAGTGCTAAGATTGCAGGGTCAGGTCACTATGGGTGGCCATGTCTCTATGACTTCTTCTCTTAACTGCCCTTCTTAATTCCTTGACAATTTCATACATGCATATGATGTACTTCAGCCATTTTTTTCACCTCTCAGGACCCTCTCCTGGGTGTTTCCTTCCTCCTCCTGCTGGAAACGCTCATTATCCCAGCAGGCCCTCCTCCTCTCGTGGGCTTGCTTCTGTGAGCGGGTGGTCCACTGAGCCTAAGCCTAAGTGCTCACATGAGCACAGCTCAGGGGTGGTTGACCGCACCATGGCACATTCAGATGTCTCACACGATTTCTGGGGAACTGAACTGAGCCATCTCCCTAGACTGATCCTGCTATCTTAATGTAAATCACCATTACTACCTTGTTCTCTGCTGAGCCAATCCTAGGGGGAGGCAGACTGCCCATGCAGATCAGATGTTTTGACCCTGAGGGAAGGAAATAGGGCAACTGGCATCATGGGAGTGGACAGGATTAATCATGTGTGCCCACTTTTTTTTTTCACTCCTGTTTTCCCCAAAGGCAGCACAGAAGCGCATTGATTAGCACAGAGAACTGTCTCTGCACCACAAACACTCAATTATTCCAATGTTTACTATGGCGAAAACAGCAAAAGAGCATGTGCATTTAACAGGCACATTCTACAAGGGCCAGAAACAAGGCTTTCATGGATCCATGCATGCGGGTGGACTGTGGCCACTCAGCCTACACCTTCGGTGCATCCATGCATCTGGGTGGACTGTGGCCACTCAGCTCACGTCACTGTAGCCACTCAGCCCAAGGTTTTGGTGCTCCCTCCCCTTCAAACTTCTCTCTCCAGTGCTGTGGTCTTCTGTCCAGTTTGTCTTTGTATTAATACTGTTGGTGTTTGAGACAGGACCTATAATAGCCTGGCCTTGAACCCACGATCATTCTGCTTCAACCTCCTGGGAGCTGCGGTTATATCTGTGTATTGCATGCCCAGCTTCATGTAATCATCTTGTTTGTTTGTTTGTTTGTTTGTTTGTTTTTAAAGATGTATTTATTTATTATGTATACAGTGTTCTGCCTGCGTGACATAGGGCATTAAATCACATTGCAGATGGTTGTGAGCCACCATGTGGTTGCTGGGAATTGAACTCAGGACCTTTGGAAGAACAGCCAGTGCTCTTAACCTCTGAGCCATCTCTCCAGCCCCATCATGTAATCATCTTAAGTGCAGCTTTGTGGTATCTCTTCCTTATCTCCAAGGTGGGCAGTCCCCCCACCCCCCGCTTGGGTCAGAACAAAGGGACTCAGTACTGAGGTCCCAAATCTTCACGTTCAGAGTTCTCTTTCCTGTGGCTGTCCTGGAGAAGTGTCTGCACAAATAGCTGGCTAAGAGGCTCCTTATCCCACCCCCACCCTCTGCTCCAAGGCTCGTGCATTTTTTAAATTTCTTCACCAGAAAATGTTGAGTAGCTTCAACCAAGGAACATGCGTTAGCTGGTGCATAGACCTGAGCAGGTTCTGAGAAGACACAGCCTTCGTCTCCCTTTAGCCTTTGACCTTTGCATCATCAGAGAATCTACTCAGGGGACCTCCTCGGACACAAACCTGGAGTCCCCGGAGAGCAGAACTCAGAAGACAGTGATGCCTGTGGCAGCAAACACAAGTGTGTACATACCAGGCCAGTCTCTTCTCCCAGAGCCACTGATGTGAGAAGCCAGGAGCTTCTCCTGCATCTCCAGTAAGCAGAATCCATTGGCGGCTGTGTGGGCAAAGCCAGCTGATCACTTAGAGCTCAGCCTTGCCACTCTGGTTGTCAGCCACACAGCAGAGACTTGCGTGGCCTCCGGGGCCAAAGCTCCATGTCCACCAAGCACTGCCTTCCGGAATCCACAGGAAGAGTAGAGAGGTCCAGAGACATCCTCATCACTGTGCCTGCAGATTCCAGCACGGGGAAAAACAAATAGGATAAATCAATATTTTTCTGGTGAAGGAATTAAAAATGTACATCTAGGGAGTTTTTTCTGAGCAAAGCAGTCCTCCCATCAACGCCACTGCTGTTGGCCGCCTGTTGGAGCCATATGGGCAGTTTTCCAAACACACAGAAATGCTCAGGCCGCAGTCTGCAGCAATGAGAGCCGCTATGGGTGGAGTCTGGATCCTACTCCTGTTTTAACACTCTGGACATAGTCCACGCAGAATTTTAGCCATCTCCCTTTCAATCTACATAGTGTGGCATCTCTAGCCAGGGTGGTAGGTATGCTCCCAAGAGAGCTCCGATCTTAGCCATTCTGATGGGTGTAAGATGGAATCTCAGAGTTGTTTTGATTTGCATTTCCCTGATGACTAAGGAGGTTGAGCATTTCTTCAAGTGTTTCTCAGCCATTTGATATTCTTCTGTTGAGAATTCTGTTTAGTTCCAAGCCCCATTTCTCAATTGGGTTATTTGGTTTGGTGGTGTTTAATTTCTTGAGTTCTTTATATATTTTGGATATTAGACCTTTGTCAGATGTAGGGTTGGTGAAGATCTTTTCCCAGTCTGTCGGCTGTTGCTTTGTTCTCTTGACAGTGTCTCCAGCCTTACAGAAGCTTCTCAGCCTCATGAGGTCCCATCAGGAACAGTCATAGGGGAGGGGAATAAGGGGAAAATGGGAGGGAGGGGAGAATGGGAGGATACAAGGGATGGGATAACCATAGAGATGTAACAAGAATAAATTAATTTTAAAAAAAGAGAGAGCGCCGACACCGCCTCCTCAGTCTCCCCCTGACATAACCCTGTCTATACCTACAGACACTTGCATGAGGCTCTGTCTTCTTGGCACCTGTCATGGATGTTATTAACTGCCAGGAGAGACCATGAACCGAAGCCACCTAGACACGGCACTCCCTGTTAAGGCCATTGTGGCCCCCCACAGTGCTCAGAACTGAATTAAATCCTTGGGGTTTTGTTGTCAGGGTTGTAGCTTCTAGTCCCAGGGAGCACGCTGGCTTACCAGGTGGCAGCTGGCTCTGAGATGATGATACACACACACTTCCTTATTACTTTCCCCACATGCCATCCACGCTCTGTTCTCACCTTGACACGAACGCTTCCTCTAGCTGGAAAGTTTTTCTTTCCACCTTCCTTGCACAGCTTCTTCTCATATTGCTTCTGAGGGCATCTGGCTTGCTGGCATCCTGGGCTGTCATCCTGCTGGGTCTCTCTCTCTCTCTCTCTCTCTCTCTCTCTCTCTCTCTCTCTCTCT
>OU015742.1:58936127-58954368 GCA_907169655.1 Acomys percivali | reverse complement strand
TCTCTCTCTCTCTCTCTCTCTCTCTCTCTCTCTCTCTCTCTCTCTCTGTCTCTCTCTCTCTCTCTCTTTCTCTCTCTCTCTGGGGCATTGTCATGGTTTTGCTTAGTGCCTCTTTCCCAAGCTTGGTTTTTAAGTAAAGATTTTATCTGGGTCCCAGGTGACTCCAGTCCTGCCTGGGAGTCACTAGGTCTAAACACCATGGTACATCAGCTTCTAGGTCAATCTGTGGTATCTGCTACATGGGGAGGCTCTGGGTGCTAAAGGGTTGTATACTTTCATAACATAAATTAATGTTAATTTGTGCTAAGAAAATATAGATAACCCTGAAAAGATGCTGATAAAGGCCAAGTCCCCATTTGAAGGTCTGAGTGGTGGAGCAACAAACCATGATTTTATGTTTCTTTGGGGATAAACATAATAACATTTCTGTAATGAAGCAGCCCCCACCTTCCAGTGCCTGCGAGAAAAGGCATTCTCTTGAGACACCCAGAAAGTTCTTGGTGAGATCTGCCTAGTTCACAGAATGCAGTGCTTTGCGGGGGCAGGGGATACAAATGCTGAACTATTTCTTCACCTCACATCGTCCAGGGCAAGCGACAACACAGACAACTCACCTTCCCTCTAAGCAACCATGAATGGACTTGAGGAGTGCCCGGTCCATCTGAGCCATGTGAACACTTGAGCTAAAGCCACTCGACCAGCAGAAGCGAGAGCCAGGTGAACAGCAAGCAGCTGAACGCCTACTCACAGGTGTCCCTCGAGGGCAGCAGGACAGTTCTTCGTGGAAGTGCTGGGGAGGTGGGCAGTCCTGCTCCGGTGTGCCCTGCCATTCCTGAGAGGACCACGAAACAAGTCCACGATCCCATAGGGACTCCAAAGAGTAGGAAGTTTCCATGTTGGCAAGTGATACTGCTTCTTCATTGTGTCAGTTCCGTGAGATACAGACCAGGAAGCCCTGCTTACTTTTGAGGGGTGGTGCTGAGGCAGGAGAATCACAAGTTTAAGGCCTATCTGGGCTAAAGAATGAATTCAGGTCTAACCTGGGCAACTAATCGAGATTCCCATCTCAAGATGAAAAAAAAAAGAGGAGGCTGGGGCTGTAGCTGTAGCAGAGTGATAGAATTCTCTGGCCACTTGTGTCTGAGTTAATTCTCAGCCACACCCCACCCCCAAAGTATGAGGTGCCTTATATAGAATACAGTGTACAAACACTGACACAAGGAAGCCCCAGGCCACACTGCTGCACCACCCCAGACAGGACCAGAGTTCTCCCACTCCCCGCAAATGCTGCCGTGACACTGCAGGTCAAGCCGAAAGCGGATGGATGCATGCACTCTCATGGCTGCTCTGTTTTATTCCAGGGTGTCTGGCTTTCCTCATTTCACGGCGTGTGGCTTTTGACAAAGGTAATTGATGCTTTGTGGGTTTTTGGTTTTGATGCTGTCCTGTGGAGTTGGTGAGAATAAGAGGGGCAGCGAGCAAACACCTGCAGTCAGAGGGAAAGAGAGTTCCAGAAGAAAGAAGTTGGGGGATGAGATCAAACCCCGCAACGTTTGTGGACCAGGCCACACATCCCAGCATGGAAAGTCACAGGAATCAGCCTGAACACAGGAGTTCTGGCAGTGCTGGACAGGCTATGGCAAACTCTCCCGTGACTTCAACTGGTAGAATGTCACGTTAGAATGACGAGACGTGCCGATGGAAGCCCTCAGCATGTGCCTTCCGGTCCCGTCTAGTAGATTCAATTGAGCTCAGGAGCCCTGGGGCCACTCTGGTAGAGACCTCACACTGGAGCTTGGGGTACCCCCAGTGCCAAGGCCACCATGTGCTCCCCTCCCCGTTGGGATTCTTCTGTTGCTTCTGGTGGTGAAGGCTGAATGTCCCAAGGGCAGACAAGGATCCACATTCTTGTTTGCAGCAGAGCAAAGCCTGACCCCAAAATGACCCATCTCTGCTCAGTAGGATCCGACACATCTGTTTTTTTGTTTATTTTTTATCCTTTGGGCCTCACCGCACAGAGCTAGCCATCAGCCGGAAGAGGTGGTAGCACACAGTGCCCACAGGACAGTGAGGTGTGGCATGCCGAATGAAGGAGAGTTCTGAGCTGGCCATTCTCCAGTTCCCACCACCCAAGGCTGTGGGTTGCTTGGTAACAGTGTTCACGGTTGCATTAAGAGGTGCGTCCTGAAAAGAGGACTGCTTAAAACCTGACAGCAATTACAGGGAAAGCGGGGTTTCTTTCATCTCAGAAACCAATACACAAATGGGTCTTTCCCAATTCAGTTAGTATTTTATTATTATTTAAATCGGTTCCCACCGTACTGGAAGCCTGGCTTTGTGTCAACACTGTTAGTTAGAGGCCTGCAGCCTCTTCTGAGAATGAATGGAGAGATCTAGCTGGCTTTTGACATGCTCTTAGCCTCAGAGTGTGTGATGAGCAGGAAAGAGGGATTTCTGCACCTGAGGCCCCGCCCAGCTGTGTGCCTGCCTTGTTCCTTGGGCCACTGGCGGCCTGAAGTCTCTCTCTTTCAGCTGCTGGTGAACAGAGCAGACAGGAACCTTCAGCTTAATTGACTCATGATTGTCATGTACGAAAATGTGAGTCCTTAAGGTTGGCAACACTGTGCAGGCTGTTTGTTTCTAGAGAGTCCAGGAAGTGTGAGGCCCATAGGGAATTCTCTAGAAATTATTTCGTTGTTTCCTGACAGCGTGATCTTTATCCGTACAACTCGGTCACGAGTTTGGCTGCCTGCAGCCTGTGAAATGGAATGTGTTGATAACACAGCCAAGCTTGCAGGAAGGACCTGAGCACATCCAGCTTATCCAAATTCTCTGTCCCATCCCCATATACCTCTATGTGTAAGTCCATCCACAGATGCGTGGAGCCAGCTTTATGCTCGACACAAACGCTTGGCAGCACCCCGTGCCCTAGCAGGATCCTCACCATCATTCTTCCTGACCTTGTGGACCAGAGGGTGCACTCTGCAGTGTAGGGTGCTCAGCAGGACCCTGCAGACATCACAGCAGGTCATAGGAAAAGGTGACATCAAATCGCCCAACTGACTGTCGGTGAGACCTGTGTTCAGAAGCCCCCGTAAAGTTGGTTTGGACAAAAGGACCAAGCTTAATACTTGTGGGACAACATCCAACCAGCTGACTCATCCAACTGGAACCCAAAAAGATGAGAGAGAACGCAATTTAAAAAACAACAGAGAGAGAGGCGGGGCAGAAATGATGGTTATGATGTGCCCAAAATGGGAGGGGGTAACCAATGGGTTCAAGATGTTCCGTGAGCTTCAGCCAGAGCACCACAACTTTACTTACTGCAGTACTAAAGGTCGAAGGTGACAGTGGCACTTTAGAGATGGTCAGCAAAAGAAAGTGCATGCCTAGAACTCAACAGGTGGCGCCCACCTTTTAGGACTCAACAACAGTGCAAACAGCGGTGTACACAGGAGGAGAGTCCTTTTGTCTTATTTCTTTACTTATTGTTGTTGCGGTTTGAGACAAGGTCTTGCTATGTAGCCCAGGCTAGCTTTAAGCTCAGAGCGATCCTCCAGCCTCAGCTCCTGGCAGCTGGTTAAACAGATGCAAGCCACCATGAATAGCTGGAAAAGGTGTTTTAAGGACTGGTGGCACCTGTGCTGGAAAGGGATGGAAGAAGGCTTGTTGGAGAATTCCATATCCAGCAGAAAAGTATTCAAAATAAGGACTGCCTGGGGTGACCCGAGGAGGAGCTGATCTCTCACGCTCAGAACTGTGTGTGACTATTTAAGGAAGCTCTCCTAGGTGAGAAGTGAGAGAGGGTAGAACCCTAGGCCTGAGCAAATGGGCCACAGCCATCTGAACTGGAGACTATTGGACAAAGATAACCTCTCTGCCTTTCCTGATGATGAGCAGATGATTTGCACACCTCAGGGGCTCTAAGGACAAGAGGGGAGAGCCAAACGCAGGCTTAATTCTTGAATTGTGTGTCCGCAGGAAATGGCCCATGGTACGTCGTGATGAACACCCTGTGAAGGGCTCTGGCAGGCCCCGCCCTTCTCCCCCATTCCCCTGTCTTGCTAAACAAAAAACAAAAAAAAACAAAAAACACTAGATTACATTCCTAAATCTGGCCACCAAGGTCTATTTTCCTATTTGGCTACTTCCTCCTCCTGAGGCTGACTGCGAAGGTCCAGTTGTCAAAGTACTGAAGCTCAGCAATCAACAGCTCCCTCTGCCTCCCCTAATTAACATGGTCAATCAAAACAAAGCAATTCATGCTAACACAGAGTTTTTCTTTCGCCTTTATAAACTGCCACTTGTTTATGGTCATGTCCTCTGTCTCCCCAAAGTCCTCTGCCCCTCCAAGCACATATCCCTTCCTCCTGTCTCTTGATCATATTTCCTTCTCTCTTGTCCTCTAGGTCCTGCCTTTGTCCCTTATTCATTGACCTTTGTCCCTCTGGGGGCAAATAAATCCCATTTGGGCTGAGAGTTTGGTCTTGGGGCATCTTGTGCCGATGCTGGTCCTTTCCATGGTGTGCACAGGATACAGCACGTGGTAAGTCAAGACGAGATGCATGGGAAAACAGAAGACAAAGCCCTGAGCTATAGGCAAGGCCCAGTGGGTCAGAAAAAGCCAATAATTAAGCAAGACAAGACTCAGTCAGTGATAATGGCCGGGGAGGACTAACCTTGCAGGCAACAGGAAATGAGTTCAAAACCAAGAAAAGGAAAGAAAAGCAGGGGGTGATGGTGTATGCTTGTAATCCCAGGTCCAGGAAGAAAGAACCACCGGGCAAACGCCAGGCATTCAGTGTGTTCCTGCTCAGTCTTGTGGTGAGTTCCAAGCCAATGAGATACCCTGTCACCACTTTCTCCCTCTGCCCTTCCCATCACCATCCCCCTCCCCAACCCAGTCTCATCCCTCCATCCACCCCCATGTCCAATCTATTTCCTCTGCTCACTGAGATTCAAAAGTCCCCACTTGGACTCTCCTTGTTACTTAGCTTCTTTGGGTCTGTGGATTGGAGCATGACTATCCTGTACTTTATGGCTAATTTCCACTTAAAAGTGGGTACATACCATGTTTGTCTTTCTGGGTCTGGGTTACCTCACTCTGGATGATCTTTTCTAGTTACATCCATTCTTTCATTGTGGAACATCTAGGTTGGTTCCAGTTTCTGGCTGCTATCAATAAGGCTGCTACAAACATAAAAAAATGTTCTTATGATATGGTGGAGCTTCTTTGGGGTATATGCCCAGGAGTGGTATAGCTGAGTCTTGAGGTAGATTTATTGCCAATTTTATGAAAAAACACCAAATCAATTTCCAAAGTGACTATACAAAAGTGACTCCCACCAGCAATGGAGGGGTGCTCCCCTTCCTCCATATCCTCGCCAGCATGAGCTATCACTTGAGTTTTTGATCTTAGCCATTTTGATGGGTGTAAAATGGAATTTCAGAGTTGTTTTGATTTTCATTTCCCTGATAGCTAAGGATGTTGAACATTCTTTAAGTATTTCTCAGCCATTAAAGAGTCTTCTGTCAAGAGTTCTCTGTTTGGATCTGTACCACATTTTTTAATTGAGTTCATATCTAGCTTCTTGTGTTCCTTATATATTTTGGATATCAGCCATCTGTCAGATGTTGGGTTGATGAAAAACATTTCCCATTCTGTAGGCTGCTGTTTTGTCCTCTTGACATTGTCCTTTGCCTTAGATAATATTTTCAGTTTCATGAGATCCCATTTATTAATTGTTGATATTAGGGCCTGAGCTGTTGGTGTTCTGTTCAGAAAGTTGTCTCCTGTGCCAATGAGTTCAAGGCTATTCTAATCTTCTATCAGACTTAGTGTGTCTGGCTTATGTTGAAGTCTTTAATCCACTTGGACTTGAGTTTTGTGCAGAGTAATAAATGCACATCTATTTGCATTCTTTTACATGAAGACATCCAGTTAGACAAGCACCATTTGTTGAAGATGCTTTATTTATTTATTTATTTATTTATTTATTTATTTATTTATTTATTTCCAGTGTATGGTTTTGGGTTCTTTGCAAAAATCACGTGGTGGCAGATGTGTGTGAGGGTTTCTTTCTGAGTCTTCAATTCAATTCTGTTGATCAATCTGTCTGTTTTCATGCCAATACCATCCAGTTTTTACTTCTACTGCTCTGTAGTATAGCATGAAATCTAAAATTGTGATACTTCCAGAAGTTCCTTTATTGTACAGGATTGTTTTTAGCTATCCTGGGTTTTTGTTTGTTTGTTAATTTTTCCATACAAAGTTAAGTATTATTATTTCAATGTCTGTAAAGAATTGTGCTGATATTTTGATGAGAATTGTGTTGATTCTGTTGATTGATTTTAGGTAAGATGACCATTTTCTCTGTGTTAATCTTACTAATCCATAGCATGGGAGGTCTTTCCATCTTCTGATTTCTTCTTCAATTTCTTTCTTCAAAGATTTAAAGTTTTTGTCATACAAGTCTTTCACTTGCTTGTTTAGAGTTACACCAAGATACTTTATATTATTTGTGTCTATTGTGAAGTATGTTGTTTCCCTATTTTTTCCTCAGCCTATTTATTGGGAGAGACAACTAGACTGGGGGAGTGGGGCATCTCTGGGATAAGCTAGAAACCTAGGACAATGGAAATTCCCAGGAATCTATGAGGGTGACTCTAGCTAAGACTCCTAGCAATGGGGGATATGGAGCCTGAACTGTAATCAGGCAAGACTTCCAATGGAGAGACTGGGATATCAACACAGCCTTAGACAAAACCTTAGACCCACAATTTGTCCTGCCTACAAGATATGTGGGGGGGGGGGGGTAAAAGATGGAGCAAAATTTGTGGGAAGGGCCAAGCAATGACTGACCCAGTTTGAGACCCATGGCATGAGAGAGAGCCCATCCATAACACTATTAATGATGTTCTGCTATACTTGCAGACAGGAGCCTAGCATAACTGTCATCAGAGAAGCTTCATCCAGCAACTGATGGAAACTGATGCAGAGACCCACAGGCGAACATTAATTAAGTAGTGCTTGGAGAATCCTGTGAAAGAGGGGAGAACAAGCCTGAAGGAACCAGAGGGGTCGAGGATACCACAAGAAATCTACAAAATCAACTAACCTGGGCCCATGGAGGCTCACAAAAACTGAACCACCAACAGAGAGCATGCATAGGATGAACCTAGGCCCTTTGCACATATGTAACAGTTGTGCAGCTGGGTCTTCATGAGGCACTCGTAAAGTGGAAGAATGGGTCTGGCTCTGGCTCTGTTGCCTAACTTTGGATTCCTTTCCCCTAACTGGGCTGCCTGGCCAGCCTCAATAGGAGAAGATGCTCCTAGTCTTTACTGCAACTTAATATACCAATGTGATTGATATCCATGGGAGACGTCCTCTTTTCCGAAGAGAAGGGGAGGAGTAGGTGTGAGGAGGAGGTAGGGAGAGTTGAGAGAGAGTATTATTGGGATGTAAAGCAAATAATTTTAAAAGTCATTAATATTAAGAATAAATTCTTCTACGATTTTACTTAAACAGTGAGTAAAACCTGATTACTGAAGAATATTTAATTTTTAAAACCTCAAAAAAATATGGGTAGTTCCTGAGGAACATCATCTTCAGTCATTCTTCAACCTATACACACAAGTGCAAACATGTTCACACACACATACAAAAACAAAAACAAAAAAATAGCTGTAAGGGCATAAAGGAAAGGTGAGCAATAACAGACAGAGAAATAAAAAGTAAAATGAGATGGAATAGTCAAACTCAAACATATCTAGGCTGCCGGCCTCGCCAGGTGGCCAGCTCTGAGCACCAACTTGGCGGATCTGGAGTCACCTGGGAGACATTCACTGAGCTTCCTGTGAGGTGCTCTCTAGATTAGGTTGGCCTCTATCTATGCTTGTAGAGGATTATCTTGGCTAGGCTAGTTGGGGCAGGAAGTCCCACCATAAAAGCATGTTGCTCTTTCCCATCGGCTGGCATTCTGTACTGTATAAAAAGGGGAAAGTGAGTACCAGGATTCCTCTCTCTAGGATACAATGTAACTATCTGCCTCACCTGCCTGCTGATAGACCTCCTCATCAATGGGCTGTTCCCATTGCTTCAGCTATGAAGCAAAATACACCATTTCTCCATTCAGTTGCTTTGGTTGTGGAACTTTGTCATAGCAACAGGAAAAATAATTAAGACACTGCGCAGTGGCATCTCCTCGGGAGGGTGTGGGCTTTGTGGGAGGGCAGCCTAAGGCAACAATGAGAAAGGGGAGGAAGCTGAAGCCAGGTTTGTGCCAGTGACCACATCCAAGGACTCCAGGCCTGTTGCTTGGTAACAGGCACCCATTCCTGGTCCAGGGGAAATGTGAGCCAGCTTGACTGATGCTGCCTCAGCACGTTACCTCTTAGCAGTCTCATGGGGAATAATTTACTCTCATTTACGTATCTGATTCAGTGGCTTGCAATAGCTCTGCAGCTGTGCAGCCACTGCCAGAGTAGCACATCCCCCAGAAAGGACCCACCTAACATCCTACAGTCACTCTTCCCCACACCTTCAAGTCCTCCTGGGAAGAAAACCAGAACTCACAATTTCTGTGTACATGTTTGAGGAGCAGCAAGTCACACCTGTTTCTTGATCCCAGCTAACAATCGCTGCCATTTCAAAACAGGAACCACGTGCCATCTTCATGCTGGGCCTGCGTGTGTCCCAAGGCTCCACACATTGCAGCTTAGGGTAAGGCTGGACCTGCCCCTGCATGTCCTTCCCATCCTTTCCAGGACACTCACCATCCTGAACAAGGTGACGCCTGTGAATCTCCCAGGAACTTTGAGGAGTCTAGTTTGTATGAACCTCACCACGAACCATGGGGTTCAGAAAAGTATTTCTCTGTGCAAGTACTTGAATGAAATGTTTTAAATTCGAATAGTTCGAATGGTACTGTTTTAGGTTGTTCTGACTGTCCACTCTGGTGTCCCCTTCAACAAGGAGGCCACCATGCCACCCAAGGAAGGGTTTCTGCTTCCATGACCCACATCAGTTCACTGAGAATTATACTGAGAAGTTATGTCATGAAGCAAACACCTGCCACAGTGCCAGATAACCAAATACAAGGAGCCAGCTCGGGAAGAACTTCCTAACTCTTGAAGTTCTTTAAAGTGAACTTGATCAAAGATTCCCCAAGTTACAGAAAGATCCAAATTTTCCCTTTGACATTAATAAGAACACTTCATGATCTAAAAGGAAAATTTCCATTCACAGAGAACTAATTTCTGATCAGTGTTTGTATTACAGGGTTCTCTAGAGGAGCAGAACCAGGAGAAATGAGCTTGTGTATGGCACCAGGTTGGGGGGGAGCGGTTATTAGATAGGCTTCCACAATATGGGATGTGTAGCCCAGGGCCCATCTGCATGCTGTAGAGAAAGAACTATGAGGTTGGATGTCTCAGTATTCTCAATCTGGTTCTAAAGGGTTTCCGGAGAGCTGCTAGTCTTCAGTCCATGCTGGGAGCTGGCAGAAGCTGGCTCTGAAGTCGTCAACTCTCACCAGGAAGAAGTGAAGGCAGACAGGCAGCAGCTTTGCCCTCCATCTCTTCCTGTCTGGGCTGCCAGAAGATGGTACCATGTGAAAAAAAATTGGCTCAGAACCACCAAGACCTGGTTCTCCGCACAAGGAAGACTTATTTGCTCCAGAAGGACAAGGGCAGGGAATAAGAAACAAAGACAGAAAATAGAGGATGAGGGAGAAGGGGAATGGATCAAGGGAGAGGAAGGAAAGGTATTTGTCCCAGAGGACAAAGGTCTGCCTATGGATAGAGAGGAGACAGTTTATAAAGGGGCAAGAGAAACCCTGTGTTAGGATGAGTCGCTGTGTTTTGGTTGGGGAATATTAATTAGGTGAGCCAAAGGGGCTTTTGATTGCTGGACTTCAATACTTTGACAGCTGGACCTTGGAGGAGAAAGTGGAGGAATAAGGGAACAGATTTCAGTGGTGAGCTTTAGAACTGTAGCTTGATGCGTTTTTAGCAAGGGCAAGGCCTGCCAGAGCCATGTCTACCATGCTTGAGCTAGCCAGGGTACCTTCACTATGCTCATGGAGGGTCTACTACCATATTTAACCCAAGAAATATCTCCCCAAATGGGCCTGGACATGTGTCTTTTAGTGGATCCCAGAATCACTCAAGTTGATGACCAAGCTTATCTGTCTGTGGCAGTATTGATAAAATCAACTTGGTGTCATTGTGTAGCCAATGATGCCATCTCTTTCGCCTCTGAAATGATTCAGTTTGTCAAGCAAACACATGGAGCAACAGGCAGAGAACCTGACAGAGTTTCACATCTGTACAGTCCCATCTCAGCAACAACCATTACCTTGCCCATTGTTAGTGTTGATGTGAAATGGTGTTATTTAGTTGTTGCTTTATAATTGACCCGCTCACAGTAGAAGTTACTTGCCTCAACATGAAAGCCTAGTTGGGAGTGGGAGGTCTTATTAGTTAGGGGATTTCTGCTTTCTGTTTTACATCTTTGCTCTGAGTAAATACTCCTTCCCGCTTATGGGCCACTGAGCCTGGTTCCTCTAGAATTATGTTCATTCTCTAAAGGTGGCTCTTTGGTGGTTGTAACGCTTCAGCTTCCATCAAATCACACAGCCTTTCCTAGATGCCAAGACTCATTTCAAAAGTGAAAATGACAAACCTCCCATCCTGGGGTGTCCTCGCAATGGCTGAACAGACAGGGTGGATCATGGGGTGTCCTTGCAATGGCTGAGCAGACAGGGTGGATCATGGGGTGTCCTTGCAATGGCTGAACAGACAGGGTGGATCATGGGGTGTCCTTGCAATGGCTGAGCAAAGAGGGTGAAGACCATCTTCCTCCTTTTATGTCTCTCCATCCTTCCATGCAGGGCCTATCACTCTTTCCTATTTCAGAGAGTAATTATTGGAAACTGCCAGAAATATCCTTGGACCTCACAGCAGTTGCCACTGCCCATCAGTGGGAAAGTGCCTGCAATCACTCTTGCAGGAATGGCTGTGCTCTGAGGTCAGGGGTGGCAAACGCAGTGAAAGCCACTCTCTTTCTCGCCATTAAGACACTTTTTAGATAATTATGTAATTTTCCCAGTATCCCTGGGGATTCACTACAGCTGCCCAATCTCATGAGTGATCTTTGACAATAGAAAATTGTGGGTAATTTGTTTGTTTGGGTGCCGTTTCTATAGTAATCGGAGTAATTTTTAATAAATGGAGAAAGTTGTGCTAGGCATTTTGATCAATAAATAACCTAGCTTTTTCTTTTAAAAAAAAAATGTGCTCACAATAGAGATCTGAAGCAGAAACGAGTGAGCGCGGACCATTGTTGTATGGCTTATCTTGAAGGTGTGATGGCATTTCCATGATCAACACAGTCAGCAACAGACCACACAGATCCCCATTTGTCTATGTGATCCCAAATGTTGTGTGGGGTGGAGTCACTTGAACAAGCAGAGAAAAGCCTGAGACAAAGAGGACACATGCTCACATGGGCTGGGACCCAACACCATGCCCTGCTCTTAGGCCAGCATGGTGGTGTCGGGATGTGCAGGAAAGATGGAGAATATGGAGTGTGCTGCCTTTGATAGGGCCAGAGAAAAAAGAAAAAAAAAACTGGTTTCTGATGTTATCTGGAACAATCAGGGCGTGCTGGATTCTGGAAGCCAACCGTGATGACTGGGATTTGACCAACAGCAAGGGCACCAGGAGGGAGTGTTCTCAGAGTGTCAGGCTGGAGAGATGCCTCTGCGTGCTGTGTGAAGGGACTAGAGTGCAGGAGGCTGTTTCAGGAGCTTACGAGAAAGGGCAGGTGTGTGAGCCAGGCAGGGGCAGCAGTCTGGAGAGGAGAGGTTAGTTAGGAGGGGGAATTCTAGGTGTCGCAGAAGTACCCCTTACAGAGCCTAGAACTTCAAATGTTGGAAGTCCAATGCCCCCTGAGGGAGATGCAGGTAAACACAGCCAATCTAATAACTATTTGGCTATGAGACCAGGAACCTCTGGGAGACTCAGACATGCCTGCCCTCTCCCCGGACACCTCTGTAAGATGAGGGTTTGCAGCTATGGGCTCCAAGACAAGACTGGGGGCCTCCTCTCTTGCTGTTAACCTAGGGCAGCACTGTCAGCTTCAAGCAGTTGATCCACCTCCCTAGCATACCAGGCTCGCAAGGGAGCAGCCAGCGTGGACCTCTCCAAATGTACCTCCATGGCCCTGGTTTTAGTTGAGAATGACAGCTAACACAGGATGTGGCTCTCTACTTTGTTCTGGAAGTGTGTTGTTTCTTTGGTCTGCAGCTCTATACTTTGCTGTGGCTATTCAAACCAACCCAACTAACCAGGCCCCTTAGCTTTCTGTTTGGATGCTTTTGTCTGAGAATTATCCCCAAGTGCCCTCAAGAATCAGTTGCACCAGGAGTCAGAATTTGGTTCACAGATTTCAAAAAATAATCTCCTTGTGGCTTGGTAGCAAATCAAAGTCCTCCTCCCACCAGCAATGCTGGTAAGATGCCAAGGCACATGGCTTGCTTTCTATCAGGTGAAACAAAAGAAACAAGAAGCCTGTGTGTAACCCTCAGGTGCCCCGGGCTTGGAAGAAGCTATTTTCCACTTTGCTCACTTATCCTGAGACTGGTGCTGCCAGTCACACAGAGGGCTGAAGGGATGGCTTCAATGTGCTCAGTGAGCATGCTCAAAGGGTGCAACCACTATTGGTTGGAACTTGTCTTAGGGTTTCTATTGCTGTGATAAAACACCAACACGAAAAAGCAAGTTGGGGAGGAAATGGCTTATTTTACTCAGAGTTCCTTATAACAGTTCAGCATCAAAAGTGTTAAGGGCAGAAACTCAAGCAGGCAGGAACCCGCAGGCAGGATCTGATGCAGAGGCTATGGAGGGGTGCTGCTTACTGGCTTGTTCCCCATGGCTTACTCAGCCTGTTTTCTTATAGAACGCAGGATCATCACTCCAGAGGTGGCATCACACACAATGAACTTGGCCACCCACCATCAATCATAAGTTAAGAAAATGCCTTATAGTTGGATCTTATGGAGGCATTTTTTCAGTTACAGGTCCCTCTTTCAGATGTCTATCTTGTGTCAAGTTAACATAAGTAGCCAAGACAATTGACCTTTTGTCAACCCAACACACAAACGTTAAGCCATAACCTTTCCTTTCTTGTTCATTCCCAGAACACATATTAATATCAATGTCACAACACAAATAATTTTACAAACTTCAATATTTCAAACAGTTTTACAATTCAATCACTTTAAAATCCAGTCTCTTTTAAAAATCCAAAAAAATCTCTTTTAAATGCTAAAAATCCCCCTTTTAATTCTAGTCTCTTAACTGTGTGCTCCTTTAAAATTAAAAAAAAAAAAAAGGTTTAATACTTTCTCTTACTTCAAGAGGAAAGAGCTACAGCACAGTCACAATCTGAACAGAGAAAAATCAAACTTCAACAAGTTAAATAGCTCAGTGTCCAGTATTTGGGATTCACTTATAATCTTCTGGCTTCTTCCAAGTGGCTCAGGTCACATCTCTTGCTCTGGCCCCCCCAATACACAACACATTTCTATGATGGGGCAGGCTCCATTCCGCCACTGCTGCTGCTCCTGGTGGTCATCCCATGGCACTGGTATCTCCAAAACGCTGGCATCTTCTGCTGCAATTGGGCAGCACATTCACCAATAGCAGCTCCCGGGCTCTCTTCCATGGGGTAAAACCTCAACTTTTCTCCAGGACCCTTTCAATCCTGGGGCTTCCATTGCTACTCCAGCTGCACCTTAACCAATAACCTCTCTTGCCTTCTCAGTGCTGAGGCTCAGTTTTTCTGTATAACCTCTTCAAAACGATACTACGTGAGTGACTTATACACTGAGTTTGGCTGCCAGCACTAGGTACAGCCTTGGCTGCTTCTAGTACACTCTCAGAAAACACTTACCAGGAGATTTCGGTGATCATTGCTAACTTCTTAGATCCAGCCAACCAGTATCTGTTGTCCTGGGAAAACAAAGGATTAGCTTTAGTATTTCTGGTCCCTTGCTAATCCTGGGCCATTCTTCGGCTCTGGCTGCCCAGACACCACAGATTCTTCCCACAAAAGACCAGGTAGAGTCTTTGATTCCCTCTGAAGTGTCACAAGCCAGGCCTCCATCATCTGCACTGCTCTTAACATTCTTGTCCTCCAAGCTCACACAGAACAGCTCACTGAGCTCTCAACACTTCATGCCTTTTCCAGCCCAAAGTTCCAAAGTCTTTCCATAATCTTCCCCAAAACATGGTCAGCTCTGTCACAGCAACATCCCACTATCCTGGTACTAACTTGTCTTAGTTGGGGTCTCTATTACTGTGATGAAACACCACAATCAAAGAAAGTTGAGCAAAGGGGCTATTCAGCTCCCAGCTTCCACAGCACTGTTCATCAATGTTGAAAGTCAGGACAGGAACTCACACAGGGCAGGAACCTGGAGGCAGGAACTGATGCAGACATCATGGAGGCGGCACTGCTTACTGGCTTGCTCTTCATGGCTTGCTCAGACTGCTTTCTTATAGAACTCAAGGCCACCAGCCCAGGGATGGTACCACCCACAAAGAGCCAGGCTCTCCACCATTAACCACTAAGAAAATGCTCTACAGGCTATCACACAGCTGGATCACATGGAGACACTTTCTTAGTTGAGGTTCCCTCCTCTCAGATGACTCTAGCTTGTGTCAAGTTGACATGAAATTAGCCAGGACAGAACCTCTGGCTCCAATGCAAACTACAGAAAGGAGAGATGCTGTCATTATACGCAAACAGCAGGAAGAAGGCATCAGGAGGGAAGTGTTGTTGCTCTTGGAGAGCTGCAGGAACAGTCTGATCACCAGGATACATAAGGAATACAGACCCAGGCACCCAGGGATAGCATGGGCTGAGGGACTCAGGAGTCGACACCCCAACCTATGTGTGGAGAAGCTGTGTTCACACACAGGAGCTTGTGGGCTGAGTCCCCAGACAGCTAGGACTTAGTGTCCTGCTTCATCTCAGCCACTGTCCTCTACCACCTGTGTCTGCATTCTTGGTGTCTCGCCTAAAGCAGTTCCAGGCCTGGTAGCACAAGCCCTCCTCCCCTACAGTCTGACCCCAGCCTATCAGGTCTCCTTAGGATAGCCTGCATCTGCTTCCTTTGTGACCCCTCAAGGCCACCCCACTATGGGGAAGGGATCAAATCATGGGCACTAGAGTCCATGTCAGAGGTGTCCCTGCTCCCCTTACTAGGAGAACCATGTGGAAAATGAGCTGTCCTTCAGCTAAATCTGAACAGGGGGTATAGATTCTCTGTGTGAATTGTCTTTGATTGGTTCATCAGTTTCTTCAGGCACCCATGGGTCCAGATTTGTTGAACTTGATGGTCTCCTTGTGGACCTCCTGTATCCTCTGGGTCCTTCTACCCCTCCACTCTTCCATACAGCTCTCAGTGTTCTGCCCAGAGTTTGTCCTCAAGTCTTAGCATCTGTTTTGATCCCCTGCTGGGTGGAGTCTTTCAGAGGACCTCTATGTTGGCCTAATATCCACTTATAAGTGAGTATATACCATGTGTGTTTTTCTAGGTCTGTGTTAACTCACTCAGAGTGATCTTTTCTAGTTCTGCCCATTTGCCTGCAGATTTCATTGTTTTTAATAGCTGAGAAGTATTCTATTGTGTAAATGTACCACACTTCCTGTATCCATTCTTCACTTGAGAGGCATCTAGGTTGTTTTCAGAGTCTGGGTACTACAAACATAGTTAAGCAGATGTCCTTGTTGTAGGGTGGAGCATCTTTTGGATATATGCCCAGGAGTGGTTTAGCTGGGTATTGAGGTAAAGCTATTCCCAGTTTTCTGAGAGAGCACCATATTGACTTGCAAAGTGGTTGTACAAGTTTGCACTCACACCAGCAATGGAGGAGTGTTCTCCTTTATCCACATCCTCACCAGCATGTGCTGTCACTTGAATTTTTTGATCTTAGTCATTCTAATGGGTTTAAGATGGAATCTCAGAGTCATTTTGATTTATATTTCCCTGATGACTAAGGATGTTGAACATTTCTTTAAGTACTTTTTAGCCTTTTCATATTCCTTTATTGAGAATTCTCTGTTTAGCTCTGTATCCTACTTTTGATTGGGATATTTGGCTTGGTATTGTTTAATTTCTTGAGTTCTTTACATATTTTGGTTATTATCCCTTTGTCAGATGTAGGGTTGATGAAAAACTTTTCCTACTCTGTAGGCTACCATTTTGTTCTGTTGACAGTGTCCTTTGCCTTACAGAAGGTTTTCATGAGGTTCCATTTACTAATTGTTGATCTTAGAGCCTGAGCTGATGGTGTTCTGTTCAGGAAGTTGTCTCCTGTGCCAATGAGTTCAAGGCTCTTCCTCACTTTTTCTTCTAACAGATTTAGTGTGTCTGGTTTTATGTTGAGGTCTTTAATCCACTTGGACTTTAGTTTTGTGCATGGTGATAAATATGGATCTATTTGCATTTTTCTACATGTAGACATCCAGTTAGAGCAGCATCATTTGTTGAAGATGCTACCTTTTTTCCATTGTGTGGTTTTGGCTTCTTTGTCAAAAATCAGGTCTTGGTAGGTGTGTGAGTTTATTTCTGGGTCTTTGATTCAACTCCATTGATCAACCAGCCTATTTCTATGCCAGTACCATGCTGTTTTTATTATTGTTGCTTTGTAGTATAGCTTGAGATCTGAGATCAGGAATGGAGATTCTCCATAGGATATTTTGTTATACAGGATTGTTTTAGCTATTCTGCTTTTTTTGTTTTGTTTTGTTTTGTTTTTCTATATGAAGTTGAGCTTGATCTTTCAAGGCCTGTAAATAATTGTGTAAGTATTTTGATAGGGATTGCATTGAATCTGTAGATTGCTTTTGGTAAGATGGCCATTTTTACTATGTTGATCCTACTGGTCCATGAGCATGGGAGATTTTTCTATCTTCTTATATCTTCTTCAATTCTTTCTTCAAAGATTTGAAGTTTTTTCTGTACAAAAAAACCCTTGTTGCTTGGGTAGAGTTACACCTTAAATTACAGACTATCCAGGCACAAGTGTGAGGTGACTGAGGAAAGGAAAACAGTCTCCTCAGCACCTGCAAGCTGAGGTGTGTGGTTGTGTTCCTGAACCAAAAGTAAAGCCCCGAGCTCCCTCCTCCCACATGGCCCAAGTGGAACATGGCAGGCTCACTTCTTTTACAATGTGGGTTCCCTGTGGCTGCAACCAGAGAAGCTCACTGTTGGTTTCTCTGCTTAAGTTTTCCTCCCTAGAAAGCTGGGGCATCCAATCTACCTCTGATGGAGGCCACTGTTGGGCCATAAGGTAAGACACCTGTGTGGAGCCATAGTGGGTCTTGCCTTCCAGAAATACACCAAAATGCTTGAAACCCAGGTATCCTTATCCTGGAGCCAGGGAGGGGCAAATAAGCAGGTCTTGTGAATGAGTGGAGCCACCCAGGTCTCCATACAAGGATGCTAGCACCCAAGTCTCCACACAGGGATGCTGGCACCCAGGTCTCCATACAAAGATGCAAGCACCAAGGTCCCCACACAGGAACCCTGGCACCCAGGTCACCACACAGGGACACTGAAACACAGGTCTCCACACAGGGACACTAGAACTCAGGTCTCCACACAGGGACACTGGAACTCAGATCTCTATGCAGGGATACTGGCACCCAGGTCACCATACCTAGTTGCTGGCATAGGAGCTAGTCTTCCTTGTCTTAGACTGAGGCAGAATTTCACTTTAATGCTTTAGGTATCAAACTCCACTCAGTTTACTTGTAAGACACATGGCATTCCCCATATGCTCTTTGATGAGCACAGGAGTAAAGGCAATGTATTGTGTAAGCTGCGGTTCACACTCATGCCTGAGTGGATGCCATCTAGTGAGCCCAGCATCTTAGCCAGACCCACACCAGCCTAAGGACAGCCTTGTCTATATCTCCCTGGAACTATCTGCTGCCTTCTCGGTGCATCCTTGAGGAAATCCCCAGACTTCCTGTGTCATGTGGCCTGGATTTATGTCTCACTAGAGAGTTGGATACATCTCACCTCTACACTGTGCTGGTCAAGCTGTCCCACCCTCAGAGACAGAGGACAACCAAGAACGCAGCAAAGTTTTGGGGATAGACTATGTTAACAAGACCCTACACACACACACACACACACACACACACACACACACACACACA
>OU015742.1:58903206-58923704 GCA_907169655.1 Acomys percivali | reverse complement strand
TGCTGCTGCTGCTGCTGCTGCTGCTGCTGCTGCTGCTGCTGCTGCTGTTAAATTGACATAAGCCAAATTCCTCTGAGCAGAGGGAACCTCAACTGAGAAAATGTCTCCCTCAGATTGGCCCAGGGGGGCGGGGGAGGCATTTCCTTGATTGATGGTTAATGCGTGGGGGGGAGGGGCTTGGGGGGCTCAGCCACTGTGGATAGTGCTAACATGGGGCAGGTGGTCCTGGGTTGTATAAGAAAGCAGGCTGAGCAAGCCATGGAGAAGCCCGTAAACAGCACCCTCCATGCCCTCTGCTGTGAGCAACATGAGGGCATGTAGAGCCAATATGGCTGGGGATACCCTGCAGGGAGATGAGAGAAGACTGGATAGCCACTCAGGAGGAGAACTAAGTCCCCAAAAGCTGCCTTCCCTGTGGGGACTCAGCTTAGACCAAGCGTGTTAGGATAAGAAACGCTGGAGGCCAGACTCGGCTTAAGAACACCGTGGGTGGGAGAGAAGCTCATGCCTGGGTGCCAGGCCCTCCTAGGTCTGCACTACATGGCACTTCCAACTCCGCTAGGAGCAGGGCCACACGCCTCAGTACCCGTCTCTTAGCAACTAAACACCTAACTAATAGTCAGTTTTTCCAATGGTTTTAGGAACTTCAAGATATTAATTCCAAACAAGACATTTAAGTTGTTACTCTGGAAACACATCTGAACCCGTTCATGGATTACAAGGATGGAATGCATTGTTTAAAATACCATCACATGCTTCCCTAGCCTTCCCCCAAAGGGCTCCTGAGTGCTGGCCAGAGGTGTGGAGCTGATCTCAGCAACAGGGGGTCCTCAGACTCTACAACAGACAGTACACTAGTGTAAGTGCTGCAAGCCAGGCTAGTGGGGTGAGGGTGAGACTCCGGTCAATTAGGCATGGAGTCTGAGGAGATATTGAATGTCTGAGTCTGTTTCTGTGTCTGAAAAGTGAAGCTCAGGGAGCGTTGAGAATGAGGATGGCAGCTCTGAGATCCTTACGCCATGCAGAGGGGAAGGTGAGCATTTAGTGATGATCTGGAACCCAGGAGACAGTTACTTGTTATGTGCATTCAGTGGGAGAAAAGAGTCCCATCAATCACTGGCTACATCCACCCACAGTGCTCCCCTTACACTGCACCCACCCACAGTGCTCCCCTTACACTGCACATACCCATAGTGCTCCCCTTACACTGCACCCACCCACAGTGTTCCCTTTACACTGCACCCACCCACAGCGCTCCCTTTACACTGCACCCACCCACAGTGCTCCCCTTATACTGCACCCACCCAAAGTGCTCCCTTTACACTGTACCTACCCACAATGCTCCCCTTACACTGCACACACCCACAGTGCTCCCTTTATACTGCACACACCCACAGCGCTCCCCTTACACTGCACACACCCACAGCGCTACCTTTACACTGCACCCACCCACAGTGCTCCCTTTACACTGCACCCACCCACAGTGCTCCCCTTACACTGCACCCAACCACAGGGTGCCCCTTACACTGCACACACCCACCCACAGTGCTCCCCTTACACTGCACACACCCACAGGGTGCCCCTAACAGTGCACCCACCCACAGGGCTCCCCTTACACTGCACCCACCCACAGTGCTCCTCAGAACCTCAGGTACGCCTTTGTACACACTTTGTATAAAGCCTTAAAGAGAAAGGAACCAAACTATGAACTCAGAAAAACTAAGAATAATAAGCCATCCTTTCTCCGGCCTCCTTTGGGAGACTGTGGTGCCAGCCTCATAGAGAAACGGACTCTCACTGCCTCTAGAGATGTGCAAGTAAGGTTTGTGTGCCTGAGAAGCCCACCCAAAGCTTCTGGTCCTATAAATGGCCAAACAGGCACAAGACTCTCCTAATCACTAGACTTCAGGTTGCCTCCAGAAAAAAACCACGCAAAATCCAAGGAAAGCAAAAGAAATTAATGACCTAAATAAATAAATAAATAAAAGATAAATTATGTTTAAAAACAATTGAAACAGAACACAGAATGGACCAACTGATCACAGACCCCTCCTGCCAGGCTCATTCACCGTGCAAGGCTAAATTTGCAAGTGCCCCATGGCCAAGGGCACCTGCTGCCTCCTGCCTCCTGCCTCCTGCCACCTCCCGCGCCTCTCACCTGCTGACTGCAGCACAGGGTGGGTCTCTCCACCTACATGCTCGGGAACCTCCACCAAGCCTGGAGGAGATAATGAGCAAATGTGAAAACAGGAAAGCAAATGCTGGAACCGATCAATAAAAATCACAAGGATGTTTGTTTTTTAAAAGACAAATAAAACGAACAAAATTTTACCAGGTAGGACAGAGAAAATGCAAACACATGCTTAAAAAAAAAAAAACAGGGCAAGCCTCAGTTACAGGACTCCAGTTCCAGCGTAGGCCCTGAGCGTGAAACACGTGTTTAGGTGACTCAGCCAGGTGCCCTTTGTTACCTGTTGCTCTTGGTGGACAGTCATCCTAGGTGATGTCCATGAGTTGCCTGGGTTGAAGGGCAAGCCTCCTGAGCATGAGGCCCTGGGTGCTGGGTTTTTTTTTTCCCTTCACTTGATGTTTATTTTGTGGATATGTCATCTGTCTTCTGGACAGGATTTGAGGTAGGTGGTCACTGGGAAGCCAAGGCGTCTGTCCCTACAAAAGATTGGTGGAGCTCTGGAGTCACAGCTGGATCCCGGGCAGTGAGTGCTTGGGTCCTGGTGTTTTTCTCAGCATCAAAGGAAGATCTCGTATTGTTTTTAAAATTACAAGTATTACCTGTAGGCCTGGCTACCAATCAATCAAGACACAGGCACTTGTTATATTTTAAAATATCATTAGTTAACCATGGCAGGGCAGATGTCAATCCTCTAAACTACCTCCCACAGTGGGGCAGGCATGGAATCCCTGTCTCAGTCCCATGCCATCTGCTTCTAATAACTTCTATCAAGCTACCTTTCACCTATAATCTCATATACTTGTTTATGGTTTTCATCTGGGCCGGATTCCCCGTCTACGCCGCCAGCCATCTGCTTTTCCTCTAGCTAACCCATGGCGACCTTCCTCTCTTCACTTCAGGTCTCCTTCCTTCTGGTGGCGGTCCTTCTTCTTCCCAGAATTCCTCTCTCTCCAGGCCCCACCTATCTCCTTTGCCCTGCCCAGGTGGGATGGCTTTTTATTAAGCAAAAGGTGAGTCAGGTGGCAAGCAGTAATTAATATCAAAATACATCAAATTACCCCAACAATCTCCAGTGAGCAATGCGCACCAGCGTTGTATTTCCTTATTCCAGCAATGGTGTGGGAGGGGTGTCAGTGTTATACCTCGGCACAGGTGATAACACTGAGGCCTGCGTGGTTGTTTCCACAGTCCCACAGGCAGCAGATCAAGAGAAACCCTCCGTGGGAAGCCACACTGCATGCACATTCAGAAGCTCTGGCAGGTGACAACATGTAGAGTCACTGGCCTTTTAGCGTGGCCTGGCCCTGATCTGCGAATGGCCATTAAGCTGCTGCTCCCCTGACTAGGGTCCTCAACAGCCCACCATGCTGACATACAGTGTAGCTGATGTTCACAAGAGGCTCAGTGCAAATGAAACGTTAAAACACCATTAGTGTTAAGTTCACTGTAGTCTAATGCTTCGAAACTTGCTCATTTGTGTCGTAGATGATGTAGCAAGGCCTTAAACATTCCTGGCTCTCCCAGAGGCCTGCCTATCGCTTCAAAGGAAGAGGTGTGTGGTAAAGGGCAGAGCACAGTCAGTGCTTACAGTGAGTGCCACACTTCCCAGAATCCTGTTCTCCTGACTGATCCTGGACCATGCACATACTATCTCCCATATCACCTCCACTTCAGCCTGCTTTCCATTCAGAAACCTAGAGTAGTAACCCCTATGTAGGAGATATAAATAAGTTTTTGTTTTGATCCCAGGTGTGGGATGGGGAAGAGACTTGTGAGAGAGCAGGTGATGTTTATCCACTTAAAAGTCAAACCACTTCATGGGGGAGCTTGGTTGTTGCTAGCTGAAAAACATCCTAGAACAGACTCTTAAAAAGAGATATACATATGAGCCCAAAACAGGAGGCTGGGCATTTTTGGGGCTTGGTAGTATTTGGCTGTTTATCACTCCACTTCCAGAAACTCCTAGGGAGAACCACTCCAGGGAAGGCTTCAAGGCTTTGGGCTCCGGCTGAGGCTCTAGGTTCCAGCAGCAACTTCGGTGGAATTGCTGGTCTGCTGAAATCCTGCTGACTACACCAGGAGAATCATTCCTAGGAACTGATACCCAGAAGGTTTCATTCTTATTTTCCTTAATCTCCTTTCTTTCTTGTTTAGGGTAGTCAGGTTGTAAGGGAGGTACACTTGTTTAGTAAGTTCATAATAAAGTATAATTGTTAAGGAAATTGAGCCTACATTCCCTAAGATGTATATTCAAGTTCTGACCTTACTTGGAAAAGGATGTGTTAGTATTTACCAAGAGAAACAGTCTTGTCATCCCATGTATGGCCCACTGTGAGCAAGTTAAGGCATTAGACTACAATGCACTTAACACTAACACTATTAGAAAATTTAACTTTCACTGAGTCCTTTATTGATACTAGCTATACTGCAAGTCATGACAGTTGGCTGATGAGGGTCTCCAATTAGCTAGTGTGACAAGGGGAGAACACACACAGAGGTTTGGAGATTGGGGGGCCTTGTGAAGGTGTGGGTAGGGACCAGAAATAGCTGTGCCTCTTGGTGTGTCAATGAGGATATTTCCAATTGTGAAAATGGCCATCAAAAAGGGGAAATGTTGCTGGGCATGGTTACCCACACTTGTAATCCCAGCACTCAAAGAGGCAGAGGCAGGTGGATCCCTGTGATTTTGAGGCCAGCCTGGTCTACAAAGCAGGTCCAGGGCAGCAAAAGCTACACAGAGAAATCCTGTCTCAAAAACAAAGGGGAGGTATGTAGTGGATGTAAACGTTTTTAATTTTAATCCCAAGTGTGGGATGTGAAAAAGATTTGGGCTCATATATACATTATCCCAAAACAAAAGGCTGGGATTTTTGGTCTTGACATCCTTTCCTACTGTTTGGCTGTTCATCGCTCCCCTTCAAGATGCTCCTAGAGAGAACCACTCCAGAGAATGCTTCAAGATTCCTGGTTCCAGCTGCTGCTCCAGGTTCTGGTGGCTGCGGTTGCAGTCACCTTCATTGAATTGCTGGTTTGCTGTTTAACAGGTCTGCTATAATCCTGCCAACTACGCCAGTGGAATCACTGGAAGAACTGAGTCTAGAAAGGTCTACTTCTCTTGTTCCCATTAACTTCTTTCCTATCTAAGGTAGGTGGGTTGGAAGGGAAGTATAAGCATTAAAGAATCCCAAATAAAGTAGGTTTGATGAAGGTCAAAGCCTACAGGGGTTTGTTTGAGAAGTCTTGACTTAATGCATGAACGTGGAAGGCTAGAGGGGGGCAGTAAGGCTCTGCTTCCCCCTTCACTGTGACTGCAGACTCCATCTCCTGATAGGTGACAGAGTCAACCCTACTTCAAAGCTTCCTTCTTTTCCCAGTTTCACTAGATAAATAAAGGAGACCCATAAAGACCCAGATCCCTTGTGTGGACCCAAGACTTGGGTGAGTGTGACAGCCCAACCTTGTACATTGTACAACAGCCTTGTCTGTGGCCCCTCCTGGGAATGGGATTACAGAACCAAACCATCTCACTGACTGAACTTTGATGCCACTTGACCTGTACCTTCTCCCCCATCCTACTCCTGGGAACCAGCTCTGTTGCTGTTTCTATCCGCTGCTGTTGCTAGGCTGCTGACAGGAGTGGGGATCATGCCTGCTTGGCTGCTGCCATGTCCCCCACCATGATGGCCAGGGACTCACTCTCTGACACTGTAAGGAAACCAGTAAGCAGCACCCCTTGACGGCCTGGGCATCAGCTGTTGCCTCTACAGTCCTGCTGTGTTTGAGGTCCTTCCCTAACTGCAATGGATGACGTGCACCCCTTGTCAACCTAATAATGTAATAGTCCCACACACACATGGGTCCACCCATGCAGGAGCTGTTCTGTGGCTCGAGCACAGTTACACAGGGTCTTCATTCTCAACACTGTAGGCTGATGGTATGAAGAAAGCAGAAGCTCAGCTCTCTCGCAGAGCTTAGAGGGCCTGAGGGAGGACACCAGAGTGTAATGAGGTCATCAAGGTAAAGGCTTGTCTCTAGATCCCAGTGGCTTTGTATGAAGAGGGAGGCACCAGAAAGGATACCACAGGCTCTTCTGACACCAACAACAAGGCCATCACCAGCCAGGTACCTAGATCTTGCATCTCCAGAATTTTAAGAAAAATTGAACTTTATGTTTCAACTTCACCTGCCTTACTATTTTATTGTAATTATAAAAAGCCAGTAATACGGATGGGGGATTGCTTTTCTAAGACCTGAGTGGCATTATGTTATGCACACAGTCACGTGTACACACACAAACACAACACAATTTCTTCTCTATTGACTCATCCATTTTGCACACATAGGCTGCTTGTATGTCCACCTGCCATGGCCAACACTACAGTACGAGAGACACACCAGTGTCTTTCGCAATGTGGATTTTACTCGCCTTCAGTATGTGCATATAAGAGAGATGTCCAGGTCTCAGGTATTTCAGCTTTAAATTTTTAAAAATATTTATTTATTTATTATGTATACAGTATCCTGCCTGCATGTGTGCCAGCAGGCCAGAAAAGGGTACCAGATCTCACTATAGATGGTTGTGAGCCACCATGTGGTTGCTGAGAATTGAACTCAGGACCTTTGGAAGAGCAGGCAGTGCTCTTAAGGGCTGAGCCATCTCTCCAGCCCCCTCAGCTTTAAATTTTTAAAAGCCCCCTCCATATTGGTTTCCATCACTGCTGTAACCAATTTGCACCCACCCACCCCAGATGCACAGGGGCCTCCTCCTCTCCATCCCAGCAACACTTGTAATCGTCTGTGGCTTTATAATGTCCACTCTAACAGATGTGAGGCAACTGATCACTCCCCTGGTGATTAGGGTGCCCAGTGCTTCCTCACACACCCATGGCCATTTGTACACCTTTTTTAGAGAAATATGTATTCATAGCTCTTGCCTATGTTTTCATCATGTTATCTGCTTCTCGCGTGGCACATGCAAGCTCCCTGTGTATTCAGGACTGCAAACCCTCGTCTGCTGGATGGTGGGTGAATAGTTGCCTCCCTCCTGCAGGCTTTCTCCTTCTCCTCACTCTGTTGCCCCTTTCTTGGTCTGATGTAATTTTACATGCTTATTTTCTTTTCTTGTCTGAGTTTTTAGTCTAATAAAAAAGAAGAAGAAGAAGAAGAAGAAGAAGAAGAAGAAGAAGAAGAAGAAAGTGCTATTTCCTCTTCACACCTTGGTGTGGGCATCACTTCCCTGTCCTCACCTTGTCTTCATATAGGTCAGACTCCTCATTGCAAACCATTGTATCCCTACATTCATTTAGAATAACATAGGGAATGTTGGGTCCCACATGGCGGTCCAAGCTCTAGCCTGGGTAAATGAGATAGAGTTGGGTGAGATGCTGAGGCCCTCCCAGAGCTCACAGTGAACACAGGCTTGTGTTCAAGAAGAGGGAAGGAAGGTCATGAGCAAGTTTCCTCAGATGTGCCAACCATGTCCTTTCACAGTACCAAGCTCTAGGTCTCACTCACACAGTTCACCTCTGAGGCAGTGGCTTCGGTGAATGGGAAGACAGCTGGGCTCCAGGGAACTTAACGTTCCCAGTGTGTCTGATGGGAGCAGAGAAATCTAGTGATCATCAGCATCCCTAAGTCTGGTCCTCCTGGAGCTGATGCCCACCCCAGTGCAGTCCACACAGGACTGGGGCCCTTCCTCCAGATCTCACGTATCTCATCACTGCTGTGGGAGGAGAGACGTCAGCTTGTGGCTGCTGCCGCTGAGCTCCACTGTTTAAAGTTGCTCGTATGAGAGTGAGGCCAACTTCCTGCCATACCGTGCCAGAAAAACAATCTTCCATGACCTTCGAACTCCCCTATGAACTTCAACCCCTCCATGAACTTCAAAGATTGCAGAAAGTGTTGGGCAGGCTTCTGAATTGGCTCAGGGAAGGCAGCCAAGGTGAGTGTTCTCTACCCAACCTTCCTGCCTTCCCTAAGGCCCCTGCTCCCTAAGAACCTAGCCCTAAGCGATAAATACCCCATTAGGGAGGAAAGTAGATGCAGACCCCAATCCCAGTCTGACTAATTATCTTTGAAGCACATGTTGAAACCCGATCTGCATATTGGAAATATGGCAGGGCGGGAAGGAGGCCCACTGACATTTCCCAGCTCATGGTGTTGTCTTCCAACGGTGTCATAAGACAGTCTCCTAATGAAGTAATAAAAACAGTGTGAAATTTCAAATCCAAGGACATCCTTAAAGGACACCATCTCCTTTCCTGCAGTGATACAAGAGGAGGGACTTAGAAATTAAAGACACAGAATGCATTCCAGAGTCCCCACCACCTTCCAGACGAGTGATAGCACCCCAGCGGTGCCCTGGGGGCACTTCATTGTGTCTTCAGCAATGGCACACTCACTATGTAGCTCCTACTCACTTTAAGTTTCCATGTAAACACAGAGGTAATAATAAAATCTGCTGTGAGTGTGGCTTCTAATCTTGGCAAAAGTTTAAGTTTTTAGTATTTAAAATAGTCTGGCTAGGCAGGGTGCAATGGTAGGTAGTTTAACTGTCAATTGACACAATCAAGAGACTCTCAGTGAAGGACTCTGTAGGCCGGGCTGTACTGTAGGAATGCTTATGAGGGACAGCTGCGATTATGCTAATCAGCCTGAAAGACCGCACACTGTGGGTGGCATCATTCTCTGAGCTTGGGGATGCCAGGCTAGATGAGGATGGGAAAAGCGAGCTGGGCCTTGGCATACATGAACGCATTCACTCTCTGCTCTGTGACTGTGGATGTGATGACGTGACAGCTGCTTCAAGTTCCTGCTGCCTTAACTGAAACTGCAAGCCCAAAATATGCTTTCTCCCTGAAGTTGCTTTTGTCAGGTTATTTTATCACTGTAAAGGGAAATGAAACTAAGATGCGGGGCTGTGCTTGTCTTCCTCATTTGAGCGAAAAGGCAACAGGTGAGAAATAGCACCAAGGTCTACAGGCAGCCGTGAAGGAATCGTTCGATTTTCAGAATTTATACTGTTGCCCTCTGGTTTTCCTGGAAGATGTACAAGGTGCCAGAACTGGTCTTGGGCTCCAGTTATCACAGTCCCCATGTACTTCCGCCCTCTGGAGGAGATGCTGGCAATTGTCTTGGGCTTCAGCCATCCACCTCAGCTGCTTCCCTTCATCCTTGCCCCAGTTTCCCAGTGTTCCAGGAGCACACCTGACACTCACTGGGAGGGAGGCGTTGCTTTAGCATGTTCCTTCCCCCACAGCCATCAGCAGGAGAGACCAGAGGACAGAGACGAACATGAGGGGACGGGAGAAAGAATGAGCAAGGTAAAGGAGTGGTCACAGTTGTATAGGTTTGCTTCCTGTGGCTTGGATAAACACCAGGACCAACTTGAGGAGGAAGTCCTTTTCATTTCCTGATTGTAGTTCATCCTTGATGGGGGACAACGTGGGAACTGAAGGCAGGAACCTGGATGTAGGTATCACAGAGGGACACTGCCTACTGGCTTGCTCCCATAGCTTACTCAGCAATCTTTCTTATAAATACCTAGGCCCATCTGCCTAGGGGCGGTACTGCCCAGAGTGTGCTGGCCTTTCCTACACCATTGATCAAACAAACAAGCAAACAAACAAACGCATAAGCCTCACAGACTCACCCACAGAACAGTCTAACGGAGGCAGTTCCTCCATTGAGGTGTCCTCTTCCCAGCTTGTGTCAAGTTGACAAAAACTAACAGTCACCATCTTCAAAACGCATGATATCCTTTAAAGAAATTGTCTTTATGAAATACAACACTGTGTAAAGTTATTACACATTGATAAAGGTATATGTTTAAGCATCAATTTAAATACTTCTTCTTTCAGTTGTACCTGTAATGCCTCCTGCCCTGTGCACACACCCCTATCCTATAATGCACCTGGGTAGTTAGAGCCTCGCCTGCATTAAGCTACATGTGAACACTACTACAAACTATGGACTAGGTTTCTCTGCCCTTAGCAACCCTCAGCATCCTCCTTTGTGATCAGTTTCCATTCAGGTATTCTCAGGAAGATACTCAGGTGTGATAGTCAGGGGCCAGATCAGGGCAGAACTAGTTTGGAGTGCATGCACAATGAGGCAAACTGTGTCATCTGAGTGAACTTTGAACTTTTAGAGAAACCCCCCATTACTATCATATGGTAGTAGGAGAGTGGCATACAGCTTTAAACGAGGAGAAATCTGAGCATGTGTTCATGACCAAACCATGAGATGCCCTCCACCAAGAAGCCAAGAAGACACCAGCACCATGGTCTTGAACTTCCAGCCCCCAGACCTTCTCTGCTTTAAAGTTGGCCCTCTAAGTCTACAGCGTTTATACAGAAAATGTACCAGCCTCCACCTCTGAATCATGTTGAAACATCCTTGAAGGCCATTTAAGCCAGTCCCCACAGGTGGAGTTGCAACAGGTTTTATTGGCTTTTAACAGAAACATATTTTAAGACATAGACAACTCACCCAATTGGTTTCAGTAAACTTTGTCAGCTTCAGGGATTTGGTTCTGGGGCATAGTATTTATTTGATGGATTGATTTACAAGTTACTGCTGCCAATCAGCCCAATGGACCACAGGCCCCTCTGGACCTTAGCATCCTGCTTCTTGGTGCTTCTCTGTCCTCTGTGTGTCCGTACGTATCCTGGAATCCACCGCACGTGATGAGCCTCATTCTGCTGCCTGAAGCGACCAGGTGAACACCTCTGTCAGAATTGCTCCAGTGACCCAGGTGTACAGGGATGCCTTCACAACCTTGACCTCCCCTTCTTATCCTGCTGCTGTCACTCAAAATGCATGGCGCGCTTGCTCTGTTCCACCTTCGGATGTCACTTTGCATCCCACGCTGTGTAGTCATGGGTCAGTATGTGTCTGGAAACAGATGTTCTCCACCAGAGCTCTCCTCCCACCAACCTCCCATACAGATGTGATCTCAGGCTCCATGAAGTGAATTCCACTCTCGGAATGTCACGAACAGATGTTCTCACAAGAGAGGGCAATACAAACCATTAGCCTGCAGGCCCCTGGGGCTTCTTTTCTACTAACCCTGCGTGTTCGGTAATATGGCAAAGTATAGTTACTGGGATATTGAACTTCAGGATGGATTGCATTCAAAAGCAGTAAGTGTGCCTTACAGAAAACACACAGGAGCTAGGTGTCCAGGCAAAGCCCCCTTCACAAGTATTATCTTGGGCCAGTGTGATGTCACCAGCCCCCAAACAGATGCACCACACAGCACCAGAAATTAATCATAGCTGTTGGCATTTTAATAAACAGCTGCTTTGGAACATGCCCCAGAACAAACATGGACCCAGACCAAATCTTCTGAAAGGAGACCACAGGTTATAAAGTGGCCTGCTTTGATAGCAAAGAGACAACAGACTTGGGTATAATTTTAGATCAGATTCCTCCAGAAGCCAGTGCCTGCAGGATGACCCTAAGGGACGTTTCATGAGAGTGGAACCATGGAAAAACACAAATTAGGGGCCAGTGCCCGGGTAACTATGCCTAGGGTGACTTGACTGGCCACATGACAGACAGTGTCTCCCTTGCTAGGGCTTGGATCTTTGAATGTGAAATGTTCATGTGCTTCGCTTCTTGTTGTAATTATTTTTATAAAACTATGTTTGTTTCTTTTAGCTTATTTTTTAACCAGGCTACCACACAAATAGTTGAGACTCTTTTATAATACAAGGCTTCACAATACAATCTCTTTGTGCAGTTTAAGTCTGTTCTCAACCCTCTATGCTATTTTGTCTTACTCCCAACAAGCATCCTAGCAATACTTGCACTTTGCAGCTTTCCTGGGCTCCAGCTCCTTCCTCCTGATCTTCCTTGGACCTGTCTTGGTGGCCGCCTCCTCTTGCTCCTCCCCTTCACTCCTCCTCCCCTGGCTGGCAGGAAGTCCAGCCCTATTCTCTCCTCTGCTCATTGACTGGCTGTAAGCTGCTTTATTGACATAAGAGGAAGATATTTGGGGAGCAGCGTTTACAGCAACATTTAGACAGAAAATCAGAATTTAAACTACACAATAACCTTATGCTACAGCTTCCTGTCCTGTAAGCCTTGGCGTGTGTGTTTTGAGGCTGTGGACATGACTCGCTTTGAGTAGATCGTGTGGCTTCCAGGTCAAAAAGCATCTTTCCATGATGTAACCACATCCCCAAAAGCAGAACCTGAAGCATCTCCCTCGGCGGGATCCAGAGACTTCTAGTACAATGCAGGTAGATCTGCATTTCAAGTAGCATGGCCCTAAAATGATATCCCAGCATCCTCTGCCAAGCTTGAACAGAGACGGGGGTGGGGGTTGGGGGGGTGGCACTGCAGATGGATCCATGTGGCAGGAAGAGATGGGAACCTGATTCCACTGTGCTTCCTTGTGTTGAGGTACAAGGTGAATGATGGCAGAACCCACATGCTTTCTACCAATATTTGTCTCCAATAGCAATATCTTTTTTCCCCCATGTTGTTGGTTCTTTCAGAATGCCAATATTTCCTGTAGACAGTAGGCATAAAGAAAACATTCATTCAGTTGAGATGCTGTCATGGAAGAATTCCCTGAGCAGTCCAGGCACTGTGAACCACACCATAGACTCTGCCTGTCAGGTGTTCAGGAGTTCTATGCACACAGAGTGAGGGTGTGGGCTATCAAAGAAAGAACCCTAGGGACTGGCTCTCTTGCTATGGACACAGTTAAGAGATGAGCCCTCGATCCATGTTGCCAAGGAGCTTAGAGACAGCAGACACAGAAGTTAATGCCATGATAAATACTCTTTGTGGCTTAGTGACCCATGGGTGGGGTTGGGGAGGAGGACTGTGTCCCTAACACCAGCAAGGCTCTGATGATGTTCTAGGCATCATGGTGCCCGAGTGCACTGATGGGGCTGCGCTTCATCCTGCAGAGTCTACATGAGGATCATATCTTCCCTTTGAGGTTGAGCAGGTCTGACCTTTATTTTAGTTAATCTCACAGCAGAAGGCTGTTACAGCTTTGGACATCTTTAGCCTTGGGCTACAATTGACCCACACACACACAAAGGAAGCTCTCCAGCAGACCATCTCGTGGCATATCCCTCGCATTTGGGAACCTCCTCCAAGAGATTGGATGTGAGTGGGACAGCTGCCCCTCTGGGTGAAGGATGTAAAGTTGGTTTCAGGAAGGCATGGTGCACTCACTATGGTGGCTCTGTCTGCAAGCACTCCTGCTTCCAATGGGAGCTTTCAATACAACAGCCTTTCATCCCTGCAGAGGAAAATAAGATGGCCTCAGGGGAAGATAAACCCAACCTTTTCATCAACTCACAGGCAGGTTTTTAAACTATAACATTAGTAGGCTGGATTCGAGACTGCAGAGGCCAACCTGAGAAATGTCATTAAGCATTTCTCAGGGTCTAAAAAAAAAAAAAAAAAAAAAAAAAACATTTCTAAAAGCAAAATGGGGAATCGTGAGATCGGCTTTAAAAATAAGTCTAGGGCTTGGAGAGACATCTCAGTGGACAAAGATCTTGTTACACGAATAGGAAGACCAGGGATTGGACTCTGGAACTTACGCTGAGAGCTAGGCAGGCATGGTGTGCTGCCAGTAATCCCGATCTCAAAAGCCAGAGGTAAGAGATCCCCAGGGCAGGTTGTCTAGCTAGACCAGAGACTTTGCCTCGGCAAATACACAAACAAGATACCCAACCTCTGACCCCTACACAGACCCATACATGTGTGTATCCATATACATGTGAATTTGCAAACACGTATATGCACAGAGACACACAAGCGCACACACAAACACATGAGAAATAATAGTAAGATGCAGGATAGTGTGATGCATGGAGCTGGGGTTGAGAGGTAGACTGGCCACCACTTGGTTGTTCCAGACCCCCGGGTTCTCGTTGGCATTTTTGTGATTTTTGTGTATATTGGGAATGCTTGATAATTTCTTACTCAAAATTAGTATCTTATTCTTAGCTTTTTTGCATTTGTAAAAGTGTTAAAGAATGGCTGTATGTACAATTATTGAAAGCGGACAGTAACGAGGAATCCTCAGTCGTCACTGAGACAGTGTCTCAAGTGGAAGGGGACAGTGCTGACGGGTTCCACCCTCAGTGGTGAAACCCTGAGCAAAGCTTCAGGATGCTGACCCATGAGCTAATGCACCCCACACTGTTCGTAGCTTTCTCTCCCTGCACAGAGCTGACCCAATGCAAATGTATGCAACCTCCAGGACATAGGAGACCAAACCTGATGTCATTCAGCACCATGACTCAGGGCCCATTCTCAGAATCCCACATGCAAGGATGTGTACAGAGAGCTTGGTGACAGTACATTTCTGAACATCAGTTTTTCTAATTACTTTTTTACTGTTGTGATAAGACACCATGACCAAGACAACTTGTAAAAGACAGTGTTTAACATGGGCCTCACAGTTCCAGGGGATTAGAGTGTTTGACCATCATGACTTGGAGCATGGCAGCAGGAGGTAGCCAGCCATGATGATGGAGCAATAGCTGGGAGCTTGTCTCTCAATCCACAAGCAAGCAGGAGGCAGGGAGGAGAGAGCTAACTGAAAATGACATCCTCAGTGACACGCCTTCTCCATACCTCCCACTCCTTCCCAAACAGTTCCACCAACCGTGGTACAAGTGTTCAAAAGTGTGAGCCGGTAGGGACCATTCTCACTCTCATTCAAACCACCACAGTAGTGTAAGACACTCTTTTGTTCTGAGTCCTGGGTACCATGCATCTTCCTGCATCCTTGCACATCTGCATGAGGACAGCTATGAAGATGTACCTGGCCAGCAGCAGTCAATCTCCACCAGGAATGGGGCCTCTTTGGTCTTTTTTTTTTTTTTGTCTTAATTTTTATTCTTTTGATACATCTAATCTCTCTCCCTTTCCTTTCCTTTCCTTTCCTCCTCCTCCTCCCCCTCTGTCTCTCTGTCTCTCTGTCTCTCTGTCTCTCTGTCTCTCTGCCTCTCTCTCTCTCTCTCTCTCTCTCTCTCTCCCTCCCTCTCTCTCTTTCTCTCTCTCTCTCTCTGTCTCTCCCTACCTCTCCCTCTCTCCCTCCTCCCTCCCTTCTGCTTGACTTAACTTGAGTTTTGAAGCTTAAGCCTTGGTGACCTTTCTTTAGCCCCTTTTGGACAGCATCGTGAGGAGAAAACACGCATTTGGACAGTCCTGTGAGTTAGCTGCTAAACTGTCTAATAGAATCTGCCTAGCACACCTGTAATCTCAGAACTCAGGGAGTCAGAAGGAGGCAGATCTCCATGAGTTCGTGCCCAGCCTGATCTACAAAGGTAGTCCAGGACAGCCAAGGCTACACAGAGAAACTCTGTCTCAAAAAATCAATGCCCCCACTAAAACCAACCAACCAAACAAACAAAAAACTAAAACTAAAACTAAAACTAAAACAAAAGAAAGAAAAAGAATCCAACTAGCAACAGTTTCGTGAATTACTCCCCAGACGGTAATAGTCACAAGCATAGCTGTTTATTTAAGTTCTCTTTGCTACACCACACGTCTCCTGCTCACCCAGGGAAGCTGAAAGTGAGCATCTTCCTTCTAACTGCTTCACATAACACTGTAGTGGAAACGGAGGCAAATGGCTGGTGAGCTGACTCCTTATGCCAACAAGGAGGTCGCTGAGACCACTGCATGGCTCCTGTCTCTCTGAGATCTTTACTGTGCCTGGATCCTAGCAAAGGCACCTTCCAGGTTTTATTGACTGGCTCTCAAAAGAACACAGGACTTCTTCTGTTGCTCATGGAACATTCATGCCCAGTAATAGTGATCTCCATAGAGTGATGGGGGTTGGGACTCTCACTGAATCTGGTTACTAACGCAGCTGCTCATGTTGTCAAAGGTGGAACACAGGGCTGCAGCGATGAAAAGGAATTTCAAACACAGTTTTCCCTCACTGGTTTCTTTGAATCTAGTTATAAAAGAAAATACTAGACTTGGACAACAAACTTGCTCAGGGGGCAAATTAACCAGCTGTCCTCATGCTGCAAGACTAGAGCTGCGAACTCGGGTTCTCAGGAGGATGCACCTCCCTGGGGCTGTAGGTGGGGATTCTGGACTTCTGGTTTAGCATGAGAGGGTGCTGCAGGTGGCTGCAGGGAGCCGGGGTATGGTCAAGGACTCAGCTGCTGCCTCTGCCCTCTATTCCTCCGCCCCTCAGGCAAAGGAGTCAGGAGGAAGGTTGGAAGTGAGTTTAAGGCCAGGCGTAATTCCTCGACGAGGTTGCTCTCTTCTCTAAACACCCCTCCTAAGGAGAACAGCTGCTGCTGTGGCCATGCTCTATGCAGAAGGTCCGGTGCTTACGGACCTTTCCTCAGCAAGGCTCTGCTCCCTCCGTCTCCATGGGACGTCCAACACCGTGAACGCCTGGGAACCCTGAGAACGGAAGGATCCCCTGCCCAGCCGACACAGCCAGGCTCACGCCAAGGTCACACAGGAGACTGGGTAGAAGTGCACCCAGAGTTTGCTTTAGTCAAAGGCATTTTCCAGAGTGAAGAAGGCCATTTTAACTCTCAGAGTGTCCCGTGGTGACATAGGAAGGACAGGGTCATTCGGTTCTTTATGTGGCTCATTAGTGCAGCAGTGCAAGGCTACCAAGAAAAGCACAGGTGCTGCTTGCCTGCTCCTCCCAGCTAGCACAGGCAGGAAGCCAGGACCCAGCCCCAGGTGCCATTGACACAAGCAGAACATGCTCCTGATCACATGTGTGTTGGCATCATGTTCTTGTGAACTGTGTACAGTTTATCCTTGTTCATTCAAATGCTGCCTTCTCTACCCCACTGGATCAATCCAGACATTGCACTGTGATGTTTATCCTAAGTATCTCCTGTTTCAAGTCTGGGTAAGTGTGTCACCATTTGTTCTCTGTGCTGCCAATAAAAACAAACTAGCCAATGCTGAGCAATAACAGAATAGGGTGGGACATCCTGATCCAGTGAGGGAAGGAGAAAGAGGAAGAAGGAGAGGCTGGAGCTTCAAGGAGAGACCAGGAAACATCAGAAGAAATGAACAGGGCCTAGGAGATGATTTAAAAGCAAGTATAAAGTGGGAACTCAGAATGGGAGAAAACTATACCGGCATGGAAGCATAGGATGGAGTAACTATTGCGCAGCATTCTGCTATAGGCTAATTAAATGGACCCATGTCTCTCTGTGTGGGTATAAAGCAGGTTAAGGAGTAACCACTAATTTTACTAAAATAATTTTTCAATATTAAATATTAATAATCATTCAACACGTGCACAAAGTCAGCCTGTGGTTGACATATGCCTACCTAAGACCCAGGGCCCCATCTAACACCAATTGCACTTGTATCAAGAAGTTGCCTTTTAGCATATAATTAAAATAAAATTAGGATAGCACTAACTTGTGTACCATGGTTGCATGTGTGAGTGTGTTCATGAATGCATAGAATATGTAAGTGAATGTGTACAAGCATGTGTGCACGTGTGTGCACGTGTGCTATAGTCATTGTCTTTTATTGTCCTGTTGCTGACACAAAATGCACTTACAAAGACAATGTAAGGTTTAGTTCACCGCTCCAGGTCCTGTCAAGCATGGCAGGGACATGAAGGCAGCAGGAACTTGAAGCAGCTGCTCACACTGTGTACATAGTGGGCGGAGGACAGTGGATGCACGCTCAGCGCACTTTCTCCATCTTGTATAGTCCAGGATCCCACACCATCTCCCCTCAGTTCACACAATAGACATCATCCCACACATGCATGCCCAGAGGCTGCTCCCACACACATGCCCAGAGGCTGCTTCCCCCACATTTGTGCCCAGAGGATGCTCCTACACTCGTGTGCAAAGAGGCCATTCCTCACATGTGTGCCCAGAGGCTGCTACCCCACACGTGTGCCCAGAGGCTGTCTGTCACATGTGTGCCCAGAGGCTGCTCCCTACACATGTTCCCAGAGGCTCCTCCCCACATGTGTGCCCAGAGGCTGTCCCTCACATGTGTGCCCAAAGGCTGTCTCTCACATGTGTGCCCAGAGGCTGTTCCTCACATGCATGCCCAGAGGCTGCTCTCCTAGAATCTCCAGATTCTGTCAACTTGACAATTAACCATCACAGTTATAATGGCAGGGTGGGGGTGGAGTTCATTTTGTTTCTGATTTGTGAGGATAGATAGTTCTGTTCAGCTATGGTGTTGCCCTTCATTTATTATAAAATGCTTACTGAGTGTTTCTAAATTGTTTCCTTTATTTTTAATATGATATTGCAATTACATCATTCCTCCTTTTCTTTTCTCCCTTTAAATGCTGAAATATGCCTCTCTCCTCTTTCAAATTCACGGCCTCTTTTTCAATGTATCCTTGTTGTGTATGTGTGTGTGTGTGTGTGTGTGTGTGTGTGTGTGTGTGTACATGCACATGCACGGGTGCGTGTGTACACATATACAAACATTCCCAAGTACATAAGTATAATCTTCTCAGTCTGTATACCGTCACTTGTATGTATGTTTTCAGGCTGACCATTTGATAGTGAATAACCAATTGGTGTTCTCATCCCTGAGGAAGACTCTGGTGCACTCAGCATTGCTTAGCTACCTATAGTTCTTTGTGTAGACATGCACAACACCTCACCAAAGATGACTGTCTAAACATGAGCTGAACAGGGACAACAGATATACAAGGGTTCTGTTTGCTTTTGTCTGGTTTTGATTTGGGTTTATTTTTGCAAAGCTAAACTCACCTTAATACGAAGATCCTTGGGAGGAAGTTCAAGCACTGGCCATGAGTGAACTTTATTCCAGGAGCAAAGAGTGGGGAGCAGAGAAAGGCTGGTGTTTGTGAGGAGGTTGAAGGTACATGACTGGTGGGCTCACCAAGAGGTCATGTGACATTGGGGCATGGAGAGGAAGCTGCAGGCTGGGTGGACCGCAGAGGAAGGCTTGGTGGACACAGAAGGTGCTGGTGTGTTGGGGGTGCAGCCAGGAGGCCAGTGGTGGGTCCAGAAAATGGAAAGGTGAGCAAAGCCAGGGCAGCCAGGGCTTCTGCTCCATGCAGTGGGGACAGAGTGAGCTGTCAAAGGACAGTCCTCTGTTCAGGCTACTCCTGGCACCAGACACCTAGCTGTAGAATCACACATCTCATCCCTAACTGAATCAGCTCATCTAAGGTGCTTGTGTACTTTGGTGGCTGTTTGTACAAACAGCCAAACTATTTTTGCAAAAAATTATGCCAATTTATGCTGTCATTATCAATTCATGATTATGATACACACTGGCCCCAATAGTATCAATACTACAATTTTTTAACTTTCTTTTTTTTTTATTAATTTATTCTTGTTACATCTCAATGGTTATCCCATCCCTTGTATCCTCCCATTCTTCCCTCCCTCCCATTTTCCCCTTACTCCCCTCCCCTATGACTGTGCCTGAGGGGGACTTCCTCCCCCTTTATATGTTCATAGGGTATCAAGTCTCTTCTTGGTAACTGGCTATCCTTCCTCTGAGTGCCACCAGGGCTTCCCCTCCAGGGGACATGGTCAAATATGAGACACCAGAGTACGTATGAAAGTCATACCCCACACTCCACTCAACTGTGGAGAATGTCCTGTCCATTGGCTATATCTGGGTAGGGGTTTGAAGCTTACGGCCTGTATTGTCCTTGGCTAGTGCCATAGTTTGAGTGAGACCCCTGGGCCCAAATCTGCCTATCATAATGTTCATCTTGTAGGTTTCTAGGACCCTCTGGATCCTTCTACTTTGCTATTCTCCCATGCTTCTCTCATCTAGAGTCCCAATAGAATACTACAATTTTAAAACATGTTAATCTTGCATGTTTTATCCACAATTATTCTATTATACTCTGGGGGGTGACATTTTATTTGTGGCTACCAACATTAGGATAGTGTGAATTACGCCTTCACAATTCTCAGCCATTTGGTGGCCTGATTTAAAAATAAAAATATCAGGAGCTCACTTAAATTGGAAAAATAAACAACTTTTAATATAAATGCTGTCTTTGTAGTATTGGCAACATATTAAAATTGCTTCTTAGTTCTCTAAAAAAAAAAATCACATTTTTACAGGGCTCCCATGTGTTATGTGGTAATCCTAAAGGAAGAATGAAGCTCTGCTTTAGCCTGGACACTCAGCCAAACACTGTAGGCCTAATGTTCTTCTCCATAGCTCACTCCAGATCATGGAGTGCCAAGTCACAGATTTTTCAGAGTCTTTGTGTGTGTGTGTGTGTGTGTGTGTGTGTGTGTGTGTGTATGTGTGTGTGTCTGTCTGTCTGTGAGTGTGCCTGTGTGCTTGTGTGTAT
>OU015742.1:58880595-58893814 GCA_907169655.1 Acomys percivali | reverse complement strand
ACACACACACACACACACACACACACACACACACACACACACACTGAAGGGGACTTTATTTTTCTATAACTCACATTACATTGCAACAAGCAAATATAGGAGAAATTCAATAATATCAGGCTTAAGAGTTAAGCCTAAAAGCCCAGGCTGATGAATATAAGGGATAAAAGAGTCACACACCAGAGCTCCACACTCAGGTGGAGACGCTTCTGACATGCACACATACAGATCTGAGGCACTCGCGTGAAAGCAAGCACAGTGGCAAGAGGATACAGATTTCTAGAGTTCACTAAGTTCAAGAGGTCCAGGTTCAGAGAGACCTTGGCTCACAAATGAAGATGGGGTCTTTCAGCCAAGCTGGCCAGCAGGCCACGTGATCTGAGGTCAGAGGAAAGGCACCCAGGTTCTGTTTCCTGCACATGGGTACATAGAGTATGAGGATGCCCTCTTGCCTGTGTGCTGAGCAGCATGGCTATATTAAGTGCGTTGAAGGACAGCATCCATAACCTCAGCCACAGTGCTCCCTCCTGAAGGAGAGCTCTACACGATCCTTCCCTGTGGAGCTGATCACCCTCACTGTGGAGACATTCACAAGAGGCAAGTGTGTACTGCGGCAAAAAGGCCCACTCAATATCAGCAATGTTTGTCTGGCAGGCGCCATGTCTGAGGGTACTATAGTGTGTTGTCTGGAGGAGACACCTGGGAAGAGAGACAAGCTGGCACAAGCCTCCAGGAACTCCCCCACAGTCATCTCCCATGACACTGGACACCAAGAAGACCCAAGTGAAGCTTCCTTCAGGCTCCAGGAAGGTGATTTTTCTCAGAAGACAGAGATGTTGTTTGGTGTGGTTGCCAGAGGGGGCAGAACTGACTAAGTTAACTGGCTCTGTGGACAAGCCCAAGGCAAACAGGAAATGCAGAGTACCCACTCGCACAGAAGAGACAGTACTCCAGGCAGAAGGGGACAACTTCATAAGGCTCTGCCACTCAACACTGTGCACTGGGGATTAAGTTCCCCGCTGTCTTAGTCAGGTTATGAGACACCATGACTAAAAGCAAGTTGGAGAGGAAAGAGTTTATCTGGCTTATACTTCCACTTCGCAGTTCATCTTTGAAGGAACTCAGGACAGGCACTCAAACAGGGCAGGAACCGGGAGGCAGGAGCTGATGCAGAGGCCAGGGAGGGGTGCTGCTTAATGGCTTGCTCCTCGTGGCTTGCTCAGCCTGCTATTTTTTTCTTTTTTTTTTTTAACAGAACTCAGCCCAGGGATGGCGCCACACACAATGGGCTGGGCTCTCCCACGTTGATCACTAATTGAGAAAATGCCTTCCAAGGCTTACCTGCAGCCTGATCTTATTATGGAGGCATTTTCTCAACTGTGGCACCCTCCTCACTAGCTGGCATCAAGTCACATAAAACCAGCCAGCACACCAACACACGCACTTGGCACATCATTCAAACCACAGCTGCAGGGTCCATGCACGCCCAGCAACTTACGTCAGTCCTGCGGCATCTCCTTCCAGCTGGGCAGTTCCCCAGCAACCAAGACGCATTGCATCTAGTCTTTCAGAACTGCCCCGAACAGGAGCCTCTTTCTCAGCATTTTGTGAAGCAGAACTCCTCGTTTGTCCAAACATTCAACAAAGGATTCCATGCCACCAAATTGAAAGTATCTGGCATGGAGAGTTCAACTTTCTAAAAATTTGAGTGAAGAAGAAGAAAAAAAAAAACCTTCAGTTTCTTCAAATAACATACTATATTGCCAAAGCAGAGGGGAAAATAATAATGAGACTGTAAGTCAGAAAGTGTTTTGACTTTGGGTAATTTACAAGGGTTAAAGAACTAGCCCATTTGTCAAAGGTGAATGATGCGTTAATTTCCAGCTTGGTTGAGCTCCCGTGAAAGACTTAACGGGTTGGTTCTGAACGTGCTCTTAGTGTGTATTGACAGCTTAAGGTAAAAAGTAATGTGAATTTCAAATGCAACAGAACATGGGAAAGAAAGGAAGACAGAAAGGAGAGGTGAGCAATCAGGACGGAATCAGCTAGCCATCGTCTCCCCACCCGTCTTACATCATCATCTGTGCTTTGCCTTTGCCTGTGCTGGTGTATATGCACATACATACACAGGTGCCCACCAATATGCCAGCAAATGGCACCCTTCCATGCCAAGAAGCCGGCTGTTTTCAACAGACTTGGGTTTTGTTTTTGCTTTTGGTTTGGTTTTGTTTTGTTTTGAGCCAACCACAAGTTATGGGTAATGGAAGTAGGAAGAAGAATCTATCCCATGTCCCAGTCCTCGCATCCTGTGAACTTGTCGCCTTACAGCAGTGATCCTCAGCCTGTGGACTGTGACCCATTTGGGGGCAGGGGTCACATATCATCAGATATTAATTTTATGTAGCCAAATTGTAGTAGTTATAAAGTAGCAATGAGATGACGCTGTGGTTGGGGGGTCACCACAACATAAGGTACTATATTAAAGGGTCACGGCCTTCAGAAGGTTAAGAATCTCTGCCTTACAAGGTAACATTTGGTTAATGGCTGTGGGATGAAAGGCTCCCTTGGGCAGCCATGGATCCAGGGCTTCATGGTGCCAGGCAAGCTTCCTACTGACTAAGCTCCCCCCTCCCCTTCCCCAGCCCTAAGTAGTCCCCTTCACAGCCAAGTGACTTAGAGAGTACAGCTGGGGTGCAGGCTGATGGTGCAGGTAGGATTTGACAAGCTCCTCCTGATCTCTCCAGTGTAGAAAAGCAGAGTTTTCCCATGATCCTTTGCACATGGACATGTGATTGTGTAAGCCGATGTGGTTGAGGGTTCAGCGTCTGCAACCCAATAAGAAGAAGTCAGATCAACAACGAGAGCAGAACAGGCAGAAGCCAGCTGCCCACATCCCAGAGGTGGGAGGAGGGCGACTGCTGATGCAGTCTCTTAAGCCTTTTGCCACATCCACAGATACAATCCCCTCACTCACAGGCAGTCTGTGTGCCTTCTTCCTTGGCTTCTCTACACCCTGCTAGGCTTGTTCCCTTATTAGCACAGGGTGAGTGTCCCCTGGTCACACATGGGACCTCAGAAGGGGAGGTTTTGTAATCGATTAAAAAACTCGACCTGAATTCGCATTTGACTTTTCCTTATGTTTAATTAAGTCTAATTAAACAATGCTGACATCTTCCTGGCACCTGTGGTGCAATTACGTTAAATATTTAATGCTTGTGAAGGATTAGGCTGCGCTCCTAATCTATAGCTGCAATCTGTTTCCTCTCTGGAGTGCTTTTAATTTAGTTCTGTCTTCATAGGATGAGTTACGTTCCAAAGGAAATTGTTAAGGACTTGGGCATTGGACAAGCAGATCTGTGCTCAAGGATTGGAAGGTTGAGATGCCAAGCCAGTGCTGTTCATATGTGGGCCCATGCCGGGTGTGTGTTCCCAGTGAGAACAGCCAAGCCAAAGGCATGAAGGGGCCATTGGGAACATTTACAAGTTCGTACAACTTCACAAGATATGCTGGCCTGCATGTGAAATGTCCCCCATGCTCTCAGGCATATGACTACTTGGTCCCAGTTGGTGATGCTGTTTTGGGAGTTCTAGGTGATGCTGCCTTGCTGGAGGAGGTACTTAATCGAGGACGGGCTTTGACATTAAAGGCCACTTCCGCTTCACTCTCTGCTTTATATCCTTGGTTGAGATGTGACCTCTCCGCTTTGGCTCCTGCACTCATGCCTGCCACCTGCAGCCAGGCTTCTCCACCAAGACAGGTCCTACCTCTCTAGAACCATAAGCCAAAATTAACTCTGTCTCTTTAAGCTACTTTAGGTCATAGTGTTTTATCACAGTAACAGAGACACTCAGAAGTAGCTGGAACGTCTTGGCAGCTCTCTGGCTATTTCTCCCAAAGGACCTGCAAAATAATAGCAACAATAATTAATAATAATAATAATAACAATGACAGCAATGGTAATTAAAAAAATACATCTGTAGGTCTCTACCCACTCCTGCTCACTCCTGCCTGCTACTTGTCCATGCTCTGCTAGGAAGCGAGGCCAGGTGACAACAGGTGAGCACCAGCTTTAAAGCCTCATTCCAAAGAAAAGGCCACAGCTGAGGATGCTGGTAGCGTGTCCTGGAGGGCACTGTGGTGCTCGTTGCTCTCATGTGCAGGAAAGACTTCTCACAGAAGAGATTCCAAGTGTTCTCTACACAGGTTACAACTGGCACAAGGCCTGGAAGCCAGAAGCTTTGTTTCAATTTGCTAACAATATTTGTAAATGAACTCAGTAACTCTAAATGAATTTCATAACAAGAGACATGTTAAAGTGGCTTTCCCAGCCAAATCTGTCTGTTTCTTGGTAAGGTTCTATGTCTTTTTAAAAATCTGTTTAGGTTTATTTATTTTATGTGTATGAGTATTACCTGAATGTAAATATAAATATATATTTGCTTATATATGTGGCATATAGTGCCATAGTTGTCAGAAGAGGGCAGCAGATCCCTTGAAACTGGAGTTATAGACGGCTGTGAGCCACCATGTGGGTGCTGGGAACCAATCTTAGGTCCCCTGCAGAGCAGCTAGTGCTCTGACCACTGAGCTATCTCTCCAGGCCCAGTTCCTGAGTCTTCAAAACTCTTCCCTCCTTAGCAGAGTACGGCCAATGCTTCCTACCTAGAAACTGCACAGAACACCCAGGCATCCCTTTTCTGAAGTTATTATTCCTGAATTCTAAAAACATAAATCATCACAGGGAGCACGTGTTTGTTGGCACTGAGCGCCTTGTCTTCTGCCTTCCTTTTTGGGGACAGAGGACAAAATGGACTCCACTCCTAAAGCTCCAACTCCCTGGAAGAGTCTCCAGAGCAACCAAGAAAAGGGATGGTTGCAGCTGCATCAAGACATCAGGGCTGGGAGATCAGGCAGGCTGAGGTAGAGGAGGCAGCACATGGGCAAGATACAGGCTTCATCCAGTGCCTTGGAGTCATTGCCTAGAGGGAGGAGGAAGCCCACAAGTTGGGGATCTGCAGGGGAGTTATCCTCCACAAGCTAATGAAGCTCCTCCTGGGAATTCAACTGTAACTGCTGGGGGAAAAAATGCACCCCAAGTGAAAGTCAAGGGTGTTCTTAAAACTGGCAGGCAGCTGCTCCTCCCACCTGTTGAGGAGGCATCTGCAGGATCTGAGCCTGGCTTTCCAAAGTAACTTTCCAATTATGTAAAATTAATAGGGAGCTCATTACGAAGTCCATGTGGCTCCTTATTAAATGCTTCCTGTCACTGGAAACAGGAGGTGGAGGCTCCTTAAGCTGGGGTTTTGTTGCCCTCTAGTGAGAGAGGTCAGCATTATGTATGCAAAATTATTTTTTGCCGCTGCATAATTAATGCCAGGTGAGTGGGGTGGGGGTGGGGGAGGGGATCAAGCCCCAGCTGGCTAGTGAGGGTGTGTACACTCTCTAGCCTATTCCAGTCTCTCCTTCTCCTAGCCCATCCCCCACACTTGACTCAGGTAACATATGGAACCCACTGCTTCACTCCTGTCACTTTTGTTCCTTGGCAGGGAAGTTTAGTTTTATATGGCTATCAACAGGCAAAGATCCAAGCATAAGGAATAAATCAACAGAGCTGATCCGAGACACAGAGCCTTAATGCATAAGTATATATTTAATGTGTCTGCTGAAAGAATGTCTAATTACGCTGTCATTGAACAAAGCGCATGTTCAACCGTGATAAATTACGCCATCCTTTACTTCTGCAAAACATATCGAGGCTTCGTAGAGCTGAAGAGAGATCTATGCTCCATCTACCCAGCAGGACCAGTGGCACTCAGACCAAAGCAGGAGCATGGAGGAGGAGGAGCTGGGGTACAGCCCAAATGCAGGCTTTCAGCCATCAATGGTCTATCCGCTCAGGCAAGAACCAAGTCGTCTCCAAGTGTCCAGTCCTCTGCAGTGTGGCCTGTATCTGCACTGTTCTTTATTGTAATCAAGTTGCCAAAACCTGTCATCTGTTCTTCTGAACCAGCCATGCAAGGAGCCTGCATTCCAACCTTCAACAAGAAGCCAGCGTACCTTCCTGAAAAAGCAAAGGGAATCCCCAACGCAATGCCCCTTGATCTCTCTGGTGATAGGTCAGGCTGAGGACATCTTCCCTACACTTGGTCATAGTTGTGCCTCTGCCTCCAAGAGGTGACAAGATTCAGTCACCATCAGGGGTTGGGTCTCTGGGAATTGAACGGTCCCGAATGGAATCTCAGACTACAGGTCAGTGTAGTAGTGCACCATCCTGTCCCTTTTGGCTACATAAAGATGTACATAAAGATGCTACATAAAGATGGGAAGGTAACAGGGATGTGGTCCAGCCTGTTGTGAACAGGTACAAGAGTGGCCTAGAGGCCAGCACTGCAGAGGCCATTCTGGGCATGATGTTCAGTGTGTGTGTACACTGAGGATGGTGTGTGTGAGCATTAGTCCTCCAATCTGACCATCTCAGTAGCAGGAAGTCTCCTACCCACGCCTGCCTCTGTCTCACTCCATCCTCCCAGCCCCTTCTTACCCTAGTCACCTACTACCTTCTCCCTTGGGCACTGGCCATCATAGCTTGCCACAAGCCCAAGGCCAGGACTGGGTACTTTCATTTTGCGGTGGCAGAGTGGGAGCTACGTCTGCTCTGTAACTTGTGCAGGACTTGGTCCTTTGACGGGAAGAGCAGACACAAGTCCTCCCCGCTGTGGATCTGTCCTTTCCTGAGGGGATGCTCAGAGCAGCGGTCGGCTTCCTCGTTGGCAATTGTATTTCTTATTTCTTTGATTATGTTTGAAGTAGCACTTTTATTTACCGACACGGAAGAAAAGGCTTTTCTGTGATTCCTCCGTCGTGTGTAAAATATATAGCTAGTAACATCAGCCCGTTTATTTGCTTTGCTGGATTGAGATCTATAGATGGAAGGGCAAATGAAAATAAAGATAAAAATCTATTCCTGATACCAGATTGGCTCTAAAATGTCAAAGTTTTCTTTATGACTTTAGTAGCTATATATCCTTATTTATCTTGCTGGGTTTGTTTTCAAAGGCTCACTGGCTGGCTGGATGCTAGTTCTCTGTGTATCTGGGGCTTTCTTTGCTGCTGGTAGTCTTTTATTGATGTCGGGAGGAACCCAGGATTCCAGCCACGACACGGCCATTGTCATCTTGAAACCAGACCCTCAGAAGATGAGACCCTCACAAGGCCAGGCCCATTACCACTGTTTCATAGATGGAGTGGGATCGCCAAGCCCTCAGCTGAGATTCTAGCTACTCCCCTCTCTTGCATGTGCTCATGGGAAGCTCCGGAGTATAGAAAAGCCTGAAGCTCTACTGGGCCTTTGTTTCCAATAATGTCACTTCTGTGGATTGTCACCCACAAAAGGTGGCTTTGAGGTTGATGCACCTGACTGAGTCACTCATGCTCCTGAATGTGACCCCAGTAAATTAAGGAGTTCATCCTTCTAGAGTTGGGTAGAATCATGTCTTTATTGTTGTTGCTTTCTTCATCTGAGGTGGATACAAACAGATTCCCCAGGAAAAATGTCACAACAGCCTCCAAAGACAGCTGAGAAAGGGGTCAGGATTCACCCCAGGCATGCTGACACAGCACACTTTAGCAGTCACCAAGTACTTTCTGGGCACTCTGATCGTCACAGCACTGAGCCGTCGATGGGCACACTAGATGCCAATGTTCTGCAAGGCCAGTTAGAGCCCTAGAAGAGCTGAGCAGGCATTGTCAAGTTGAGGCACTCAGGGCCCCTCTGCCCTAGAACAAAGCAGGCCTGCAGAGCGTGGCTGCAGAGTGTGGCCGCAGAGCATGGCTCTTCACAGGAGGTCGCTGACCTAGTAGCAGGTCGGATGGAGGAACTGGGGAGCATGATGCACTCTCTCCTGCCATAAAGGACAACTGGACCATCTAAAAGATGCTTAGAAAAGGTGCTTCTTCTCTCCTTAACTCTCGTCTCCAGCTGCAGAAGAGACTGCTGGGAAGACCTGTCCCCAGAGCCTTCATCTGTAGAGTCAATGCTAAGTTAGGTTGGGGCCTAGGAGCTTATGCCTGCAGGGTGGTCTCCCAGGCTGGGCTGGGGTATGCCCTTTGAAAAGAGGTCCCTGTTCACTGATGGGTTTCACAGACACACAGGGGTATGTCACTGTGAGGACAATTCTGAGGAAGGAAAAAATCCTTTCTGAATGTGGGCAGCATCACCTTGGGGCTGGGGGTCTTCGACTGAATAAAAAAGAGCAGCAAGCTGAGGTCTTTAGCTCTGTCTTCCTGACTGTAATGTGACCACACAGTCCTGCCCCATGCCTTCCCACCGCGGTGGACTGTATCCCCTCAAACTGAGAGTAAAACCAGCCTCCCTCAAGTTTCTTATGTCAGGTCTGATGTCACAGCAGCGGGAACTCTAGCAGCTAAAAGTGGTCCCCAGCAGTGGCACACCTCCACGGCACTTTTAGAGTCCTTTCTGAGGTTGGCCACTGTTGCCAGAGTTTGCAACAGTGAGACACCCTGTGACACTTCAAGATGGGTAAATTAGGCTGGAGAAGGGGTGGAGTCATGCTTGCAGGAGGTCTGAGGGCATGGCCCCGTAAGTCTTCTAAAGGCTTGCAACTGACCTCCACCCAGGCCTCACCCATGGAACCTGTCACAATGGAAGCTTCCCAGGAGCCAAAAGAGACCACAAATCACCTTCTGCCACATCCACTTCATAGTCCCTGAAGCCACATTCTTCCACTGCCCTCCACAGATCTCCCGCCAGGATCTCACTTGACAAATACTCACCCAAACCTGTTCTGACAGGTTCGGGCCTGAATGAGACCCACTAACTTGAGCCCCGCCCCACCATGCTCAGTGCCCCTCAACTGCATATGCAGAGGGAGAAACCTGCTGGGTTAGGCTCCAGTGAGAGGGGACTGGCCTGTCTCAGAAGTAAGGGCAGTGGATGGCTGGAGGGGCACTACAGACTTCCCTTCCCAGCCATAAAATAGGACAGGATTCTCCCTGTTCCTAGAACTAGAAAGTCTTTAGCTGCCACATCTGAGGCAGGATGCCTTGGGCATCAAGAGAGTATTGGGTTCTAGGGACTCAAACTGAAGTCCTCGGTCTTGCAAGGCAAGAGCTTTGCCCACTGACCATCTCCCAAAAGCCTGTTCCCCTTTTGCAAAGATTTGGGGTTTTTTTGTGTGTTTTTTTGATTTTTTGTTTGTTTTTGTTTTTTGTTTGTTTGTTTGTTTTTGTTTTTACTTACACAAGTGTTTTGCCTGCATATATGTTCCTGCCGGCCACAGAGGTCAGAGAGGGCATCAAATGCCTGCAACTGGAGTTACGGATGGTTGTGAGCCACAATGTGGGTCTTGGAACTAAGCCCAGGTCCTCTGCAGAAGCAACAGGCACTCTTAACCACTACTCCATTTCTCCAGCCCCCTCCCCAAGCCCGTTTTAAACACTTTCTTTTGTATTGTTTGGCCAGTCACATCTGGAAAGGCCCAGGAACAGCTGTAGCTCTATGCAGCCCGTGGCACCCCCACAGGAACACGGAGCAATTGTGGGCCTTTGTGGCCAGTGGAAGATTACATGAGCAAAGACTGAAGTGGGCCATGGATCCTGGCATGCTTTTGTTTGTTTTTACCTTTAAATATTTGTTCGTATACATGGTGTGCAAGCCCCCGTCAATTTGCCCAACCCAGTGCATGGTAGCTACTGACAGAGGCAGTGTGACTGCTGAGGGAGGCTGAGTCTTCACCCTTGAAACACAAAAGGTGAGTGAGTGACACCATGAATCTGAGCATCTGTTAACCCTGTGGCAGCCTCATCCACGCCTCAGAGCAAATCACGGCTGAACGTTGGGAAGGGCCTAACCTCCAGCCTCGCCAAGCCAGTCCTTTGCCCTACAAACCACTCATTCCAGACCCAACCCTCTGACCCACTGGCAAGCATACGGGTGCCCTGTCACCTCTTCCAACGTTCCCCAAGAAGAACGAGCATGTGGATTGGTGTCCCCAGAAACTTGTTCATAAAACCCACAAGGAGACAGCTTGTGGCCCAGAAGAATCCCAATAAACTGTGCTTGGCATTTTTCACTCATGAAGTTGTAGGCACAGGAATGTATTTACATTTTCTATGCCATAAATCAAAGGCAAGATAGCATTGTTCCTAATTTATCTTGCAGACTGCTTGGATGGTATCTTGCCACTGCAAATATTTTTAATATTTCTTAAACAACAGAAGATAAACGGGTCATGAATGCTGAATGTGGTCCTTCCCTTCATACCCCCAGAACTTTATTCCAAGGGACAGGCTTTCTTTCCCCCCTCAGCTCCTAAAGAAAATAATATTCAAATTAGATCAAGCAAGCACTAACTGTCAACATCAAAATACTGGCTTTGCTCAAACCTGTCTTTACAACAGGCAACACCAGCCTCCGTGGTTGTGAGCCGCCTGGTGCACAGAGCCCATGAATTATAAATCAAAAGGCAAAAATCATGTGTTGTTTTTCCTGGTAGACACAGAACAGGATATTAGGGGCCTAAGGGAAGATGAACGTTGGTGCTTTCTAAGTGTTTCACCTCCCTCACGCTGTTGATTCAGCAAAAAGCACCTGCCTCTCCACACCCCGAGTCCCACGCTATCTGTCTGAGGCATGCCCCTCACAGGACACAGCCAGCAAGACTGGCCAAATGGTTGCTCAAAAATCACTTTAACTGGGGGAAATTGTCACTAATTTGGACTCGTATTCTCCGGACTCCGTGTTCATGCGGCAGGGATTTGGCTTGAAGGGAGTCTTCATGAGGGAACTCTGATTTATACACGAAGCCCACCGCAAGTATAATTACTGAGTAAGCAGGTACCCTGCCGAACACTGCATGCTGTTTCTAAGCAGGTTGGGGACATTCATTTTCCTACAAATTTCTATTATATGCTAATTACCAACCATATTAACCTGTGTTTAAGTTTTATTATGGAATAATATAGCTTCTTATAATTAAAAATCTAAAACCAAAGCATCTAAATGAGAAGTGAGGTTTTTCTCGGTCGGGTTTTTCTGCGGGTGTAGGCAGTCTGCCGCTGCCTACCTGCCCTCACCAAGGGCAGCCCAGTTGGATTTCTCAATTGTGAGTTTTTGTGGAGGTCAGCCTGGAAGTCACAGACCCCCTTTCAAGTCATTGATGAGCTCTGCTGGCACTCCTGGGTGGGCTCACGCCCCTTTGTGGAGTCTGGTAGCTGTGGCCAGATCACCATCCCACGGAAGTTAGGACTTGGAGTTTTTCTAACCTCTAGGAGTAGATGCTCGTTACATACCCTAAAGACCTCACAGCTGAACAAGAGAGGCTGCTGGAGAGGCCAGAACACCAGGGCTCAGAAGTGCTAAGGACACTAAGAGTTCCCTGTGGGAGGCCTTGTCATGAGGCAGGAGGAGTGAGGAGAAGAAGGAGACCTAGTGGGCCATGCGTGGCTCTTACCTCAGCTGAATACAGACACACCCTTTGGGGGTCTAACAGACCCTAACCTAAAGGGCAGGCCTCTCAGCCCCTGCAAAATCTCAAATCTGCTCAGATTTATGTAGACACATCAAACAGCCCCTTGCAGGGCCATACCTGTGCGGATAAGGGTGCAAACACTGAGCAGTGAAGACCAGCAGTCAGGAAGCGGTTCCCACAGGCCCATAATCCTGCAAGTCACTTGGATATTCAGGCCCCACCTGCCATAAGAGTGAATCTCCACAAGACCTTTATAGAACTCCCTGCCTAGAGAGCTTGGCTGTTCTGAGGGACAGGGCCACTGGCTCACTGGGGAAGTTTAGGCAACCAGCTGGTCCAAGGCCTGCAGAGTGGGTTGGCAGCTGGAGACGGATCTTAGTTCAGAAGCCAGGAGAGGCAAGAGCACAGAGAGGCAACGCCGGCCAGGAGCGGTGCTCTTCTCCTCTCTAGAGCATCAGGCTTTTTGGTTGAGTCAGTCTGTTGCAGAGACCTTTCCATTTAAATCTGCATGGCACTCAGAAACTCTCCCCACCTGGACACACACAGAGCAGTGTCTGGCCAAGTGTCTAGGATGCACTGTGGTCCAGTCAAGGTGACACGGGGAGTGAACTACCACAGGGCTCACTAAAAGCATCTCAAAGATATTTTGTCCACCACCTGCCCTGGGGAACAAAGATTCATCCTTTAATCCGCCTGTGGCAGCTCATGTTTATAATTCCAGTCCTGGAGAAGCTGAGGCAGAAGGATTGCCTTGAGTTCAAGGCCAGCCTGGACCACATAGAAAAAAAAAAACCCTGCCCTATAAACAATAAGCAAATAAGCAAAGGAACCCCTAGAAAACCATCTTCTAAGAAGCTCAAGTTAAGACCTGAAGGATGCCGCTGAGCATAGCATGGCTTACCCTCCTGGGTCCGTGCATCTCCTCCGTCTTCTAGCCATCATTTGTGAGGCCCACTGACTGGATCCGTCTCTGATTCATGCTAAGTTAACAGTAACTGGAGGAGCCAAGTCCTCTACGGGGACATTTCAGCCGGCTGCTAGATGCTAGACTAAACTCTCACAGTAAGTCCTTTGCTCCAAGGGTTCTGAGTGTCACCAAGGCCTGGCGATGACTTAGTTGGGGCTGCCTGTTTTAAGTCACAGCCTCTGTGGACCGTGACAGGTAGCTAGCCTGCTGTGTGGGGGCTGAACCCTTTCTCCATTTCAAGAGCGTTCATTGATGGCACAGGGGCGTGTCTAGGGAGCAGAAGCCAGTGATGTTGTCTGATATGGTGCTCACCTCCCATTATGTAAATGACTCACACAACCTCTGTCTTCAGCTCCAAGCCATGCCTGGTCCTGCCCAGCTGAAAAAAACTAAGAAGGGAGACCTCGTCCTGTTCCCCACATTGGATTTCTCATGGCATGCCAGTGCTTAACTAGCCCTTCTGTGGCTTTACCTCACATCTGAGTGGTTTGGTCACTACATTTTTGTGTCCCCAAATGTAGATAGGGAATATGCCTATGGACCTTCTCCAGCAAGGCTCAGTATCTGTATGTGTCAGTCACCAGTTTCTCTCTCTCTCTCTCTCTCTCTCTCTCTCTCTCTCTCTCTCTCTCTCTCTCTCTTTCTCTCTCTTTCTCTCTCTCTTCTCTCTCTCTGTCTCTCTCTCTGTCCCTGTCTCTCTCTCTGTCTCTCTGTCTCTCTCTCTCTGTCCCTGTCTCTCTCTCTGTCTCTCTGTCTCTCTCT
>OU015742.1:58857818-58880585 GCA_907169655.1 Acomys percivali | reverse complement strand
TCTCTCTCTCTGTCCCTGTCTCTCTCTCTGTCTCTCTGTCTCTCTCTGTCTCTCTCTCTGTCTCTCTCTCTCTGTCTCTCTCTGTCTCTCTCTCTCTCTCTCTCTCTCTCTCACACACACACACACACACACACACACACACACACAAATCTAAGGCATATGTGCACAGGCTCTTAAACAAACCCTTGAAGGTTTTAGCTCTACTCCCTGCTAGAACTCTGTAAGGCTTGTTCCTCCTGTCAGGCATTTAATGAGAAGCACTGGAGTTTAGCTTCGCTTTGCTTACAAGCAGCAAGCCTCCTCCACTCAAGCTCACTTGAATGCAGCTTTCTTAGGATGATAAGACAAGGAACCACATAAGGACTCCTAAGGAAACTGGGACACCCAGGGATCCAAGAAGTAACCCTGAGGTGTCATCTCAGAGTCATAGCTACAGGAAGTGTGAGGCTCTTCCCCAGCTGACTACCCAGAAGCCCCCAGTGAGGGGCTACCAGACCCCTGCCCACTATGCCAAATAGTGGGAAACCTTTTTCATGTGTCTGGTTCAGCCGCATCAGCCTAGAATGGCCTGGATGGCTCGCAGTTGAACCTGACTGCATGTTTCTTGGATTTGTTGCATTGCAAGAAGCAAGACTCCAAGCTGCCAACACAGCCATTGTCCTTGAGGCAAGACAAACACTGCCCAGCTTCCTTTAAGAAGGACCGTGAATGGCCTCTCCAGTCCTCTGACTGACATGGCTGAGGAAAAGCACTCCTCATCTCCCACAGAACAAAGGTTTTGGGGGACGTGCATTCTCCCTGAGCCAGGTCAGGCAGGTGCTGCAGCATCAGCGTTACGATACTCCTGGGGCCAGGATGAATTCCACAGTCCTGCAGCTGATCTCAGCTCTCCAGCAGTGTCCCCAGAGCCTGAGGAGCAGAGAGCACACCTGCAGTTCTGAGCACACAACACCACTTGGCTTTAAAAATGCGTGGAGTTGTAAAGGAAGAGCGACTGAAGGGAGGCGGTAAGGAGGATACCTGGCCCTCCGCCATGCGTCCTGGAGGGGCTGTGTCTCCTCCACCCTCCTTCCCAGCTGCTTGGCCAGGAAACGAGGAAATGAGAGGAAGAAGATGACAATAGCTGATTGATTCCACTAACGCCATGGCGAACTTGACCTCCCCAGAGACAGAAGCAAGCACACATGTGAGAAGGTCACCTGGACAGACCCAGAGATACACAAAAAAGCCTAGACATGGAGAATTAGCAGTCTGGGGGCTCCCTGCAACCAAAATTGGGGGTCTCCTCCTGAGTGTCCACAGCAGTGTTCCATGGAGGTCTATTTCTCTTGCCCCTCTTGGAATCCCTCCATCTGTCAGTCTGCCCATCACATCAGGCTGCACTGGGCTTAGGTCACTTATGGTCTCAGTAATGAGCTTGATAGAGCCTAGAATCACCTAGAAGATGGGCCTCTGGGCATGTCTGTGGGAAGGGGGTAAGATGGGCCTCTGGGCATGTCTGTGGGAAGGGGGTAAGATGGGCCCCTGGGCATGTCTGAGGGGTGAGATGGGCCTCTGGGCATGTATGTGGGATAAGATGGCCTCTGGGCATGTCTGTGTATGTGTATGTTGATTAAATTAACTGAAGTGACAAAGCCTGCCCACTGTGGGCGGCCCCATTCCTTGGCTGGGATCCTGGACTGTGCATCAACATTCACCACTCTCCACTTCCTGATCTTTGATTCACTTGACTGGCTGATTTAGACTCCTGTCATCTTGGCTTCCCACCATGATGGACGGTACCCTTGAACAGTGAGCCAGAGTAAGCCCTTCCACCTTAAGCTGTTCTGTCAGGATGTTTTAGCACAGGGACAGGAAAAGCAACTAAGATAGGTCAGTTTTTGAAGGGCCAAAGCCCCAAGCCCTTATTGCATACTGATTTGGATCTCCCAAAGGGGCTCAAGTCACCACAGGCATCTTCGTGGTGAGGCACAAATGCAAGGAAACTCACACGTAGAATAGACCCTATTCTGATAACTGTGTGTCAGACAAGCAAGAGGCAGAGCTATCTGCCTGCAGAGCCAGTTGTCTGCTACAGGACCATCACAATGGAAGGTCTATGGTGGGCCCATCACTGCGCACACATCCCTGAGTGGAGCATGGAGGCCTGTGAATGACAAACAACAGATAGGCTGAGCCCATGCCACTCTCAGAAGCCAAGGAGTTATTAGGGCAGCCAGAGCACCAGGAAGATAAAGACAGAACACTCTCATATTGCCTCATGAGCTCTCAAGGACAATATTGAAGGCAATTCTCTCTGGGATAAACCGGCTGCCCAGAACACCACGATACCAGGTGAAAATAGCATCTGCCACAGAAAGCTGAGTGGCATGCAAACCCTTTATTGTCCAAAAGGGCCATCTCTTTAGCAGGGTCAACTGCAGCTTCTGTGATAGGAAAAGGGTTGCCTGCTCTGGTGACATTTGAATAATTGGCCCCAGTGGGAAGTTAAACTACACCCCAGATTCCAGAGACCAACGTTTCTCCGTTGTCATTGTCAGGATTTATGTTGGAGCATTTGCTACATGTTATATCTCTGCACCTCGTGTGTGTGGTACCCAAGGAGGCCAGAAGAGAGCACCACACCTGGAGTTACAGACTGTTATGAGTCACCCATGGGGTGCTGGGAATACAACTCAGGGTCTCCAAAACAAAAAACAAAAACAAAAGCAGCAAGTTCTCTCCAGCCCCACACTGACAGACTGAGATCGGGTGACATACAGGAATCTGGCTCCCCTGGAACCTGTTCCAACTAAATGAAGTCTCCCATGGGGCCCCCCAGGCTTGAGGCACTTACTGTGCACAGTGGAATCCCTCTGGAAGACGGGGTGTAGAGCCCATCTGGTCTGCAGCTAGCAGGTCCTTTTGCCCTGGGGAAGAAGCGGTAGGTCCTCTGCTAGGTGTCAGTCTTGAAGCCTAGGCCCCGAGTGAGCTAAGTCCTTCTCTGGACCTCACACTGCCACCCATCCCTGCCCCAGCTCCTACCTGAGACTCTCAGCTCTGAGTGTGACACCCTGGGGAAACCTGTGCCTCTAGGAACCCCAAGCACCCAGTCTGCCAACTTCAAAGAAAATAGGCCACCTAGCTTTAGTCCTGTCCGTCCAAGGTATGCTCAGGCCACCTGCGGCAGGGTCTGTCCCTCTCCACTGTTCCCAGGGAAGACTGGGTGTCTGCATCCATTCAAAGGGCAGGAAGCTGAGGGCGGGTGCTGTGCACAGGATTTGGGCAGAGCTGGGACCCTGCCTGGTTTCCCTGGGCTGCAAAGCAGTGGACAAAGCAGCTGCAGACACCAAGGAGGCCTTGCATTTGCCTGTGGCTTCACATGTCTTTTCAGACATGCGCTTTAAGTCTTGAGCAGGTGACTCATACAGAGAGGCTATGGCAGCGGCTGCCTCTGCTGTGCAGACTCTGGCTCTCCTTTTGCAAACAATAGAAAAGGATGTTTTGAAATCTCAACATCCCAATCTGCTGATCGCTAAACTGACTGTTCCCCAAGGGACTGCAGGAAAGCCCCAGTTTCTTTCTCCAAGAATCGGACAGCAGTCTGCTCAGAGGCACCTGGCCCAGCACATCTTATGAATTCAGCTCATCGCCCTCTTCATACACTGCGTGGAAGATGCTGCCTTTTCCCTACAAATCATGGGGTAAATGCTGACCTAGGCCTTGGAGGACCATGAGTTTGGCTTTTGTTTTGCTTTCTGGTTACTTACTTTTATTGCAAAATAATCCACATGAGCTATAGTAAATACAGATACTATAGATGCCCAAAAGGAAAAGCTCTCCCACATGCCCCACTGCCATCCTCAGAGACACATAGACAAATCATGCATGTGTGTGCTTCCATACATGCACTGTTGAGCACATGTCTGCACACATGTACTCATGTAAAATGCACACACATACACACAGTCAAATATGCCAACGCAGATTGGTATTCATGTTCATGGGCCTATACATACACATGAGTACACTGTGTACTGTGTGCCCACACATGTAGATTTACATATAGATGTGCACACATGCTCATGAGTGTGCATCACACAAGTATGCATTTACAAGTACATACAAACATATGTATGTGCACACAGGCATGAACATATGTACACATGTACATATAAATGTATATATGCAGGCCCATAGACACAGAAACACACACACACACACACACATATTCATATACTGGCATGCAGGCAGATGTTCATAAGCACATACAACATTAATGTATGCAGATGAAATATACACACATGAATATAGGCATTCATAAATGCAGGCATGTATACAAACCATGTGTCTATGCACAGGTATCCACATACAGAGCTGTGCATATACTGATGTGCATTCAAACATACAGAGGCACACACAGAGACACACACAGATGTGTGCTCAAGCACAGACAGGAACACACACCTGTACATGTATGCATAAACACTTGCATACACACAGAAAAACATTCTTGCACACATGCAGATATAGATATGCACTTCAAGCAGACACCTTCACCCAGAAGGGGACAGAGAGAGAGAGAGAGAGAGAGAGAGAGAGAGAGAGAGAGAGAGAGAGCTTCCTTTGGTTCTTTATCCACAAATGGATTCTTTAACTAGACGCTGGTCGCTGAAAGCTCCACACATCCTGTGCCCAAGACAACAGAACTCTGGCTGCACTACAACAGGTCAGAGAAGAAAACATGTCATGTGGAAGAGACCAGGCACTAGTGGTAGCCTCACTTGACAGTGTCAACTCTCAGGATGTTGGAGTCCCACAGCCAAAGAACTTCTGGAGCATTCTATCACCCCAACTCTATACTGGGACAGACAGGAGCCTGAGAAGGAAGGAGGAGCCCCAAACTGCCACCGGACTGCCTTCTCAACACAATGCCAGCCTTAGTGTGGACACTGTGACATTCTCAAAGGAAAGGGCCACCCAGGAAAGTGAAGCTGCCCAGGGAAGGGAGGAGCTCTCTCCCCAGAACAAAACTCTTCTGAGGATAAGAAGCACTGGGGCACCGGAGTGGGCTGTCACTTCCAGATGCTGGACTCCCTAAGTGCCCCACAGCTGCATCCCACAAATCTTCCCCGTGAGCAGTCCCAACAGATCACAAATTGTCACAGTTTGCCTGATGCCTTGGCAGGACACTGTGGCAGGAAATCTTGGTACCCAGTGCCTCCGAAGGTCAAGATCTCAGCCCTAAGGGGCCCCCTCACTCTGTTACCAGAGCTTCCTTGCTAAAGATGGATTGCTCCTGAGAGGCCGCTGCGGTTTTAGGGAAGACACTAAATCACAGCTCGCCACTTCTTACCTTGTTGAATTTATGAGCAGGATGTAGCATGCCTTGCCTCTGAAATGGCCAATTAGAAATACAGAGAAATGATCAACTTTGGATTTCCCAAAAGCTCGATGTGTCCCCGTCCTCTTAAAAGAATAAATTATGCCAATTAGAGCTAGAGGCTAAAGAAGGGGGTTTGAGGAGATAAACAGATATCAAGCCTTTCAAATGGGCGTTTATTGACTGATTTATCCGTGTGTGTGTGTGTGTGTGTGTGTGTGTCTGTGGGCATGCTACGCAGCCTCACATGTCTCCCTCTATCTTTCTTCACCTCATATTTCGAGACATGTCTCTCACTGACCCTACAGTTCACCAATTCTGCAAAATAGCTACAAAGCAAGCCACAAGGAGTCTCCCATGTTCACTAACCTGACACTAACATCACCCAGGTTTTGCATGGGTGCTGGAGACTTGTGAGCCAAATGCTCTACTGAATGGCTGGCAATGGCAGAAGCCACTGGATCAAACAAAGGCCAGGGTGAGTTTTTTCTTCAAGGCCACGAGGCGCAGATCACAAGGACGCCTGATCCACTCTGCAGAACAAGTGCCATCCCCAGCCCTAAGTTTTTTAAGACCACTCATTCCTTCTAATCAGCTCTCTCCAAGGCTCTGAAAACAGTGTACCATGTGGACAGGCTGTGTGTGGACAGGCCACAAGTGGTCTGAGGGGTTTGGTCATTCTGGCATTGTTATGCAGGTGACCAGTGTAGCCCACTTTTGCAGCCACAGAGTGTGCAAGGGTTCTGGCTACGTGCTTGCCAGTTTTAAAGTGCAAGAGGCAAAAAATACATAACCAAGTGTGATTTAACAAAACTGACATGCCATTTATTCAACTTTTCTTCAGAACCCTGTGTTTTCAAGCACCGACCTCATTAAAAAGCCTCTGAGTGGGATGAGGTCCGGGTCCCGTATATATTAATAAAATCATCGATTTTCACAGAGCAGACTCCTCACTGGCATCAGGAAACCCAAGAACGCTGTGTGCAAACATCGCTCATGTCAATTTCCAGTGTACCGCTGTTAATATCTAATTCTGAGAGCATGGCTTTTGTAGGTTAAAAAAGATGAATTGCAGGAAGACACATCACTCCCATTCCGTGTTTCCATCCCAATTGCACATCCTCATGGACAGTTGATCAGAATCCTTTTCTAGATTCCTCCATATTCCATATAGAATGGCCGTTTGTATGTTCAGAGGCATATGTGACTACATTAATGTTTAAATGGCAATCCAATCTGTAGGGATTTATAATGAGGTTGTGTTGGGGTGCACAGATGAAAGAGCTTCCACTGAAGAATTAGAATGGGCCAGAGGCTGCAGTCTGGAAATCTCCAGGCTGGGGCTGCTGCTCGCACTTGCAGTGGACGCTCCAATAACGGCCCTGGCAGTAAAGCTGCAAGCTCACTGGACTGGCAAGTTAATAAGAACCACTCCAGGAATTAAAGCAAGGAAATTAAGGACATGTGTGGGAGAGACAAATTGTTCACTGGGATTATTGATTGAAAGATAAGTCAAGTAATGTTAGCATCAAGTACAGAGTGCAACCCCATCAAGTGTATAAAAGGGGTTGCATGTTGAATGCATTTGTCTCAAAGTGCACCGGGCACAAGCTGGTGAATAAATTGCTGGGTGCTGGATACAGCTTGAAGTGTGTGTGTGGGAAGACCAGAGGAACAGACAGTGAGGAGTCGGGGAGAGTGAGAGGGCAGTGACAAGCAGCCAGTCAGATCAGGCTTCCAGCAACACATCACAAGATACAGCCATGCACTCGTGTCAAGAGGTATCCATAAAAGCCCTGTGAGAGTGTGCACATGATGGGCCCACAGCAGGTGCTTTGTGTAACTGAACCACTGAGAGCGAGGTTGTGGGGACTCCCTCAGCATCACAGGAGACAGCAGGGAGAAGGCGGGGCTCAACGGGGACCTTTGGTGGCTGTGAATGGGAAGGATGGATCACTAGTGTCAGCTGGAGTTGGTCTGGACTCACCTAGGAGACTCCTCCCCTGGGTGTGTCTGTGAGGGAGCTTCTCCATTGGGTTGAGGTGGGAGGAGCCACCCTGAATATGGGCAGCAGCATCTTATGTGTGGGGTCCCAGGATAGATAAAAAAGGAGACAGTGAGCTGTGCACCAGCATTCTTTTCTTCCTGCTTTCTGACTGTGCGTACCACGTGAGCAGCTGCCTCTTGCCACCATGACTTCCCTGCTTGATGGACCATCCCTCCGAACTGTGAGGCAAAATAAGCCCTTCCTCCTGTAAAGTGCTTCTGTGAGGAATTTTTAAATATGAATTTTTAATTTATTTTATTAATTTATTCAGATTACAACTAAATTGTTATTCCCATCACTTGTATCCTCCCATTCCTCCCTCCCTCCCTCTTTCACCCTATTCCCCTCCCCTAGGTCTATGACTGAGGGGGGCCTACTCCCCCACTATATGGTCACAGCCTATCAAGTCTTATCTTGGTAGCCTGCTTATTCTTTCTTTGAGTGCCATCAGGCCTCCCCACCCAGAGGAAGTGGTCAAATATGGAGCACCAGAGTTCATGTCAGAGTCAGTCCCCACTCTCCACGTAACTGTGGAGAAGGTCCTGACCATTGGCTAGATCAGAGTAGGGGTTCGATGTTTACTAGTTCTATCATCATGTTTTATTTTTTTTTCTTCTCTCATATATTATATCCCATAGTTTCCCCCTCCCTCAACACCTCCCAGTCCCTCCTCATCACCTCTCTTCTCCCTCAGAGCCACTCCTCCATTTGCCTTCAGAAAAAAAAAAAAAAAAACAGATCTCTCCCAAGGGATATCAACTGAATATGATATAACATGATCCAATAAGATTAGGGCACAAACCCTCATGTCAAGACTGGACGAGGCAACCCAGCAGGAAGAAAAGGGTCCTACAAGTAGGAGAAAAGGTCAGAGGTATCCCACTCGCACTGTGGAGAGTCCCACAAGAACACCAAGATACACAACCATTGAAATGTTTTATATATAGCAAAGAGAACACTACCTAATACAAAACAGAATGAATGAAAGGAGTCTTGCTTTTCATTGAAAGGTAAGATCTAAGGGCCCAGTTGCCACCTTCCCCCACACAACAGAACTTTGCTGTGCCTACAAGGAGTGAGGGAGAAAGGCATTCATCCAGCGCTCTGTACACTGTCATGTTTTCTTTCCTTACCCACTCATCATGTCTGACCCAGGACACTTGACTGTGGGAGCCTTTGGAGGAGACATCAGAGCTGACATCAGCTCTCTTCCCTAATAGGCCAACTGGACACTGGAAGCTCAGCTGGAGGGCTGGCAAGTGCGAGCGGCCTTGGCTCTGATCAGTTTGTATGCATCAGTGGCCTTCATTGTAAAGACTGTATAGCAATTGTAAGAGCCGCTGTGCTCCAAGCTGTAAGGGAGAAAATCAATTTCTCTTCTGCAGGACTCACAATACACCTGGAATTTTTACCTGAACCAAGTAAACAAAATTGTCACCTAACATGAATGGGGAAAGAGGTGTTAGAAAAACTCTTTATCGCTCTACTTCTAATGCGCCTGTTATTATTGAAGTCTGACTGGGTTTTTCAAGGGATGGGTTATTAAGGGGCAACTTTAAGATGAAACCATTCTTCAGATATTATAATAGAAACATTTTAAAATTTAAATCAGTGGTGGAAGATTGAAGCTATACAGTTGAGAAGCTGTGATTTTTTTATTTTGGGATTTTTTTTTCCTGTGAAATATCTAGCCCACTCTGGAATTTTCACTTACACACTGCTGTCAAAACATAAGGCTGGTGAAGCAGCTAGAAGGTGAGATGTAACCTTGAGTATGCCAAGGTCATGGTGATCAGCTGTCTTTCTCTCTAGATGTACAGCCCATGGCACTGCCCCAGGCATTTTCCCAGGAGGACACAGCAAGGGCAGTTGGAAGGCATCTCTAACTCCTTGGATTCAAGGGCAGGAGGGAACCCAAACCAGTCAGCCCAGACTCTCATCTCTGAGATAAGTAGACCTAACGCTAACCCTCTATAGTCAGCTGAACATCTAAGGAGACCCTAGACAGAACCAGCATTAGAAGCCATCCTGGACAGCATGCCCCAGTTTGTTAATATGTAATTGATACAACTCACCTTCATGGTGTGCTGTCCTGAGCATCCAGGGCATGTTATCTGTGTCCAGTGTCTGGCACACACAGTGGTGGCTGGTGGCCTGATGCCACTCTCTGTTATAACCTAGCATAGAGAATGTAAGGAGGTCGGATCCAGATACTCCTGGGTGTTGGCTCCACAAGTTTTCATCCCTAAGCTTTATGACATTGATATGATCATACCTGTTTTTGAAAGAATCTCACAAGGACCCTGAGAAGTGAAACTTGAGACAAGCACCATGAATATTGATGTCCTTTAGTACAAGTGGCCTGTTTTCCCAGAATCCATTTCAGAATTCCACCTGTTGTGGCCAAGTAGAACTGGATTGTAGCAGGACAGCATCAACCAAGGACTTAGGAAAGGAAAGGACTGTCCATCTGCTATCCACAAGGGAACAGGTCATGTTAAGGAAGAGTACTAGACACATGGGGAGACAGGTGGCTTGGGGAGCATGTGCTTCCACAGTGTCAAGCCACTCTCTGGACTTTCACTATCCTCCTGCAAGCTCGCCTACTGTGGATTGGTGTCTCTACTGGACCAGAGCTGCTAGATTAGTGCAGGTTATAAAGGGGATTTTATTAGATTGGCTTACACAGTGGGGCTGGGTAGCCCAGAAGTGGCCGTCTGCTGTGAAGAGGCAAAGAACACAGTAGTTTCTCATCCCATGAGAGTGGACAACTCAGTGGCAGAACAGCTGTGGTGCTGAGGGCTGGAAGATTCCAGAAGAGCCACTGGTGTAAGATCCGGGCAGAGGCTGAAGGAGCATCAGCAAGGGAGTAAATCCACTCACAGATAGCAAGCGGGTGAGCCTCGCTGCTTTTCCTCAGGATTCTTTAATATCTGAGACTCCATAGGAAGGTTCAGCCCCCTCTCTGAAAGGAGCTTCTTTACTGGTTACTCTTTACTGGAAGCAACATCATAGACCTGCGCAGAGGTGTGACTCTTGGTCAGCCGCAGCACCCAGTCAAGCTAACAGTAAAGATTAGCATCCCTGGGGCTGGAGAGGTGACTCCACAGTTAAGAGCACTTGCTGCTCTTGCAGAGGACCCAGGTTCAGGGTGGGTCAGCTGTCTGCAACTCCAGTTCCAGGGAATCTGGACTTCTGCAAGCTCTTACATCCATGTGGAACAGATACATACACTCAGGCTCACACATACACGCACATAAAATAAAATAAATGCATTTTTTAAAAAAATGAGACATTGCCCCTAGGATTACAGTTTGCACTTTCAGGGAAGGTGGTGAACTTCCTGAAGTCTGCAAAGATGCTTACAAATGTCAGCAGGACGTGGAGTTTCCAGAGTGCTGTGAAGGTTTTTACTTACCACAAGAACTGATGTTGTCACAGGGTTGTGACACTGCCCCCTTTTTTGTGTGTGTGGTGTCTGTGTGAACTGGTATGTCCCTCAGGATGACCAGTGGTGGCTGAGATGCCACTACTGGAGCTGTTGAAATGTTCTCTGAAACACATTAGAGCCCATTCATTAGAATACCAAAGATATCATCCACGTACAAGGAGATAGCTGAGGGCAGTCTCACCCAGTCCAGGCAGCTGCCATTGTGAGGTGGGCTCAGTGGAACCCAGGAGTGACAAAGAGCAGTGGCTGTGTGAGACTCTGGGTGTGCGCCCTCCAGAAGAAAGCTGAGCCATGTTTCTGGTGACTGACACAGTGTCTCTTCGACCAGCTGGTTGTCCATATTAAATCTACCCAGCATATTCAAGAGTCCACACTGGAAAGAGCAGCAAGCCCCACAGTGCTCACCGCTTACACTCACATGCCCAGCCAGGAGCCCACCCACCAAGCTCACACCCTCCTTTGCTCTGCCTCATCTGCAAACACTTGAGGCATCTTCCTGCTGTCTACAGGATGAGACTTGGGCCTGGCTCTCCAGCTGGTGACCTCATTCATCCAGAATGAGAGTTAACTGCTCCAAGCTTCTCTGCAAGTTGCTTGAATCGGAAACTGGGGACTTACGGGTTACAGCAGCAAGAACCCCTAAATGAGCTATTGCTTCCTCTGTATGCTTGGAGGGATTACCTTTCAGTCTGACTAGGAATGTTCTTCTGATCAGCCAAGGCTGTGGCCAGCATCCCAGGTGACCAGCCTGCCAAGTCTAGTGCTCCCAGGCCATTTCCCAAACTCCCCGAAGCCCTCTCCCACTCTTCACAAAGACGCGCCATCTGTTTGCAGACTCTCTGAAGGGGACGCCTGCACCATTTGGGATGTTGATCATATGTTAGCCACTTCTGCGAGCAAAGAAATATTTTGAAAGCTGCCAAGCCACCTTCTTCATCCAGCATGCATGAAAAATTCATTGGGGTTGCTATTTGTCAAGGGACTGCAAACATTTCCTCTCATTTGTCTCGATTCTTGCTTAAATTTCGACACCCAACTCAGAAATCCACAGGCCCCACCATTTGGAGCCCTCCTTCCCTCCTTCCCTCCTTCCCTCCTTCGTCTCACACCAGAACTATCCATCACTTACTTTCCAAGAATAGGCAAACTGCTGCTGCCTTCAGCTCCTTCCCCTATGCACGTAAGCTCTACTGTACAGGGTATGGTTCAGGCCAGAGGAGACTGAACTGTAGTTCTAAGCTCAAGAGAAAAGACAGTGGAGTTCTGAGTGTGTGGCTTGAAGATGAAGCACTTGGCTAAAATACTAAAGGCCCTGGTTCATTCCCAACAGAGGGGTAAAAATAGGAGAGTAGGAGATCTGCCTACTGCCCAATTTGCCCCTCTTATCTTGGGGATGCACATCATATGGGAGGTGGCAAGTCCTCACCATGCCTTGTGTTTGCTTGTTGCAATGCAGTATTGTATTATCAGAGTTGTGGCGTGGCTGTGTGGCAGGAGTTCGGGACCTTGAATAACTATTTGAAGTATTTGAAGGAAGATAGAAAAGGCCAAACTGGAAATATCTAGAGTGCTATGTTGGTTCCTTTCCCTGTTGTTGAACAAAACCCCTGACAGAGGCAACTTAAGGAATGGGGTTTATTTTGACTCAGTTCAAAGTATCCTGAGTAGGGAAGTGAGTCCACCATGGCAGGAAAGGAGCTTGCAACAGCTGTTCATATTGTATCTGCAGCTGGCCACATTGTATCCACAGCTGGTCGTGTTGTATCCACAGTTGGTCACATTGTATCTACAGCTGGTCACATTATATCCACAGAATATCACATTTTTTCATTATCTGCAGCTGGTCACATTGTATCTGCTGCTGTTCACGGTGTGTCCACAGCTGGTCACAGTGTGTCTACAGCTGATCACATTGTATCCACAGCTGGTCACATTTGTATCTGCAGCTGATTACACTGTATCCGCAGCTGGACACATTATATCCACAGATTATCACATTTTTTCATTATCTGCAGCTGGTCACATTGTATCTGCTGCTGTTCACAGTGTGTCCACAGCTGTTCACATTGTGTCCACAGCTGGTCACATTGTATCCACAGCTGGACACATTGTATCCACCAGTAGTCAGAAAACAAAGAGAGAAAGGAATGCTGGTGCTCAGTTCATTTTCTCCTTTTTATGCAGTTTGTGGCCCTTGCCCACAGTGATGGTGCTCCCCCTTCAGAGTTGGTCCTCTCTGTTCAATAAACCTAATCAAGAAAGTCCCTCACTCACATACCTAGAGATGTGTCTACTGGATGACTTTTAAAAATCTGTCAAGTTAACAATATTCACCTTCACAGGAGGATTATTTATTTATTGCTTAGTGTGGCAGGGAGTATGTCTGTGTATGAGTGTGTGTCTGAGCATGTGTATATGAGTGTGTGCACATGTGTGTATGCATGAGTATGTATGTGCATGTGTTTTTATACATTATACACATGTGTGTGCACATCCATCCATGCATGTGTTCTATGTGTAAATCCGTGTGTGTGTGTGTGTGTGTGTGTGTGTGTGTGTGTGTGTGTGTGTGTAAGCACGTATATATGAACATCTGAGGCCACAGGAAGACATCCTTTATCATCTTCAGCTTGTTTCCTGAGACAAAGTCTCCCACTGAACTAGAAGCCCTCAGCTTTGGCTAGGATATCTGACCAGTAATCCCCCCATGAGCCACCTCTCTCTACTCCACAATGCTGGAGTCACAGGTGCATGCAGACATGCACAGCTCTTTATGTAGGTGCTAAAGATTTGAACTCAGGACCTCATGTTTGCAAAGCAAGCACTCTACCCACTGAGCAATCTTCCAAGCTCTATTTTCTATTTTTAAAAGATGGTGTTATACGGCTGTTTCCTCCAACCTTGGCATGACGGCGGCCACCTTGAATCAAAGTAGATGCATTCACTCACAGGTGATGCTCAAGAGACTGGGCCTGTCAGCTCTTCTGGATGGATGATGAAGGACAAGGTGCTCAAGAGGTCCTTCATTTCTCTGGGGAAATGGGAACAGCAAAACTGTTGAGTGAAGACTTCCATGGTGTGGCTGCCTGCATGTTGCCCATAGCCCCATAAGGACTCTTCACCATCACCCCTGTAGCCCAGACAAACTCATAGGTTCAACAGCAGGACTCAGTGGGGTTAATTCTTGGACTAACATCCAATCTGAGGTAAGCAAGTGTTTTCCTCTGTCTCCTCTCCTCCTCTAAAAACAATGGGTTGTTTTTAGTTTGCCCTTTTCTCATCAATTGAATAGAAAGTTTTAGTCTTGGGGCCCATGGTTGCTTCCTAAGGGACATTCTGATAAATCTCAGTGGAAAATTGAGGGACACCTGGAATGGCCTCAGAATAGTGACTTTCCAAGTAGCTCAGTAGCTCCTTTCCATGGACTCACAGTCCACTTCCACACAAGGTCAGAGTGAGAGGCTCTTCCCAACTACCTGTTCCCCACAATGCCTTGCACTTTCAAAGGAGCTCACCAAGAAGCACAGCTCGCCTGAAGCTTCACAAGGCAAAGGCTCTCAGACAACCCCAATTACTACTACTCCTGGTGATGATCAGAATGTATCGAGAGGCCCGTGGTTACTCCTTGTCCCCTGCAGACTTTAAGCATTGTGGAAACTAAGTGGGTTTCTCCTCTCCCCCTCTTCTGGCTGGACAAACATGACAGGAATTGTGAGACATAACACTCTTTCTGTTCTAAGTCCTGAATAAACACATACAGCACCATCTGGGTCAGACACAGAGTGGTCATCACTTACAGCCTCCTCCCCTATGGACTGACTGGCCTGTGCTGTATGAAATGATGGCACATCCTGAAGGGATAATGGTTATGTAAGCATGCCAGGTCTTCATGGAGCAGATACGGATTTTAATTTACATTTGTGAAAACTGAAAAGTGAACAGAGAACAGGTGCTGCTGGCCTCCTTCCTGAGGCGCTGACACCGGAGCTGACAGATTAGTGTTGGGGAAGTGGGGGGACAACTCATGCCTAGGTCTGATGCTGATACCCGTGTCCCCAACCAAACTCTAGAAAACATCAGCTTGGCAGGTTGGTCATGTATCCATGCCCCTGCCTGGTTTTGGGCCCTCAGTGGTTTGGCCATCCTTTCACTCTCAAGACCCAAACAACCAAGTTAGCTGCTGAGGTCCCTGCTGCCCCACAGGCTGTGACATCATCATACCCTCTGGACTCTCTTACTACCAGACCTTCATACTCACTGGTCCCTTAAACCTCAGGACATTTGCATGTGCTGTGTGTGCTCTTGTAAAGCTCATAGGAACACATCCCCCCATTCATAGTGTATACCTGGTTTTTATTTGATTGACAGTTGCCTTTCCTTTTGGGAAATCACAGAGAGATTTCTCTATTTTGACTGACACTCTGGTACATTTAGCTGCAATACAGTAGCTCTAGTCAAGCTTCTGAATGGATGAATAAATAGTCATTCATAAAATAAATAAGCTTTAAAATAAGCTTCCCTAAGATGCCTAGGGCACAATCCTCCCCTCAGTCACTCTAGTTTCCTGCCCTGTGTGCTTCAACCACAAGCCCTCTGTGGGTGTCATGATCACATGATCTTGAGTCATGTGACCATCAGAATCACTCCACTAGCCCAAGCTCCAATGTACATCTGGAGAGATGACCTGGCTCCAAAGTAAAAGCTATACTCCTCTTTGCAGCCAGCGGTTCGGCTGCATCACAGGAGTGGCTTGGGGAGCAGGGAGGCTGAGGGTCTGGACTTATTGTATTCAACTCCTCAGGAGGAGTGATGGGGGCCCTGAGCATCACCATTGGCGCTGCCAGGGGACATAATGACTTGTGCTGAGGCCAGCTGGGAAGTGACTGAGAGAAGACTCACAATGGGGAGAGCCTGAGGAGACAGGTAGCTCTGACCATAGTGTCGTTGATTTGCAAGCATGTGGAAGGGAGTTAAACTCCCATCGCTCACATAGAAAGCCAGCCTTTGTAGCGCATGCTTGTAATCTCATACCAGGAAAACAAAAGCCTAGGGTTGGCTGGCCGGCAGGAGCAACTTTAGTGCTACCTTCATCCTAGGGTGGTCTGCATCCCACAGGTGGCATTTGTCCTGCAGAGTTGCTCACGTGCTGCAGGTGGCTCCCATCCTGTTCTTTTGGGTGGCTGTGTCCCACTATGGACCCCTGCCCTACACGTCAAGGAGAGAATACAGAAGAACATAGTCTAGACCATGTTCACTATGTGTGACTCTCAGCACCACGTGCCTGCAACACTATGCCACCATTAGACACCATCCAACTTGTCACGTTAGTCACGCTGTGCTTCACAGGTGCAAGTTGAGAAACTCAGCCCTGCCTGGCCTGCTAAGAAAAAGCAAGGCCGCCCACAGCTGGCTTTCTCATAGCCTGCACCTTGGCCTCCTCCAGGATCAGAAGATGGCTCCAACCTCCAGTGACTTGACCCAAAGAAAAGACAGAACCAGTGTTATCTCTGGATGAAGCTGTGAGCAGCTGTCTTCCAGGGGTCTGTGCGTTAGAAAATGTTTATCTCGAAACCTGACGTGATGGGTTTAAAACCATGAGCTCCTAATTCCATGGTATCATGGAAAGGAGGCATGCAGCCTGTCACCACTGAGGTGAGCCTGAGAGAAAAAAATGAGAAAACCTAGAGTTTAAGATATGTGCGATGCATGCTTTGCCTTCAAAGAGATGTGTTTGCTATGAATGAAACTGACCAGAGACAAAGATCTTTCTTATAGACCATACATTTCACACTCAAGCCTCTCCCACTGGCCCTGCAAGTCCTGGCAAGAAGGGGATGTGCATCTTAGATCAGATTACAACATCATGCTCCGTGAAACAGATACTACAATGCCTGGCCATGCCCCCTGTGAGGCTGAGGGTGGCCCACCTCTGCCTTGAGCAGCAAAAGGAAAGGGACTTGATTGAGTGGAGAAGGAAGATAGTCCTGGGATTGAAGGATTTCCAGAAAGCTACCCTAATTTTGTTTTGGTTTGGGGTTCCTGCAGAAGAGGAAGAGAGGGAGGAGGGAGAAGGAAAGGGAGGGAGGAAGGAAGGAGGGGGAGGGGAGGGAGGGAAGCAGTCGGTCCAGCTGTATGTGGTGAGGACCCGCCACTGGCTGACTGAGCTGCAATTCGAACGTGGGCATTCACCAGATCCTGAAGAACAGCTGCTTTGCAAATTTACATCTCAGAAAACTTTGAGTCAAAGGTCAAGTGCAGCCAGCAGAACTATGCGCAAGACAGACAAAACATCCTCTAACCAACAGTCCACATCCACTAGATGGGGTGAGGGAGGCAGATCCTCTCAGTATGAGTGCCTGCAGATTCCTCCTGGCGTCGCCTCTGACTTGGTCTGTCTGTGGTTGATATATTGTGGTGGGGCAGATAGCAGACAGCGAGACCCTGCATACCCTCCATTCAAGGATTTCGCCCAGAAAGAGGGACCTGCGTCCATGGCAGCTGGCCATAGCCACACCACTGACCTTATGTGGACAGGGTCAGCCATCCCACTAGAAGAACAGAAATAGAATGGTGTCAGTCTTCTTATCTTGAGTCATTGATGCCAAAAGTGTGGGGGATGAGCTGTACCTCCCTGCCAATAAGAGACAGTCAGAGCGACACTTTTAGGTTATCCGTTTAGGTCGGCTTTTTAATTTTGCAGAGCAGTTGGATGTCATCATTTAGAAATTAAACTGTGCATACCATTGACCCAACAACTCCATTTCTAGAAAATCCATTTACAGAAATGCTGACAAAAAAATGAGCGAAGTCACACACACACATATGGTGGAGAACTGGAAAGAAACCAGCCAGGACACTCACCACCGTGACTGCTCCATTTTAACTCTTGGGCATCTGAAGAGGAAGGAACTTTGTGCAGCCAACACAAGATGGTACTCTAAATGACTGGCAGGTGCCCAGGCTGTCATCAAAGTCAGCTCATCCAGCTGTAATGGATACACCATCAAGTGCATGCATTTTAAGGTGCATAACGGGACCCCCCCTCCCCCGCCCAGCCCAATCTTTATTTCTGTAGACTGTCTCCTCTCCACATTCCAAGCGACTTACGCTTCCTAAGAAACCACTGCTCTACCTCTGAGGACCACCATTTTCCAGTTGCAGATGAACGAAGCTTCATGTGATGGATTCCATTTCGTTCGGCTCCTCACACTTGGCCTGTTTACCCTCAGAGCCATCCAAGTCATGTGCACCCTGTTTGTTGTTGTTGTTGTTGTTGTTGTTGTTGTTGTTGTCATCTTTGTCATTGTTTTTCAAGACAGGGTCTCTCTGTGTATCCTTGGCTGCCCCGGACTCCCTTTGTAGACCAGGCTGGCCTTGAACTTACAGTGATCCGCCTGTGTCTGCCTCCTGAATGCTGGGATTAAAGGCGTGCGCCACCATGCCTGGCCATAGCTCACCTTTTTTTAATTGCTGAATAATTTTTCCTTGTATGGCTATACCAAGAGTTTAGAGAGCAGTTTTGTACTATACCTATCTAGTGAAATAATAGTAGGTTCCCCACTGAGGCAGATGAGCTCCCCAGACACATGTGTTCCTCCCTGTGGAGTAAGCCTTAAATCCAAGCTGAATGTGGTTGGTTACCCTGTAACATTCCTGCCACTATTGCACTGTGGTGTGTCTTACCACACTAATTGTTATTATAGCTCACAGGTCCATGTGGCATAAGGTTGCTGGTGACTTCCCCTTTAGCAGCCTCCTCCTGGTACTGTGAGAGCCAGCAGCATGGAGGAAGCTTTCTGGTCAGTACCAACTTGTCCTGCGACCAATATGCACGATGTCATCAGCAATGGAGACTTTACATCAAGTTCTATAGCAAAAGGAGGTTTATTTAAGAAACTCCTATACCGATTTTCAAAACAGTTATCCCCTTCACATCCCCACCCAAGTATGAAGACCCAGAACATTTCTAACTAATTAATTGCATTTTAATCAACAATTAATTCCTCTTTAATTGACAAAATATGTGTATATATTTATCATGTAAAACATGGTATTTTGAAACATGCACATCAAGTGAGATGGCTCCACCGAGCTAAGGGGAAAAGCATAAGAGAAAGTAGCTTCCAAATGTGCATCTATAAAATGCTGCCGAAACTTGTACATCGTCATTTGCCGGATGAGCATGCCTGTGCACTCGCAATGGAAGACGAGTTCACTTCTATTCTCAGCCATGATTGTCTTCAGAAGGTACAACCAAGACTGGATTATTATTGGGGTTTGAGGACAACTATCCCTGAATTTGTTACTTTAATACATTTAAAAACTAGCAGAGCTTGGCAACACAGGCCTTTGATCCCAGCTACGAGACTCATGTGGGAGGACAGCAAGTTCAAGGCCAGGCTGGATTACAGCAAGCTCAAGGCCAGCCTGATTAACTTACTGTGAGCCTCTTTCAAAACAAAAAGTAAAAAGAAAAAAAAATGCATCTTAGTGGCTTAGTTGAGGCTTAGACTGTAAATGGCTGTTAAGTTCAAACCTTAGACCACAGAAAGACAAAAGGTACGACAGCTATTAGTGTGCTCAGACTTTAACACTCGTCTGCCTCAGATGTAGCCTAGGAAAGAGCTCTGACGTCATCCATCGAAGATTTGACTGGGTGGTCTGCCTGAGCCCCTTCCTGGCTGGCTATCTGTTAATGCCTGGCCCTCTAAGCAAGGCTGTGTTATACCGAGCTTCCTGGTGGTCCTGAGGAAAGGCATCTTGTGCTTATCAGCCTCTGAAGGTTGGGGCAGGCCACCTTCCATCATTAATATCCCTATAAACTCCAGAATGAGGCCAGGTGACCCCCACATGTCTATTGTAATTATAAAAATAACTGTATCATTTTATCTTTCAAATGGCAATGGTGTTTCCTACATATGATATTTGCATGGGATTGTTTTATTGATACTTTAGAACACTTGATGACTTTCCAGCCAGATCCTTCCAAATTTTAAAAAGAAAAAAGGAAAACAAAGACTACCTTAAAGATGGCCAGGTGTCTTTTTGGGTGGCGCCCTCTTGAACCCCTCTCATGAATGAGTCCCTCACTTGGCGGTTTTTGAAAGACAGTTTGAGCAAACGCTCTACAGGCTGTGGGGAAAGCTGGCCACAGTGGAGCTCCACAGGTGAAGAAGGCCTTGCTGCCTCTGTGTTAACAGCATGGAGGCCAGCAAAGGCTTGGCCTGTGGAGAGCAGGACTTGGCCAAGAAGAGCACGTGGCCCAGAATTGTGAGCAGCTTTGCACTAAGATCCAGGATGACAGTGCAGGGCTGGTGGGAGGAAGCTGGGAGTGTACAAGAGAGGGTTGTCGCAGGGAAGAAACGTGTTCTTAAGACTCCCACTGAGTTATGGAGCCAGGCGTTGTTTAGCAGGAGTAACTAACAAAAGGGTGGGCTGAACCGATGTCAGGTATAAGAAAGGAATATTCATGAGTACACCCTGTGACTGTGTCCTTTCTAGAGAGATCAAACAGAGTGGACCCTGTGGATCAAGGGGGGGACAAGGAGCGCCATGTGGGCTGGCTTCTTGTGACCCCCCCCCTCCAGATGCCACTGCCACTCTGAGGGCAGCTTGAAGGATTCTTGAGAACTTTTCTGTGGAGGTTAAAAGACAGAGGTCTTGAAAGTAATGAAGGTGCAGTTGCGTGTCGATTTCCAGGGTGAGATGAGACCAGAGGAGCTCACAGCCATGGTGGTCGCTCCACTGGGGGTTTAGCAGATGTGCCAGCCTGGTAACCGGGTGAGAGCACGCCTCTATAAACGAACAGCTGTAGCCTGAGACAGACAAAAAGCTCAGGTTCTGCTTCAGACCCGGGAATGTGCCACCTCCAGCTCCACAAGCAAAGACTCAACCAGGCTGCAGACAGCTGAATCCCACTCCAAACACTGAAGTCCCAGAGCAAAAATAGACTTCAGAGCTCGGGAAGGGGTACCCACAGGCAAAGGGCCACACTTTGAATGTTCCTGAGCACTCCCTGGTAATGACACTTGACTCTGGTCCTTCCATGGTCCTGGTTCCATCCTGTTGCCATGACAAACACCTGAAAAAAGCAGCGTAGGGGAGGAAGAGTTTGTTTCCACTCAAAGCAAAAGTCAAGGACCTTCCATTTGTCCCATCACAGCCACAGTAGGGAGCAGAGGACAGCTCCAGTCCTTCCTGAGTCCTGTCCACCATGACCTTCTGTCACATTATGGGAGCACAGGGTCCCCCTCAGACCACTAAGTGCATGAACACACAGCTCTAATTTGGATAGCATGTACATCAGCCTGCCCACACGCCGCCGTTCCACACTGTTCTGAGCAGAGCTAAGGATGTGTTTCCATGGTGACCTGGTAATTGCCTCCTTGGAAGGTGTCCAAGTCAGCCCTGTCTTCTCTGGACCTTGGCACTTCTACAATCTTTTCTGCCCCAGGGCAACTGATGTTGGAAAGTTAAGCTGTGTGATCAAGCTATAGGAAGGCGGATCTGTTGCCTTCTTCTCCCTGTGGACCTCAGAGGGCCACCTCTTCCACAGACTCACATTGTCCATGTCCCTTCTTATCTCCTTATACACAAGAACCCCCAGGTTCCTGATGGCTCCTGGCACTGGGTCATGCACTTGGGTCTGTCATAAGATCATGAGGCAAGATGCAGAGAAAGGGATGAGCATCTGGTCTCTTTCCATTTCCATAGTCAGTGGACCTTTAAGACAATAAACGTATCCCTTCAGACGCATGGTGAAAGGAAGTTAGCATGCCAGGACACCCCAGGAAGGCACACCTCCTACAGCGCATTGTGTTCTAGAAGACGTGGGTTTTGCCAGCATTTTGAAATTCATTGTTTAGCTTCTTTATGCTTGAGGCAAAACACGGAGCCTGAGACAATGATAGCGCGCTGTTGAGACAATGGTGATAAATTCTGAACAGATAGAATCACCCTGTGGCCTGAAAAAGAACCATTGCCAATTAATATTGAGATTTGGCAAGTGTGCAGCCCTGTACGCATGTAATTTATCAAGCAAGGAAATTTTAGGAACAGGCATTGTGTAGAACTAAGCACGTGTCTCCTGGAGGGAAGAAATAGAGGGATCCCACTAGGAACACCATGGGGATTGGAAGACACTGGTTGGCGCACTGGGTTTTCTTCATCCAGACTGTATCTAGGTGATGCTACAGCAAGTACTAGAGGTCCAAGTGCATAGTTAGACTGCAGGAGGCCCTGAGACCTGCAGCTGGGCGTATAGCCACTACTTCAGGACAGGCAAGTCCAGTTCTTGAGAGATCCGGCCCAAAGTAGAGTCATGAAGACCTCAGTTGAGTCCCTGAAACCCAGGTAAAAAGCTGGGCATAGTGCCACATGCTTATAATTCCAGCATTTGGTAGGCAGGGAGAGACTCACTTGCCAGATAAGTGTGCTCAGGGTTCAGTGAAAGAGTCTGTTTCAAAAGCAATCAGGTAAAGGTGCTGACATTGACTTCTGGGCTCTGCACATGCACATACTTGCTTATGCACAGACACACACACACCACCACCACCACCACCATTACCACCACCACCGCACACATCTCATCACATCTCTATCTCTCTGTGTCCCTGTCTCCCTCTGTGTCTATCTCTCTCTCTGTAACTCTCCGTATCTCTCTGTGTCTCTGTAACCTTCTCTGTATCTCTCTGTGTCTCTGTCTCTCTTTGTCTCTCTGTCTCTGTCTGTCTCTGTCTCTGTCTGTCTCTTTCTGTCTCTCTCTGTCTGTCTCTCTCTCTCTCCCTCTCTCTGTCTCTCTCTCTCTGTCTCTCTCTCTGTCTCTCTCTCTCTCACACACACACACACACACACACACAGAGAGAGAGAGAGAGAGAGAGAGAGAGAGAGAGAGAGAGAGAGAGAGCA
>OU015742.1:58833176-58849243 GCA_907169655.1 Acomys percivali | reverse complement strand
TGTGCTGATGTCAGGAGTGGGGGCTGTGCTGATGTCAGGAGTGGGGGTGCTGTGCTGATGTCAGGAGTGGGGGCTGTGTTGTCAGGAGTGGGGGCTGTGCTGATGTCAGGAATGGGGGCTGTGCTGATGTCAGGAGTGGGGGCTGTGTTGTTGTCAGGAGTGGGGGCTGTGCTGATGTCAGGAGTGGGGACTTTGTTGATATCTGGAGTTGAGCCATGTTGCTGCTATCAATGCTGCTCTGGTCAGTGACTGTGTACAGCAGACAGGTAGCTTAGTCACTCCTACTTAGTTCATTTTCTCTGCTGAGGATGGAGACCATGGGGTCAAACATGAAAACAGACGTCAGCTCATCCCAGCCTCTCACACCCAGCCCCTCACAGGCCTCTGGGTTCCAAAGCAGCACCATCAACACTGTGGGGTCAGTAGAGCAGGAGAACCAGCTTATTTATTTATTTATTTATTTATTTATTTATTTATTTATTTATTTTATGGAACATATGTTCTGCCTTAACAGCAACAAACAAACAAATAAAAAAAGAAGCAATTAATAAGTTTAATTGGCCAAATTCATTACAACCCATCCCGATCTCAGATGGCGACTTTAATTAACTAATTAGAAGTGCCTTGTACCATAGTTGTCTCAGCGGTTGCTTTAATGAGCAGGCTTCCGTGCTTCGCGCTAGGTTTGTTGGTGTGTTTCACTCATCCATCTCAGGGTTACCGCACAACAAACAGCAGAACTCTTGACAGCCTAGTCTTGAATTCGTATGAAGTTGAGGAAACAAAAGGTGATGCGGGACTCCGCTCAGGGACAGAATGAGTGAGCATGCGGGGTGCTGCACTTCCTGAAGCTCTCAGCCGGGTGTGCGTGTGCAGCCTTGGCTTCACGCAGAACACCGTTCTGAGAGAAAGAATGCAGAGCAAGTAGCTGGTGCTAAGCAACCCCCTAGAATATTCGCCTGAGGACCAAGCATCCCACATGGCTAGAGGAGGAGCTCTGAGAGGTCAGAGGGGCAGTGACGGGTGCTGGTTCCGGGCCAGGAACAGGAGCAGGAGCAGCCACTTGGGCCAGCTTGGAGGAGTTAGAGATTCATGGTGTGAAAGCAAAGTATTCAGGAAGGCATGGTGATATCAGTGAAAGTTGGCCCCACTGTGTCCCCATGGAAAGCATGCTCAAAAGGAGAGACCTGTCTCCCAGGAACTTCATTGCATTTCAGAAGAAAAAAAAATAGTTTAAAACACTTCAGGTTTTTTAGGAAGAACACAAAACAGCCAGTACTCAGACTGTCACAGGGATTGTCTAGATGCAGTTAGCCCAAGGTCGGGTCTTGTGTTAACCGATGTGGCAGGACACAGCTTGACAGTGGGCGGTTCGTTCCAGGCTTTGGGACCCTGGGCTGCACAGGCGAGTGCGAGTGCACATTCATTCATTTTAGATGTGACTACGGTCCTAAAAGCTCCTACCTCTGTGGCTGCTCTGACATGATGGGCTGTGACCTGGAAGCGTGAGCTATGAGGAACCCTTTCTCACACGTGCTCCTTTTTCCATGATGTTTCATCACACTGGCAGAAATGATGCCATGACACCTGGGACCCTAGGCGGGGTGCGCCCTCCTGTCACCACCCAGCTGCTGCTTTGCTCCATTGCTCGTGGGGAACCAGCTTCCTCTACCCACACTTGGAACTTCATCTAAGAGTCTGCCCTCTGGCAGGACACCAACCAAGACCAACCTGGAGGAAGAAGGCTTATGGGCTCACACTCCCGGTAACGGCCTATCATCCCGTAAACCAGGTCATGGACCTGAGGCAGAAACTGAAGCAGAGACTGCTGAAGAAAGGTGCTGACTGGCCAGCATCCCAGGGTGGTGCCACCCATAGTGGGCCAGGCCCCCCCAAACAAATTATCAGTCAGAAACTGCCCTACAAGCAGGTCCACAGGCCAGTCTGAGGAAGGACACTCCTTAGTCAGGTTTTCTCTTCCCAGGCAATTCCATTCTTGTCAAGTTGACAAAAACTGACCGGCATAGAAATTCTGAATGGAAGAGGGCATGATTCCCCTTCGCTTCTGCAGGTCACAGCACTAGGAAGGACAGGTCTACACTGCATGGGAGGGCAGTGGTGGTGTTCAGCCATGCCAACGAAGCCCGCAGCACTGACATCTGGGGTCATGGATTTCCAGGGAAGCCTCTCCCCCTCAGAGCCTCCTCTAGATTGACTGGACCAGTTCATTGTGCTGTCACTGAGGGGAGACTCAGCAACCCTCCAAGTGTGGGGGTAGCCACTGCTTGGGCTCCTGTTTCAGGAGGGAAACGGCTCTGACTTAGCATCATGGAGAGGTGATCTGCACCAGCCTCTCCTGCCTGTTTCTGCCACAGCTCTGGGTCCCCAGCAACCTGCAGTGCTGTCCTTCAGGGAGAACTCGGTTTCTCTACAGGAGTCATGCATTTTAAAGGGGTGTTTTTCTCATTGGCGTCTGGGGCTGCTTTCAATACAGTTTGTCAAATCTCGCCCATCACTCTGCCACAGGCACCCTTTCTAATAGCTGCATAAAATTCCACATTATAAATGTCCCAAATTTCAATCACTGATGGATGGATAGTCATTTTTTTTTCTGGACTGTTTTTGCTTGTTTTCGATACCAAAAGACTCTTGGGCATGCATATTCATGAGTACGTGCTCTTGTTTCTGAAGGATCAGTTCAGACATCAAAATGTCTGCCTTTTGATCCACAGCCACACCCACACATGTGGTTTGGGTAGACACACAGGTTGATAGACTCGTGGTGTCTGACAACCTCCAGATCTAGCCCTCCTTTCCCCAACTTTTTACTTCCAAAATCTTATACCTACACATTAGCTGCTAGACAGATGCGATACACATTTGAGTGCCCGTGGAGATGGATATAGTACATGTACACACACATGTACACACATAAACACACAAACACACATGTAAATACAAATACACACATGTGTATAGTCATAAGCACACCATAAACATATGCGTGTATACACATGCATGAGCACACACAAACATATAAATGTGCACACAATAACACACATGTACACACACACTTGGAAAGTTTTGCACACCATCTCACTGAGCTGTTTGATTCACAGCTATTGGGTCACTTCATTATTAAGGAACTCAGTGATCAAGCCCTTAAAAGCAGACATCTCTGACCGAGATGGGTAAGATGTTAATGTACCTGCCATCCAAGCATGAGGAGCAGGGGTCGGGTCCCCGTTGCACCCCACAGAAGAGTATAAATAGTGGAAAGCTACACTGATGTGGCGGCAATCTCAGCCTCAGAAGGAAGAGACTGTGTCCCCAGGACAAACTGGCTGACGGGGGTCAGTGGTAGGTTAGGTCTAGGTTTGACTGAGAGACATGGAGTGGTGGATAAGGTGAGAGAGCACTTAACAGTGACTGTTAAGTCCCACACACACACACATACACACTCACTCACACACACATACCATACACACACTCACACACACACATATACACGCACTCACACACAGACACACATATACACACATATGCACACAAACATGCACAAACACACAGAGATACACACAATCACACACATAGACACACACACACACACACACACAGAAAAAAAACAAACAAGCCTCCTCTTGTCCAGTTGTAACACAATATCACTCACTGTGTCCCCACCCTGGTGACAGTTACAAGACCTGATCTTATGATCGGAAATGATTTCCATAGTCAATTTTTCCAATTGCCTCAATAATTCTTTTTATAACTGTTTTCATTTTTAATCCGGAAAAAAAATTCAGGGTAATTAAGGATCAGAAATTCTTTTGGTCGCAAGATTCCCTTAATCCCCTCGAATCCAGAATAGCTCCCTAGACTTCATTTGTACTTTCCGCCGACGCACTGGTCTGCTGGTACATCCAGGTAATTAATTTGCAGGGGACCCCTCAATTGTACTGATGTGATCTGATCCTGGAACATCATTTTCGTAGGGCGGTGTCCCCTTTGCTGAGCAGTCCTTCTGGGTTTGTGAAGTCACCGTGTTCCTCCGTTGGTCTCTCAAGCTTGATCACTGCAGTCCGGAAGTGTCTGTCAGCCTCCCCGCTTATTAAGTTCTCCCTTTGCCCTCAGTAATTAGTAAGTAACCATGACACCGGACTTCTCGGGGGGTGTGGACCACGTCTGCAGCCGGCTCCTTCATCCCTTGCTATGAAAGCCCATTGATGTCCTCGCCTCAATCAGTTCTCATCACTGTGGCTGGGAAGTGGCAGCTAAGATTCATCTGGCTCCACTTCCTTCAGGGCCTGATGACTACACTAAGAAAGGAGGATTTTTCTTTTTTCTTTTCTTTTTTTTTTTTTTTTTCATGTGCCTGACTTCCAACTCCTGTTTATTTGATTGTTTAAAGGTTGGTTTGCTGGCTGAGTGTGGATATGCCGGTACTCATCCTCTTATTTGATGGCGTAAACACCCATCTTCCTTTCCATGCGAAGAACGCCTTGGGCTCGGATCACTGGAGTCTCATCCAGCCAGCTCTGCCATCCTGCTGTGCTTCTTCTGTGGCCGGCACTCCTACCTTGGGGACACATGATCTGCTCCCATGCCCTCTGGGCCTTGCTGTCCTTGCCTTACAGCTTGGGGATCCCGTGGGTGCCTGGCCCGTTCTGGCATGGCTTACAGGTCCTTTATACATCACTCTCCCCTTGACTTTGGGCTGCATCCCGCAGACCCTCCCACGGCATGTGGGCCACTTCTGGGAGGATGGATCTCACCCCTGTATGATCTTCTCTGACACTGGAACAAGATTCTTCTTGCTTCCTGTCCCCAGGCAACTTCACTCACCCCAGTGTCTGAGAGGGGGGAAGAGGCTCTCCAGCTAGCACCCAGCCTCCCAGGCTTACTATGTCACTTTCCTTCTCAGACACCCAAGTCACTAAAGTCTATCCAACTTGACCCAGAAATGTCTGGAGTATATATTTCCCTCTCTACCTCCTTCTGGCTACACCAATCCCAGCTCTCATCTCCACAGTTGCCTGACCCCATGCTACAACTGTCTCTCCATAATACAAGTGTGTCCCTTGGCCACACTACTTTCTCGCTGGGAAAACTGCCATGCTATTGGAATACCACTGGGCCTGCCTAGCTGTCTACATTCTCTCTAAATAGTGTAAGCTAAACCACCATGTTGCATCCCATGGGTTGTGGGGCTGAGAGATTCAACAAGGCTTCTTTGTGATCCCACACACACACACACTCCCTGCCTTCTTTCAGCCAAGGCTTAAAGGTAGGGGTGCTGAGCTGACAGACAGGACAAAGAGCTGAACGCATGCGACCCTCCAAAATAACTGTGTGTAGCCATGTCCTGCACATGTGTCTCTTCTACCTGGGAGATACAACTTGAGTCTTGTCTAACCATCCCAGCTGCCACCACACAGCACACTAGTAAAGAAAACCCCTCTGAGAGCCAAGAGGAATCGTGACATGAGTGTGCTGGTGTGAATGCAGGTGGGTGACACCCACGAGTCCACTAGCCAATGAGTCGCATCCCCTGGGCCAGCCACACTGGGATGCAAACAGAACACAGAGAAAGTATTCATATACGTAACAGTGCTGAAGCCTCTCCTGGGCATATGTATTTGGAGCCTCTAGCTAATGGTTTCCATGCGCCTCATACCAACTACATGAAGTCACGCTTCGTTCAGTTAGTCTGAGTTGACTTTCTTTACCTTGTATGAACCGCCTTCCTGACGTGAGTGTTGGGATTTGGAGAACAACCCTTCTCCCTCCTGTTTGCCACTTTCTTGGCCCAGTGCATTCAAGTCACGTTCTCTTAACCTGGGAATAGCTTGTGTGAATGTGTCTCCCATGAAGTCATCTCTCTGTCCCATCTTAGACTGGCCGTAACTGCTGTGGTGTCCTGAGCCATGCTGAGCAGCACTGGGTGGAAATGTATGCAGCTGGAGAGGACGGAGCAATCCTGACACAGGCAGAAGCCGAAAGAAGACAAAGGGGCAGGCGCCCGGGAGTGAGACACACTAGACTTAGGGCGCTATGACTTCTCCGTTGTGTATAGGCCAATGCCTTGTATTAGTGGCAGGGGGCTGGGAGTTGGTGGAGTCATGCATACTTATTTGTACATTTAAAGACCAACCTTACCCGATTAGGCAGACTCCCAGGGTGGCCCCTCTGTGCTGCTCGTGATCACTGAGAGAACGCTGGAGGCTGCCTCTGGTCAGGTCAGTCTTTCCCCAAAATCTGAACCCCAGATTCTTCATTACTTCTCATGGGAGAGTAAAGTGCACAGTCCGAGGCTTGTTAGAGAAAGCCTCACTCACCTCCCGTGTTCCAGGCAGAGGGCATCGCCTGTGAGCCTGCCCATTCAGCAGCCGCCACTGGACACATAAACCATCCCACTGAGCACACATAAATGCCAGTGCGGAGGCCCCGGCAGGTGATGAGTCTACCTTTTCCCAAGATTTACATTCTGCGTGTGAAAGTCAATAAAAACTAATTAGATGTTTACCTCATTTCCTTCGTAATGACCCTTACATGCCACTAATTGTCAAACTGAATCTACATGCAGACGTTACCTCTATGAGGGTCAGGGCTAATTTCTGCATACACAAAGAGACATCATCGTGGTTATTTATACCTGTGGCCAGCGTGCTCTGTGCAGATGCTCACGAGCTCATTTCCATAGGAGGGAGGAGCTGCGGCCAAGATTTTAGTGTGCTGAGCGAGCAAGCGGGGGAATTAGGTATGCAGCCACCATTCACAACTACGAGAAGGACGCACCTAATTCCCCGGCATCGCTCTGAAATTTGCTTTATTAAATAACGCTGTAATGTTACGTTAAGTAACATTGGCTCCAGCCTCATTAAATAATCTCCTTAACTATCGCACTGGAAAACTAGTATCATTAGGCAAACTGTATTTGTCATGGGCTCTGATGTGATAGCTACGGAAGACTCTGTGCTGAGCAATTAATCAATAAATAAGAGACCACCACTCTAGCACCACTGAAGGAAGAAGGCTCCAAAACACTAATTCAGTGTGTGCTGTAGTCATTAAACTCAGAAAGAGCCATGCAAGTCTGATGGGGACACAAACTCAGACTTGCTTCTTTGCACCTGCCTGAGAGGCCTGGACAGAGGCAGCTTGTGCGAGAAAGGGTTTATTTTGCCTCAGAGTGTGGAGTGTGAGAAGGTCTGGTTCCCCATGGTGAGTCCTGGCAGCACGGATGTATGGCAGAACTGTTCATATCATGGTCAAGCAGGAGGCAGAGAGATCAGGTTAGACCAGAAGTATCACCTTCAAAGGCCCCACCGCCAGGCATCCACCAATAAGGCCCCATGCTCCAAAATGTTCCATAACTTCCCAAAACACCATGCAGATGCCGAGTGTTTGAACACAGGAGCCTGTGCTGGACAGTGCAGGTTCAAATCATGACATCGATCCTTGGTGCCACAGGCTTACGGACATCTCCCGATGGAAAACATACCCAGCCAAACTGTCAAAGTCCCTATATTCTGCCTCGACACTGCTCAGTGGCACAACATGGCTTTTGAGAATTAACATAAATGCTTAGGTGTAAGGCTCTACAGAAGTTTTGTTTAAGTCAGCTTAAATCCCCACTAATGCAATAGTAGCACAAAATAAACAATGAGAGGAACGATTAGACCAAAGCAAGACCCAGAGGGCAAATGTGGAAACCTTCAGCTCCACATCCAATAGTCAGTGAGGGGAGCATCCAGTGAATTCTAATGGGCTTTGCAGCCTGGCCCCTATGGCCTCTCTACCTGAGACAACACAGCTTCTCTCGGGATGCCTTCACTTGGTGCCCCACAGCTTTCCTTGGCAAATGCCCCCACATTCCTGCCATTTTTGTCATCCTGGGGTGTCCACCGCAACCTGAAGCTTCACCCTGAAAGCTCCATACATCAGCCTCTTTGCAGGGAGCCCATCCCTGCTGCGAATTGACTTGTCTATTCAGTGTTCTTTCCGGGAACCTTGGTGCGGGCCTCCCTGATCCTGCAACTCTTGTATTCTAAATGTCTGAAAAGCCAGCACTTGTGGGTGATACCAAGTCTTCTGCCACACGAGGAGCATTCAGAGCCCTCTCGCACCACTGCAGCGGGCTCTGAGTGCTCAGGCAGCTGAGCCAAGGATAGCAGTCCCCTGCATGGCTCTGTGGGAGCAGAGCACCCTGGGGGCTCTTTCTGACCGTGAACTCTGCTTTCAGGCACTATCCTCCTTAACTCAAGTCTCCCCACTAAGGAGTTTGCACTCCATACCTTGAGGCGCCCCACGTGAGGTCTGTCTGTCACCCTTGAAGCACGTTTTCTGCTGATCCAGAGCAACTACGGTTTATCTTAATGATGTGATTTCTTTCACATTGACACTCTCTTCATCCGTACCTTGTCTTGTTGATAACATTGATGTGCCGGCATGCCTTTACACACAATAGATGGTTTTTCACGTTCTTCTGTATCTGTTTTGTTCAGAATTATCAGTGTAAACATGTTCTAAAATCAGTCAGCAACAGCTGTGCCATGGTCTGGATGCTAGGCTGTCTCGAAGTTTCTTCTGCCAATCAAATTAACCCAATAGTTCTGAGCCTCATTAAAAGTTTTAGAACATGGAAAGAATGTAGCCTGATTATTTGCCACAACACCGCCACAGGAACAGTGTCTAATCAAATCCCCAGTGGAGTCCTTGCTCCCATCCTCCTGAGATTAGCCTCTCCACATCCGGTCTTCCCAACTCTCATCAGAATTTCCCATTAGTCTCTGCTTACAGCGTAGTGAAGCTCCATCAGCCTGCAACTGCAGACTTCTACAGACTCTTCTCACAAGCCAGTTCTAAGGGCCTCAGAACGGCATGGTCATGTTGTTGACAAGAATATCCCCACCCTTGGTACCAAGGTAATGTGTCGCTTCTCTTGCCACTGATAAAATACCTCACAGAAGCAACTTAAGGAAAGTTTATCTCAGCTTGTGGGCTCAGTCCACCACTGTGCAGAAACCATGGTGAGGGCAGAAGTGTGGAGTGTGATAACTCGGCCTGCACATGTCTATGCAGGTATGATAACAATGCATGTCTACACAGATATGATAACTGTGCATGCACATGTCTATGTAGGTATGATAGCTGTGCATGCACATGTTTATGCAGCCCCATATGAGTGTTCTGAAGTGAGGAGTTAAAACATCTGGGACAGTCTCATGAAGCTATGGCTTGGAATGTCTTCGTGTGCATCGCACCCAAGTAGACTGTGCACCTTGAGTCAGCTTCCAATGCCTCTTGGCAATGTGTGGCTGCTTCCATGAGGAGACCTCTTCCATAGAGAGACCGAGGCCAGCAGAATAGCGCACAGCACAGCAGGGTGGGGCCATCATTGCTGCATTTGAACATGCCCAAACCCCTCTCAAATGGCTCTCTGTGGCCTGGGTACTGTGGAACCAGGAAGAGGCAGCCTGGAGCGAGAGTGAGATCGAGAAGTGTCCAAACCCTGGAAATATCATCCTGACACCAGCAGAAGTAGGGCTGCCTCCTCCCTGCTCTGGGTCTACATGTCCCAACACATGTAACCCCCAGTTCTACCACCCTTGAGGTGGTCATGTAGCCTGGTGGTCAGGTTACAGGTTAAACTTCCTCTCTCCTTTATAAGGTTATGTTCAGCAAGCACCTGGAATTCCTCTTCATACAAATAAAGCATTCCCAGCACCATGGTCCCAGCCAATGATGGACACACCCCCAAAGCCTCTACTCACTCCCCAAAGGTTTAAATAGCATTTGTTCCTCCAAATTAAACAAGTTGCTCAGTAACGCTGCCTCCTGAGAAGTGTTTCTCACCACCTGAGGTCTCCATGATTCCGCCCAACGCACAGCCAGTTCTGCCTCACTCTCCCTCACAGGCCACTGGTCTGACGGAAGGCATCCCGCCTTTAAGGAGTGGAGTGGGAATGACAGCTCCTTAACATGATTTTAGAGATGAAAAATGGATGCCTAAAGCTGGGCGGTGGTGGCGCATGCCTTTAATCCCAGCACTCCAGAGGCAGAGGCAGGCAGATCTCTGTGAGTTCGAGGCCAGCCTGGTCTACAAAGTGAGTCCTGGACAGCCAAGGCTACACAGAGAAACACTGTCTCGGAAAGCAAAAAAAAAAAAAAAAAAAACAAGAAACAAAAACGGATGCCTAGTCAGTTAAATACAAGTTTAGGTCTACCTAGCAAGACTGCTTTAGAGCAGAATTAAAACAGAGCAGAGCTGTCATTCTAAGGCCTAGCTTGGGAGTCACTTATATTTTTCCTCTGCATCTTGTCTGCTCCCTCTTAAAGGGTCTTAAATTTACATCAAAATGAGCAGGGTCAACAGGAGGCTACTCTGTTCCTCAGTTGGCAAGCTCAGTGAGTGAAGTTTTTTGTAAGGGCATGAGTTTGGACACTCAGAACTCACACAGAAAAGCAGGATGCTATGATCTGTGGTTACCAGCTCATCAAGAGCTCTGGGTCAGCCTTATGTGTATTCATACACACATGTGCACACACGTGCAATCTCTGCAGCTGTGTGCTCTAGTGTATGATGCAAGATGAAAAGGCATACTTAGTTTAATAGAACTTTCTAGAACGCTGGAAATGTTCCGTCTGCCCTTGTCAATGTGGTAGCTCTTGTAAACACACTGGCCAGTGTATTCAACTAGTTTTACTTGTAAATCCACATATCCACCGTGACTCTTGTACCGGGAGGCACAGAGCTGTGGGATCACATGTGTTCAAGATGATGGGAGGGCCCTGGGCATGGAGAATGGTCAGCTTTCACACAGGTCCATCCGGCCTCCAGGATCTAGAAGAATAGTCCTCCTGTGAAAAGCTGTGCGCACCCATCTGTCATCTTGTCACTTTTTAAAAAAGACCTTTAGTCTGGATGTCTTGTATCTGTCACTGGGTACAGTACCTGTCAATTGGTATGACACTGTGCCTTCTATGAGATCCCGCCCCAGCAGGGCCACTCTTGGTGCCTTTTTATCACACACACAAAATTAATACAGTGTTAATCACTGTCATCCATTAGGGAACATAGCTCACAATAAAAGGAATCTTTGGATGTTGTGGCACTCACAGGCCCATGTGCTGCTGGCAGACATCTGGCTGAGTGAAGACAGTCACTAAGGCTCTTCTACCCAGATTCTCCTCACCAGAGAACTTGTCTTCATGTGTCACTCTTGGGATCCAGGGAAGAAAGAGGCCTCCCGGCCACTGTCACCTTAACACGATAAAGACCTCTGGAGACATACATTTTCAACTTGACTTTGGCAGTCACAAACACCTCCAGAGTCAGCACACCCAGGCAGTAATCCAGGTTGAATGACATTTTCAAAGGAGGAAAAGGAGGTTTATAGATCCACTCACCAGCCCCAGCATTTTGGTCTTCAAACCAAGCAGTGCACGTTTGACAAGTGTTATTTAGAACACTGTCTGATGGGGAGGGGTGGCTTCTGTGGGAAAAGGCAGCAGTGGGTCCCTGCCTGGCTATGTCACCATCAAAATTAGCCACACTTAACCCATCGCGCCCCATGTTAGGCCACCATCTCTGTCCCAGGTGCATGTGGCCTCTCCTGCTCTGAAGTTATTTTATTGTCCTTACAAGATGGGGTTGCTGTTGAAATGTGATCTCTCCAAGCGAGCCCCACACGCATGCTGCAGGCAGCTCTTAAATATTTGTTCAGTTAAGGCAGCGACTGTGCTCAAAGCCAGCTAAAGGGCACAGGGTAAACACAGCAGGCCTGGTACACACACTCCCCATGGTGTCAGAGCTAGCCTGGGATGCTGCTGTGAGTAGAGCAGAGTGCAGACTCCAAGTGGCTGTGTGAGTTAATATTTATTTTGTGATGACACCGAGAAATCAAAGCAGCCAGCATTGTCACAAGCTGTGTCTACCTAGGAATGACACAGTTCCTAATGAGTGGCCCCTGGAGACTCCTAGGAAATCCCATAGGGCTCTTTGTTTGTCTCCACAGACTGGTTCCAACTCCATGTGGCTGGATCCTCCTCAGTCAGTGGGTCTCAACCTTCCTAAAGCTGAGGCTCTTTAAGACAGTTCTGTGTGCTCTGGTGGCCCCCAACCACAAAATTATTTTCATTGTTACTTCTCAACTGTAATTTTGCTACTGTTATGAATACAATGTAAATATCTGTGTCTTCTGATGGTCTTGGGCAAACCCCGTGAAAGGGTTGTCCCCAAAGGACAACTCACAAGTCAAGAACTGCTGTTCTACGTCAACTATCTGTCACAACACCCTCATACAGAAGTGAGCCCGGGCAAAGTGAGACACCTCTTCCCATGTGATTCTAAGTTTTGGGTTGTGTTGAGAATAAAACTAACCTGAATACTATGTGTCAGCCTTAAATTAATTTAAATTATAAACATGAAAGAGCAAGCAAAGTATAGTAGCATTTATTTGTCCCTTCTCAGGGGTGCTTTGACCTCACATACTTGGGAACCTGTGTGTGAGCTCAGCACGGTAGGGATATGGGCGGGGAACGAAGATGCGCTGGCCTGAAGGGCATTCCAGGGGTTCTGACCCAGACATGGCTGCTCTTGAGTACCACCTTGCCTCACCCCACTCCATCTGTAGCATCTGCAGGGAATCAGAGTGGGACTCTGTGTTTGTGACAAACACTTCCCATTGTGGAGACAGCCAAAGTGCCAATCAGCCAGGCTAGTTCTCCGCATTCTTCCTGTCCACCTGGCTGCACATCAACATGGCCGGCAGCCCCTCCCCTCAAGCTCCATCTGAGAAGGCAAAACGCTGGGCCTGGTTTAGTGGGGTTCGTCTTCCTGACACCCTTGCTACTTGTGGTGTTTGCTGCTAGAACATCCTCGGAGACCAGGCATCAATTTCTTGCTCAAACTCTGTCTCACACATACACAGGGAAAATTAAATCAGATGAAGCAGAAATTGCCTTAGCAGGAGTTAATATTCTGACTAAACTCCTGCTCAGTGTGGTCATGCTAACCAGGTCTGCCACACTCACACTATTATCTGGGTCAGACAAATGAGCAAGCCAGGCATCCCTTGGGCGTCTTTTGGGGAAGTGGCCCTGGGAAATCCCATTTACCTTATGGCTCTGGGTTTCAATTTATGGCAGGGTTAGCCGATGCCGAGACAATGAAAGAATAGTGAGCTATTGTGAATGGGTGGATGGTTTTAGGAAATTGTCTGTTCAGAATGTGAAAAATGTAGACTGTGTTTGAAGCGTTTGAAATGGAAGCCACTGTTTTTATAGCTAGAAATTGAAATACCCTCCAAAGCCAATGGGAAGGCGTTGGGAGGCGGATTATGAAAATGGGATGGGCGTAACATTGCTGTTGGAAAGGCAACTGGCCGCTCACACAGACAGCGCATGTTAACCGTAATGTAGGGGATATGGTCAGCAGATTAACACCTCAGAAAGTCACACAGGCACAAGCCGTGTATATCTTACTTTTTCATGACTAAAGGAACTTTGCAGGTGTAGTTAAGAATTTGAGACAGCTGGGTATGGTGGTGCTTGACTTTAATCCCAGCACTCCAGAGGCAGAGGCAGGCAGATCTCTGTGAGTTTGAGGCCAGCCTGGTCTACAAAGTGAGTCCAGGATAGCCAAAGCTACACAGAGAAACCCTGTCTCGGAAAAAAAAAAAAAAAGAAAAGAAAAGAAAAAAGAAAAAAAAAAAAAAGAACCTTGAGGCATGGGGACACAAATCCATTTCTTGACATACAAGCCTGAGGACTCCACTTGTGCTCCTCTGAAGCCACATACAAAGCCAGGCATGAGACATGCTTTTAATCCCAGCACCAGGGAAGTGGGGGGCAGTAGGACACGTGGGTTTACTGGCTAGCCGGATACATGCTGTTCAGTGAGCTCCAAATCAGTGAGAGACCCTGCCTCGTAAAACAAGGCGGGCAGCTCTTGAGGTTGACTTCTGGCATTTACTCACATACATACAATTAAATTAAAATTCAGGCTTTGTGTGTATGTGTGTTTTAAAGAAGAACCTTAGGACCGGAGATTGACTTGAAGAAGGGCATCAAGCCGTGATCTGAGGAACAGAATGTCTGCTGTGACCTCTGGAAGCTGGGCGCAGGAAAGCCATGCTATCCTCCCCAAGATAGCGTAGCAGGAAACCCTGCCCCAGACTGCCCGCCCCTCCTTTTTTTTTTTTTTTTTTTTGCTTGTCAGTTTGTCTCATGTAGCCCTGGCTGGCCTTGAACTCCTGATATTCCTCCATCTACCTCCCAAGTGCTGGAATTACAGGGTTGAAAAAGCACATCCAGTTTCTTTCTTTCTTTCTTTTTTCTTTTTTCTTTTTTTTTTTTTTAATTTTATTTTGCAGAGAGAAAAACCAAAAGGCTGAATTTGAGCTACACAACCTCACACCTCATTAGCACATTTGAGGGAAGTTTTTTGGAAATAAATTCTTTGTTCCTGGCAAGCTTCTGGGCAGGGTCCCTGTGACTCCCTCTGGGTTTTGTCATCTTTCGGAGTGTACTCCTCCTTCGTCCTTGTCCCCTGGCATGGGAAGGGCAGCAACTGTTGCTGCCAGGTTGATTATAATGTTCCAAGCCCTGATCCTGCCACCAGTAGGGAAGCTACTCCTCAAAAGCCAGCAGGAGGGATTCTGAGCTTCAGGGTGTGACATCTCCTGTGCCTAATGGCCACAGTGTCCCTTGCTATGCAGAACTCTAGACAAGTTTTGACGAGGAAGAGATTAAAAAGATGAGGGTGGGAAAGTGGGTACAGGTTGTTCTTCTTAGGTCACCATTTTGTCGCTCGATTTTTCTGTGGGGCTACCCACCATGGTGGTATTCCTGGGCATTATCTACAAATCAAGGAAAATTAAAGGATGCATACACATGTGTGTTGACGCAGTCAACGGACCTCTGCAAAACTGTCATGTTAGACATCAAAAGTGGTCCAGGGGATCAACCTGATATTGGTGCGTGAGGAAAAACAGTAACGTGTAATTTTTTTCCTCAGGTGAGGAAGTCTCACAGTAGGACTCAGCCTCAGCCCATTCATACCACCACAAAATGCTGGTGTAACACCTCTTAACATTTGAAAACTCACCACAATAAATGAAAAAATTTTCAAATAATGTTGGGTTTTTTTTAAGTTAAACAACTGACAATATCAAGCGTCGAGGAGGGTGGAACAACTGGAATGCTGGTTCTGTGCAGCAGGGGCGAGGGGGGGAATAGCCTGAGATTGGGTGAAGTAGTTCCTTAATAAAACTAAACATGGCCTCCTCATCTTCCAACAGTCCTGTGCCTAACACAGACAGAAATGAAAGTTTGTGTCAATCACCAAATCATAGAAACTACCTGGATGCAAACAGGTTGTACTGGTGTATTCTACAGCTGGGGCTAGGAGGATGACTGGTTGGTGTTCTTCCCTGAGAGGCCTGTGAACCAGTGCCTGTGAGGTCCTGTGAGTGCCTGTGATGCAAACCTCAGGACTCCTGTCAGTTCACAGCTTTCTTTGCAGTGAGAAAAGCAACATCTCCTACTCCTATGAGTCGAAGGCTCTATGCCCAGGATCAAGTGGCTGGTGGAGCTTCCTCATCCACCACGCTCAATAGCCCTGCAGTGGGTCTCTTTGTACGCTCTCACTCACCAACTGCCATACTGTGGTAGCGGACCCCATTAAAGCCCCTTACCCACGGCTCTGTAGTGAACCCTCAGCTGCCCTGTAGTGCTTAATTTCTGTCTAAAATTCCCTGGTGTGGTTTGGATGAGAATGTACCCACAGGCTCAGGTTTGGATACTCAGTTCACAGTGTGGGAGGTGCAGGAGGTGTGGGCTTGCTGGAGGAAGCATGTCCCTGGGGGCAGGCTTTGAAGTTTCCAAGCCTTACACTACTCCCGGTGAGCACTCTGCTTGCTGCTGCTTGAGGTTGAAAGTGTGTTCGCTCATATGCTGCAGCATGCATCTGCTGCAGCATGCAGTCATTCACTCTCATCTGCTGCTGCATGCATTCATTCACTCTCATCTGACACTGCATGCAGTCATTCACTCTCATCTGCCGC
>OU015742.1:58812843-58833166 GCA_907169655.1 Acomys percivali | reverse complement strand
TTCACTCACTCACATCTGCTGCAGCATGCATTCACTCACTCTCATCTACTGCAGCATGCATTCATTCGCTCTCATCTGCCGTTGGATGCGTTCATTCTCTCTCATCTGCTGCAGCATGCAGTCATTCACTCTCTGCTCTTGGTGTGATAAGTTTGGCTGTTTCAAATCCCTGCTTTAATCTCCTCCAAAATGATAGACTATACCCTGGAATTGTAAGTTGGATAAACCCTTTGTTCTCCAAGTTGTTATTTGGTATTTGTTTTTGTTTTTCTTTGCTTTGTTTTCTGTCAAGGTTTTCCATCACAGCAACACGCTCCTACTGCATAGGTTGAGGACAGCCCTGGACCCCACACAGGTGATGGAGAGCCAAGTGATAAGTTCCAGCCACTTTGCTGACTGAGTGATGTGACTTAGCTCATCGGATCACAGGATGGAACCCGCGCCCCCCCCCAGGTACATCAACAGGGCTAGATGTAGCTGTGACTATGGGGCTTCAGTGTGGGACTATGGTGTTATGAGAAAAAGAGGAGGGGCCTCTCCTGCATACAGGCCTTGAGGAGAGGCCACCCACAGGAAGACACACTGCAAGTGGCTGTTGATAAGTCAGGGAACCGTGTTGTCATAGCAGATGGGAACTTTCATCTCGGATTTCCCAACTACAGTTGTGACTCTTGGTGCCTTAAGCCAGAGCCCTGACAGACAGACAGACAGACAGACTGACTGACTGACTGACATCATTCTCTCAGCCTCCATGCTCCCACAGAGGGTCAGGGCTGTGGTCTCAGGTCAGGAAGCCATGATGATTTGACCCATACATGTAACCTCTCAGTCCCCTGTGGGTGACTCCCTGTGTGGTGTGTGTATGTGGTGGGGAGGGCGGGGGCGAGGGTGAGGAGTACTGTGTACTGTCCAGGGCACAGAGGCACCCTTGGCCTCTACTCCACCTTGTCATGGTGACTGTTGCCAATTTGACAAGCTCTGGAATCGCTTAGAAGACAAACCTCTACGCATGTCTGGGCGGGAAGTTTCCCTGACTGGATTAACAGAGGTGAGAAAAGCCACATTAACTATGGGTTACGCCATATGTGGGCTGAGATCCTGAACTGAACAACAAGGAGGAAGCAAGCTGAATCCCAGCATTCCCTTCCTCATCCACCAGCTGCCTCCTGTCCCTGCTGCCATGATAGACTATACATGAGCCAAAGCAATCCCTTCTCCATTACGTTGCCTTTGTTGGGGTGTTTTATCACAGCAACAAGTAACTAATATGCACCCCAAACAGAACTGGTTCTCTGGAAGCAGCCTGCAGTTGTCTTCTACCATAACCTCCTCTCACCTTCCTGTAGAAGTGTCCTCATTACTTCATCACAAAATCAGAAGCTGATCTGAGCGCGGTTAGCTGACTTGCTGGCGGCCGGACACACAGCAAGTACGCGGAGTCCCATCTGTTTCCCTCTGTCTGTGGACAACTGCTTTCACTGTGACCCTCCGATTTGCAGCTGCACTGGCTGATGTTGGCCACGAGAGATCTCTGTGTGCTGGATGCAGCTGTGGCAAGTTTCTCCTGCCCACTGCATTCAAGGGAGTCAGCACTGTGAGGATCCCAAGCCTGCTGGGAGGGGAGCTGGCTCTCTGGCTCTTCTGAGGGTCTCAGGAAGACCAGACGAACAAGGCAGTGTGTACTGTGGCCATGTCACGCTGCCCAGGTCTGGGATCCTCATCTGAGCCTCTGGAGTACTTCACGTACATTTGTCCCAGACACCTAGGGAGACCTTCCACAGCCAGCACAAAACAAGTCTAGGCGGAGCCAGACATGGTCTAAAGCAGGCTTCTCATCAAGGAAGCCCCTCCTATGTGGTACCTCAAAAGCACAGAGCCTGGGGTAGGGCTAAAAAGAGACAAGTTGGCCACAGTCCCACCCAGCTCACCCTGGCTCTACCAAACCAGCACGGCCAACACAGGAAGCTTTGTCTAAAGCAGGTTATAGAAGTCAACCCAGGGCAATGGTCCAACCCAGGCTATACCTAGCACGTGAACATGTCAGCCCAGGAGCATCAAGGCCAACCAAATTCCACCCAGGCCACAGTCCCATCACCTTAACCCAGGAACATCAAACCACACCAACTTGCTTGACTGGCCTTCAGAAACAGCTCCACCACACCATCCCAGGGGTGAGACACCTCCCAAAATACAGGAAATCTGTCATGGCTTTGAGTGCCTTGGGCAGTGTGCACTCTCTTGAATTTCTTACAGCCCATCCTCAGGCAGGGTAGGAAGGAACAACTGGCCCCTCCCAAAGCAAAGGCCCACCAGGCACCCCCAACCTGTCAGCTCTTTGACAGCCATAGTCACAAGATCATTATGCTGCCAGCTACTTGACATCGCTTTCAAACCTCTACTTCATTTCAATAATTACAAAGCTGTCTGGCCTCTGACAAACAAGACGGAGGCTTTCAGTCAGCAGCCAAGCCTGGAAGGAGGTGACCGGCATCAAGCATCGCCCTCCTGTGTACTTCTGATCTTCCTAATCGGTGTTTGCCCACAGTGATAGAAATGGGGAGCTTGCGGGCTTGGTACTCACGCTCCACCCTGTCAATCACAGCGAGGCTCTGCGTGGTTGGATGTGAGGTGAGGGAATCACTCAGGCTCTGTGTTTTGATGAATGGGGAGACACCTGTGGAGGACACGGACCTCTGTGTGCAGGTGCTCACACGTCCCAGGAAAGCAGACACTGGCTCCAGCACCTCCCCCACCAAGTCCACAGCCTGTGCCATATTTTCTGCAGGGCTCTTGCACTGCCCCCCGCCAACCCAACGACCAACAGTTGGACTCTGGAGTTTAAATGGTGTCTACCTGGGCCTCAGATGGGCTTCTCTGTAAATGTTAGAAACGACAGCAGGACCAAGGGTTGGCACAACTCTAGTTACCCCAGCCTGTGTCACCTGTTCACTTGGGCTTCAGAACTGTGCATATGGCAACATGCCTCATTCTGTCATGAAACAGAACCTACTACTGTATTGAGTGAGACACATATGTTCAGGGAACATGAGCTGAGAGGCCTCAAGCCCCTGAGCCCCAGTTCCTGTTGACTACCATTGGAGCCCCCCTTCTATCTAGCGGGATATACAGCCTCTGGACAAGCTCTTCTTCACTGCTGACCATCTGGAGAATATGACCAGTGACACTGCAAGACTGTTGTCCCTCTGTGACCAGGGTAAGAACCTTGTCTGGGGACCGATGACCTCAGAGAGTACACTGGGCATCTCTGGGCTTTGAAAAGCTCCATCCTGGGGTAGATTCTGTTTCCCAGCTTCCCCTGCCTGTGGATTTATTTACTCACTAACCACTCTGTTCTGGGCAGTTGCTTCACTTCCTGTTTGCATAACCCCTGGGGTGGCTAGTGAGTTGGCTAAGGGCCATAGATGGTGAGAAAGTTCCCAGGGGAGGGGGCTGCTCTTGTCCCAGGAGGAGCTAGCTTCAGCAACTTGTTATTGCTACAGGTCTCCACCTCATATGATTAATTCCATTTATAGCAGAACCAATAACTCATACATTCAAGGCACTCTGTCATGCATACCTGTAAATAGATTGAAAGTTTACTGAAGCATGCTGGGTAAACACAGTTCGAGTGTCTGCATGTCTCCTGGAAGGCCGCCAAGTTCTTTAGATTCGGGCGATATTTTTTTATAATGCATATGAATTCATGCTACAAAGGCCACCTTACCATCCCAGGCCCCCCGCCTCCATCACCCCTGAAATTCCATTTACTTTCAATTTTGCTGTCGAGTCGCTCTGCCTGAGATGAGCCTGTGAAGGTGGAAGCGCAAGGCCATCGCTCTCCGTTGATTTAGAAGTGTCGCCTCCCTGTCACAGGCTCCTGTTGCATCTGTGCAGTGACCTGAGCAGACACTTCTTGGCTCTGCACAAGGTGAAGACCTGAGCTGGTCGCCTGGCTAGGCAGCAGATTTCAGCCCCAGGAGCTCAAAGAAACCAGAGAAAGCTTTCCACGCTGCAGTCAGGGTGAGAAATGATGGCAGGACAGATCCTAACACTTGGGGCCCAGGAGGATAGCAAGTCTTCCATTTTTCTTTCTCTCAGCCCTCCCTCCCACCCTCCACCCCCATCCTCCTTCTCCTCCTCCTCCTCTTTCTTCTCCTCCCTCTCCTTCTTTGAATTTATTTTATTTAATGTGTAAAGATACTTTGGCATGTATGTAAGTACACCATAAGCAAATATCCTCCTCCTCTAAAACTGGATTACAGACAGCTGTGAGCCACCAAGTGGGGGTGCTGGGAACTGGACCTTTGTCCCCTGCAAGAGCAGCTAATGCTCTGACCACTGATTAGTCTCTGTAGCCCCTCATTTTTCTTTTAAGGCCTTATCAATGAGAAGGTAAAGGGGATACCCAGCACCATTGCACCATGTCCTCCGATGTCAGCCCTGTCTTCCAGACTGTGTCATACGGATGGCCTCACAAGCAACCCAGCTCCTCACCCAGGAGTACCCTGAGCTGCTGAAGCAAGACCACAGACCCCATTCTCCCTCCCCAGCTCCTCACCCAGGAGTACCCTGAACTGCTGAAGCAAGACCACAGACCCCACACACCCTCCCTAGCTGCTCCTCTTCCAGGTATAAGACTCTCTGTCTTGGAGGCTGGAGAGATGGCTCAGAGGTTAAGAGCTCTGGCTGCTCTTCCAAAGGTCCTGAGTTCAATTCCCAGCAACTACATGGTGCCTCACAACTATCTATAATGAGATCTGGTGCCCTCTTCTGGTGTGTAGTTGTACATGTGGACACAATACTATGTACATAATAAATAAATCTTTAAAAAAAAAAAAAAAAGACTCTTTGTCTCCTCCAGGAACATCTGCTCCTTGGTGAGTGTGGTTCAAACAACTGGCTCCACCAAGTCCCTGGCTATCTCTAGCCTGGCCACACAGAAGACCGGATGATCTCCTCGCTGGCTTAGCTGGACTGCAGCATCCAGGGAGGTTCCTCTCTAGAACTTTGCTGAATACACTCTGCTCCCTGGCCATGGGGCTGCTGAGAGTTCAGTGTCTAAACTTCCACGGGCAGGTGACTTTATTCCTATTAGGAGACAGCCTCACACAGAATGGAGCCAACACCCCAGTACTATGGTGCCCCATTTTTGACCACGTCCCCTGAGGCCTGGTGGCACTCAGAGGAAAGATAGCAGGCTACCAAGAAGAGACTTGATACCCTATGAGCATATACAAGGGGAGGAGGTCCCCCTCAGTCACAGACATAGGGGAGGGGAGTAGGGGGAAAATGGGAGGGAGGGAGGAATGGGAGGATACAAGGGATGGGATAACAATTGAGATGTAATATGAATAAATTAATAAAATATTTTTTAAAAGAAGAAGAACTGAAGCCCAGGAGACAAAAGCAAACAATTGCATACCCAGATCCAGCCGATTCTGAAGTAAAGGCTTGCCTTCACTTTTTTACCTAAAGCCAGTCCAGATCTTGGCTTTTGAGTTACCTGAGCTAAAATGTATTCTGTTTCTTTACAGAGTCAGGATAAGTTCGGGTTCGCTGTCTTCTGATTGCAAAGCACTATCCTAATGCTACACCTGAGAGCCTTGGCCAGGACCAGGCAACCCTTCTGACAACTGCTATGGTTCCTTTGCAAGTTCAAGCGCCTGGTTCTAAATTAGTGGTGAGTTTTCATTGTTGTTTTGTTTTTAATCTTCCCGGGCAGTACCCTTGGTTAAGAAAACAACCTCTCCCATTGTCAGAGTGCCCACTGATCTGGTCATGAAGAGGAAAATGTCTTTTGAAATAAAAGTTCATCTGGTATGGTGGCTCACACTTATAATCTCAACACTCCAGAGCAAACTGAGGCAGGAGGATTACCCTCAGGGTAGCTTGGGCTACAGAGTTATAGAGCAATATACTGCCTTAAAAAATAATTTTGAAAATTAAAAAAAAAAAAAAAACACAGAGGCACTGTCCAGCCCTGTGGGCTTCTCTTCTCACAGAATTTCCCGCTCAAATATTTCAGACCTCCCGTCGCCCCTTATTTCTGCCTGGGGTATTCCTGTTTTCTCCACAGCTGGCAGAACTAGCCCTTGGAGTCAGCAAACAGGGCAGACCATCAACCTTCTGCCCATGGTGCCTTGTGTTTTCTCACCCTTGGCCTTGAATAATATGTGTGAATATGCTTGGCTTAGGTTGAACTATTAATTTTATTTGATTTTACATACCAAAGTCAATGGTATTTTAAACACAACAGGAAAAAAAAAAAAAAACCTATGTTCATGAATATGTATGATATGTAAATGAACATGCAAATGAGAGCCCCTGAGGCCTTTGGCCTGCATTGAGGACTATACCAGACCTCCGGAAAACAGGAAGGCGGGGCTTAGACTGCAATGAAAAATAGAGATCGGCTCTACCACCTTCCCATCCCCCTGTGCACGATCCCTGATTACAGTAGTGTGGTTTGAAAGCAAAGACCCTGTTTTTATTTACATAACTGTGATTAAGCTTTTTTTTGCTTATTTTCTGGTCACGTGAGTGCTTCCAGAGTCTTCCCTCCCTCTGCTAACTCTGAGCTCCCTGCATTCTTTTTCTGACTCTCCACCTAGGTGCAGGGCTTTGTGGCCACCTTTTGTGTCCCCTTCGTCTTGAAGCATTATGTTTCATCTCCCTAGTCTCAGGATATTTCCTTACGACCTTTTTATCTCTCTCTTGACCCTTCAATACCCCAGGCTATTGTTTTTCTGTGAATTTTTCAATAGTTCTGGGTTTGTCCCACTATAGTAGGAAAAAAAATAAAAAATTTAAATAAACTCAAAAAGCTCCATTTCTGTGGTGACAACCGGAAGAAGTTTGCTTTGTGGCCCAGACTGGAAACTACGCTGGAGAGTGTCCCAGATTAACTTGAGAAAAATGTGTCTATACCAGGTCCCCGGCAGTCTCCACCCAACACCCAGGCTATTCAACCAACCCAAGTGTCTGCTGACAGGTGGCAGATGGAGATGGTATGGTCTAGAAACAGAAAGGAGCATCAGTCGACCTTTAACCAGGAACTCCTGCCATGAACAGCCTCGCAGATAACCCCTGGAGACCACGCTAAGTGAAATAAACCCATTGCTGCCTGATTCTATATGGAGATCCTGCAGGAGGCAGGTCTAGGAGAGTGGAAACTGATTGGTCGAGACAGACCGTGGGTATGTGTGGGTGGGGGGTTGGGGAGTTCACCAGCATAAAGCCTAGGCTATGCAAAGTGAGCAAGCTTCAGGAACCCACTGTGTGGGTTCATTTGCCTGGTTTGTGAGTTAAGAAACCTCCTCGTGTTGTCATCTGTTCTGGTTCCAATATAGCTGCAGTCAGGAAACCCTGGGAGAGCATCTCAGGAAGAAGGGGCAAGGAGGGTGTGAGGCCAGCCAAGGCTGTGCACCTGGAGTTCTGCTCTCAAGAGACATTGTTAGAGCCCCGCAAAGACACACAGAAGCATACCCCTCTCCTGCCCTCCCCCCACTGTCCCCCACCACCACCCTGCTCAGGCCATGTGATGCCTTAGCTCATATAATCAGATCACTTCCCACTCTGACAACTTGAGATTAGCTTCACAAAGGATGCAGGACTCATTCTGCCTCTTTATCTCACACCCATTCTCTCTCTCGCTCCCCCTCTGAGCTCAGCCTACACACAGCCACAGAGCTGCCTAGTTAAGAAGCCTGGACTGGGTAGGCGGCCTGTACCCAGGGACACCAGCATGTGCACCCCAGCACAGAGGATCTCTCCTTCACCTTCCACCCTAAATACATCCTCTAAGCAAAAGCAGGCACAGCTCCCTACTCTGCCCCACCCCCACCAAGCCTCCTTTTCCTACTGCCTCTGTTGCTCAGTGGTTTCTGGGAATGTGACCTTAGAGGGATGACTGAGGTGAGGAGACAGCCCTGAGACACCACATTCCTCAGGCCTGTCCCTCAGACTCCAGTGTCTGGGGATCCAGGACTGACAGGAGGGTCTCTCTGCATTGGTTTCCTCTAAGTCAATCGACACACATCTGCCATTGACTTTGCTGCTTCCTTGAGTCTTGGATTCTCTCAAGAAGTCAAGGCTAAGCAGCCAGCCTCAAAAGGAAGGGGGTGTGTGTGAACTGTGCCTCAATGCCCTATGCACTCATCCATCTGTGAAGGGACCAGAGCACCTCTTCTCTCCTTGGGGTCAGGCTGGATGGAAACACTCCAGACCCCTGGGCCTCCTGGGTGCCTCAGACCAAATGGGTTGTGCTGGGCTTTCTCTCCCAGTGCTTCATGGTGTTCCTCAGAACACCAGCTTCCCACCAAAATGGGTAGAGAGGACCTTGTCAAGCCACTAAAGGCCATTATTGCTGAGAACAAAATGTGTTCGCCTAGAATGCGACTTCCTGGCCATGATATGCAAATGAGACAGAAAAAAAATCATAACTGTGCTTGGACACCGAGAAAGGGAGAAGACTGACCTGAAGGATGCAAAATATTTTATTTTATTTGTGCTGGTCTGGAGCTGAGGTTCCCGAGTGGGAAAGAAAACCAGCATGCTCCTGTTTGTTGGTGACTAAAGCAATATCTTATGAAAGATGTTTCCCAGGATTTGCTGGGCCTCAAGGGACTCGTAAGGATTTGTGGGGTGCATAGAAGCTCATGGGGACTCACAGAGAGAGGTTCATGGGGATCCCCGGGGGCTCACAGCACAGAGGTGCTCTAAGTAGGTCACAGGTAGCTTGCTTGCCAGTCAGAACCGCTCACGGCCAATCCATCAGGGGAGGCAGAAAGCAGCAAGCGTGTAGCTGGGAAGGAGGGCAGAGAAGAAAAGAAGTCAGTGCTTTATCTGCAGCTCATGTAGAGAGGGTAGACAAAGAAGCACCTGTCTGTTCGCCCCCCAATTCTCTGTTGTAGAATATTAGCCAGCCATGAAAAAGCACTATCAAGCTGTGAGGACATGAGAAAACAAACTCAACTTCAGATGGCTAAGAGGAGGAAGGTTCCAGAAAGGCCCCACATTCTGATTCCAGCCATATGACATCCTGGAGAAGGGAACACTGTGTGAGACTTATAGAGAGTAGAGGTTTCCAGAGTTGGGGAGGAGGCTAGAAGGGAGCAGTAAAGATGCTTAGCCAGGGAGACTTAGCTGAGTAGTACTATCAAGCTGGCCACACTGTTTCCATTCACACAAGGGAGCTGTGTTGTAAAGCCCAGACCTCAGGAACGGTGTAGCCATATGTTTATCAACTGCTACAATCTCACTGCAGTAGTGGTGTCGGGGGCAGGAGGCTGTTTCATTGGTGGGTGCCCCAGGAACACCTGTGTGAACAGGGGGTAGGGGAAGCCAGTCTAATTTCCATACTTTTTGACCAATCGTCCTGTAAACCTAAAGCAACTCCAAAAAAATTTTTTTTAACTTTAAAAGATTTTAAAATTACACATATTTATTTTATGTGCCTATGTGCATATTTGACGATCATTGGACAATCTGCAAAAATCAGTTCCCAACTGCAAGTCCTCGGGTAGCTTTGCCCACTGAGCTACCCTGCCAGGACCCTTTCTATCGGCCTGCCTCTACATCCTGAGTCCAGGAATTATATCTTTTACCATACCCAAAATATGTGGTACGGGGTATGTAACCCAGGACCTTGTGCATGCTGGCCAGGCATTCTGTGAACTGAGCTCAAGATACAGATAAATTATTGATTTTCCTAAAGTGTGGGAGGGGGTGTCTACTTAGCACGGGAAACAGAGGCAACACTAAGGCAGTGTAAAATGAGAGCTCAGGGACGGAGGATAGACACACCTGGCCCTGCTTGGTGTAGCTGCTTGGGCTGGCGAGCTTGCACCAGCACACTGCCCAGATCCTAAAGCCTCTGTCCTACTCTTCAGGGGAGAGGTACCTGTGTTTGGACGCCAGAGCTGGCATGTCTCCGCTGTGCACGAAGGCTGATGCTATGCGGCTGACTTCCGCGTGGAAGAGAGTAAAGACAGGCTGAGTCCAGGGATGTGAATCTGTGGTGTGGCTACCACACGCACACACTGAACCTGAGTCTTCGCCCTAGGCTCAGCTTCTTCACCAGACTATGAGTGCCCTGCCCCGGTCAGTCCTGCAGTGTTGAAGTGAGGCCCAGAACTGTGCTCATGAAGGAATATAGGAGATCCCAAAGTGGCAGCATCAGGGACAGGACTCAACCAGACTGGCTCAGTTTACCTGATGTCAACCTCTGCCCAGGAGCGCAGCTGTACTGGACTAAGATGCTGGCTGGTGGCTTTCTCAACAGGTGAGTGCCTCTGGTGCGCATTCACACTCGCACAGGCTATGGGCAGCTCTGTCTGGGTCAACTCTACTTTTCATTCTTTTTTCCTTGGTCCTGCAAAGAGTGCAGAAGAAGTCAGTCGTCACGTTTTGTGATGCCCTCTGCTGGGCCCTTTCCAGGAAAGAGGCAGGAGGGGATCTTTTCTGCATTTGAGGAGGGCCTATGGTACCTGCTCACCTTGTCTTCCCCACACCCAGCTCTCAGCACACTGGTCCAGTGTTTGCTGCCTCCTCCATATGTGACAGTCACCAGTGTTTCTCTCTGTGTCCCTGTCTCTGTCTCTCTCTGTCTCTCTGTCTCTCTCTGTCTCTGTCTCTCTGTCTCCGTGTCTCTCTCTCTCTCTCTCTCTCTCTCTCTCTCTCTCTCTCTCTCTCTCAGGAAGGTGCAGATGTGCATGTATGCACATGTGTTAGGAGTCTAGAGGTAACTTCCTCAATCACTGCTCATCTTACCTTTTGAGACAGAACTTTTAGAAAAGCAACTTAGGGAAGAAGGGATCGCTCCCGCTTACAGGTTACAGTCAGCCACTGAGGGAGAGCGAGGCAGGATCTCAAGCAGAGCTTGAAACAGAGACTTTAATGATTGCTGCTTGCTGGCTTCTCTGAAGGATCACGCTCAGCTAACTTTCTTAGACAGCCCAGGACCAACCACCTGCCTAGGGGAAGTGCTGCCACAGCGGGATGGGCCCTCGGCATTAATCCACAATCAAGACAAATCCCCACAGAAACAGAGATGCCCACAGACCAGTCTGATCTGGGCACTCCCTCAATGGAGACTTTCAGGTGATTCTAGGTTGTGACAAGTTGACAGTAAAAGCCCTCTGGGATACAAGGTCTTTCATCAAAGGCAGAGCTAACAGATTCTACTAGACTGGCTGGCCAATGTGCCTCCCCAGTGCTGGGACTGCAGATGTGCCCACCACAGCCAGCTTCTATGTGCTGGGATGCCAGAGCTCCAACTCAGGTCCTTAGGCTTGCAAGTCCTTCCCTGAGACCTCATTTCTTTCATCATATTGGGCGTCTGCTCTGGCTAGGCTAGTTTTGTTTTGTTTTGTTTTTTTTGGTTGTTTTGTTTTGTTTTGTGTGAGACAGGGTTTCTCTGTGTAACAGCTCTGCCTGTCCTGGAACTCACTTTGTAGACCAGGCTGTCCTTGAATTCACAGAGATCCACCTACCTCTGCCTCCTGAGTGCTGGCATTAGAGGTGTGCTGGCTAATTTTATGTCAACCTGTTACAAGCTAGAGTTATCTGAAAGGAGGGAACTCCAATTGAGAAAATGCCTCCATAAGATCTGGCTGGCAGGCGTTTCTTCTTTCTTTCTTTCTTTCTTTCTTTCTTTCTTTCTTTCTTTCTTTCTTCTTTTCTTTTTTAAAGACAGAGTTTCTCTGTGTAGCCTTGGCTGGCCTGGACTCATTCTGTAGACCAAGCTGGCCTAAGACTCACACAGATAGGCCTGCCTCTTCCTACCTGAATGCTGGGATGTAGGGCATTTCTTAACTAGTGATTGATGGGAGAGGGCTCAGCCCATTGTGGGTGGGGCCATCCCTGGGCTGGTGGTCCTGGGTCCTATAGGAAAGCAGGCTGAACAAGCCAGTAAGCAGCATCCCTCCATGGCCTCTGCATCAGCTCCTGCCTCCAGGTTCCTGCCCTGGTTGAGTTCCTGTCCTGACTTCCTTCAATGAAGAACAGTGCTGTGGAAGTGTAAGCCAAATAAAACCTGTCCTCCCCAAGTTTTTTGGTCCTGGTGTTTCATCACAGCAGTAGAAACCCTGACTAAGACAGCATCTTTCTGCCTCCGGGAGCAAGGCCCTCGCTGGAAGGACGGTGTTGCTCCTTCCATGCTGAGGTGCCTGGGACCTCTACAGGTGGCTCTACTCAGTATGGGACAGGAGCTGAGTAGGGCACCCACCTGGGCAGGCAGGTCACCTGAGTGGCAGGACCTGGGCTGGGAATACCTGTCCTCAGGGACTCAGCCTCACGTTGCTGCGTGGGACTCACGTTTGAGAGAGGACAGACTGGTCCCCAAGTTCAGCAACAAACCTGCTTACATACAACATGGAAGGGCTCACAACCCGCTGGCCAGTCATAGCTGTGTCCCCAGGCTTTTCTGGGGCTTCAGAAGCCAGGGAGCATCTTGTCAGGGCAGGCCTCATAATTCCAGGCAGACACTTAAACCCGTACAGCCCACTTCCACTCTCTTTCCATTTTCTCCATGTCTGTGTTTTTATGGCCACTCTGTCTGTTCATGTTCCTTGCTTCCCCTCTGGTCTTCCTCCCTTTAAATCTGATATTATCCACTTTACTATTTAATTTCATTTCCTCTCCTTGAACGTCTGTTTTTATAGCCCCCCTCTGCCTCTCCAACCCCTCCCCCACCTCTGAGATCCCATCCCACTCTCCCTCTCACTTGCTCTTGTGCTCTCCCTCGGTAGGAGTCTGCCCACCCCACCCCTCCAGCCCTGGGTTATGGTTCAGAAAGGTGCAGATACACAGCACTTCCCCCACTCCAGGCTGCCTTGCTGAGGCCACCCCCTTTTCTCAGCTATTCCTCCAGAGCTCAATCAGACGTGTGTGGAGCACAAGCAAGGAGTGCTGGGGACAGACAGCACCGAACACTGGCAAGAGATGGCCCCATTGGAGACACTGGAGGCTTGAGAGCCAGCGTGTTTCTGTCTGTGTCTCTCAGACTGGCCAGGGTTCCTCAGACCTTAGGTGGAACTTCATGAAGAGCTGTGGTCAGCAGGGAAGCTGGATAGAATGTTGAAGCAATTCCAGAGCCAGTTCAGGTCCCAGGATGGGGGTAGAGGATGGCAATGGAGCGAGGACTTGCCAGAAGCCAGGTAGCACAGCATCTCACAGGCTGTGGAGAAGCTATCAAGACCCTAAAGGGGCCATCTGCAAAAAGACCACCTTAGATCTAGCTTTTCAGCAGATCTCTCAATCCTGATGTGCAAAGTACATCGAACATAAAGAAGCTGCAGGAGTTCCAGAACAAACAGAAATGGCTCAACCACTGGCCAGAGAGAGTGCATGGACTTGGAGTGTGTTTTAGAGGGGAGTCTAAATGGCGGTCACTTTTTAAAAAGTGAGAAGTTCAATCTTTGACCTACTGAAAGCCTGGGATCTGGGTCACCAAAAGCACTGAATCCAAGAAAGGCACAGCTTTATCCACATGTGGAGATTTTTTTGAGGCTGAGTGGGGGGGCATCACCACACTCCTGGGAGACAGGGTCCCCGCCCTCATGATGTGTGTGATGCTATCTGTCAGTAACTCCACCCTGCCCTCCTCTCCCCCTGCCAAACACTTCTATACACCAGCAAGTGACTAGACAGATGCCAGGTCATGAGTGAGTGCTGCCACTGGCACCCCCTTTTCTAACAGCAGGCAGTAACCCAACAAGCAAAGCAGCAACAAAACAGGGCGACCGATGACTCAGGTCACAGGAGAGTTGCATCTGTCCCCGGCTGACCTGTCCACTCTGACAGCTGCTCACTTTGACAGCTTTTCTTCTGATGTTTCCCTTTTGAGTTGGGCAGTCTATTTTACAGATGCATTCGACATTCTGTGTCCCTTCCTATGGGCCCAGCAAACACCACAGTGCTGTGGCTAATGGCACGCGAGTGGACCGAGGCATCGTGAGCCCCCCACCCCACCCCTCACCCCCCATCTAAGCTCCTTTGCTAGCTTCAGTCTCGGCAAAATGGAATAATGAGGCATATGCCAGAGTGGCAGACACAGCCAACGTCACTGCAAGTGTCAAAAAGGTGGAATCTTGCCTGCTGGAGGAGTGGGTGGGCATGCTGTGCACCTTATCCTTGATGCTCTTTGAGGGACCAGGGAGCAGATACACAGACACCAGCTGTGGTGCAGAGTGAGGGGCAGGTGTGATAGCCTAGAGCCCACCGAAGACTTTCCTGCCCCAGGGGAAAGAGCAATGGCAGCCAGAGGAGGGTGCTGAGGGACAGAGTGAGGCCTGGCATGGCTTCTGAACTCCTAATCGGCTGTGGTCAGGCTAGATGTGAGGTCAAAGGGGGAAGATAGGGAGCCAGGACTGACCTGCCTTTCCTTTGCCTGCATCGGTCTCTGCACCAGGGGGGACCCTGGCTGCCAAGCACCACGTCCAAGTCCCACTGCTCCTTGTTGCAGAATCTCAGCAAGGAACTGGGTGCCCTGCTACAAGTCTATAATCCTAGCACTGAGAAGGCTGAGGCAGGAGGAGTGCCAAAAGTTGGAGGTGAGCGAGAGATCTCTGAAAAGGGGTCATGATGGGCCATCCACATATGCAAGTCTTTTTCCTGTTTGGGATACCACTGGGATTGATTGCATGAAGTCACAATTCCAGGCGTTCACAGGGAGGCTCGGCAGGCTGTAAGTGACAATGGATACTGAAGGGAAAGAGCGGCTGAAATATGAAAAGTCAAACAGTGCAAGGATGCCTCCGCCTTCTTGTTCCCAGGGAAGCTTGGCCAGGCAGGTAAGTGATGCTGCAGTTGCATAAAGAGAACTACTCGTGCTGTTCGCTCTCTCCCTCACTCCCTCTCCAAATCTCTCTTGCTTCTTCCCTTAAGAGCTGTCTGTCCTCTGCACGAAGAGGCTTTCAGGAGCCGGTAGCAAGGAGATTCCATTCCTTTCCACTCTGCCTCGAAGATTCTCAACAACCCTCCCCCAAAGGACCTGGCTTTATTTTTATGAACACAATTTTTTTTTCTAACTCTGCCTTCTTTACAAGACAGCTTTTTCACTTAACACTGAGGTGCCTAAACGATGATGATAAATGCAGGCTGGGGAGATTGGCTCAGCCATTAATATGTTTGCCTCAACAGCACGAGGGCCTAAGTCTGGATCCCCAGCACCCACTTAAAAAGACACCTGTGGCAACATGCATCTGTGAAGCCAGCACCCAAGAGAGGAGACAGGAGGAGACTTGGGGCTCGCTGTACAGCAGCTCTAGGTTCTGTGAGAGACCTGGGGTATTAACAAGAGGAAAGCAATGGAAGAAGATGCAGGAGTCAGTCTCTGGTCTCCACACATATGCGCTCTCTCTCTGTCTCTCTGTCTCTGTCTGTCTGTCTGTCTGTCTGTCTGTCTGTCTGTCTGTCTCTCTCTCTCTCTCTCTCTCTCTCTCTCTCTCTCACACACACACACACACACACACACACACACACACACGGGGTTGGGGGTGGGGTGAAAACTACAAATACAGGAAAAGTCAGAGATCTGTGAGCCTTTGGCTTGCCAGAAGCTGAACCCCTTGCCAGGAACCCCAGCAGGTGGGTGTATATAAGACTACCCTGCTTGCTAACATCAGTAGCTTTTCGGGTGCTGAAGTCAGTCAAGCTGATGCCCCTCCCCAATGCCTTTTTAAAACTTCTCTTCAGAACAGAAGTGCACCTCCCTCCAGTCCTGACGCCTCAGTGGCTTCCCATGCAGGACCAGCAGGCAGTGGCAAAGCCAAGGCCCAGGAAGCAGCCTGGCCTGAGGCTCCTTGGTCCTGGACTCTCAATGGGAAACACCGTCTACGGAACCATTGTCTACACTTCGGATGTTGGGGAGTGTTGCTGTCCACGAGGGCAGCTGCTAAATGCAGAGGTCCAAGGGTCTAAGATCCTATTGCCTGGACAGCGCTGATGGTGCCAGGCTCTTTCCTTCCTTTGTTTGTATGAAGCAAAGACAGAGGATGAAGAAAAAAAAGTTTTTCTTATAGATTTAAGTATAAGCTTTAAGAGGGGGAAAGGAGCTTAAGGAAAAGATAATATTGGCTCACCCCTGTAATCCTCACACTTAGGAGGCTGAGGCAGGAGGATTGTTGACAGTTTAAAGTCAACCTAGGCCTTAAAATAGAAAGGAAAGAAAAGAGGGAGCAAGGGAGGGAAGGAAAATGCAGTTTGCTTGTTGCAGACAGCTTGGGGAATCAGTATTTCTATTAGGGATCTGCCATTACCTCCTGAGTAGATGATAGTGTGCGTGCACACGTGTGTGCATACACATGTGTGCCTGCATGTGCACACACATGTGTGAGTAGATCACAGTGCGTGCGTGTGTGCCTGTGTGTGTGTATATGTGTAGATGACAGTGCCTGTGTGTGTGTGTGTGTGCACGTGCGCGCTTGTGTGCGTGTGCGTGTGTGTGTGTGTGTGTGTGTGTGTGTGTGTGTTGGAGAGAGTGGATTTCAGTAATGAGCAGTGGGTAAGGGGCCCAAGAATTCATATTTTTAAGCAAGCTCCCTTGGTCGTGTGGCTGGCCAGAATGCAAGAGACAGACTAGGGCAGTCGCTGGGAAGAGCTGCTTTGTGTTTGCCTGTCTCAGCATGCTCTCTCCACTTTCTTCAGAACAAGCCTGACAGAGCAATGCTCTCTGCTGGACTCGCATGGGTTACTGCAACGCTTCTGAGCCATGTTCTTGGAAACGTGGGTTCCTGCAAGATGCCGGAGCTGACTCCTCAAATAAGTAAGTCTGAGGGATTCTGCCCATTCCGGGGGTCCTGGGGCCTGTCTGCTGGCAGCCAGCTTCCAGCTTCTAGACTTCCCTCTGCCTGGCTGTGTAATGGGACCGTTTACAACTGCACCCCTGGGGGAGATTAATTTACATAGTTTCCTTCACTCACAGTAGGGCTGGTTGATGTCAGGGTGGCAAGCTCTGTCAGGAATCACAATGCATGTCTCTGACACTTAAGCCTAAACAACAGTAAGATGTCCTAAGGACCCACCTGCTTCCTCAGAACCAAGGCCTGGCCCCAAAAGTTGACATGGCTGTCTGCCAGGAACATAAGCTGCAGAGAGGAGGGGCTCTTCCAGGTGACTGCCTGCTGCTCTGTGCTTAGGCTTCCTGAGAACACAGTGTGGCCCCCATGGTGGCATCTCAGTACAACACAGGGAAGAGAAGGGCTGAGCAAACTGTCATCTGGGCAGGATGAAGTGTGTTCGTTCTGCAGGGAAGCACGTCTTACAGGACGTGTGCACTTGCTTCAGAAGGAGACTTTCCTGTCTCTTCCTGACTGTACAGTGGGTCTGAGTCTACAGTGTTTGCCCCCCACCCCACCCCCACCCCCTGTCCCTGTGTTCCTGCAAGTAACCCCAGTATGCTCACTGACAAAGCACCAGGCTGCGCTCACGTCTTTCTTTGGTCTTAGGTATCTCTCTCTATCTGGGGTGAGTGGATTTTTGTCTCCTCAGAAAAGGCCACACCAGAGTCTGAAGACTGCCCAGCCAGCCATGTTAGGTGAGTAGTCTCTCTTGTGCCCTGGCAGGCCAACACTGAGGCAATCTGTAGGACAGGGAAAAGCTGGCACAGGCTTGGTGTTCAGACACTTGGCAGTACAGCCAGACCCAGCCTCATAGTTAACCAGACCCTAACTTCCCACTGCATGAGTGCTAGCCAGTAGACCAGCCAACAGCCTAGGGTGCCATCCACCATTGGGGGCCTGCAAGACAGAAAGGACCTCTCTGTCCAAGCTGATTCTGACCTTGGGGTAATTTCACTCACTCCTCTCAAACCACAACTATTATATTCTAGACACAGATTCCCCCAGAAGGGAGACAAAGAACATTTGAAATATCCGAGCAAACACACCACTTTTCTCTACATTGCTTAGCCAGGGGAGGGGATGGGGAGGCCTTCACTCACATTCCAAGCTGCCCTTATTTTTCAACGGGAGCGATATGATTCTTAAAGAAATGCCTGCAGTCAGGGTTGGAAATTGCCCATGCAAAGCAAATGGAGCTGGGCCTGTTCAGGGAGCTGACGGCCTGACAGCCCTGCCTGCTGGAGTTCTTTCCTTCCCAGGGCCTCTGATTTCTTCCCTGCCTTTTCAAGCCTAACTACATTTTGGCGCACAAACAGGAATGAGAGCGCGGTGGAGGGGTGAGGGGGGGGTGGGAGAGGGAGGGAGGTAAGACCTTCCCAAACCTTGGGGTGTAGCCAGAGCTAGGCTCACATTATAAGGGGTCAGCTGCGCCTTGCCAGCCCCTCCCTTCTCCCTTCACTTCTGACCTTTCTAGGTATATTCCTGAGCTGCTCTGCAGCCTGGACGCCATCACAAAGGCCCGTGTCAGGGCACTTAGATGACACAAGGGCTGGGGGGAGGTGTCCACTCTTTACGGTGGGCTCTAGAAAGAAGCTGACCTAAGGTCACGGGGTGATGGCGAAGGGGTCCCACAATCTATAAAGGATGTCTAACTTGGGGACAGGGATCCCAGTACCATCTTCAGTTCACACAGTCTTTGCTCCTAGAGAGCGAGTGTCCTGGGCTGCTTCTGCCCAAATTGGGTTCTAGACGTCCTGCGAGTCTGAAGCCAACCGGCCAGCGAGCAACCAGGCCCGCAGGCTGTGAAAGTGGGCACAGAAGCGGCTCCTTTAAGGCCCGCGTCAGGCCCGGCCGGAGGGGCGGGGCCTCGGCAGGGCAGCAGCGCGGCTTCACCTGCAGTTCCGAACGCGCGGAACAGAGGCGCGGGCGGCTGCGAGGCCGGCGGACGCACCGGCCAGAGGGAGCGCGCCGCCGGCCCACTTGGCCTGGCTCCTGGAGCCCCGGCGGCGAGCGCGGGGAGCAGCAGGGCGGGCGCGGGCGGAGCATTGCCGCGGCGGGGGAAGCCGGGCACCGGGCGAGCGCCGGGGCGGCGCAACGGGGACGATGACCACGGGCTTGGTACTGCCGCTGCTGCTGCTCGGGCTCTCGGGCGCGCTCCGGGTAAGTTGCCGCCTTCCCGCTCACGGACGATCCAGCAACGCGTGGGGCTAGCTGGGCTCTCCCTGTCCTCTCATCCCGCCGCCCGCGATCGGAGCCCGGAGCCTCGGGGCGGAGCAGGAGGGACCCGGGGTGCCATCTCTTTGCCCGATCTGCGCTCCGGGGCCGCTCTCCGTAGCTTAGCACTCGCCTCCACCGCCCGGCAGCCCTGAATCCCGAGTTCCAGCCGCGCGCTGGGGTCGGGTCGGCTGCGCTAGGCGCCTGCCCGGGTCCCGTGGGTGCTGCGGAGCGCGGCTTGCGGTGGGAGGCGGAGGCGACTAAGGGGCTCAGGCTGTAGCTGTGGTGTCTGGAGGGTCCTCCCTACTTAGAGAGGGACAGGGAAGAGGGTGCGGCAGGAGAGTGAGACACTGAGCCCAGGGACACCCTCTGGACACCCGCGCTATCATCCCCGCCCCATCTCTGCGCTCTCCCAGCGGGTTCTAGCCGGGAGCTCCGGCTCGCTGCGGGGCCTCTGCGCGGCTTAGCGGCAGCTCCCACGGCGACCCTGGGCGGAGAGCTAGTGGCCCGAACCCCCTCTCGTGGCCGATCGGTCCGGTGGCCTGCTCTAAGCCACGCCGAGGTAATCTCTGCGATGAACCAGGGCTAGCGGCCGCTCGATCTGAGGCCACCGGACCGTTGCTGTGCGCCGGGAACACGCCCCAGGAAGACAGAAACTTTCCCGGCCGACTTTCGCCTCCCGCGGGCTGCAAGTGCATTTCGAAGCTGCAGCCTCCAAGAATCGGACGCGATTCTGAGCTTGGCCCAGGAAAGATCCCCAACGCGGCCCGCCCTCTCCCAGCCTCCAGGATGGGGTTCCAAGCCCGAGCTACAGGCTGCGGGCTGCGGGTGGCTTCCCAGCCGAACCCGGGCGGCGCCGTTTCGCGCAGCTGGAGGACTCGGCCGGCAGGGAGGCGCGTTCCGCTCTGGCGGCCAGAGAAGCCTAGACTGCGGGGTGCCGGCTGTGCCTGTGGATCCCTGAGCTCGCTCACCAGGCACAGGGCGCCTAGAGCTTCTCCTCCATAGCGGACTGGATTGGTGGGGACACCTGCTATCTTCCTTGGTTCCTGGCAGCTTGGGTGGAACCCTCTGCCCACTGCCTTCTCTTCCCTATAGATCTAAACTCCAGAGGAGCAGGAAACAAGCCCTTCTGGTAGGCGGGGAAGCCCTCTCTCCTGGCTAGGCTTTAAATAGGACTGCTGGGTGAATAAGAGTCCAGGACATTGGGTGGGTGAACTTACACACACACACACACACACACACACACACACACACACACACACACACAC
>OU015742.1:58785683-58812833 GCA_907169655.1 Acomys percivali | reverse complement strand
CACACACACACACACACACACACACACACACACACACACACACACACGGAGCTCCTTGCCCCCTTGCAGCCTAATGGCAGAACTGGTCACTCTATTTGCTCAGCTTGGAAACAGACCTGGAATCACTGAATTTGCCAGCTCCCTTTCTTGGAGCTCCACCCCTGTGGCCTGCAGAGGGAGGCTGCCTCCTTCTCACCTAGCCTAAAGGCAGAACTCTGCAGCCTGGAGAGACAGTTCTTAGCAGAGCCTCGCACCCCCCCCCCCCCCAGGAGTCTGGTTTTGCCTATGGATGGGTAAACCACTGGTAAAGCCTGCTGCTGCTGCTCACCCACCTATCCTGGCACCTCTGTCTGCCTCCCCACCCTCCATATTGCCAATAAAGCCCCTCTGGTACCTGATCTAGGCATCAGCTGAGCCCGTGTTTCTCATAGAAGTCTCCACAGCAGTCCAGTGTGGGACGACCCTCCCAGCCTGGGCCAATCCAACCTGAATGAAGTCCCTCAGAGACCTGAGGATCCCAGTGCCACCTCTGGGTGGAGATGGTGGTTTATCTGCACATCTAAGCCAGAGGCTCCTGAGGTGGCTGTGACAAATGGTGGGTTGGATTACATTTCTGTGAACTTACTTGGTTTCACACTCACTTTTCCATCCCCAGGCCCACCGTGAGGATCTTACAGTCAGAGAGGCTTGTAAGGCTGGCTTCTCGGAAGAAGACTACACTGCGTTGATCTCCCCGAATGTCCTGGAAGGAGAGAAACTACTCAAAGGTAGGACCAGCTGTGGAGGGAAGGGGTGGCAGGCCTTCGAGCCTTGCTCTCTGAGAAGAGGTGGTTGTGAAATCGATGAGTCTCCACTGGGCCAGCTGAGAGGCTCTTTGCAATTAGTGAATGATTCGGAAGGCTTGCCTTTCATTTTGGATTGAGGTGAATCATTTCCTGGGCAGCAATGTGGAATTTAGGAGGAACACTGTCACCCAACGCCATGCAGCCATGCAGAGAGACCTCCGTACTGAGCGTTTTTATGTATGGAATGCAGGGCTCTTAAATTATCCCCACTTTGAAATGCGTGACAAAGCAGACAATGTTGTTGGTAGCTCGGTAAATAAGCCCACAGACGCTCTGTTCCCAAATGTGGCATGTGGCTTTCACGACTGCCCCTCCAACGTCAGGAAAACACACACAGGGAGGGGCATCACACAGCTTCCAGAACCACGGTGTGTGAGGGGCTAGATAGCGGCTGGAAAGCTCGTTGCACATCTATCTGTTTCCCTTTTCCAGGCAAATTAATTAAACTTTCTGTTTGCGTAGAGTGAGAAATAAGAAGCTGGGTTCTGGGGTTTCAGAGTTGAAGAGCGTTTGCTCTTGGCTCCAGTTTCCCAGAAGTTTGAACTGATTTCATGGAGACAGGGGAAGTGGGCTGTCAAACAAGTGTAAAAGGCTAAGTTCTACATTGGCTCTGAAGCCCTAAGGCTGTTTAGTTCTCCCAGCAGGTTTCTATTCTAAGAAATAGAGCAGCTGTCCATGAACAGGTGTGTACAGGTGGGAACTGGTGTGTACAGGTGGGAACAGGTGTGTACAGGTGTGTGGAAGCTCTTACCAGCACAGTGAGTGCTGGTTTTAGGCATGTCCACCTTGCAGCAGTGCTCGGTGTGGACTCAAAAGCGGCTTGAATTTACTTTGACATAAAATCCCAGACTGACATGCTTCCTTCCAGCAGGAATCTCTGATATTCTTGTTTCTTACACATTATATGAACTAAGACAATATCCAGCTTTTCTTGATTTTTTTGTTTTATGAATTGTGAAGCCAAAGCCATTGACCATTGATGATCATTAAAAATAAGAAAAAGAAACAAAGAAAGAGGGGAAAAAAAAGAAAGAAAGAAAACCCTTCAGGCAGTGGGCTGAGGTGTGGAATGGGTGGGCCTCAGTGAGAAAGTGTGTTCAGGACACCCCAGGAGCCACGTGTGTGTTTTCATGTGGAACGTGATAAAGTGGACCACCTTCCCAAGTCAAGTGCAGCTCATCCCTGTCCTTGCTGCATTCTGGAATCCACCACGCTGACATGGGACATGAGGCCTCTGGGAGCTCCTAAGAAACACACAGAGATCTTGCCATGCGCACTAACCACGGACTCAAGAGAAAAATACCATTTGACAACAAGGGATGTCTACAACAGAAAAGACATTTCCATATATATATATATATATATATATATATATATATATATATATATTGCCATGCTTCCCGGATGTCTCAGCCATCATGACTGTGTGTGTAGCCAGGCCCTACTGTGTGCTTTGGTCCTGTAGCCCTACTGTATGCTCTGATCCTGGCAGCATGGAGGGTACTGGCCTGGGCTCACCTAGTGTGTTCTGGGTAGACGTCATACAGCCAGTCCCAGATCAGGGGAGAGTGTGGCCATTAACGACATTTCGGGGCGTCTGCGCTCCTCTTGGTCATCCTCTGGTGGCTTATAGCCATGGCCACATTACTTCTTCCTGGGCCGCACCCTCTGCTCTCTCTCTGTTGTCTTCGCCTTGAGTTTGCAGTGCAAGATGTTGGGAGCAAAGATGCTTTTATATCTTAGACATAATTCTACACACATGGAGGTGAGAACTGAGGCCTGCACACACTCAAACAAGGATGTGCAGAAAGGCCTGGGTGCACAGAAAACTTTGCCACTCTGAGAACACAGTGAGGGTGTCTTGTCAGAGCAGACATGGAGCTTGGAGCTTCTGGAAGGTTCTGTGCTAAATAGATAATGACTCCTGATAATTGAGTTATTCCGAGGGAGAGAGCTTAACCTTACTTAATTTGACAAGCAGAGCTTCCCAGTCGTGGTTTTACGGTGAGCCGTGCCATGAGCTATTACTGGCTGCCCCGTGGCTTCCTCTCAATGCCTGAGTCAGCTCACCGGCAGCCCCAGACCTCCACGATCCGGCAGGAGAAGATTTGTTACACAGTAATTAACTTGTTTGTGATAAATGGGTGGAGGAAATGTCGTGGCATTTTGTTTTATGTCTAAATGAAAAGCATTTGCATTCTTTTAAAAGAACCCCGCTAATTAGGCTTAAAATAGTTTTCCCCAACAGGGTAACAAGTGCGTGTACAGCGAGCGGCCCTTTGGAGGTGCAGAGCCACCAAGTACAGAAGGCAAGGTGCTCCTTAGGCCTTAGTGTTCCTGGTCTACTTGGCTTTGTGTTTCCCTGGTGCCTCTGCTGGCGAACACTGAATGTTGCCTGCAGTGCAGCCGAAGCTCTGTTTGTGGAATAATTTACTCATGATCGCTGATGCATGCTAATATCTAAATATGGCGATCAGCTTCTGAGGGCTGTCAAGCAGCCTGCTCCAAGCCCTGCTGGGGCTGGGCAAGTGCTTAGGCCAGTGTCTCTTTCTCTGCTGGGTAAATTATTGAGGGTCAACCTGCCCAAGGAGGGTGCAGGCCAATGTGAAGGGTGGAGTCTGGGTCCAAGCTGCCTAACCTTACACTGGAGAGCCCTGTGTGGGGGAAGGGTTAGGGTGTCTTGGGGAGGAAAGGCTGTGTGTGGATTGGGTACCCACTGCTATCTCGGAGAATGGCAACTATCAGTCGAGGCCTTGCTTGCTGAGTGGCAGGAGGGCTAGTGTTGGGTGTCACCTGAGGAGAGTCTGTGTGGAGTTCTAGGAAGCTAGAAAGGCTTTGCCATTGATGACTTCATTCAAAGACTTCCTCCCTGTCTCCTACCTCAAGTGCACCTGACACACTTGTCCCTGTCTAACAACTGTCTCTCGAATGTCAACCTTGAGGGTTGCAGAGTTTACTGACGTGTCGCTCAGTTTTTATCATATTTTCTATTCCGAGACATACTTGGCCAACAGGCTAAGACCCTTAAATAAATGGGGTTAATTTTACTCACACTACAATGAGTGCTGAGGTGTTATGGTCAAGGGCCGGGCTGGATCCATGCCTATCGCAAGCCTAATCTTCATTCTTACCCATCTCTTTGCCATCTAATTTGTTAGTTTATTGCCACATCACTGTAGACCAGCTGCTGTGGCTCTGCGTGCTGCATCCGAGTTCAGGGCAGAGAAGAAATAGAAGACCCCTCTGCATTTCTTTCCAGTCTCAGGAAAACTTCCTGTCTTGTAATACCTGCAAGGGCTACCACCAGGTCACGTGGTATTCAGTGCACGAAATACACTGTTGCGCTTGCCTTAAACACCTTGCTGGGTGGGGAGCCAACTGATTGTCTCAGGACAGAACTGAGAGTCCTGTTTTAGGAAGGAGGGAGAGAAAGATGCCATGAAAACAGCCTTAGGGCCTGGTATGCAGCACTTCCCCAGTGCTAGTGCCTCTCTCTCTCTCTCTCTCTCTCTCTCTCCTCTCTCTCTCTGGTTCTCATGTAGCCCAGCTTTGCCTCCAACTCACCATGTAGTTACAAATGACCCTAAAGTTCTCCTGACCCTCCATAGCCCCTTTGCAAGAGCTGAGGACTATATCTGCCCCCTGCCCCTTGCCCCATATACTTATGAGAGGACAACTGGGCCAAAGTCATGGAAGGCACATGGCATCAATGTCTAAGCACTAGTGAAGCACTGCTTCCAGAGGTAATGGCTTCCTGGTATTTTATTTTAAGTATTTATTTTTAATTTTATGTATATGTGTTTGCCTGCATGTATGTATATGTACAAGGTGCATGCAGTGCCTGTGAGGCCAGAAGAGGGCATCAGATTCTCTTGAACAGACCTTTATGAGTTATCATGTGGGTGCTGGGAACTGAACCGGAGTCCTCTGCAAGAAGCAGCAAGTGTTCTTAACCACTGAGCCCTCACTCCTCACCCTGAATCATTCTTTTATAAATCATCAAGAAGTGTCTCTTTGCCGCTGTGATTTGATGGGGCTCAACTCTAAACCCAAGTGATTCTGGCAGGGCAGAATGTGTTCACTGAGAGCCTGCCCTGTGCTGAGCCTCTCTCGGGAGGTGGACCCTGCCGGAAGTGAATGGCCCGGAAGTGGCATTCTTCATCAGCACGTGGTAGAGCACCAACTGCTATGGAGGCTGAAATCAAGACATTACTGGTGTGTCCACAACCCTCAGGCCCCACAGTCTGCCAGACCATGACCCTCCTCTCTCATTTGGCTGACCGTTGGCCCCATTTAAAATGTGTATAGGCTTTTACACCCTCATGGCAATATGGCCTCTTTCTGGTCAGTGGCATTTAATTAGGTTATGCTTCTGGGAAAGCTAGACTTTTAATTTTTTTTTTCTGACAAAGAAGAAAAATGTAAGCTGGCTGTGTCTGTGTCCCTTTCCTCTTGCCTGGAACACAGGCATGATTCCTGGTGGTGGAGTGGCATTTGTGACTATCAAGGATGGTGGCACTGTCCTGGTCACAGGTCAGCCTTGAACCTCAGCACAGATGAGACAGGGAAAGTGAGAACCCCACCGCTGAGTCACTAAGAACAGCCCCCACCCAAGGGGCAGCAGTGGCTGTGGGCACAGGCCATCGAGCCCCTACCTGAGTGGCTGTCTCCGGCTCCTTCACCCAGTCTGAGTCCCAGGCCTTTGCTCCTTTGTGCATTGAGGTTTCCTCCTGACGCACTGGGCTACAGGGAACATGTAGGGCACATCGGTAAATATTTGATAAACAAGTGAAACAAGCAGCTACCCTTCTGATTCTTTCCCAGCCAGGAACAGAGATGCGTTAAATGTGTCAGGTCAGGCCCCTCTGCAGAGCCTTCTGGAGATACTGGCTCCAGGAGTGTCCTTGGCACCCTACAGGAGCAGAGGCCATGCTGCGCGTCTTCCCTGTACACACCAATTCTCTACCAACACGCCACAGTTTTGGCAAGGTTGAGGAGCACGAGGCTGGAGGGACACAGCCCTGAACACCAAGCTGGTTTGCTTGCCGCTCCTATGGCCAGAGCAATTGTTGGTAGCATGAGATATCATCCTTCCCTTGGCTCTCACTTCTGGGGTCTCCCTAGAGTGACCGCACTGTCTCTGATCTCAGTCTCGGCAACAGTCAATGATTTTTTTTTTTTTTTTGGGACGGCTTTTCTCTAATGGGTGCCTTTTGCAAGGCCACCATGAAGAAAGGGGCAACAGGGCCCTGGAGGACAAAGGGGAGCTGGGCCCAGAGATAAAGTATGAAAAATACTGCTCCCCTCCAACTGTGTGGTTCACATAAAGAGAGGGTCCTAGTAGCTAAGGAAATAGGTGCACACACTGCACATGTGCTCTTCCAGCAACCCCTCTGTTCCTGGCTGTAATTGACAGCCTGGGTCGATGGACCCAGGAGTCCCACTGCCCGCAAGGAAATGAAGGCTTAATCAAAGGAGAATGGCCTTTTAGTGCATCCTACACCATGGACCACGGTTCCCTCCACACTATCCTTCTGTCCTCTAACCCAGGACATGATGATGTCAGAAAATAGCATCCTTTGTAGTGTGTACAATTAGCACACGAGTCCCACGCAGAGAGTCGGGACACACTGAAGACTCCAGGTCTTGAGACAAACATTTTAATCAAACCGGAAGATGAAGGGCCGTGAGGCTTTAGCTCTGGAACCTCCCTCTGCATATATCTCATTAGATCCTCAGACAAGCCTGTTACTAAATCAGGGGCTGAGGTCAGTGAGGCCGATTGGATGCGCTGCACTTCTTCCTGCTTGCCCTGTGTTCCTAGCTACTGCTCATCCTCCTGCAGCATGAGAGCAGACGGCACAGACAGCCCAGAAATGGATGTGCACAGTCAGATCCCCTACATGCTCAGAGCTGCTGGCACAGTTGACAGTGACCAAGAGATGTGTTGATTGTCCCTCCTCCCAACAGCTACATCACAAAGACTCTGCGAGTAAGAAGCCCTCAACAATCATCTCTCACTGCTCAGACCTAACTCCTTGGATCACTGGGCCTGTACAGACCGTCCTGGCATTGGAAGGCTAAGCTTCTACAGTACCAGTCCTGGACAGAGCTCTCCCCTGCCTTTCCGGTTGTGCCTGCATTGGGCATATGGCAGAGAAGGTTCTAGATGCAGGTCTGGCCAGCTCTGGAAGCCTGCACATACTTGTTCCCAGCTGGGTTTATGCAGAGAACCGCCATTAGATTACATTGTGTCACCTGAGCCTAGGACCTGGGGAGGGGAGGATGATCACAGATTCATGTGAATGAAGGTCTTGGGATTCCGGCTGCCTGACACTTCTCTCGAAGGGCCTCACCTCCCCACATGTATCCTTTCTGCTGTGTCCTTGCTGTGTGTTGAGTGCCCCTTGTCCTAGACTCTGAAGCATCATAGAGCTCTAGGGTCCAGGGTCTCCCTCTGCTTCCTCCAGGCCCAGTCCCTGTGAGACCCTGTGTGCAGTTCCTCCGGGGTATCTGCTCTAGCCAAACAAAGGATCCATTCCACCAAGTGGCACGTGTATATGTATGTGTGTATGTGTATGTATATTTAAATTTTTATTTACTTTTATGTGTGTACATGTTTTGCCTGTTTGTATGTCTGTGCACCATGTGCGTGCCTGGTGCCCGTGGAGGCCAGAAGAGGGTGTCAGATTCCCTGGGATTGGAGTTATAAACAGATGTGAGCCACCTTGTGGTTGCTGGGAATTGAACTCAGGACCTCTGGAAGAGCAGCTCATGCTGTTAACCACTGAGCCATCTCTCCAGCCCATGATTTTTGTATCAACTGCCAAGACATTGAAAGTCTGGTTTTGTTTCAGAAACAGTGGCTTTCCAATTCTGCCCTTCTGGGTTTGTAAATTTTATTAAACATTACAATGAGCTTCATAGTATGGTCTAAATGAGCTGTGTGTGGTGTGTGGCGTTTCTTCGTGATCTTAATTTCAGAATGTGAGGACAGGTGTCCCCTCCCTTTTTCTTTTTCCCTTTGGAAGTATGGTTAAGTAAACGCCAGAACCCATCATGAGGTGAGAGCAAGCAGGCAGGCATTCATCTTTTCCAAGAATGTGCCTATTATTCTGACTTCTTGAAGGAGCAATTTTTCCTGTGAGTGAATTCCACTATAAAAAATGCCATGAGCCTAGAGAAGCTTGTGTCTATAGAGGGTGATAAACTTCTCAGGGTGCATCTGCTCGCTCCTTTGTCCCCAGAGGGGCTCTGGCCTGTGTTGCAAAGGCAGTTTTGTTGAGAGGAGTTTGCCCTGGCTCTGGGCTGCCCTCTTCCTTCCTCTTCCAGTATAGTCTTGGTGGTTTCCACATCAGCCAAGGTGCCATCTTCCTGGTAGCCTGTTTCTGTGTGTTTGCTTTTGTGCATTAGCCAACGTATTTGTGTTGATCTCTTCATACTCTTCCCCATTTTCCTGCCCCTTTTACTCTTCCACCCCCAGGAGGCCCTGTTTCTCTTTCATGTCACATGTGTTCTGTGACTTCAGCCCTTCCTAGGCACTCTCTTTCCTCATGGTCTCCCTTCTGCTCTCATGACCTCCACCCACATACAAATGCAAATATATAGCAGTTCTGAGATCCCATGTGAAGGGGAACACAAGGCTTCATCTTTTGGGAAACTGCCCACCCCACTTAACATAACAACTTCCAAATCCATCAGTATTTTTCTGAACATTTTCATGGTTTCATTTCTTTCCATAGCTGAGTAAAATCCCATTGTGCATATGCACCACACTTTCATGACCTATTCTTCTGTTAGTGACCATCTAGACTGGCCTCACTCCCTTGACATCGTAAACAAAGCAACAGTGAATATGGATGTGCAAGCATCTCTGTGGGAGGATGTAGACCCTTGGATGTATGCCCAGCACAGTATAGCCTTTGGGTGCCATTCTTAATTCAAACTACTATGGCATGCTCACACATGCCTATAACTCCAGATCTGGCCTCCAAGGACACTGTACTCCCATGTTGTATATACACATATAGCATGCACATAAATATGTAAGAACAAGCAAAAAATTTTTTAAAGAATGAAGGATTGAGGATGTGGTTTGCTGGGAGAGCATTTTTCTGGCATCTGCAAAGGCCAGGATCCGTCACCAGCAACACAAACTTAAGCAGAACAAATGTTTGACTGTCTGTGACCAGGTTATACCTACAAAGACCATTTCCTTCCAGTGCCCCATCAGGGTCAAGAGTGAGGGAAGCAACTCGTGTGTCTTGTGCCTTGTGTCCGTTTCTCCTTCTGTGATTCTGCTTTGGTACCCACAGATTTCAGGTAGCTCCAAGGGATGCTCAGGTCACATAATGCAGACTTAGGCTCTATGGGTTTCCCCACTTTACAGATCCCACAGTTCTTAATGGAAGATAATTCACACAGACAAGGATTTTAGCAGCCAGTGATTCTGGATGTCAGGAGACGGCCATGGCCTTTAGTGAGCTGGAATAAAGAAAATGTAGTGGTAACAGACTGGCTTCTTCTGAGGGCTCCAGGCAAGGACTTTCTAGCTTACAATGGCCACCGTGCCCTGCATCCCCGGCCAGCTGGGTACCCTGTCTGTACCTGCCACGCTTCGGTCAGCTCTGCCTCGCATCTGGTTTAGGACAATCTGTGATGACAGTGGTTCACTAGCATAATCTATGATCATCTTCACCTCCAAAGTATTTAGCTTAACCAATCACAAGAGCTCCTCTTACCTCATCAGTGCCCTGTGCAGAGGACCAGGGGTCCATCATGAGAACACAGCAGCCACTTCTGGAAGTTTCTCTGGCTGTCACATATGAGGACTTACTGAGGCTCCCTGCACTGGGCAGCAGTTCATGTTGGCATGCCTGTGGAGGAAACTGAGGCAGTCAACCATCACTGTTAGGAAGCTCTCTGTAAATGGGGAGCTCCAGCCTTTCTTCTCAGTCCATCCTGCCCTGCACACCCACAAGGGTGCGATTTCCTGCTTTGCCCAGTGTCCATAACTAAGACTCAGTAGGGCAGATGCATCACTGTAGCCAGCTGAGAGGAGACTGGCCCGGGGAATGTCTGAAGGCAGATGCTGCCAAACAGCTCCAGGACTTCTCTAACTGTTTTAACTTGGCCTTCTTCGCATTCAGTGTGTTTTCTTACTGACAGTGTGAGGGGATTTAGGGAGGATTACTGTAAGCCTTTAGGGACAGATGGATATCCGCAGCACTTGAGAACTGCCTGTACCTTGCTGGTAGTCAGCTAGTCCCTGTGGGGCTTAGGTGCTTCCTATCTGGGAGAGTGGCACAGGTGAGCCATGGCATGCGAGCTGTACTTGTCCCCTTAGAGGGGGCCTCTTCCATTTTGAACACAAGCCGGCTACCTTCCAGGCCTGGAACACGGGCACTGTGTTTGTCCTGAGCACGGAGTGGCTCCTGGTGTCTCTGAGCCTTCCGAGCATGAGTAAGCCTTGGTCCCTGGTTGTTTCAGGAGCCTGTGAGTGTGCTCAAGGTGTTCGGCTAGACGAAGGGTTGGGTTTCTTCTTTGTCCTGTGTGACACCTGTAGTAGTGACTCTTCTTGTCACCGTGACCAAGTCCCACCCAGGCTCTGTCTATCTTAATAGCGGAAGGGATCATCTTGGCTCTTGAAGGAATGCAGCTTGTCATGGAAGTGAATCCTGGTGGGGAACTCAGCCCATGGTGCCAGTCAGGAAGCAGAGAGAGAGAGAAGTGCCTGTTTTCAGGTGGTCTTTTATCCTCCTTACTAAAGAGACCCCAGCTCATGAGATAAAGCCGTCCATACTCAGGGTGTCCCCATCATCGAACACTCTGGAAATTTCTCTACAGACACATCCACAGGTGAAGCCAAAGCAAGAGTGAAACCCACAGGGAAAATACCAAACCATGCCACTCCAGGTCGTATGCCCGGGGAGCCAGGTGATCACCAACACACTTGAAAGCCCACGCCTCCGTTTCCAACACCTTCAGCACACGTAGTCTTTTCCTACTGGTGTCTGGACTCACTCCATGCCTGCAGCTTTCATGGACATCCCATGCTCCTTGCGTTCCTACTATGTGCTTTGAAACTTCAGGCTCCACCGTCACAGATTCGCCCAACACCTTCCTAAGGCCCTGCCACACGTTGTCCAATGGATATCCGTAACTCTCTGGAACAGTGGTGCAAGCCACCACACCGTGTACCCCGTCCATTTTGCATGTCTGTAAAACCAACGCCAGCTGCATGGTTCTGTTGCACTCTGCTGCCAGCTCCCTCCAGTCCTATAGCTGTAGTGCCCTCTGTGTGCCTTGTTGGCTGACCCTGGGAAAACGCTTCCTTAGGCAGTTGCTTTCGAGCAGGGAGCCCCTTCAGCTGACTCGCAGTTCAGGCTTTGTACTTTTTAAGTCGCTTCACATTTTCACAAGCTGGAGCCCTTGATGGATAGAAGGTTGCCTTGAAGGCACTTTTCCTATTATTGCAATATGAAGTGAGCGGTATTTATTTGTTTGTGTGTGTGTGTGTGTGTGTGTGTGTGTGTGTGTGTGTGTGTGTGTGTGAAAGTTGTTTATGTGTGTTTGTCTGTGGGTTGAACACATGTGTATTCTGCTGAAAAAAGTAGAGGGGCTACAGGTGGCGGGGGAGGGATGGAGGTCCATAGTTGTAGAAGTCTTTTTCAGCTAGGCTCCACCTTATTTTTAATTAATTTATTCCTTTCTTTCGTCATTCCTTCCTTCCTTCCATCTGCCTTTTTTTTGAGACTCTTTTCCAGGCTATCATAAAACTCACTTTATAGAGCACACTGGCCTTTAACATCACAGAGATTCACCTGCCTATGCCCCCAAGTACTATAATTAAGGGCATGCACCATCCCGACCAGCAAACATGTGAAATAGTTTTCCTACTGATAAACACTTCAAAACGTGTTTGAGGCAGGGTCTCACTGCCCTGGAAGTTGTTATATAGACCAGGTTGGCCTTGAACTCATGGAGATCCATCTACCCTGCTTCCTGAGTACTGGGATTAAAGGTATGTGCTTTCCATCTTATTTTCTGAGACAGAGTCTCTTGCTAATTTACCTGGCATGTAGTGAGCTCCAGAAACCACCTGTCCCTTCCCCTCCATGAGCGCCGTGATTATGGGTGGATGCGGGCACGCCCAGCTTTCGTGTGGGTGTTCAGCATCTCAACGGAGATCCCTGGGCTTATGTGACAAGCACCTCCCTGATGAGCTAGCTACCTCTCCAGCTCTGAAAGGCTTCTTTTAGGTCATACTAATCTCATTGACAATTATAATCGCTTCCTCCACATCCACCTTACCTGTACAGCTTCCCCCTCCCCCCCCCGTCATGTCTTGCCCTCTCCCCCATTGTAGATCTGACCAAGAGCAGTAACTGTGCCATGTTTCCTCTGCCAAACAGCTGCAACTACTGCTTTTGAATCCATTGTCAGTCGACTTACGAGGGCACGGCAAATATAGCTAGAGTCTGTGTCGCAATGGCCTCTAGCCCAGAACCTTACTCTGTGTAGCCTCACGAGCCTGCCCTTCTTTGTCTGCCTTCCTCTCAGCAGTTTATTCTTCCAAATTCCCACCCCAAAGGACCACTAGGCTCTGCTTACAGAATTCTGTGGCTTCTTTAGCCCACAGCTCCACACTTTTCTGAATTCCCTCCACATACCTGTTTGGAAGGCTGGTTTATGGTCAGGGGACCCTACTTCTTGACCCTCGTTTTCTGTATGATTTGCTTTTTCTCATCATTATAACCAAATTCCCAAGCAAAAGCAACTGAAAGGTTTGCTTTGGCTCAGTGTCAAAAGGGAAGGCTTGGGACAGGGACAGCTTAGTCCCCAGAAGCAGAAGACTGGAAAAGACCAGCGTCCATCTTCCATTCTCCTTTCCTCACTTCTGTTTGGCCCAGAGCCCCAGTCCTTTGGGTTTCTGCCCACACTCAGGGTTAGGCTTCCTTCCTCACCAGAACCGGTCTGGAAATGCTCTCAAACACACACACACACACACACACACACACACACACACACACACACACACGTGCGCGTACTTCTCCCAAGTGGTTTCAAATCTAATCAAGCTGACAGCGAAGACGGACTGCCACACCATCTATGCCAGTATGCCTTGGAAGCAGAACGGGAACCTTGAAACACTCCACACTGATGCTGCAATAGGCTACAGAGCTCACCTGATTAGGAAGGGGTCATTGAGATATCCCAGCCTTGGTTTCCTAACCTGAAAAATCAGAGGCTTGCAATGTTCAACTCTGGTCTAGGACCTGCCTGGCTGGTTGGTGCTGGTTCAACTAGCTGGGCTTTTGAGTCCCATCCTAGGCCCCTCTGTACAGAGACCTCCGCTGGTCCATCTTTTGGGAACTCCTGTGACACTCTGTAGATAAAAGGTCTCTGCAGATGTATTTAAGATCTAGCCAGTGGACAGGACATTCTCCACAGTTGAGTGGACAGTGGGGTCTGACTTTCACATGAACTCTGGTGCCCCATATTTGACCATGTCCCCTGGATGGGGAGACCTGGTGGCACTCAGAGGATGGATAGCAGGCTACCAAGAAGAGACTTGATACCCTATGAGCATATACAGGGGGAGGAGGTCCCCCTCAGTCACAGTCATAGAGGAGGGGAGTAAGGGGAAAATGAGAGGGAGGGAGGAATGGGCAGATACAAGGGATGGGATAATAATTGAGATGTAATGTGAATAAATTAATGAAATATATTTTTTAAAGAAAGAGTCTCAAGATGATGTCATCCCAGGTGTGGTGGTTTGGATAAGAATGGCCCAATAGGCTTATATTTGAATGCTTAGTCACCAGGAGTGGAACTGTTTGATAGGAACTGAAGAATTAGGAGGTGTGGCCTTACTGAAGAAAATGCAACACTGGCCCTGGCAGAACTGCTAGGCTTAGTTCTTCCCCTGCGCCCCCCACCCTCTCAGCCTGCAGATCACATGTGGCTCTCAATGGCTTCTCTAGCACCACGCTTGCCATGCTCCACCTCATGACGATAATGGACTAACCCTCTGAAACTATAAGAAAGCCCCCAGCTAACTGCCGTTTTAAATTTAAGAGTTGTCATGGTCATGGTGTCTCAGTGACTAAGACCCCAGGTAACTGAATGTGCCCCAAATACCACAATTTTCACTACTGGATTATTTGGTTTGTTGATGTTTACTTTCTTGGGTTCTTTATATATTTTGGATATTAGCCCTCGGTCAGATGTAGGGTTGGTGACAATCTTTTCCTAGGCTGTAGGCTGTCGTTTTGTTCTGTTGGCAGTGTCCTTTGCCTTACAGAAGCTTTTCAGTTTCATGAGGCCCCGTTTATTAATCGTTGCTCTTAGAGCCTGAACTGTTGGTTGGTGCTCTGTTCAGGAAGTTGTCTCCTGTGCCAGTGAGCTCAAGGCTCTAAACTAAATCTTATGCACGTAGTCTCTCTCTCTCTCTCTCTCTCTCTCTCTCTCTCTCTCTCTCTCTCTCTCTCTCTCTCTCTTTTCTCTCTTTCTCAAACACACACACACACACGTGTGTGTGTGTGTGTGTGTGTGTGTGTGTATGCTCCCTGCCCATTATCCTTCTCTGCCAAGTGGAACTTAAGAGCTATGGGTCACAGGAGATCCTTAAGATAGATTCCTTTTAAATAGTTTGTTAATCTAAGGGCTGTATCTGTGGATGGAGTGCTCGGCAGAGGCAAGGCACACTTCCTCTGATGCTGACACATGCATGTGGGAGGAAGTATTTATAAGACAGGCCTTTTCTCTCCTCCCAACACTCCGCCCAGGTGTGGAGGCTGCGGTCAAGTGGGCTAGCTTGCACCCATAGCTGCGTGCCTCATGACAGTGTGGAATGGCACAGGGACTTTCCCAGAGGGTGACAACTGCTACTGGGCTCCAGACTGTCTTGGTCCTGTCACTTCTCCAGGCTTGAAGTCAAGGGGGAGACTGAGTCTGTGGGAGAGACTGAATCTCCACTAGACTGAAATTGACGTTTCTTTGCTGGTGTCTTAGGGCAGCTCAGCCAGTCTCTGGGGACAAAGTCAGGAGCAGTGGCTAGAACAGGAAGGGCCCACTGTCTAGTAAGGTCAGAGCCAGGAACAGCAGGCAGGACAGGAAGAGCCCACTGGTGAGCTCAGAGCCAGGTGTGCAGGCCTTTCTCGCATTGCCTTTTCCTGGTGGCCAGCTTGACATGAAGGGAAAAGATGTCTTCTTCCTTTCTGTCCCTCAGTAAAGTATCCACGGAGATGTTGGTGGCTCACTGTTGGGGACACCCATGGGTTATTTGGTTAATGAAAACTCCTGCAGGCACTTTGGTGGGCATCATAGGAGCCCGTTTTTCATCCATGGAAGCAGCCCAAGAGCTCTGTAGCTCTGGCCTATTGGACTGGTCTTTTCTGGGCAGGCACTGGGGCAAGCACCTTGTCCACTGCCCACTGGATTGAGCTGCGGCTCTTCTCACCTGGCATCAGATGCCTTTTGACAGAATGAGGACTCAGATGTGTGTGGATATGGGCTCCCTTGCTTGAGGTTTGCAGTGGGCCCAACCTCCAGCCCTGCTCTGTGCATGGTCCCCAAACCAGGCCACACCCTGCCTGGAGACCGTGGTTCAGAGTCTGACCCATCCTGGGCTTCTGGTCCCAGTTATTGGCCATACAATAGCCATGTCTCATAGCTCTGTGGATCATCTGTGGGTGAGGGCGGCAGATTGCTTTCCTTGGCAGGGTTTGTGGATGTGGCAGAGCAATACCAATGGTGTGTTGCTGTGCCCATGACCCATGGAAACATTGGCTCTGTAACCATTGCAGGTGCAAATGCATAAGCTCCAGCTAAGGAGCAAGCACAGGCAGACTCCGCCCTTGCTCCTCCTCTTCCAGTGTCATCCCCTTGCCTTGACTCAGCCTCAGCCTCAGCCTCAGCCTCAGCCTCAGCCTCAGCCTCAGCCTCAGGCTCGGGCTTCAGGCCCCAAGGTCTTCCAAAGCATTCCCAAAGAGTTCAGCTTGTCCCTGGGTGGGGAGGGAATGCTCAGAGACTGTCAGCCCTTCCCTTCCATCCTTCCCAGTTGTCTATGGAGGCCCCTCAGACTCCCACAAAAAGCCTGCTCTGGAAGCTGGGCTCTGTACTTGGGAGCAGGTACCCTCTGAGCTCAGCAGCAACTCAATCCCAGGAATTCTGTGCCTCTTTGAAGACTTCCCTCCTAATGGCCTTTGATGCTCAGGTGTGGCTAGGGGACCTTTTGGCCCAAGGTGTGTTTTTTTTTAACCTGAATCAATAAATTGTGAAGTGACTTGTTTAAGGCTTCAAGGGATCGTGGGCAGGAGAGGCGTGAGTGTCTGTTTATGTCTGCTTACTGTTGCTATTTGTTAGCAGGGCACTGGGACCTCTGGATTGTGTTGTCATGATAACGCTTAGGTGCTTTTGCGTTCAGGAGCTTGTGGGGTTGGAAACAAGTTACTATAGAGATAACCCTACTATGGGCCCCAACTGTTAACCCCACTCTGGGCCCCTGACTGTTTAAAACTAGACTTTTTAGTTCTTATCTTTTCTTTTCTTATCTTTCCACAGCTAACAAAGAAGGGATTAATAAGCTTGGCTTATCTGGGTCTTATATTTTAAGATAAACAAGAGTGCCACTGCAGGAGGAAGGGTATAAATTTGTGATCAGAAGTCTGTAAAATTTTAGAAGTTACGCTTTCTCGAGGAGAGACAGGTAGTTTCAATGACTTTTTTTTTTCTTTCTTAAAAGAACTAGACAGCTCAAAGGATTGGTCTCTCAGGAGTGTAAGATACACTTCCATGAGGGGGAGAATGGAGTTACATGCTTGAAAGGTTAATGGGTGGTAAACGCCAATTTTCTACAATCCTGGCTAATAAAAATAGCTTACAAGACATAAAATGTCATACTGCCAAAATTACAGAGGACTTCAAAATCCGTTTGGAAGCTTTGCATCCTTTGCAATCGGTGCACAGAGCTTCGAGTGTCTTCTCCTCATGGTTGAGGGATGCACCCCTAGGGGGAGGTACCCATCTTTCCATAGTGGGCTATGCGTGTATCTCTGGGGGAGCTTTAGCAGAATCTCTGGGTCTTTGGTCCTAGACACTGAAAGTGCATCTTACTGTGATGGATCTGGCCACCTTGACTCAGCCAGCCTGTTCCCATGTGTCTCTGATGAGCCCCAGGGAGGGTGTGCAATACTCTTGCCAAATTTCAGTTTTTCAATATGGTGGCTGAGAGCAGCTACTGCTGCCCTGTACATCATACAGCGAGGGATTGTTTTGAATTTATCTCCCACTCAGATATTCTAGAGCTTTTTGGAATATTTATGTGTATGTGTCTTTGTTTGTATGTGTGTATGTTGAATGTGTTTGTGTGTGTCTGTGTTTGTATGTGTGTGCATGTTGAGTGTATTTGTGTGTGTATGTTTCTGTGTTTTTATGTGTGTGCATGTTTGTGTGTATGTGTGTATGTTGAATGTGTGTGTGTATGTGTGTATGTTGAGTATGTTTGTGTATGTGTACATGTGTATGTGTCTGTATTTGTATGTGTTTGTGTGTGTATGTGTCTGTATTTGTATGTGATGTGTGTGTATGTTGAGTGTATTTGCATGTGTGTGTACATGTGTATGTGTCTGTTTGTATGTGTGTGTGTGTTGAGTGTATTTGTGTGTATATATGTATGTGTTTGTATGTGTGTGTGTGTTTGTGTGTGTGCAAAGGTCAGAAGACAACTCTGTGGAGTTAGTGTCTGTCTCTCCACTTTTATGTAGGTTCTAGGCATTGAACTCAGACTTGCATATCCAGTGCCTTTACCCACCGGCCTATTTTTCAGCCTGAGGTTTTAAAGGGAAAGGCAGGGAATGGGAGACTCAGAGTTCTATGCCTGAGAATTTCCACCTTCATGTCTCTGACTTGTTAGCTTTAACACAGGATTAAAGCTTGAAGGGTCAGAGCAAAGGCTTTTGCATCTTGAAAGATATACAAAGAGCCTGGCTAAAAATTAATTGCTCTCTGTGCTAATTTCCTAGAGCCCTTTGGATCCAGTATCTTGAGCTATATTAAATCGAGCCCATTGACAAGAGCTCTCTCTAAGTGATGGAAGATGGCCTCTGCATCCAGCTTGCTGAGTCAGCGTAACCGACAGGCCAGTGGGCTGTCTTTGTAATTTCTTTGTGAGCAGGATTAAATTACCCTGCAGGCTGGCATGGAGCCACAGGCCCTGGCTTTGCTGTCTTGGAATACGAGGATCCAGCCCAGAAGCACATGTGTCTGCATTTAAATTCTGACAATCTCCTGTGCTCACCTGATGTCTCATCTATGGCTCTGGCCTGCCATCCTCTCATGGTGCTCAAGGCCACACAAACATAAAATAAGAATTAGATTTCCCAGCGCTATCAAACTGGAGGCTGTGCCTTGCCTTGGATGAGAGGAAAGGTGCCACTGATGAGATGGTTCTGCCACAACTTGCGGGGGGGGGAGATTCTGCTGTTGCCTTTTCATAACTGAAAATGAAAATGAAGTATGCATGGCATATCCCTTCTCTGTGCCAAGGTTTGCTTTTGGGTATGGGGTGGGACTTCAGACTGAGTCCTTTCTATTTGTATGATCTGTGCTCATCCAAAGGAGAGGCTGGGCCAGCTAAGGGCTGGGGTTGGTCAGCACCAGAGCCGGTGCTGGGCAGGATGTTCCTCATGAACCAGGCTACTTCTTTCTTTCCCCCAAAATTGTGTCACTAATGGCTTTGCCTCCCTTTACAAAAGAAGCCTCGAGAAGAGGCCTTTTCACTCAGAGCCCTGGGGCAGCAGCCTGCTGGCATTTGGGACTTTCAGAAATTTGCCCATTGTTGGGTTCCAAAGGGAGGAATCTGGAAGGATATCTTTCTCCACCGCACACTGAGAGTCCCCCAGCACTTTCCTAAGGTTGCACTTGAAGGAGGTACTAATTAATCACTTCTTCCAGCCCCAGGGGAGCCAAAGCGCTGCTCCCAAGATAAAGAGGCTGCAGCCACCTTCTGCCTGTCTGTTCCTCCCTGCAAGGCAGAAAACCACATTGTTTCCTCACTTCGAATGGTGCTTATTTTTATCAGGAAGGCGCACCCCCGACACACACATACACAGTTATTGAGGTGTTCTTAGTGCAGCCCCTTCCCTGCTTACCAGGTTTCAAGTAATATTCTTTCCTTTTTTATTAAATGCCAAATGGATCAAATACTTGTCCTTGGAAAAATGGCATCTTGAATAAGTACATTGTTTATGGTAGGTGTCCCCCAGTCACCCCCAGAAGTGGTAACCACTGATGTTAAGAGTAGGTGCAGCTCAGGACCCTTGCCTGTGTATTTTTGGATGGAATCCCTGTTCTGAACAACAGTAGGATGGAAGATAAAGCCTTATCTATTTATTTCCCAACATATTGCTCTGCTAATCTCAACCGCAGTCTCTCTGTGGAACTGCTCTTGGTGAGACTGTGGCCTCTCTTCAGGAAGTTATTTGATTTTTGATGTAAGAAAAAGGATTAGTACGGATGGATTTTGATAAGGCTGGCTGCTTGGCATGGCTCAGATGCTCTCGTCCCGTCTGTATCGCTGACAGTTGGTTCGTTATGCCGGAGCACTGCAGAGTGGCGATACAGAGCATGCAGAGATAATTGTAGTTTTGCTATTTAAAAAAAAATACGTGTAGTGCTTTACGGTGTTAAAATGATAACCTGTTTAGGGAAACTCTCAGTACCCGCCTTTTGGCAAAGAAAAACCTCTTCCAGCAGCTCAACTTGGATCCTATTAATCTATTTTTATTTTCCTGAGTATAATTTAAAGTCTCATTGCTGTTTGAACTCCTAAGCTAGGAAGGGAGGCCAGAAGTGGCTGCGTGTACTTTTGAGATAAATGCGCCTGCAAGAGGTCCCGCGCCTTCGCTTTGTGGTGAGCTCAAGCTTCAGCCTCAGACTTGGGTGGCTAGACTTGGGACAAGTGCCTTGACCGGTGGTGGGCATTGTTGACCAAGGAACTATATTCTTTGTGGTTTCCTCACATTGGGAGAAGGAAGATTTAGGGAGCCCATGTGACCAGTGAGCAAATGCCATCCTATTTTTTCTGTTAGCTTCATATTTCCTCCAGGAAGTAAGTGCTGTGCCCTGCCCAGGAAACAATGCTCTTCAGTGGCTGGTGTCCCATGACTCTTGGGCAGGAAATGCTGCTTCCTTTATTCACAAGCCAGGTTCTTCGGTGGGATAAGCATGCTCGGAGGCTAAGGTGTTTCTGGATTGTAGAGACTAGGCCTGCTGCTCTATATCAGTGCGGCCAAGGTGGCCACAGGGGTTAAGGCTATTAGAAAGAAGTAGACAGAGGATTAGCAAGCTACATAATTTTCACAAATACACATTATTAGTTTTTTGTTATCTTTGGGATCTTACTGAATAGATGCCCAAGAAATTTAGGAATTTCTGGATATCAAAGGAGTTGTAGCTTCGCCCTCCCCCCAAACAGAAAGTCCAGAGACTCTTAGACTTTCTAAAATCCCACAAATTAAGACCCAAACACTGTATTCCAGGACCTTCATTCAGTGTTTTCATACCCATGCCCTTTTTCCCTCGGCCAAACCCACTCCTTTCTAGGCACCAGCCCTTTACTGCCTGATAAGATAGCTAGAATTTTCTGCTTCTTCCCTGTAGTATTTCTTTGTTCTTTTTGTTTAAAAGATGATTCTTTATCTGCACTTTTCTTTAAAAAAAAAAAAAAAAGATTTATTTATTATTATGTATACAGTGATGTCTGCTTGTACACCTGCAGACCAGAAGAGAGCATCAGGTTACATTATAGATGGTTGTGAGCCACCATGTAGGTGCTGGGAATTGAACTCAGGACCTTTGGAAGCGGCAGTCCTCTTAACCACTGAGCCATCTCTCCAGCCCGCACTTTTCTTACATGTATGTTTTTCCTGTATCTATGTATATACACGATGCATGTGCATGGTGCCCATAGAGGCCAGAAGAGGACATAGGCTCCCTGGAACTGGAGTCATAAACAGTTGTAAGCTGTCATGTGAATGCTAAGAACTGAAACCAGGTCCTGTACAAGACAAGCGAGTGCTCTTAACCACTCAGCCATCTATTCAGCCCTGTTCCTTCATGTTTGTTGTTTCCCCTGTGTATGTGAACGCCTTCTGGGGCCTTCTAACTTACATGCCAAGTCTTGCTGACTTCTCTTGCCAATTACCTAAAATAAGTCAATGCATTTCCACCACTGTTTTCTGTGGTTTTATTAAATGTGTAATGGTTCAGTGTTTGCTGCACTCTACTTCCTTCCTTCCCTCCTTCCCAGTTTGCGGTCATACTCTTATTTCAAATGTGCATGTGTGTACACATACATGTTTACTGGAAATAGCTATGAAAGTGAGGGGTGTGTGTGTGTGTGTGTGTGTGTGTGTGTGTGTGTGTGTGTGTGTGTGTTTGATGGAGCCATAGAGACAGATGTCACATTGCACCCACATAAAACCAAACCATCCTGCCAGGAATGAATTTTTGTACTGAAGTAGATGAGCTTTCTCCCACCTCTAGGAACGGGGAGAAGCTGAACTGACAAGCAAGGAAATATGAAAGAAAGCATGACAACTGAGGAATGTTAGACATAAAATGGCAAACTGAAGTATTTTTCATTTTGTACCTGTGTATTAGGGCGTACTCGGTTTATTTATTAAGCTATTATCAAAGTAAAGTAAGACAAGTGGGTCTTAATCTAATGAAATTGCCCCGTGGTGGGCCGTGCTGCCTTCAGTTATACAAAGCATAATTGGATAACAATGACAGTGATTGCATTGCGAGCGGCGTCCGGGACTGGACAGCGCCTTCGCTTGTGCGCCTTCTGCACACTGCCGCCTCATGCAGCTCCTGCCTCAGCACGTCAGGACGCATGTGGGCCGCGCCTGGTGGCCCCCACATTCCAGTCCCCTCCACTGTTCAAGCTCCTGCCACAGCCTCACTGAGAAGCATTTATGTTGCCATTTGGTAAAAATATTGTCACCGTGGCTATTGACCTGTTTCAAGAATCTGCACTCCGGGACCGTTGCCCTCCTCAGGGCCAGGCAGCCAAGGAGACCCACCTCAAACAACTACCTTGCTTAAAGTGCTTGGCTTATTACCCGTTCCTCAACATCATCCCACGCCCTCTCCCCCACCCCCCACCCCTGACCTCTACCTTAGTGGTGCTGTCATCCAGTTTCGTTTTGCTAGTGAGAATTAGGCACCTCTATAAAGTGATATTGCCCTGCAGGAGCTGAGATATACAAGTGCCCATACACTCAAATGTTCAGGGGCCAAGCTGCTAGGCTGATGGCATTTTATTGATTCATCTCCTCCTTCTGCTCCATTGAGCCAGGGCTCTCCCAGCGAGGTCGTGATGTGTCGGTGCTGACCATGGCATTGGATGTCCTCACTGTAGATACTGAAGTGATGTGTCTGTGGCCCCTGGGGACATTGATTATTGTCATGACCCAGTGCCTTCAGGCTGCATCTCATAAGGCTGTGTGATTGGGGAAACTTTTTTTTTTTTAACAACCATATTCCTCTACTTGGTGCATATCCCCCAGCACCTCACCCAGCTTAGCTTCCCTTTAAAGTCTTTTTAAAGTGTGTACAATAATTGCAGTAAATGAGAATGTGCAAAATGGAAGATAAATTGAGGACATTTGCAAGGAAAATTTGGAGAGAATGGAAGTGTCTGTAAAGCATGCTTTCTTTATTCCATGGCCAGTTAAGATTGCGGTCCCCTCTCCTGTCTGAGAGGCAGGCAGCCCATGGATGCCAAGGGCCCAGAGGAGAATAGAACCATCCAGAATCTTACCTGCATGGGCTGAAAATGTGTTACCGAGGCGGGGAGGTAGCGGTGTTGGGTTGACAGAATCTATTTCTTTAAGTAAGGGCTGTTTGTGGAGCTTTGTGGCAAGAATTCTGTATTTGGCGAGAGACAAGATTTGCTTTTGAAGCCTTTACCCATGCAGGTGAGTTGGCTGAAGATGGTGGGTATATATATGCGAGCAGGGAGGCACACTTTCCGGAGCTTAAGGCACAGAACTGGTCCCTTTTCTTCTTCTTCTTCTTCTTCTCTAAATCGTTGCCCAGATCTCTTTGTTGCTAGTGATGGGCGGGGGGGGAATGAGTCCCCTGTTCACAACCTACTGCTAAGAGCTGCCCATCATCCCTGCAGCCGCTTATCACGAATGTAGCTGAGTGGTTGCCAGAGAGCATTCCGCAAGCTGCATAAGGGGCCGAGCACAGGAGAGACACGGTGAGGCATGCTGTTCTTCCTGTCTAGCTGTTGGCAAAAGCCTTCCCGGGCTTTCTCATCCTCCATACCATCCCTTCCCAAATGGGACAAGCTCTGTAAACAGCAGCAGCTCAGTGGGTCCTGCCACACAGTGACCAGCAAGCTGTGTGTGAACCCAAGCCCTTCACAAATTCCTCCCCACACATACTGTGCTGTCTCACTCTGTTGTTTGCACTTATCCTGGGGCCGCTGGCCGGGGTCCTGGCTTTGAGGTGAGCGCCTCTGCCTGTGTCCCTTGATGTTGTGTAGCTGGACTTGATTCAGCAATCCCTCCCCCAGAGAGTTCGTCCCACTCTTCCCAGTCCCTCTGACCCTTTCACAGCAGCCTGTGCAGAGTGCACAGCCGCTCAGAGCCACTGCTGCCCTGTGTTGCGTGAGTCCTCACCTGTTGACGTGATGCGTGCCCCTGCCTTCAGTCAGGCACCAGAGCAGGTGGCTGCAGAGGCTCACTCAGGGCTTGAGTCTGTTCCCTTTCTCTGCTCTAAGCCTTCCCCACCAGAGTCCACAGAGGAAGAGGGAAGACACTGGCGCCCTCGCCCACCAGCCTCTTCATGACGCTGTTCCATTCACAGTCCCCTCTGCGTTTGGTCCTGCTGAGCGTCACAGCTCATTCCCATGGGACAGCTGAGCTCTCCCTCCCACTCGGCCCTTCTTAGCTTTACTTGGTTGGTTTATACTAACCTTCTGGGACATCCCGCTTCGCCTGGAGCTCTCACACTTTCCTTTATGGCTCGGACACCTGCTGCAACTGTTATGTCTGTCAGGGCCTGAGGGTATCACTCTCTTATCTACCTGGAGCCTTGGAGGTCAAGGACATGGTCTGTCTCCCACATAGCACCTGCTGGTGTCCAATTACTGGAGCAGATGGCTTCCTGAGTGAAAGCTATTGAGTCCCAAAACTAGCGTGGATTACCCCCGATGCCTCCAGGGTATGGTATGAAGTCCACACTGGGACCTTCCCCTCCAGCTAGAACGGCTGCTGCAGGATTCCCTGAGGTTGTAGGCTTGGCCTCCCTTCCTGTTCCAGAGATGCATGGGGGAGCCTGGCCATCCACATGAAAAGTCTCCGTTTGTCAGAGTCCATGAGCTCTGTACTGCTGTGTAGCCTGCTGTGAAGGCCCAGCGGCCACATGGACACCAGTGTTACTATGTGCCCTTGATGCCCTTCCTGAGGGAGCTCCAGGAGAGAACGGAAGTTTGTAGTCTGAGCCTGGTGTCGCAGGGAAGATAGCCTCTGCCAGTGGGTGGGCACTTGACATAAGGGTCAGCCAGGTGGGGAGGGGTGGGCTGGGAGTGGGGTGGGCTGGGAGTGGGGTGGGCTGGGAGTGGTGTGTGCCTCCAGGGAAGGGCTGGGGCACTCACTCCCATCCACTGGCTGTGGATTCTGTAAGTGCTTCTTGCCTTGAATGTGCCAAGTGAGAGGCTCTCTGATGAACCCGGGACTGCGGGTGGGGTGCAGAGCTGTGAGATGTAACATGCAGGGGAGGTGGGTCCTGATCAGGAGGAACAGGTTATTTTGACCGTGAATGCTCACGATGGTGGAATGGAGGATCCGGGACATGTTTGGTTTGGAGGCAGGGCTGTTAGATCCAGGAAGCTGTCCGAAAGATTTGGCTGTCTCTTGATTTTTCCATGTGAGGACTTGTGGCTCATGCCGAGTACAGTAGGTGCCATCGTGGAGTGTGTGCATGCACGTCTCAGCCTGAAGAGACCCCTTCAGGTCTCCTCCCACGTCCAAGTTAGTGCCCGGGGTCCTGGCTGCAGCATGGCCCCCTTCCCAAAAGCAAGCCCTGCTTGAAACAAAGGCTAAGGATGCTGTTCTGTTAACTGTGCTATCATCAGCACAGCCTTGGGACAGTGGTATAGACTTTCCCTTCAAAGATGAACACTTATGCAAAATAACAGAGTGTGTTAAATACAATCTAAAGTCTAGGAAGTTGCCATGGGGTAACTACAATCAGAGCTACCCTAGGTTAAGGCAGTTTCATGGCACACATGTGTGGGGGTTGTGCTTGCCTTCTGGTGTGGACTTTGGAATGATATGTTCTTAATGACCCCCTAAACAAGGTTCTAACCGCTCCCCTGCAAGAGGGGAGAGTGGTGTTGGGGGTCCCCTGAGCCTCCTAATATTACTGTCTCCATTGCTGTCACTGGGGGCCACGCTGCTGACTTCCAGCTCAGGCTGTGGCTTGTTAAAGGAAATAGAACAGATGTGCAGACAGGGTCATAAGGCCTTGCTGGGCTGACCAGGCTGCAAGCTTCCTTGGCATGCAAGCTGGGAGGGCCAGCCTCGTCTCCCTCTCAATCACATAACTTGTGGGTGAAGCCTATTCTTATGTAGGGCTGTGAGCTGGACCTATATGTACCCCCAAAACACATACATCAGAATCCCCACCCTCCCGAACTGAAGGTGTTGCCTGAGGTGGTTGGCCATGAGTATGGCCTCCGGAGTGAGACTTTACTCAAGGGATCTTGTCAGGGACATAGAGAAGGAGTGTATGAACCTGGAACCGTCTCTCACCAGATACAGGATCTGCTGGTACCAGCACCTTGCATTTCCAGCCTCCAAAATGGTGAGAGGAGGGTTTGTGTTGTTTCTCAGCTACCCAGTCAGCAGTGTTTTGTAACAGTAGCTCCAAGGGCGACACTTAGCAGCCAGGTGTCTTCCTCCCCCCCCCCCCACCTTCCACACCACCAGGTAGCACTGAGGAACTAACACAACACAGGAGCCAGGCTCTCCAGGCGCACCTGTTTCCTGCCTCCTGGATAAACCAAGGGTGTTGGTGGCTGGCAGCTCAGTGAAGCCGGAACCACAGGTCTGTGCTCAGCTTCTCACCTCACAGAATCAGGCTGTGCTTCCTACAGGATGGGCACAGCCCGGAACTGTCAGTCGTCCATCATAATTGCTGACTCGCCGCTAAGCAAAGGAGAAAACACAGTGGGGTTTGCAAATTAGCAAGTTCTCTGTACCACACTACACCCACTCGAGTGTTTCTCCAAGAAATCTGGCTGATAGAAAGGAAGTCAGAAGGGCATCAGTCAGGATCAGCAGAGGTGGAGTAAACGGAGCATTAACATCCAGAAGATGCTAAAAACCCTACCTTCCCCCACCCTCTTATTTTCATGGGATGCTTTGTGGGTTTGCATTCTTTCTTCTCTTTATCTTCCAGATCACACTCATTGTATAGCCCCACCCAACTTGAAACTTGTGATCCTCCTGCCTCAGCCTCCTAAGTGCTGAGGTTAAAGGTATGTGCTGCTACACCACTGGTCCTGGTTATGTTTTGTTTTTGTTTTTTGTTTGTTTGTTTGTTTGTTTTTGGTTTTGTTTTTTGCCAACTTGACCCAAGTTAGAGTCATTTGGGAATAGGAAGCCTCCACTGAGAAAATGCCTCTACCACGTTGGCCTGTGTAGCGTTTCTTGATTCATGACTGATGTGGGGGAGAGGCCCACCTAACTGGGGAGCCGGTGCCACCACTGGGCTGGTGGTTCGAGGGTGTGTAAGAAAGCAGGATGAGCAAGCATTGTCAAGCGAACTGGCGAGCAGCACCCCTCCGGGCCCCAGCTTCAGTTCCTGCCTCCAGGTTCCTGCCTCCAGGTTCCTGCCTCCAGGTTCCTGCCCTGACTTCTCTGGATGATGCACTACAGGCTGTTAAATGAAATAAACCCATTCCTCCCCCAGTTTGCTTTTGGTCATGGTGTTTTATCATAGCAACAGAAACTCCAACTAAGACAACCAAGCTTGAAGTATTTTGTGTTCTTTAAATGCTGCCCCAAAAATGCAAATAAAATGAATGCAACCTGTCTCCTCCCTCTGAGCAAATTTCCTTCAATCATGTGGTGTCTCATTTGCATGTGTGCACATGGGTACATGTGTACATGAATGTGCATGCACAGGCAGACATGTGTGGGAAGCCATTATTTGTGTGTACACACACGTGCATATATATATATATATATATATATATATATATATATATATATATATA
>OU015742.1:58763635-58785673 GCA_907169655.1 Acomys percivali | reverse complement strand
TATATATATATATATATATATATATATATATATATATATATATATATGTTCATGTGTATGTGTTTACCTGTGTGTGCAAGTGTGTTGTGTTCATGCGTGGTGCTATATCCTATGCACACATGTAAGAATGCGTAGAAGAGTGCGCCTATGTATGTGTGCATGTGCCCGAGTGTATGTGCCTATGTTTGTATGAAAGGAAGAAGGGCATTTGCAGGCCTTCGCTCTCAGGATGGACTCAGTGAGGAAAGCCCTTTGTAAGCAGCATCTCCTTCTCTCTGTGTGCTGAGTCATTACAGTGAGGATTCTGGTTCTGAGAAAGCTCTGTCTGTGATTGGCCCTGGATCCAGGCAGGTCTCAGAGGGGTGGAGCCAGTGTGTTTGCTAAGGGTGGCGGGGTGCAGGGGTGCCCACTGGCCTGGAGGTCTGCCATGGGGGCGTTCTTCTGCACCATTTCCCCTCAGGCAAGTGTGAGATGAATGGTGTGCCTCAGCCTGGTGTCTATTGACTTGTGGGATGATGGCGTTTCCCGTGGCGAGCTCCCCTTTTCCCACTTTGTGAATTATGTTCCCGTGGCTGCCAGTTTCTCTCCCGGGGAAAGCAACTAGGAAGGCTTTACGAAGATGCATTCGGGGTAGTGGAAATCTGACTTCACCCACAACACAACTCTGGCATCTGCTCGGCCCTGTGACCACCGAGCACTTCAGCCATGCCTAAGGTTTTCTTAAGGAGCTGCCCTCGTAGCACGTAGCCAGGGTGGGAGCACCGTCTATGTGTGTGGTTGGTGGGATCTGTTCTTATTTGAGAGGGAATAGAACTTTTTGAGGCCTGGAACTGAAGATTCCTCAGGACCAGGTAGCCATCCCCAGAGAAAGGATTGTCATGAGTTTTCATAAAGTCCCAGAGAGTAAAGATCTTAGACTTTTGAGGCCAGATAAGTTGTGTTCGCTCACTCTGCATTTGGCTCAAAAGATGCTACAGAGCATAGACTGTGCGTGAATGAAACATGGGGATGTGTGCTAATAAAACTTTATTAGTAGCAGCAATTGGCACTAGATTCCACCCTTCAGCGGCTCTTTGTCCCCTTCTCTGGAAAGGAGTGTCTCTCTCGTTGCTGCTGTGTTATCAACTCACTTATCTTCCCCTCAGCCTGACATTTCCTATTTTCTGTGAGTTTGGAGGAAGAGGCCTCTGGGTGGGAATGCTGCTCTGCTTTTGTTGTGCCTCAGTCCTCAGCACAAGCTGGTGAGAGATAAGGAGTTGAGGCTGGAAGGGTAGACCATGCATTGAAGGCCACTTGATGTCCAGAGGCGGAGCTGACCTTGATCCCTGCCTCCCAGTAATGGTGGCACTGCCCACGGAAGCTCAGACGTGGAGCCGAAGGCTGTGGCACCTGCCTGTTGAGCCGAGGCTCCACCAGTGGCACAGTCCAGCCTCAGGAAGCAGAGGCGGGGACTCAGACATCCAGGGCTGCCCTGCTGATCCCTGCCATGGGAGCACTCTCTGCAGGGCGGATAATAATGGCGACACTACGCCAATGGCCGTAATAATGGGAGATAAAGGAAATGAAACATGAGAACCGCCGGCTGATGGATAGCGTCTTCAGTCTGCAGTTTAATGATCTGCGAGTGCAAATCTGTAGTTAAGAACGAGCCAATTTCTCACTTCCTTTCTGCTCTGTTCACCCCAGATAAGGAAATTGAAGTGCTCCACAGACATGGAACCCAAATGTCTCAAATGTCTCCATTCCACCTTATTAGAGAGATGGGGGGGGGGGGTACGGGGGGGAGGTCAGTGCCCTGGGAAGCCAGGAGGTTCTGGCAATGATGTCACTCTTAGGTACACTTCTGAACACTTGGTCCCCAGCTGGTGGCACTGTTTTAGGAGGCGGCCAAGGAGCCGTTACGAGTTGGGACCTGACTAGAAGAAATGTGTCCCTCCCAAGGGGTTACGGCTGCCCTAGTCCCTGCCTGCTCTGAGCTTCTCCACCCACCCAGATGTGAGCAGGCGGGCCGAGACCTACCTTCCTCTCCATTATGGAAGGCACCCTCAAAGTGTGAACTCGACCAAGCCGTTCCTCCCTCAAGGTGCCTCTTGTCACATATTTGGTCAGAGCACTCTGGGCACACTGAGAGCTGGACCTAACTGAGAGCCTAGGTGGGCAGGGAGGGTGACTTGGGACCGGATCCCGCTTGGGAGCAGGCCGCCTGCAGGTGGGTCCTTCCTTCCTGGATGTACACGGTTTCTCTCTCCACGCTTCTTTGTCCTTCTGGCTCAGCCTAGGGTCACGTGCACCTTGCAGGCAAGTGTACAGAGCCATGCACACGGAAGGAAGGGATTCCAGGAGGTAATCCTGACTCTGTGCCAGCTGACCCCAGTGAGGCGCACATAGACAGAGGGAGGCTTTCCCCAATTGCTGGTGCGCTGATTAAGATTGGCCCGGCCCTCCCCAGCAGCCTCACCAAACTGACAGGAAATGTCGTGCCATGGGTTACTCTGTTCAGAGCCAGGCCTGACTCCAGTGATGATGTCAAGTGCACAAGACCAAGGAGGCCACAGGCTGACTGTGCACCCCACAGATGTGGCTGGGTGCAGCCATCTACACATACGACCCTGTAGAATCTTCCAGATCAAGTGACTCTAAGTTCTGTGTGCATGTTCCTGGGACAAGGCTGAGGTGAATGTAGGGGCGTGCTGTGGGTGCTGTTGGTGGTTCCGAAGCCAAGGGTTGCTCAGGCCTCCTAGCTCACGGAGGGAAATTACAAGCAAACATGTCTGCTCGGCAACTTTGGGAAAACAAACATACGACAGTGGAAGAGCTTTTTAACAGCCCTGCATATTGGTCTGGTTCACAAGGCATTGAAAACCGAAAATAAAACAATGAGGAAGGATGTGTGCCAGCTTGCGGGAAGATCCCTGAATAGCTGACGGGTTCATTTTTGCTTGTTTATGGGTAGATTTCAGAGTCACATCTGTTATTTCTTTGTGAGCTTAGAGACGTCCTCCGGGGTTGTTTGCTTTTTCAGCTTTCTTTCTTTTTATTTTTTGGATGCTTTGAGACTGCTACTGGGCTGAGGTTGAGTGTCAAGGAGGCCAGTTGGAAGAGTGACTGGGTTAACTCCGTGGAAGCGATGGCTGCCGTGAGACCACCCCTGTGAGATTTCTTTATGGCACTTCTTAAAACATTTGCTCTGTGGCATGGGGTTGCTGGTCCCCAGACTTGCAGAAGGACTGACACGCCCATGGGCTCCCAGTGTCCTTTCCGTCTTGCTTCTTGGCCCCAAATCCACATATTTTCTGGGACCCCAGTCTTTCCACCAACAGACTCAGTCTGTGGCTCTTGGCATCTCGTACTAAGGTCACAGAATGTATACATTGGCCACCCTTCAGGATGCCTGGTTGGTGGCTATCACTTAATCTGTGCTAGCCACTTTCTAAAGGAAGGGCAGTCAAGGACACTGCTAGGCTGTGGGCCTCTCCAAGCTCTGTTTACTTCTCACTGTGGGATGGCACTCTCAGGCGAGCTCAGGTGGTCTCCACACTCCCCCGGTGAGTACAGGCGCGGTCATAGCTGTGCATCAGTTGTTCCCTGAAACGAAGAACTCGCCTTACCTATGTGGTATTAGACTTACCTGAGGTTCCTGGGTGGCTGCTGGGATGGACAGACAAGCCAGTTCACCAAACTTGTTGGGTGAGCCCTACGTAAGGCCCTCCATAAGGAAAGAGTGAGCCAGGCCTCCAAAGTGACTAAGAAAGAAAGCGCAGAGACCAGACCAAGTGCCCTCCCGGGACCTACGCACCGGGCCTCGTAGTTAGGAAACCAATGAATTCTTGGCCTTCTGAACACAGTGAAAATATTTTGGAGTCTTACGTTTTTCCGTAAAATGTGAATTTTACCAAAGAGGAGAAAAAGACAGACAGTTGGGTTTTAAAAGAGAATTATCTGCTTTAAGAGTCATAGTATCTGGCCACGCATATTGGCCTATTATGCCTGTAGTCCCAGCACTAAGCAAGCTGAGGCAGAGGGATTGCTGTGAGTTTGAGGCCAGCTTGATTATTTAATGAGTTCCAGTCAAGTCTGGGCTAGACTGAGGCTCTATCTTAAAAAAAAAAAAAAAAAAAAAGCAACAAAGAGCCGTTCAGTTTCCCCAGATCCACCTGGAGCTTCATACATGCTTTGGTTTTCCCAGTGTATTCCTCGGAGTCTTTCCCAGTGACATCCAAGAACTTCTTCTCATGAAAAATCCCTTTTCAGGGGACTGGTCCTGTTTTCTGGCTGAGCTGTACAAATGAGACTTTCTCAGTCTTGTGCTCAAGCCCCTGAAATCTGTCTGTGTAACCTGCTTTAGCTGAAAAAAAAAAAAAAATTAAAAGCCTGTTGCTTGCTCGTGGCCAACAACCGCACACACTTGGCAGCTCGTGTTTGGGACTGCGGCTGTTGACTACAGAGTGGTCCACACCTGAGCTGGCCTTGGGTCTCGATAGGGAGGAGTTTGGCTTATTAACAATATTTTTCCATTGGGTGCTGGCTCTAGAGAGGCGAGGAGTGGGAGTCAGGGGCATACTGAACAATTCCCGATTAACAAGGCTGTTTATTCAGCAGCCTCCTGCTGCCTGCGGGAACCTGGGCTGGCCAACCAGAGACACAGTCACTCTGGGTCCTGGTAGCTCCCACCCGGCAAAAAGAATAGACATCATTGTGCAAAACCTGGTTTTTCTGAGGCCAGAGAAGCAGCATCAGACCAAACTGCAAATGAAGGAGCCTGCTCCCGGAGCACGCACACCCAGAGCCAACGTTACAGGGTGCTTGGAACAATACAAATAAAAGCAGTTTCCGCTTTTATCTGTGTCGGAAGGTTCAAGGGTATTCATCGTCTGCGGCAATAATAAAATCATCTTGTTCTCAGGTGGAAGTCACAGGCACTCGCTCCTGGAAAGTAAACCGGGCCAAGGAGGAGAGTGGCTTACACAGATCCTATTAGAAAGGACAAAGCCGTTCCCCTCAGAGTGGTTATAATGGAAAGTGGTTCTGTGCACAGATCTTCACAAGGTGCCCGGTATGAGGCATAAGGTTTGCAGACACAGCTACAGCCAATTCAGCTGTCCCGATCTGTGAGTGGTCTTGTCCTGTCTGAGGACAACAGCTGTGTGCGTAGAGCACCTCCCTGTGCCAGGGGTCTGTGGGGTGGAACACTTCCTGGAGATTGACTAGACTTGTTCACTTAAGGCTCTGGGGAATCCCCACACTGCTTCCCTCATTCAAGTCCCCTAGATATGGAGCATGCCTGAGATACAGCCTCCAAGGCACCATGTGGCCAGTCCACTTTGGAGAGTGCTGTTCCCACATGCACACTTGGGACACACTTGTCTGAGGGCAAGCAGACAGTGTGAGTGTCCTTACACACATAGCCGCTGTTACTCATTGCAAGAAGCCCAAGCTGGTGAGACTTGAGACCGATGCCCCATTAGGGCTGTGTTGGGGAAACTGAGTCCCCAAGGCTAGGCCAGACCAGGACCTTCATCATGAGGCATGGCACAGGCATCAGGGTACACAAACCCCAGCCTTGACATCAACTCTAGCTGGAGCATTGGGCACGAGGTCAGTGGTCTCCCAAGTAGATCCTCTGTGAGTGGCTATGGTGCTGTTCAGGAGAATGAGCTAGCGATGTCAGCTCTAAACAGACAGAGTAGGCTTCCTAGTGTGCATCCTTAATACTGTGGGGTGAGAAGTCACTCTGGCCACGTCACTGGAGTGCTGTATCTGTGGAGTGTGACACAATATGGTGTAATTGTTGGAATGTATGCACATATTGACCATTTGATAGATTGGACTATTATATGGGTAGAGAGGAAGCTACTTTGTTTTCTAACATGTAATTAAAGCCTCCTTCTGCTTGTGGAAAGGGTTTTAATTTGGCTGTGGGTGGGATGCGTTTATGGATGTTTCAAGCCACAGGCAGTGGAGTCCTTGAGCTAGGTTGAAGGGGCTTGTATCCAGTGCTGGGAGCCAGAGCCAGTGTGAGGGACCATCCAGGTCACAGCAGCTGCCACCTCATCCACGGTCCACCACTGCACTGCTGAGTCCCAGCAGTGTGTCCCTTGGCATTTCCTGTCTCCTTAGCTTCAGTCATGATCAATTCCCTAAGGTGTCATCCCACAACCATTTGATGGATGTAGACCAATGAGAGGTCAGAGCTAAGAGATAAAGCATTATGTAATTGGCACTTGGGAACTATAGAACCATGTGCAAGAGAGCCCATGTTAACTGCAAGAGGTGGGAGGCTTTGGGAGACAGGGGACCAGGGCCAAGATGGAACAGGGAGGAAGCTGTCTGAGCAAAGCAGGGGGCTTTTAGGGTTCAGTGTAAACAGAGGGTTGTCACTGTTTAGGGCTAGATGGGAAATTTATCTCAAATAGCAAATGTGCATGTGTCCATATGTGTGAGTGTGTTTGTGTGTCTGTGTCTCCCAGTATGCCAGCCTGCAGTCACTGCTTTTATCACCGAGGTGACACTTCCTTGCTTTTATGGGATCTGTCATTCAAACAGGGCACGTCCTACCTAAGGCTGCCTCTCAACATCTTTTGATCATGACAGGTAAAAAAAAAAAAGATATGACTGTAAACCAGTAAATGCCCTCAACTGCTTATAACACCCAAAAGCACAGGCAGAAATAAGTGTTACAGATTAGTCTATGTGTCACATCATTAAAACAGGTATTTTCATATTGCCTGCTTTTTAAATAGAAAACTTTTTTATTGCTGTCCACTTCTCCAGTGCCAATGATGTGAGTGGAACCATCTGGAAGGCCAGGAACTGATGGGGCATTTGAGAATGATTTAGAAAGAGTGAGTAGGAGAAGATGATGAAGGGCCCGAAGCTTTGGGGTGCAGACCAAGTCAAGTATGAGGACGAGTGGGTGCATAGTGGATGGATGGATGATTGATAGGTATATGTATGTATGGATAGATGATAGGTACATGGATGGTAGATAGATGATGAGTAGATAGATGATGGTAGATGGATAGGATGAACTATGGATGATGGATGAATAGACAGTGGAGGGAGGGAGGAAGGAGGATAGACGTGTGTGTGTTTGTGGATGATGAGTGGGTGGTGGGTAAATGCAGAAATTTGGGTCAAGGATTGGGTAGGTAGGTGTCACAATAAAAGGGTGAAAGGATGAAAAAGGATATGTGGGTTTATGATGGTGGATGGATGAATGAATGGCGAGTACATGACAGATAGAGGGAGATTGGATAGAAGAAAAGTAGAGGAAGCTAGGAACCCCCACCTCTCTATGAACAGAGTTCTACTATTTGACCTCAAATTCTTATCCTTAAGGGATCCTTTTGCCTCTAAGTATCTGGGTATCCGGGGATGCAGTTGGGCACTATCCCACCCAAGGAGGTTTCTTTTTTTATTTTTTTAGATTTAAAAAAAATTTTTATTTTATATATATGCTAATTTTGCCTGTTTGTGTGTTGGTGCACCACACACATGCCTGCTGCTCACAGAAGTCAGAAGACGGGTTGATCCCCTGGTACTGAAATTAGGGATGTTTGTGAACATCCCTAGGGATGTGGGTGACAGGAACCAAACCTTGGTTCTCCACAAGAGCAGCCAGTGTCTATAACCACAGAGCCATTTGAGGCGTCTCTCCAGGCCTTAGTTTTCTTTTCTTAGTAAGGAGAAAGCACTGTTTCTGCGGCATGAACAGCTGGCGTCATGTATGAGAGTAGAAAGGCTTTGCTCACGTAAAGCATCAGTCCTGAGAGATACCTGCTGGGTGCTGAGGCTCCCTTGCTTCCTCCTGCCCAATTAGCTGCTACTCTAGTACCAAGGACAGCACCTAGCACACAGCAGACTCTACAGGAGGATGCCCACTCTTCCAAGATGAGTCCCAGAAGCCCACGAGCTTTCCCTGTGTGTGTACACACACACACACACACACACACACACACACACACACACACACACACACACACACACCGGTGTGATAGAGACATCAGTGCCAGTGCGTGTCAGACCCTTTACTGGGGATTCCCATTGTTTCAGCTTGGTCCTTTAATCTATTAAATACGTGCCCTTGGCTGAACTTTTCACCAGTCCGTGGGGACCTGGAATGAATGCATTAGGTGGTGTGGAGAGAATGAGAATCAGGAGGAGGTGTCTTGGCTAATGCTAAAGTATGCCATTCTCCTGGGCTTGTGAATCTGGGTCCCTTCAGGGTCTGTTGTTCCCTGTCAGGAGTGGCTCTGGGTACCTCAGGAGACTTCTGTCACTGTGAACACTTGGCTTCCTTTTTAAGATTTATTTTTATTCATATGTGAGTACGTGTCTGTGTGAGTATCTGTCATATTTGCACAGGTGCCCACAGAAGCCAAAGGTTAGGGTGGCAGAGTTCTTGGAGCTGGAGTTACTGGCAGTTGTGGGCTGCCAGATGTGGTGCTGGGAACTGAAATCTGATCTTTTCAAAGAGCAGGAAGTGCTCTTAACTACTGAGCCATCTCTCACACCCCTGGGCAGTTGCTTTTGCTGGGCGATTATTCCCTAACTGGTATTCATTGTGTTTGGAGTAACAGAAGAGCAGATGTTAGCCCATAGTGGTCTAGAGGAGCCAATTTTCTCTGTCCAAAGGCCACCTAGCGATGCTTACTCTGTGACTCAGCCCTGGTCAGCTGTAGGGTTGCTGGCCACCAATTGCACATGCGCGGGATTTAATTAAGCTGAGTGTGTAAAGTGTAAGGAGGATTAGGTTGGAGTAGAGAGGCCTTGGAGCTCTGGTGTCTGGGCGTTCAGCAGTCCCCTCAGAGGTCTGCAATGCACAGCTCTGTAGGAGACCTGGCTCCTCCCCTCTTCCCTCTCTCCTGATAATGTTTCCACAGGCCACATCCTGCTCAAATCCCAGGGAAAAAAGTGCCACACATCTTCGTGCACTGGCCTTGAGCATCTTCAACCAGACTCTATTAGGTACCCATGGACCCCACATTTCCTTTGAAAAATAAAACATGGCATCTGACAGACACGCTGAGACTTCCAGCACGTGGTGCTCTCTGATTTTACTCTGATCGCCAACCTTTCCTCCTGCCAAAATATATTAAAAATAATCTTAACAGAACACAAAGCAAAGAGAATATTTTCCGAGTCAAGCTGCAAAATGGCCTGAAACTGATCGGCGCACACTAGAGCTTACTTTTTTCACGGTAATGAGAAAAGCAAGTGGTGTGTGTGTGTGTCTGTGTGTGATAAACAGGGCGGTTTGATGGAACTCAAGAGCTGAAAGAACAGAGTTAGCTTCTGAGAGAGGCACGCCACAGCCGTGGTGGCCCGATATCCATGAGAACATTTCTTCTAAGTGTGATGGCTGAGCAGTTTGTAGCAGAACCCAACTTGTGCATGTGACCTTGCTTGGGAAAACAGGGTCTCTCCAGTGAATCGAGCTCAAGATGAGGCTGGCAGGGTGAACACTGGAGGCAAAGGCTGGTATTATCTGACAGAGCAGGGGACCCCAAGATTGCCCCCAGCCACCAGACACTGGGAGAGGGAGGGGAGCCTTCTAGAGCTTTCTTAGGGAACGCAGCCATGCCCACACCTGGAGTTTTCACTCCGGCCTCTAGAGCTTGGGGAAGACTGTGTTCTGTCGTCTACGCTGCTGGTTTGTAGCTGTGTCTTGCTGAGCATAGGAGAGTGAGTCACAGAGGGGAAAGCAATTAGAAAAACTGTGGAAAAAAATGTCACTTGCTTCTGACATTTCTCCAGCACTCCTGGCAATGCTCTGAAGGGGCTCTGCCCACTGTGGGCAGGCGTGTTCTGTCCCCAACTTGCTTACAGATGGTCTCTTCTTGCATAAGGGCTGGTACCAGTACTCAGTACTGTTACAAGGACGTCTGGATATAGTGATCGCCATGGCAGCATGAGAGCCACTGTGCACACTCACAGCCTGGACCTTCCTCTCTCGCTCAAATCAGTGAACACAGAGCTGAGGAAAGCAGCCTATCCAAGCACTGTGGGTTCTGTTAAGCTCCCTGTACAGGTTGGCTGGCACTGTCTGCCAGCAACATTCAAAATGAAGCTCCAGGAGGTGACTGGGTCTGGAATGAGTCCATACATAGGGACAGTACTCTTTAGGGAATGTGCTTGTTTATTCACTCAGCAAACACTGTGGGCGGTTTTATCTACTGATGACCCGTTGGTGCAGGGTGGGGACGTTAACCTGGCTGGAGCTCACTGGTGCCAGTGGTGTGCAAGACTGAAGACAAACAGTTACACACTTGTGAGTGCCCGAGGCCACAGGCAGTGCTTCATAGTGAGACAATGGGACAGGCACTCGGGGATCCATGGTCACACGACAGCAGCTGTGACTTAAAAGGGACAGATGAAGAGAAAAGCTACCTAAAGATGGAAGGGGACAGTGGGTAGGGGACACAGCATGTACAAAGGCCCCACAAACTCTACAGAGCGACCAGGATTCTTGGCTTCATGGGCTCCTGCCCTGCCTGGTGCCTGCCATGACCCCACCTCTGCGTTAGAAGGAGACCTGCCACTTACTCTGACACAAACCTCCAGAAGCCCAAGCTACCCACCACATATCTCCAGCTCCTCCCCAGCTGACGTCCTCTCTCCACTTGCCTGTCTGCGCCTGTCCATTTTAACCTGTCACCCGTGCCTCTGTCTGCTGCCCTACTCTGCCCTGCAGAAAGCCTGCCCCTCCCCCATCCAATCTGCAGGGCTTTCCCCTTTCCTGCCCCAGGCTCAGGGTCCTCTGCAAGGCTGTGGCAGCCTCTGCTCTCCTCCCAGGCTGCCATCCCATCTAGATGAGAGAAGAGAGGTTTCTTATATAGTCACTAGAGGGCATGGACTCAGGAAACAAGCCCAGTTCTTGTGCTCTGTGTGTTAAAAATCTTGAACACTTCTGGGCTGGGAAAATGGGCTTAGTAAACAGTCTGCCATGTAAGCGTGAGGACCTGGGTTTGACTCCCGGGATCTACATAAATAGCTGCTTGTGATGGTGGTGTGTGCCTGGATCCACAGCTTGGGATCAAGTTAGGTGGAGACAGGCATCTCCTTGATGCTCGGCCAGGTAGCACAGACAAATGATGTGCTTTGGGATTAGTGAGAGACCCTGTCTCAGAAAATGAAGGGGAAGAGTGACTGAGAAAAGATACTGAAGTCAACTTCTGCCCTCATATCCACTGTAACAATATATACACAACAGAGACTCATAGATACAGATACACCCACATACCCCAACCCCACATACGTGTACACACACTCACAGCCCACACATACACACATATTCACACACAGAGACACACCCCATACACATGTATACACACACTCATACCCCACACATGTGCACACACATTCACACTCACACACACATACATACTACCCACATGTTCACACACTCAGACCCCATACATGTGTACACACATCCCACACACATGTACATACATACTCACACACACATACACACTCACACCCCATACATACATGCATACATACATACATACTCATACTCCACCCATGTATACACACATTCATATTCACATGAACACAAACACCTCACATATGTACACACACATATGTGCACACACATATGTGCACACACAATGTGCACACACACTCACCCCACACATGTATACATATGCACACACATACACACACCTATAATATTCCAAGCCACAGCAAAGCCAATGTGCATCACTAGTTGGTAGCCACCCACTACAGTGAACAGGACCCTCCCCCTCCCCTCATAAACCTTGGGAAAGGCATACATAGATTTACCCCAACATGGAACTCTAGTAGCCGTCTGAGAAACTGCCCAGTGTGGGAGCAACATAGCTCCTTGACTACCCTGACAGTTGTGGGTTTGTGTGGGTTCCTTGCACGGAGCACATGGTGTGTCAGCTTTGCAACCCTGTACATCAGGGTTGGCCAAGGCTTCATCAGCCAAAGACAAGGAGCAGCTCTGCACCCTGGAGACCCACAAAAGGCCGTATCCACTCTTCTCTCTGGACTCTAAAGGGACAGCAGTCCTGCCCATCTTGTATTCCCACCTGCACAGCATTGGCACACTCTGATGGCCATCTGGGAACCACACTCTGGATACAACTGTACCTGCGGCTTCAGGGAGGTGACCTGACCACCAATGCCACATGGTGCCCAGGCAGGTCCCTTTCCTCTGTCCTCATGATGGCGTACCTGCCTTGCTGCCTTCCTGCTGGCCTGTTGTGCCTGCCTAGGCCCCAGACCTATGGAGAGTTTCCTGCATTTTAAGTTGTTTCCAGCTATTATTCTTGGGCAATAAAATTCATCTCTAAAAATAGGTCGCATAAAGGCCTCGGCTTCTCTTCTAATTAGTGTAAGGATTTATTGAATATACATCATACGTATAGGTCATAATATTATTAAAATTACTATTAAGACTTTACTCATCAGAATCTTTCAGGCGGTGGGGAGACAGAGAGCCCGATGGTCCCCAGGAATCGTATCTGCATTAGCAAGATAAAGGACAATTTAGGACGATTACAAAAGCAATGATTTAGGGAACAACATAAAACTGTGCTGAGAACTAATTCGTAATGCCAGCTGCTGCTAAGCTTCTTAATCTTTATCTAGTTCAATTAAAATCTGAATGTTTGGGATTTCATTAACAACCGGGGGGCTTGGAAACCACACTCTTTTACACTGTGCTCTGTTGCTGACTTACAGTGCTGGAAGTTGCCCCAAATGTCCAAAGGTAGAATTAGGTATTATTGAAACTTAGGTCCTTTAAGGATACAGCAAAGGAAACACTACTTTCCTTTAAGTCAGATCCAGTTGAAGAAGGAAAAAGACCCCACCTAAGCCATGCTGTACAGTGAGGCCTGTGGGGTTAGGGCCTCTGCAAACAAAGAGCTTAGCTTACAAGACGCTGTTCTAAGGTCTTTCCTACTGGGGGGCCCTCATCCTTGAGGGGCCACATCAGTGTAGTCTGCTGCCTGTCACTTTAATTAAACACTAACCCTGACCATGCCTTCACAAACAGGACTTACAGGAGTGAGAGCGGCCAAGGGGCTCTCTCTCTGTGTGTGTGACTCCTGGTTGACCAGGAAAGCCAAAATGCCAAAAGGATGCGTTCCATGGGGTTTTCCTTTTCCTGGGTGGCTGTCTGTCATCTCAAGCTTTATTCCGGGGATTGAGAGGGTCCCCCCACCCCACAGGGAAGTTCTGATGGCTAATGGCGACGAGGTGGGCCAGCAAAATGGCTTTATCCTGCTTCCACTCCTGTCACCCTGAGACCTCCATGCCATACCCGGAAGTAGAATGAGGAGCCTGGGTCCCCGTGACGCTCCAGCGCTTCACGGTCTCCGTGTGGCCCGAGCGGTATCCCCTACAATGCCCACACCCTATGACTGTGCCATCCTAAATAGCAGCAGGGACTTCTGCAGGCAGGGTGGAAGCTGTGGACACCGAGCTGTGAAGCCATGCTTGTCGTCCCCGTGGTGTCCCAAGTCTGCTCCCAAAGGCAGGTGGGGATGCCAGAGTTGTAATCGGAACATAGGAGTTGGGTCGCCTCTCACAAATGTGCGCACCTGTGTGTGTCGGGGGGGGGGGGGGGGGGGGGGGGAGCGTGCACCCACCTGTGGAAGGTCAACATTGGGAGTCCTCCTCAACCACTTTCCACCTTATATTTTGAGACACAGTCTATTGTTGAACCTGGAACTCACTGTTTCAGCGCTGGCTGGCCAGCAAGTGCCTGATGTGTAACGGTCTCCAGTCCCCAGAGCCAGGGCCACAGGCGCATGCTTCCATACCCAGCTTTTTTTTTTGAGGGGGGGAATCCAAGCTCAGGTTCCCACGCTTGAGCATCAAGCCCACTGTTATCCACTGAGCCATCTTCTTGGTTAATCTAAGATTGCTTTGTTTAGAAAACACGCAATCCAAGAAAGCACCCACTTAGCGCACGACAAGCAAGCTGCCTTTCTTCTTATCTATGTCCTGAGGCTCCAGAGAGACCGGGAAGAAGGCAGTCAGGCATTTCAGAGCTCTCCAGGTTGGCAGGGTCTGAGGCCAACTTCAAGCTTGCCTTTCCTCAGCCACAGAGGAAGAAACATTCCTCTCTACACACTGCCCTGAAGGCCCGTCTTGGATTTCAGTTCGTTCTCCAAACCCTCTGAGCCCAGTTCTTAGAAGTCGGGGTTTTCTAGGGATATGACAGACAGCCTGTGGTTGTGCAGAGTTGCCTTCCTCAGATAACCACCAAAAGTGTGTGCTCAGTCATTCTGCACCTGGCTCTCCAGGGCCCAACTTGCTGTTCTCCACTGGTGTCTACTGCTCATGTGCAGTGCTCCCTGCAAGAGCAGAGGTCTGAGAGCACAGGAAGCCTGTCCTGTCATATGTGTTCTCTGTGTTTGTTACATGTAAAAACACACCACATGTATGTTCTTAGTGTGTATATAGATATGTGATTTTTGCCATGTGAGTGTGTTGTACATATTATATGTGCATGTATGTCTTATATGCTATGTGCATTATATATATACATGTGTATGCATTTGTGCATGTTATACAGGTACATGTACATGCACAAGTGTGTGGTGTTGTATATATTATATGTGTATGCATGTGTTAGATATGTCCATGTCATGTATGTGTGCTATGTGTAATGTGCATGTATGTGTGTCACATGCAACATGCTGTGTGTTCTTTTTATGCTTAGGTAGCATTGTTGAATGCTGTGAGTGTCTTATATGGTATGTGTGTTTCTCAGCATCATCAGTTCTGACCCTGACAATCTGTGAACATGGCTTGCCTGGCCCTCTGGACAAGCCTCCATGACTGGTGTCTCTATGTCCCACATAAAGGAAGCCACTTATGAGGTGGCGAGTGTGGTGTGACAGGAACCTCAGGCCCCGAGTCTGACTCTCTGGCTTCTAAGTGTCACATGTAGGACTGAATACCTGCTGCTCCTGGGTCAGAGGGTCTAGGTGGTAGGAGCCTGCATCTCAGCAGATTCCAGAGATGATGTCCCCACCGTCCAGGTGCTGGGAAGGCTATGCACCTTAGAGCTTGAGTCACATCAAGGCTGCCACTGGCCACTGTGACTTGGAGCTTGTCACAGTGGCTTGGGAAGGAGAAGACAGAAATAAATGAACGAAAGGTGCTTCTGTGTCCCTGGTGGATATGACAGTGTGTTGGCAAAGTGGGGCCATCAGAGCTGAGGGTCTGATTCCTATCTGTGGACTTGGCCTCTGATCTGAAAATCTGGGCCACGGATTGATCCCATCGCTAGTAAATGCCCTGCCTGTAATTACTTTGAGCATTACAAGGCTTCTAATATGACCCTTCCTTTTTCTTAGTCCTTTTAATATTTTATGACAGAGCCAGGCACTCTAGTGCAATTCAAAGTCCCAAGATGAGCTGTGTGCTTTAGCTCTTGGCTGTCCTTCCAGAACATTCTGAGTGCTGCCCTCCCCTTCTTCTTTGCCACACAGGCTTTCTTTCTCATCTGCCGATTTTATAAGTCTTTTGGAAAGTTGTTGAAAGAATTGATAATTGTGAATTTGACCTGACAGATAACAATAGAATCTTATAGGCAGAAAATCCTAGATTTTAGAATACCGGCTACAAATGACTGACTTGTGACTACGTGTCACCCTAGGAACTTTTCATGGACATGTGAGTGCATTCTAAGGAACACACATCAGTGTGTCCATATGGTTCGTGGTGTGCAGAGCTGACCCTTCCAGCCAGAACAGGAAGCAGCCACTTCCCCTCACATCAGTTACCTTTTTACCTGGCTAAGGAAGGAAGGAATGCATCTGCCCTGACATGGGAGCACGGGAGCAGGAGTGTAAGGTCACATCATCTGCACAGCCAGGAAACAGAGAGCAGCGGGTGCTGGGACCAGCTCACTTTCTTCTTATTCAGCCTTGGCCCCAAGCCCCTGAGGTGATGCTGTCTATGCTCCGGGTGAGTCCTCCTACCCCAGTTAAGCTAATCTAGGTAATCCCTCACAGATGTACCCAGGCGCTTATCTGCTAGGGTTCTAGATCCTGCCCAGTTGGCAGGGTTGATCAACACACCTCTCCAGTGGGTCCAGGACAAATGGCCATGCCTTTTTGAACTTGGTGGAGATGGTGCCACTCCCTCTGCCTCAGGTTTGCATCAGAGATTCTGCAATTCCTCCTTGCCTCTGTGCCAGCGTTGCCAGTTGTGTCTGCACCAGACTCAGTTGAGCCAGTCAGCTCTCTGTGGACACTTGTGTGTTGCTAAGGAGAGATACTATTGCAGGTGCCAGTGCAGACGGGAGCCTCCCACTCAGTGGCCACCTGCCAGCCTCAACAATAGCCTGTGGAAGAGCAGTAATCCTTGTGGAGATGAAATGGCCAGAATTCCAGGAACCTGAGGAAAGGTGGGTGTCCTGTAGAGCCCCGTGGCCCTGGGAAGCCCCAGGTGTTCTGTTTCTTTCCAGGGGCTCTCCAGGAGCCTCTGGCTTTGAGTTCATGCAGCTCAGTTCCACATAGTCATGCCATAGATGGCGGAATTTGGGGGCTCAAGCAAATAAGCTCTTTGACATTCAACCTGGAGTATACATTTAACTGTCCCCAAACCACCATGAGCTTCGGCATACGCTGGATGGACACGGTTTTTATACCATAAAGTTAGCAGGATCCTAAGTCTTCTGTGGAGAGAGGGGGGCCTGGAGCTGTGAAGCCAGATCCCCATCCTTCTCAAAGTGCTGAGCAAGAACGTGCCAGCAGTCCGTCTTTGCCCACCTGCAAACTGGCAAGAGCCAGCCGCACTAGCAGGCGCTAGGTGGCTGAGTCAGCTACTTCGTTTGTTCATTGTGTTGAGGATGGCTGGAAGGGAAAGAGACGGGCTTCCCTGGTGTCATGACTCACACAAGATGTCGAGTGTGCCCTGTCATCTTTCTACACACTGATGTCACTAGCTCAGGTTCCTTTGGGGTCAGGCGTAGCAGTGAGACGATGGCTGCAGGTGGCATAGGAGTAGGATGCTGACATTTGACATCTTGGACTTGGCTGCCAGCATCCTGCCCCATCCTTAGTGTCCCTTGCCTGTGCACGGCAAGTTGCTCTGGGTCTTTTGCGGGGCTGAGCCTGGGAGTTAGGGCTTGTGGGGGCCCTGACTCTGGGAAGAAGCCTCTTTAGAGCAGATCCCAGGCCCATCTCTTCCCAGCTGACTCTGCCCCCACTGCGGATTTGCAGGTCCAGAGCATATTGGAAGTCAGGAGCCTTTCCCTCAAAACTTGCGCAGTTCCAAGATAGCAGTGACAGGATATGACGGCCATGGGTGCAGCAAGCCTGTGAGCGCCAGCCTCTGAGTCCTCCCTTGAGAGTGCTGTCCTGCGAGCACAGGCCAGGGAGTAAGCTGTGGTGAACTGCCCTGTGATCTCTATGGAGAGAGGCTGAGATCATTGCCTGAGCTCTGGGGCTGCCAACTGGCAGGACAGCTCAGCCACCAAGCCACAGGAGCTCAGGCGCACCGGTGGCAGCAATGGTGATCTGACAGCAGTTCCGAGTAGAGTGTCACCTTGGGACCAGTTGGCCCCACCTGGATCCCACTGTGCATCTGTGCTTAACTTCTCTGATGCCCTCTGTTGGGGGGTGAGGGGGAGGTGTCCTCGCAGCCCTCACACCAAATGTCACTGCACATGCTCCGTGTGGTGTGTGGCAGTGCTGCCGAGAAGACAGTGATTTGAAAGCAAAGGTTTCTTACTCAAAAAGAAATGAGAGGAAAGCCAGCGAACAGAACAAGCTTGGGAGGCGAGGAAGAGAAATGACTTGTGACATGGACCATCCCTAGGTGGCCGGCTCCTTTTCTACTGCCATCTGAACAAAAGTTATGGCCATCCTAGCATTTTTGTATATTTTGTGGATTTGGACAGGATGAGGATAAATTTGCATCCAGAGAGCCAGACCTCAGCCTAGGCATCAAGTATGTTGAGAACAGCTGGAGGACATGCCTGTCATGACAGACTTGTTACTTGGAGTCGCGAGGTCGAGTGTGGCTAACTGCTGTGTGAGACAGCTTTAAACACCGGCATTAGGGACTAGTGAGGTGTTTCAGTGGGTAAAGGTCCTGGCTGCCAAGCCTGGTGACCTGACTTCCATCCCTGAGACCCACAGGGTAGAAGGAGATGCTGACCCCCCCACTACATGTTTTCTGCTCTCCACATTCAAGCTGTGGCACACACACACACACACACACACACACACACACACACACACATACACACCACCCCAACATGCATAAATACATCAAGTAAATAAATAATATTGTAAAATTGCAATACAATATTCTTTGAGGCTCATGGAGAAGAAAGTCCGGTGGGTGTTACGGCTGCAGCTTGTGTGCCCTCTCTGCCATCAGCTTGGCTCTCTGCTGCAGGATGACATTGGCAAGACCTCTCTTTCTGCTTCCCACAGGTGGGTAGGGTAGGCCAGCATAGACCCCAAGACTGACCCTGCTATGCTCTGATGGCTCACGTCACTTGCCTATCTCAGTCTCCTGGCTAAGCCCAGGGAGTGCTGGCTCCAGGCTAGCCTCAGAGCGTTTAGGGGCCAAGCGGTGAGCTAGTTAAACTTCATCCTTTCATCGGGCTCTTTGCTAGACGTTCGTCCGTATCCACCATGTCACCTAGACAGCTCAGATGAGGGCGCTGTGGAAGAACGGGTGCTAGGCAGCTTGGATAGCAGAAGGAATCCCCAGACAGGAAGTTTCCTACTTTCCCACAACACTGGGGATGGAATTCAAGGCTCACTAGACAATCACAATGGAGATACAACACAGCCAAGTAACTCTTGGGGTCACGTGTTGTGAGTGAGTCGAGAGGCTTGCTGAATTCTGAAAGGCTTGGTGTTAGCCCACTAAACACACGGACACGAACACTGACACACACACACACACACACACACACACACAATGTGTACCATATCATAGATGTGACTGTGTGCCTGTGTGTGGCAGGTGGGTAGGTATGGTTCATATATGGAATGTGTGAGGGGCATGTGGTGAAGTGGTGTGTAAATATGTCTGTGTCTCTGTGTGTGTGTGTGTGTGTGTGTGTGTGTGTGTGTGTGTGTGTGTGTGTGAGCCTGAGAGGCCAAGAGCTCTCAGAGGCTCTCCTCTCCCATATCATCATAATCCCACATGCAAGTTTGCTGTCTCTGGAAGCTCCCAGCACTGAGTTCTACTTTTGTCAAGTGCCAGCGTGGCATCCCTTTCTCACACACAATAGAGCTGACTCCCCTGGCCTGTCACATCACCTGCATGTCTGGCTCTCGGCTCAGCCTCCCCCTCCATTGAACATGTCTCCCTTTAAACCACCCCTGGTGCTAAAGATCTCTGATCAGGGTCTGTGTGTCCTTCCCCAACTTTGTGCTCCATGATGTCCATTTTGTGTGATGATAGATACATCATCCAAGGTGGAAATGAGCCATCCCACCCCTCCCCGGAGCTTGTGTCATGACTCTGACTCTCTGCACTTGACCCCCTGCTCAAGTGCTGGGTAAGCCTCTCGTGCGTGCAGAAGCATCTCAGTCCAGCTTCTTGTACCCACACCGCCCTGTCCCTGAGGTGATCAGGCCTCCTTGCTAGAAACTTCTGTGACTACAGCCCCTCCCCACAGACCCAGAGGCATTTCCTCTCACTGGGCCTTCCAGAGAAGGCCGTGGTAATGCCATAAAGAATGCCTATTTCAGTCTGGCTCCATTCCAGCAAGGCTTTCTTGTCTGGGCTTATGGAGGCCTACCGGTGTTGAAAATCCCATTTGTGCCGTCACTTCTCAATCTCATGTACTACATAGGCCTGGCTTAGCCGTGTCTGATAAGCAGTCTGCTAAGCCCTGGTGGCTGAGGATGCTCCGCTATGCATCTCCAACCGCTGTGAAGGCAGAGTCCAGCGAGCATTTCCCTAGGAGCAGTCGGGAAGCACTGAGTGATACTACCCAGGGAGCTGCTGGGTTTCTTCACTGAGGGGCCCTGCCTCCATCTTGTGCCCTGTACATTCTTTCCCACACTACATCTTGCAATGCATACACCTCTTCATAAGCACTCTCAAGCCAAGTGTAGAGGGCTCTTAATTTCATGCTCGGAATAAGCCATCATGGTCTGTGGCAGGCAGGGCAAGGGCTATCCATCCAGGAACGGCTTTGTTGTAACCGGGCCAGAGAGATGGCTCACTCGGTGGAATGTGCTCCCTGCAAGCGTGAGGACCTGAGGTGGATCCGCAGAACCCACGCAGGGGAGATCGCATACACCTGTGGTCCCAGTGCTGGAGGGGTGGTGGAGGCAGAGGGATCCCTGGCTGAGGTAGGGGCCTTACTGGCCAAGTGGCTGAGCCTAATGGTCGAGCTCCAAGCCATTGAGGCACCTTGTCTCAAAAACCAAAGCAGATGGCTCCTGGGGGAAAGATATGGGGTTGTCTTCTGGTCTGCACACACAGGCACATGCACACACACACACACACACACACACACACACACACACACACACACACACGCACACATGATAAGTGATGATGGCACAGCCTGATGATTTGATAGATATATATGCACTATGTAATAAATGACCATTTCCATTAAATCAACTGGTTTATCTTTTACCTATTTACCGTTTGAGTTTATGAGGGGAACACTGAGCAAAATTCACATGGAGAACATAGCATTTTCACTGAGTCACCATGGTGTAATTATGTTCTCCACCTCTTACATTGGAACTTATTAACCCTTTAGCAGTCGCCTCTCCGTTCCCTGCCCCACCCACTATAACTGCTCTTGCTTTGTTGACTTTTACTCATGTAGACTATATGCGTGGACGGCGTTACACACCACTTTTATTTCTTGCCTGTCTTGTTTCACTTAGCATATCATCCAGGTCCGTGTTGTCATTGCAAGTAGCAGGCTTTCCCTTTTAAAGGACTGAATAGCATTCCATGGTGATAAATGTGTAGCCGTCACTGTGGACCCGCTTGCTCACCCATCCTCAGGCACCCGTGTGGGCTCCGTGTCTTGGCTGTTTTGAAGAGTGTCTCAGTGGACATGGGAGCACATAGTGTCCTGAGAGGTTGGAATTCAACTTCCTTTCGATATTTACCAGTGATGGGGTTGCCAGCTCACAGGGCAGTGCTGTTTTTAATGTCTGTAGGAAGCTGTGTGCTGTTTTCTGTAATAACCCCACTAGTTTACATTCTCGGCAGCCTGTCAGCGCCCAACTCTTCCCTTTTGATAACAGCATCCTAACAGGTGTGAAATGATAGATCTTTGTGTTTTTAATTTGCATTTCCCTGTTAATTGGTGATGCTGAACACTCCCCCTTCCCCCTGTGAACCGGTGGGCCATTTCCTCATCTTTTTTTTTTTTTTTTGAGAGGCATCTCTTCTGGTTCTTTGCCCAATTTTTTTTTTTAAATTGGGTTGTTTATTCGCTTGCTTGACTAGTTTGACAGTTTCTACTTGCAGCTGAGTGGCCTTCGCTGGGCTCTTCCATGGCTGGATGAGGGCGCGGGGTCAAGGAGACGCCACTTCCCCCAACAGCACCTGTTCTTTCTGAAGCAGGAGCAGGATGAGGAGGGCAGAGCAGTGACCCAGCTCTGGTGAGAGACCCGGTTACCTGCTCCCCTCAGCTGGCAGGGAGCTCCACGGGAGAACCCCGTGCAGTGTTGCTGTGCTTGGATGCTATGAAGCTCAGGGTAGAGGGAGCCACACTGGGGAAGGGAGTCAGGAAGACACTAGGGAGGAGGAGGAGGAGCGGGAGGAGGGGGAGGAGGAAGAAGGCAGATCTTCTGAGCTGGAGACCGGCCTTGGTCTACAACACTACCGTATTGCAGCTGAGCCAACTCTGTGACTCCCGAGCCAATTCAGGGCCCTGTCTCAAAATAAACAAAATTAAACAAGCAAGCTGGACAGATCCTGAGGAACACTAGCTGAGGCGTCCTTTGACCTCCATACTAACTTGCATGCATATGCATGGGAAGCTATACACGTTCACACACACACACACACACACACACACACACACACACACACACACAC
>OU015742.1:58743533-58759245 GCA_907169655.1 Acomys percivali | reverse complement strand
GTGTGTGTGTGTGTGTGTGTGTGTGTGTGTGTGTGTGTGTGTGTGTGCAGCTCTGTGACCACAAACTTTGGAGGGCTGCCTCCAGGGAGTCAGTGGGCTTTACTGGGACTTACGAGGAATCTGAGACTGCCTCGCTCCCGGTTTGGACTTTTCATCCTACACACTTGTCTAAATGGGCTTGGCCTCACATTTCTTCTGTGAGTCCCTCCCGGGACATGGTTCCACCAGCTGTTATGGCCTCAGAGTAGATCTGGGTGACAGCACTCCATTTCTGTCTCCAGAGTAGCAATCGGATGAGGAAAAAGTCTATGCTTTGCCCATAATCCTCTCCCCCACAGCCACCCCTCTGCTGGCTCTGCTGTGCTTTAGGAGGGACTATTCAAAGCTCAGACTCCGTGAGCACATTTTGAACAAGTAATGACAGTGTTGACTCCTGGGTAGGATGTGGCATGCAGAGCGGAAATGCTGCTTAGGAAAGACACCTTGTGCTCAGGTATGTCAGGTGTCTCAGAGCCTCCTGGGATCACACAGACTGCCTGGCCTGACTGGAGCAGGTCATTTTTAGCTTACCAAATACCTGGGAGCCTTGACCTCAAACACATCACCTCATGTGAGGTGGGTAGGCGTTTCAAAGATTTTCAGTGTGAAAAAACCCAAAGCTCATGAGGACTGTAGAGATTAAATTTTTCCCTCCATGAGGGTTCCAGGCATTCTGGGAAATACCAGGTAGCCACTGAGACTCCAGGCTGCCATGACTATTTGGATATGGTGGCATCTGCCGTGGGTTGTGGGTACTCAGAGTGGATGCTTCAGGAGAGAGCTTTTGCTGTGCTGTCTCGTAAGAGAGTCATAAAAATGGCTTGTTTCCATTTCCCTGAAGGAATGATTCTATTTGATTTCAAGTGGAACGAAGTCCCAGGTAAACACGAGACATGTAACTCCTTGTAACCCCTCATCTCGGGCATCTTTGGTCTGGATAGATTGGCTATGAGGCACAGTGAGGGGTACAAAAGAGACATGCCTGTCCCTGACTTCCGAAGCTGTCATCTCCAGGTCACCTGCATGCTGGGAACAGGTGGACTGGCTGTGTGGGTTGGGCTTCCCTGAGCAGCCATGCTTCTGTGGACTTCAGTGGACTCTGTGCCTCCTAATGAGAATCCCACATCAAGGGAGACAGGGAGAGTGACCTTGAGGTTCTGAGGAAGTCGCTTGCAGTGGTCTGCTGGAAGCAAATGATTACTTTGAACTCTCATATCTTCCCTGAAAAATTCATATGTCCAGAAGCCTTGGAAGAAAAAGCAGATATGTTTGATTCTATAAAATTTAAAGGCACTGATGATCAAAAACATACCATTTAATTTTTGCAGGGGAAAAAAAGAGTAACTTGGTGGAAAATATTTTATGTATTTGAAAGTTTCCTTAATAAATAAAGAACCCTTCAAAAATAAACGAGAATAAGACCTTTCGATTTGTTTGGGGCAGGGTGTTAAACAATGACTGAGAGACACATATGAGCAGGAAAGAAAAGAAGGTTTGGGTGATGTGTACTGCAAGTGCAAAGGTCATGGCTGGCCTGCGATTTCACTAATCAGAGTGGCAAAGATTAGTTAGAGCCTGGGGTTCCAAGGTGGCAACAGAGCTGTGTGCACACAGGCACCTGATGGGAATACTCTGGTGTGTGTGTGTGTGTGTGTGTGTGTGTGTGTGTGTGTGTGTGTGTGTGTGTGTGGTGTTGTATGTGTGATGTGAATGTTGTGTGTGTGGTGTTTGTGTGTATGTATTGTATGTGTGTGTGGTGTGTGTGCTCACAGATGCACGCGTGCGCCCACTTGTGGGTACAGGGAGCGCATGTGTGGTGAGCATGTAGAAGTCAGGAGACAGCTTCAGGCGTTGATCCTCAGGCTCCTTCCCCATTGCCTTTGAGACAGGGTCTCTCATTGTCCTAGGATTTTGCTAGGTTGACTAAACTAATGGGCCCATAAGCCTCCAGGGACCTACCGGTCATCAGCCCACATAGCCACGGCTGGGATTACAGGTGCACACTCTGACAAGGAGGGAGTTTAATTCCATGGGCGGCACAGAATTTGATTTATAAGCTCGTGTGAAAAAAAAAAAAAAACAAGTTCCTTAGACAGTACCACCTAGGTTAACATCTGTGGGAAATGGGACTCTGGTGATACTGTGCATGTGTGGGGACCCTGGTGATACTGTGCATGTGTGGGGACCCTGGTCATACTGTGCATGTGTGGGGACCTTGGTGATACTGTACATGTGTGGGGACCCTGGTCATACTGTTCGTGTATGGGGACCCTGGTCACACTGTGTGTGTATGGGGACCCTGTCATACTGTGCATTTGTGGGGACCCTGGTCATACTGTGTATGTGTGAGGACCCTGTTATACTGTGCATGTGTGGGGACCCTGGTCATACTAGGGGGGACCCTGTCATACTGTGCATGTGTGGGAACCCTGTCATACTGTGCATGTGTGGGGACCCTATCATACTGTGCATGTGTGGGGACCCTGGTCATACTGAACAGATGTGGACACACCGCTTTGAGGAAGTCATTTCACAAAGTAGCACAGCTCTTCTGGAGCTGGAGCAGGAGGCAAGAACTTTTTTTTTAACTATGAATTTCATCTGGTGGGTGGGATTTACTTTTTAATAGCTGCTAATTCGGGTGGTGCTGAGGGAGGGCACTTCGCCTTGTCTGTAGAACATGAACTATTATCACTCCACAACTCTGGCCCAACAGAGGGTAAAGCATCTTGATTGTGACAGTTCAACATCGGTGTCTGCCGAGTTCTGCTCCCAGGATACTCAGCTCAGCCTGGAGGAGAGGGTCCCTGACTCCTGGCTGTATCTCATCCAAATCCTTCCAGATGGGTCTTGGGAATGCTGTTGTCTCTGAGAGCCTGGTCCACCCTTGTTTTGTCATTTTCAAGTGAGAATAGGAACCTCTCTCCCTGGCTTTCTTCTTTTCTACACCCTGTTTTTAACTGACAGCTCTTCCTAGGGCACGAGGAGTTGAACTTGTGATCACCCACATTCCCCAGACCTAGTTTGTCTTTTGGGAGGAGCCTGTGGCCACCACAGCAGCCCACACTTCAACTGAGTGATTCAGGGTGTGACAGGCAGCTTCCTCCAAGAACAGTGTCTGGCTTTGGCTGCCTAGAGCTGGCTGCTGGCTCCAAATGCTCATACCTGAAGGCTAAAGGTCTGGCCATGTGACAAAGATGCCTTCAGGGAGCCTCTCTGCTTTCTGCCCCAGAAAAATACCTGCTACTCCCGCCATGATCATAATACAGGTACCAGCTTACAGACTTGGTTTTTCTCTTGAGAGGCTAACCTTCCTATGAGATAGTGACCAGAGTTTCATAGCCTCCTGCGGTTCAGTGGCCCCTTGGTCTCCTGTGACATGGATCTTCTACACTTGTCTGAAACCATTATCAAGGGACAAGGAGATGAGTGCTCCGGCTTTACCATTACAAACAATCCCCCTGAGAGTTCTGGGATACCTTAGGGGCACATCTGTAGAGCGAGCTTCTAGAAGAAAAGCGCTCACCTTCCTCACAGTGGTGGATGGTATCCAATGCCGTTTCCCAAACGATTGTGCTCCCACAATGCCTTGGGGCACACATCTGGTAGTGAAATCCTGTGCCAGGGCTCCAGCCCTACTTCCGACTCAGTGTAGGGTCTGACTGGCCACATGACACCGTGTCCAGAGCAATCTTCTCCTTCATCATTCTGGTCTTCATCATTCTCAACCACCCCACCCCCACCCCCGTGCAAGCATTCCCCTCACCCTGATGTCCTTTTCATGAGGGAGCCTAGTAGGGGGAGCACCAAGGTGACTCCAGGTCCCCATGTTTATGTACCCAGCCAAAGAAGCTGCTGTACTTCCCTGAAACTGGAACCCCCTCCTAAGTTGCAGGTCAGAGACCCCCAGCCACAGCGATGCCCCTACCTTCTGTCTGATAATTCAGTGTTGGTATTGCTTCCCTAACAATGCACAAAGCCCTGGGCTCAGGCTTCAGGACCATAAAAAGGCAGTCGTGGTGGGACTTGTCTGTTACCCAAGAAGATAAGACATAACAATGGGACATGCCACAGGGACCACTTCCTCCCAGCGAGGGCACTTAGCTTGGCCTGAGCGATGAGGGTGGGTTCTCTCTGCAACCTTTCAGCCTTCACTGTGACAACCCACCCCCACCCCCTGCCCCGCAGCCACCAGAGCTTCAGCCCCATCAATCCTTTTCAGGGTACCGGACTGGGCACATCTTTGTCTTCCTTGCCTGCCCTAGAGGAGAGTGGTTTGTAGTTGCTTTAGCATCCGCAGGACGCGGCCCTGAGCTGATTGTGACTCTGCCCTGCTCCGGAGCCCCACTGGCACCTGAGCACTTCCTTGCTTAGATTCATGGCTCCCCTACTTCTCTCAGGATGGACTTACCCCTCTTGTGAGTGTTCCTGTCTCTGTCAAGGGTGTGGATCCAGGCCACCTCTGTCCTCTTGTAGACAGATACCACAAGCTTTAGGCCTGGCTTATGGTCACCCAGCTGCCTCCAAGAAGCCTGTCTGCCGAGCCCAGGAGGCTTCATTCCCCTCATAGACCAGTGTCCTAAAGCTTGGCTCTCCACAGAGCCCCTCCTACCCTGAGCCTAGGTGACCTCTCTTCTCTGACCTCTCTTTCACATTTGCTTATTGGGAAAAGACAGGAACAGGAAGCTGTTCCAAGAGGGTTTTAGCGAATCCAATAAAGAAAGGAAACAAGGAGAGACATGCAAACTGCTTTCATGAATGCATACGTGTGCACACACATTCACACGTGCACACCTGGCTGGCTGGCAATCCAGGCAGGCTCACTTTTCTTAAACATTCAGCCAAATCCAGGCCATCAAACCTTTAGCTTATGTGCTTCAGAGTGTGGTGCAAAGGTTCAATGGAAGCCGTCACAGGGCAGTCGGAGGTGAACACGGTCTAGTTTAGGAGGGTCGGACTGTGTGGTGGTGATGTGTGTTTCACAGTCCGGTGCTGACAGGCAGGCCTAGGCAGCTGGGGGCAGGTGGAGGCTGGGAGAGCTGGAGAGCAGGGTCCTAGGCTTCCTCTGCCATCAGAAGCCACATGTGTCCCCGCAGGAGCCTGGGCAGATATTCAAAGCAGGTGCACAGGATGGGAAGTTGATTACCCTGGTGGACACCATCAGACTCGGGGCTGGACACCATCAGACTCGGGGCTGGCTTGGAGGCCAGTTGTGGACACAGATCCGTGCAGCTCTTACAACACGGTTAGCTTAGCTCACGCGCATGCACCCACACCCACACACATCTGAAGCCTGCCTTCCAGGGTTTAAGGGTGGGGCTACCGGGCTACAGGTTCAGGGAAACCTCTCAGTTAGAAGGGGTATCTGGGTACCTGACCCTTCAAGGATTGAGAAGAGCATTCTATCGTCCAGCAGGGATGAGTCCTGCCCCCTATCTAACCTAGGCACCCTGTCTCGTCATCTGCCCATTCCCTGTCCCTGTCCCTCCTGGGAAGATGCTTTGGCTCACCTCTTTTCCCAGATCAGCTGCTGGACTTGGACTTTCACAGGGCCTTAGCCAGTGGTGAATTTTAGAAAGCAAAGATACCCAGGGGTGTCTGCCCATCTGCCCAGCAGCATAAAGCTCCCTGCTCTTCCTTCTCAAAGCCGTCTGGGTCCCAGCTTCTTCCTTGCCCCAGCCACCACCACCCCTGTGGCTGGCTATTCCTCCTGTGAGTGGGCCCTGGACCTTATACCTCCAGGCAGGACTCTGCTCTACCTCAGGGAGGATGTCATGTCGAGGTGACATCCTCCCTGGAGTCTCCATCCCCTTGAGGGTTCTGTGGGCAATTTAAGAGTCTGAGCAACGTTGAGGGGAGTCGGGGTTCATGGATGAGAGGGTAAACTTGAACTCGAAGGTCCCCAGTGGAGACCGGTCTTCTTCAACACAGACTGTAGAGTGCAGGCTTTCCCTAAGGAACAGGTGGGCAGTGGGCGGAGCTTGGCAGTGATGGACTTTAGCTGAGAAGAGCCAGGCAAGATGAGGAGGGCCATCCTGCAACGCTGGCAGAGCCCTGATGGTGAAGTTGTAGAGCCCCTCCCACATCAAACCCCAACCCAGGTCAGACTAACTGGCCTGTGCCGTGGGAATGGCTGGGTTTTGCTGTTTCCTCGGCGAGGAGCAAGACTCAACTCAAAAAGGTTAGGCAGCAGCCAAGGCCACATATCAATGAATGCCAGAGTGGGGTCTGTCTTCTCTATCTGTTCTGCCTACTGTGCCTACCCTTTAATGTGATCATTTTACAGGATAGGAATTTACTAGTCATTGTCGTAGTTGGCCAAGGTCAGGGGCTGGCAGACATACCATGCGAGGTGAGCTGCCCTCTGCATCACAGATGGTGCCATGTTACTGCACACACACCTCCACCCATCCCCCATCCCCCCAGAGGGGAGGGCCAACTTTCCCACTGGCCCACAGTCCTCTCAGCCAGCCCTCTCTGAAGAAAACTGACTGCAGAATGGATTTCACTTACCTTGTCTTGGATTTCTCCAAGCAGGGGACAGGCCTCTGTCGTATGGACACTGTGATCACCCTGCCACAGGGGCTAATGAGATCAACTCAGGGGATGATTCCAACTGGTGTCATGGCCACTTGGTGCGTTCAGTACCAGCTCTCACACAGAGTCAGCAGGGACAGAGTATGAGCCGTTGACAAATGTATTCAGATTGATTTCTTCCTTAATGGCCTAGCCAATTTGGAACCAATGAGCAGGGACCATTGGCAGCTGTGTCTGCAGCCCAGGTAGCCGAGCTGCAGTGTTCACAGAGGACAATCGCAGGCAATTACCATCCTCGTCAGCCCCGGACTCCTTTTCCACCTCACTGATCTGAGCAAAAGGGCTGGGATCACAGCGATGGAAGTAGAAATCGCCCCACCTAACCTGGTCACCTCGGGGACCATTAGCTTGCCTGAGAGGATCACCTTCCTTGGATACTGTCAGGGAAGAAGATCTGATCTCCAAAGTGTGGAGTCTTTTCAATTTCCTCAACTTCCCCACTCAGGCCTGCCCTTCCTTAGTGTGCCCTCTCCCATTCTGACCCACTCATTTTGACAAGAGTGGGAGAAGCTGGGTGAGTGGGAGGCCCTGGGCAAGTCATTTGACTCACAGAACCGCCTTCTGCTCTGTGTACCTGCATTGAGCTCAATGTTGAAGGCCAAATGAGATGCTTGTGAAGCGTAGCACATGCCTAGCACATGCTTAGCACATGCTTAGCACATGCCTAGCACATGCTTAGCACATGCCTACCGCATGCCTAGCACATAGTAAATTCTTTCTCTTTCCTCCATTGATATTACTGTCTTAAAATACGAGTGTCTCAGCCATTCAACTGTTCTACTGCCACCTCCCACACAAAGCTTTCCTTAGGGGTCTTTTTCTCCCAACATCTGTTCCCTCGCCCAATACATGATCACCTTAAGTCCTTTGTGTCTCCTATGCAGAAGACCTTGTCATGGGTGTTGCTCAGTCTCTTTCCATCAATGCCAAACCCACCCACACAATAGGCCCTCTGTTTGATGGGAGAATCCAGTGCCTCCTCTAGCCCAAATCTGTGGATATTTGGCCAGGACATGCTTGTTTGGGTGGGTAAAGTGTATGGAGTCTATATCAGATGTTTCAGGGGTAGGCTGGCTAATCACTGAGAGTCAGGCCAGTGGCAGAATCCCTGAGGGCCTGACAACACTTTTGTATTATTCCCTCCTGGAAATTATGGAGAAGAGTTGCGAATGTGACCATCACTGTGTCTCCATGGCGGCAGCACCCCCAGTGGAGGCTTGTCATCTCAGACTCACAGGTCAGAGCAGCAGATGTCCTAGGAGAGGCAGGGTCTGAGTGAGGAGGTTTGGGCCATAGCCTAGGTGATCAGGAAGAATGGATCCACTGGCTTCCGTGTTCATCCAAGGCTCGTCTCCCTCTCACTGTGAAGTTCGAGCAAGGGCTTGAAAGAGATGGGCCTGGGATGGAACCCTGCCTTCACTGCTCCTTATTGATCTGGCCCTGAACAAGTGCATCATCTTGGAGTGACGGATCTTCACTGTAAATGGACAGTGGTCTAGGCATTGATGTCCCAGAGGTGTCTGGAGGCTTAATGATTACTTTCTTGAGTGTGGTTAGTAGAATGTGTTGTTTGGTGGTGGTGGTGGTGGTGGTGGTGGTGGTGGTTGTGGTGGTGGTAGAGGAGGTGATGGTAGAGGTGATAGTGGAGGTGGTGGAGATGGCTGTGACCATAATGAAGATGATGGTGATGGTGTTGATGATAGCGGAGATAATAATAATGTGATGATAGGATGATAGTGATAAGTTGGTGAGGATGATAATTATGATGAGGGCCACATGCCAATGGCAACCACGCTGCTGATGGTGATGATGGTGACTATGGAGATGATGGTGGGCATGATAATGATAATGGTGACAACGATGAAGGTAGTGATGAAGATGATGAAGATGAAGGTGGTAATTATGATGATGTCAAGGACAGTGGTGACCATAATGAAGATGGTAGTACTGATAATGTTATTCATGATGATGATGATGATGATAAAAAGAATGATCATGATGATGCTGACGAAGATTGTAGTGATGAGGATCAGGATGGACGTGATTATAGGATGATGATAAACATGCTGATGTCGTGATGATGAAGGTAATGGTGAGGGTTACGATGTTGACTATATTTATGATGTCAGGGATGGTTGTGCTGATAATGAGAAGGGAGAAAATGGGAAGACGATGACAATGATGGTGATGAAGATGATGGTAAGGATGGGGATAAAGGTGGTGATTATGATGATGTCAAGGGTAACAGTGACCATATTGCAGGTGACAATAGTGATGCTGATGGTGGTGATGATAACCATGGTGATAATGGTGGCAGTGATCTGATTTCTTCCACATTCACATGTGTCTAGCATGCATTCACATTCAAAGCCTTTGTCCTTAAGTCACACATGTGGAGTCCATGTCTGGAAAGCTCCACCACTCATCCTGTGGCCTTCATGGTCCACACGTTTTCCACTTACTCCAGCCATGGCGTACACTTATGGAGTTTTCTGCTCTCTCGACCCACGCCTGTGCCAGTGATGAGCACAGCTGTGAGCACAGGCATGGCGCTTCCTTCTTTCCCTGGTAATTCTGGGAGGTGTGACTTTCTGCCCTGGGGTTTTTAGTTTTCTGTGGCTGTGGGGGGCTAATTAGTTTGGTTTCTTCACAATAGCATTTACAGTTTTCCTATTAACTGGGCAGATGCTCAAAACCGCCCCTTCCTTGGGATCTTCTGTGTGCTCTGAATGACAGGGTTTGGTGGGACTGCAGAGTACCAGGACCAAGGGAAGCCTGGCATGGCTGGCATGGCCTTCTTTTTTATCTCAGAGGGAGAGGCCTGGGACTGAGTTTGCCTTTCTGGTTTGATCAGTCGCTATGAGCTGAGGGCTCAGCTGCTTCTCTGTTGCCAACCTGGCTCTACCACACTGGCCAGAACCTCGGTTGATTATCCGGATTCTTTAGGGAGGATGCTAGGGAAAAGACTGATGAGAAGAAAGCTCAGGTTTATAATCTGCAGAAAGTACTGAGACCTCCAAGGGGTGTGTTCTGTCTTGGCACGACTGGGTCTGGATGGAACCAAAGCAGGACATAAGGGAGGGACTGGGCAGCCGGCTGCTTTATCATCGAGTGTGGGGACTAGAGAACCCACCAGGACCACATGTGTCCGTGTTCATCTCTTGCCCTTTCTCCTGCCAAACTATTGCCCCTCTCTGCTTCTCCCTGACCCCCAACCCAGATTCAGTGGTCCTTTCCCTCATCTGGTCTTCTATCCTCCAGATAAAGCCGGTCCCTGTTGACCACTTCCTGTATCCTTGCTTATAATAGCCAGCACTTGCCCAGCACAGAGATAAAAATTGAAATTGGAAAGAGAGTCTGCTCAATTACACTAATGGTTCCCCAGAATGCATTTATTCTTTTAAGTGTTGAACTATCCTGAGGGCGAAGATGACATTGGGAGGCTGAGAATTCTGGAGAAAACCTCGGCGGGCACTTCAGATGCCTATAAGGATGGCTGTTTCTGGACCAAAAGCCCAGAGATACTCATAAACAGATTCCATGGAGGTGGACCAGGAAGTTACTGCAGTGCCAACCATATAACAGCAAGGACAGGCATCCAGGGCAAACCAAGATGTCCCTGGTGGAACAAACAGAGCAGTCATAGCATGACCCCTGTGGTGACACTCCAAGAGACCATACACACAATCTCTCCTTGCAAGGTCCACCAGAGAGGCATGAAAACATTGCATATTCACATCAGCAAAACTATTTCTGATACCAGATGCTTTAAGACTCTCCAAGTACTTATTTTGTTTATCTTCAGGAGTAGAAACAGGAGTATGAGCAGACGTGCAGACTAATTTCCAAGTGGACATTTCTATTGTGGATGGAGGGACCAGCACTGAGGGCAGTAAGAGAACAGATGTTCTGCCCTAAGGCACACTGGTTCCTGGGAGTCCAGGGCAGAGATGGGGCGTATTCTCCCTTACTTTCTGGTACAGGGTCATGCATGTGTGCATGTGCCTGTGATCGCATGCACGCACCTATATGTTTCTGTAGACCTGAAACATTTCCTAAAGCTGGTCAAGTTGTGGGCTTCATAAAGGAGTAGCCACAACGATTCTCACCCAGCCCAGTATCCAAAAAAAAAAAAGTATACAATTATTAGATCCAGATAAAACCAGTGCCAGGCCCTGAGGTATGAGGAGGTTTCAGGGCTGTGGAAATGGACAAGCCACAGGAGCACAGACATTCTGCCAGCTTCTTGCCTTTATGACGTCCCATGATGGAGGCTAACAGGTGCTTCCCCAAGCAGGAATCCCTGCAGGGCACAGCTGACAGTGTGTGTTTTAGCAGGGTCCATACTCTGCACCCCCCCAACCCTGTGCCGGTCAGACGAGTATACTCTGCACCCCACACGCAGCAGCCATGCGGAGGGTGGGAGGGAGAAGCCCCGGTGGAGCTCTCCCCCCGTCATGGGTTATTGGCTCGCCCATTCCAAGTGCCACCTCGTTGCTCTCAAGCTCCGTTTATGAACAGGAAGGGTATTACCGTGCATAAGATGAGTTAATTAAGGAATTATAATTCCCAGAAAGCCTCTTTGACATAATTTTAAAACCCAGGTAGGTGTAATCCTATCATTGGGAACCCTAAATGGAACAGGAGGCTTGAGATACATTCTGTCTATGCAAAACAAGTAATCCTATCAGGCAAGGCGGGGCTGGCTGGCGAGGGAGAGCTGTCTGAGCAGAGAAGTACAGACAGTGGAGAACAGACGATGGAGAGGATGCAGGCAGTCCTGAGCCCACCGCACACTGAAGTACCAAGAGACAGGCTTAGGTGAGCATCCTGATGGGATGCTCCCCAGCCAGTGCCTCCCAATCTCAGGCCCCTGCATATGCGCACAGCTTCCTACCACACAAGAGTGCTGCTCCTTTGTCAGGAGCACAGGGAAAGGCCAGGCATCCATTGCTACTGCTGTAGACTCCTCCCCGAGGCAGCTCTGTGGACCTTCCAAACGGGATTCTGTGGTGATTGATCCTGAACTTGATCTTGTTCATTATAAAACAATGGCTGGGCCAAGCAGGCATATCCAATCTTTTGACATAGTAACAGGACAAAGTTCACACCGTAGAGCCATAAAATCAAGTTTTTGTTTTGTTTTTTTAATGAATGAACTAGTCTTGTACTATTCTAAGTAAGCTTGTGAGTTTGTGTTGAGGTTTTCCTCATAGTCCGCCCTGGGAGGATGGGGGCTTGTGCTGTGATACAACCTGTGGAATGGTGGCTTCTTGGCCCCTGGGGTTTGTTTTGTGCTTAATTCTTTTGGTATAAGGCCTTGGTCATGTGCAAAGAATTCAGCTGTAGTGTTCAGCCTGTTAAGGGCTATTGTTCATCAAGGTCACGTGAACACGAATGACTGTTCCATCAGCAGACAGCAAGGCTTCCAGGACAGCACTGAGGACTCTCCCTTCTGTATGCTTGCTCCCCTCTGGTCTCCTCAGGAGCCTGTCTTACTAGCTGGGGAGACAAGCACCAAGCTGGGGCCACTGGGGTGGATCCTAGGACCTGCCTGGTTCCTAAGGCCAACGTGATTGGTGGTTAAGGTGTCACTCTGTTGGGATTTAGACAGAAAGGGAGTTCACCCCTATATCCCGAGCTCCCCACACAGATCCTAACTCAGTCGTGGTGTGTTAGCCATTATAACCACTTCTACTAAGTGTCACTTCCAATATAAACTCTGGAGAGAAATAAGTGACTCCAGTGACCAAAAAAAAAAAAAAAAAAAAAAAAAAAAAAGTAGTGCTGTGGCCCAATATTAAACAAATCTGGACATTGCAAAGCAGTCAAAACCCAGCACACATGTTCGACCGTGGTGTCGGGAAAAGACCACATGGTTTCATGCACCACTCACCCCTTCAGATAATAGAGCAAGGAAGGAGCTGGAACTAGAGGTTCTTAACAGCTCAAGAGCTGGCAGACAAGAAGACGCGGGCACCGTGATTGCAGAACACGGGCGGGTGCCTTCTCCCAGATGATAAACACCTTTGTTGATTAATTGTTGTGGGCTATTAATAGGAAACTGAGTAATCTGGGGTGATTGGCAGAAGATGGCTGGCCCATCTGCTTACTGCATCCTAATGGCTGCTTGCCGTGCAAAGAGTGCACGAGGTGGTAGGAAAGCCTGTGTGGCAGCAAGCCTTGGAAACAAAGACCCTGTGCTGAAGGCCCTAAACCCACCACCACCCCTGCCTCCTGACTCACAGGCCAAATCTATGGGTGACAAGTGCATGCCGAAGCCTGCTTGTGACGAGGAGAGAACTGCTCAGATTACTCTTTACAAAAGCCTGGGCCATGATCAGCAAGGGCTCATGGCCTACAGAATATGCCTTCTGGCCTGAGGAGCTCTGGGCCTTGACTAACTGGGAGAGCACTGGGCAAGAGGCCCAGTCAGAGGATCCTGAGTACTCATCCTCAGAATTCTCAGGGAGAGATGGGCTGCCCTGCCGGAGGGACAAGCCCGCTCTCCCAGAGCCCATGTTGTCTGGGAAACAGGTCCAGTGATGGTGGTAGAGCCCAGTGAGGGAGGCAAGGAATTCAAGACGAGAAGCCTCTATTCTAAAGTCCTAGGAGGTCACTGGGGACAGATAGAAATAAAGTCTGTGATGCTTACTGCTGCTCAACTTGAGAGGATGCCGATTTGCCAAAGAGACAAACCTCCAGGCACAAGTGTAAGGAACTACCTAGAATGGGTTGAGGTGGGAAGACTCACTCTCAAGGGGACCATACCATTTTCTAGGCTGGAGCTCTGGGGCTGAATAAAAAAGGAGGAAGTGGGCCAAGCATCAGCCCCCATCTCTCTCTGCTTCCTGACCGTCCATGCAGTGTGACCAGCTGCCTCATGCTCCTGCCTCCCCGCCAGGATGAGCTGTACGTTAAAACTGTGAGCCAAGAAGCCAGGTGTAGTGGCACATGCCTTTAATCCCAGCACTCAAGGAGGCAGAGGCAGGTGGATTGCTGTGAGTTCGAGGCCAGCCTGGTCTACAAAGTGTGTCCAGGAGAGTCAAGGCTACACAGAGAAACCCTGTCTCAAAAAACAACAAAAACAAAAACAAAAACAAAAACAAACAGACACTGTGAGCCAAGATCCTTCCTCTCTCCCTCCCTCCTTCTTTCCCTCCCTCCTTCTGTCCCTCCTTCCCTCCCTTCCTTATGTTGCTTTTGTCAGAATTTCATCCAAGCAACAAGGAGGAAAACAACCAATACAACATCATAAGTAAACACTGCTCGTGTCCATTTAAACAGAAGAATGGCAGGAATGAGGACTCCTCCATCTGTGCTTTTGAAATCACCCACCTGTGGCCTCGTGAGGTCAAACTGGCTTCTCTGCTCCACACTGCCCATGAGGGAAATGGCACCTTCACATTTCTCTGACCTCTCTGGGCAGTCTGGCAGGTGAGAGCTCAAGGCATCCTGGGACCATCAAAGCTACTGTGAGCAGAGGATGCTAATGCCTCAGCTGGCGCAGAGCCTTCCTTCTAATCTCCTTGGGAGAGTTCTGCTCAGCAAACGACTGGGGAGGAGCTGGTGAATCTCTACCTCAGGTCCAGAAATTAGACACAAAATGATTATGAATTATGAATTAAGAAACTCAAGTTAGTGGCCCTTGCCCCCCCCCCCAAAGTCACTTTCATTCAGATTCATTCACAAGAGTAGCTGGGGACCAAGAATGTGGAAAGAACCTTGTTGAGTTAGATTTTTTGACTTAAGTGAGAAGGTGTGTGTCTGTGGGTTGGGGGGAGGTTGTGTTTCAGAATAGAGAAACAAGACTTTGGCCAATGGTTATCCTGCATCCAGAGAGACAGTTTCTATGTGGCTGAGATGTGGGAGCAAGAGTGTAGACACCCACTCCCCTCACTCAAGGGCAGCACAGCTCTTCACTGTCCCCACCATTCACCATGGTGTGGGGAAGTCATAGCTGCAAGAATTGACGTACCCGAGCCAGAGTGACTTAGAGCAGCCTGGGTCTGGCTCATAGACATGCTGGGACCTTGTCCCTCCTAGAATTTCAGGCACGCCGTACAGCAGAACAGTTGGATTTGGGCAAAGAAAAAAAAAAGTAGGCAGCAAAGGGGAGAACTCTAGCTGCTTCCTTCAAAGAGGAGGAGGGCAGGTGGCTCCTGGGAGTAGAGCAGTCACTTGGTCTGGTGAAGCCTCAGAAGTGGGCTTTGACGGCTGCGTAGGGCGGCAACGGAGACAGGAAAAGAGGGGAGCAGTCGCAGTGTGGTTAGGAGGAGGACCTGCCTCTAGCCCCGCAAAGAAGCAGGCTCACACCTGAGGAGAGGGAGAAGTGGGTGGGGGGGCTTATCATAGTTCCCAGAGGCAGTGTCTTAGGGAAGCTGTTGGGGGGGGGGGCATCTTCAGAGGAACAGCAGTGTTGGGATCACGGTGCCAGCTGACTGCTCTATGTGGCAGGTGGATAACAGCCGCTTCCCAGCCTTGTGCCGTAGGAACTGAGTGGACACAGACACGTTCGTCAGTGTGGTCCCTCATCGCTGTCACATAACCCACGCGGGTTTGCTCCTAGCAGCATGCAGATACGTTTGGGAGCTCATACCTCACAGCGTTGTCCACTGTTTCGTTCACACTTGGTTGCTCCTCAGCCTGGGGCCCTCCAAGACTTACACAGCTATTGCTCTTTCCCTGTTCTTTTCTCTCCTTTGCAGTACTGGGGGTTGACCAAGGTCCCCAGCATGCTAAGGCCAACCCTGCCACAGAGCCGCCTCCCAAGAGTGAGTCCTTGTGTCATAGACTCTCTGACTCAGAAATCCATTCTGGATGTCATGCCCCATGTGACCTTGAACTTCAAAGAATCATTTGACAGCCCTCCCCGCAGCCTGCTGAAGTACACCCTGGGTGTGTTAGTGGTGGCTGGATTTGGGGGACGGCTGTTTGAGCATGTACCCACAGTCCTTCCTGGTACCCAGGCAGAAAGCATTCACTGACTTCTGATCAGTCTTCCTCCAGTTTTGCTTAGGAAGAAAAAGAAAGAAAGAAAGAAAGAAAGAAAGAAAGAAAGAAAGAAAGAAAGAAA
>OU015742.1:58687202-58731901 GCA_907169655.1 Acomys percivali | reverse complement strand
GGTAGCGTTGGGGAGGCAGGTATAGAACCGGGTCCTAAAGGCCAAGCTCCACGGGTGACTAGAACACTGGAGGGGTGGGGGGCGGCTGCTGCCACGTGGGAATGAAGGGTACACTATGCTAAGGGCATCTGCGCTCTCTTCGTAAAGTCACTGCCAGCCACTGGGTCAGTATCCAGCCAGAGGGGCTTCCAAACAGTGCCCAGCACCGGGTGAGAGGTGTCTGGCCAAAGCTGGGAAGAGGAGGCCGCACTCACCAGGGCCATCAGTACAAAAGCTGGGCATAGCGAACTGCCTGGCAAAGCATGAAATGGAGAGGCAGCCACAGAGCTGGGGTTCTGTGCAGTTTGAGGGTCTCCTGCCAGAGCTAGAGGGATCTACTAGAGAGCATCCACTCCCCTGTGGTAAGAGATTGTCACGGCTTTGCTGCAGGCTTTGTCTGCACCTATCTGGTTCTCCAGGGAGCCCCTCCGAGACGGCCCTGAGTGTGACTCTGATGTCAGCTCTCTGGGAGTCTGCAAAGTATCCCGCATCCTGAGGTGGGTTGCATCTTGCTTTAGGGACTCTCGGCACTGGATCCCGTGGCAAGGGCTAAGTGCAAGCAGCTGGTGAGAGGGATGATCCTAAGAAACACGGCACAGTGGGAAACGCTGATGATCCCAGCGCTAGGGAGGCTGAATCAGGAGGATGAGGACGGTGAACTTAAGCCCAGCCTGAGTTGCTTAGTGAAATTCTGTCTGCAACAAAAGATCGAAGAAAAAGAAGAAAGAAGAGTAGTTGGAGAGAGAGATAGAGAAAGGAAAAAAGGAGGAAGAGGAGGAGACTAGGAAGACTGGGAAGAGGAGAAAGAGAAAAAGAAAATGGACAGTGCGTGCATTAGCAGGGCCACAGCCATGGGCAGCTGGAACACTGTGTCAGGTCCCTAGCTGGCCGGGTCCATCCAGGTACCAGTTGAACAGACGCACAAAGTCTTCCGTGAGAGACTAACAAGGTTGCTGAGATGCCCATGGATGCAGGTTCCCCACCAAGTGTCCCCAGAGCGGGTGAGTGACTCTCAGGTGCTTATCTGCGCTTGGGCCATTTCTGAGGCTTAAGACTCAGCCATGAACAAAGCTGGTGGCGAGATACTATCAGAGGGGGAGTGATTAAGCAACAGAGCCCCGGCTAATTATAAGTGAAGCCAATTAAAGCAACAAAAGAACCTTGCAGAAAGCTGGGACGCGTTCACATGGCGACGGGCTGCGACAGGAGCACCTGGAGCCAGCTTGCAGACTCCCACCGACCCAGTCTGGAGACAGCTGAGCCTCAGAAGTAAGATATGATGGGCTTACCTCTTACATCCCTCTGGCTTACTCAAGTCGGAGAGATGACTCGGTTGGCAAGGGTGCTTGCTGCACAAACTTAAGGATCTGAGTTCAAACTTCCATCACTCATGTAAAAAAAAAAAAAAAAAAAAAAAGCCAGATGTAGCCAACCAGACCTATAAGCCCAGCTCCGAGGGTGGTATGGACAGCAGGATCATCGTGGCTTGCTGCCTGCCAGCCCATTTTCAGGGTCAATTAGAGAAACTATCTAAGTTACGAGTGTTGGTTAGCAATCTGCCGTGATACCCACACTAATGCATGTGTGCATACATATACAACTCACTGATAAATAAATGAAACGGGGCGGGGGGTAAGTCATAGAAACCTAAATAGAGGGCAAATGGTGAGATCAGAAACCACTGTCAGACAGGCAACATCCTGATTGTCAACTGGATAAGAAACCCCAATGGATTACAGAACCAGCAGAACACCAGACACGCACCCCACCCTGTGGCTTCACATTGGAGAGCTCTGACAGGGACCTGTTGCTGTGGCTTGAGTCTTTGTCCCCATCTATATGTTGAGTTCTCACCCTTGGGGGATATGGCATTAGGGAATCCTGGGGTTTTATTCTTGAAGGAAGAAGCCTGGGGTCCTGGGGTCCCAAGAGGATTTGAATAGTGGCTCCCTATCTGGCTGTCGATGTGACTCGCACAAGATGGGTCTTCCCAGGGAGTGTTTAAATACTGACTACATCTTCGGCTTTGTAAATAACTCAATGGTGATTTTTTACAATATTGCTTTTATAGAGCCTATAATGGGAAGGCAGTTTTTTTCTCTCTCTCTGTCACTTGGATATTAAGCGCTTTAATGAAAATACACAAATAGGGTCTCTATAAAACTTGGCCTGAAGCAAGCTGTGTGGGGCTTAGTGCTGTATTAATGTGGTGAGGGTTCCAGGGAGCTGATGAACAACCCTTTTGTCATTGCTAGGGAAATGGAATAGTGGTGGCTATTTGTCCAGCCTCTCTCCCTTCCCTCCATCCGTTTGTCCCCCAGGAACCACGCTGCGTTGGGCAGTGGTCGCTTAGCAAGGCTTCCTGGGAAGGGATGAGAATGCCTGGCCTGGGGGATTTCTTTATTGGTAGCATGCCTACTTTTTAATTGGCCTTCGTGTTAATGAATGGATTCGTTCTGTTTGGAGTGAGCAGGGCTGGGCACTGGTGCGTGTAATCTGATTGCAGCCGGGTGCTCAGAGCCCTGCAGAAGCCTCACGAACAGCCGTGATTGGCTTGGCCCAGGCTGCACCGTGCTGGCAGCCATGGGGCACCAGAGGATGGCAGGCGAGAGAGGTGGGCACCTCTATGTCCACAGGCCTCCTCCGTCAGTCCCTTGGTCATGGGTGCCAATGGTCACTGTGCAGTGACTGCCACAGAGGCTGTCTTGGGACTCTACGGTTTCAGCAGTCTTATTTTTCTGGAATAATTCTTTGTCAAGTAGGGTAGTACAGCCTCCCTTTCCACTCAGGAACCTGACATTCTGTGGAAAAATTTCACCCCACCTACTTTTCAAACACCTGCATTTTCTCCCCAGCCTATTGGCTCACTCTGCACTCGTCATACTCTGAGAGTACCAGGTCGGCTCCTGACATCACAAACTAAAATGCCATCAATTTGGTCACCAGAACCCACCTCTGGAGAAGGAGACAATATGGCCCTGCTGGGACTCTGGACACCCTAGGCAATGTTGCCAGGAGCTGAATGGAAGACATTGGCAGAAATCCTTTTCTGCTCCTAGCAAGGCCAAACACATGTCATTTGGGACTAAGAGGCACGGAGCCTGGCCTGGAGATGATTTAATATCTCTTTGATCGGGTGACAGGCCTGGCTTGGGTTTATTAACAATACCAAGTCAAGACCAAAGATTAACGTTCTCTAAAGGGGTTATATGAGGTAGCGCCGTGGTCTTGTCCCTTCTTGAGCCTCTTTCTCCACATCCATAATCAATCCCCCCCCTCCTCTCTCTCTCTCTCTCACCCTTCCTTCCCCCTCTCTCCTCATAAAAGTCACAATTTTTTGCTGGGCTGGCATTTTGGCCTCAGAGTTAAGCATGTGAACCATTTGGCTGACTGATGGTCCCCAACGGCCCCAGTGCCACGCCTTCCTGATGGCCCAGCCCTTGTTTGTGACTTGGCTGCCTGTTTGGAAATTGGGGAGTGGTGACAAGGCCTCAAATACAATGCAGCTCTATCAGAACAAGGTACCGAGCCTTCCCTGCCCAGTGCTTATCTCATGTGGAAGCTATTGAGGGTTGCTGCACCCCAGTCTTAGCCTCCCGCCTCCTTGCAGAGGAACATGTGTCTGGTGGGGAGGGTAGCATGTGATATCCACATGCCTGTCCAGATATGCACAGGAGGCTCTGATCAGATGACACCCACAGATCCACTTAAAAAAAACAGCAGCTACAGGATTGCTCCTCAGACTTTGCTAGTCTCAGTACCTCTGAATGCCCATTTTTCAACCCATGGTTGTGGTGGCCTAGAAAGGCCATGGAGATCTTGGTCACTGAGTCCTCCTGAGGGCCCTTCAGGCACAAGGCCCACCCCCACCCCCCACCCCCATCCGCAAGCAGGCCAGGCAGCAGTGCTCGGTCTTCAGTGAGGAACTTCAGAGCTAAGCTGAGACCCAGCTTGGCACCCAGGTAGATGTGGCTGCTAGTTGGGTCCCGGAGTGCACAGCAGGTCTTAGAATGAGAGTAAAGGGCTCAGACCCTCAGCATCACCCGCCTGTCATGAGCTCAGCCAGGGGCCACATCCATGCCATTATTTTTTGGATGCTGTTTTGTTTTGTTTTGTTTTGTTTTGTTTTGTTTTGTTTTAATTCTTACTATCTGAGTTTTAAAAATCTAGATGTGAACTCTTGGTCACATTTTTTTCCCCCAGAAAATTCCGATTCCAGGCTTAGCTTTTAAACACTGGAGAGGGAGAGCTGGCTATCAGGCAGGGTTCATGTTCCAGTGGGTCCCCCAACAACTGGCTGTGGGTTCTGAGATAGCACCATTTTATTCCCATTCCAGCCCAGGCCTTTGTCCTGCACAGGGTGTCAGTGTGGCCAGCCCCCGGCCCCCTGCTGCAGGGGAAGGACAGCTCTGGGTATCTGACTAGGAAGGCTGCATTTGCTCTGCTTTGCATGGGAGGCGTGAACAGGAGCAAGCCCTTTCCCTGCCCGTTTTAAATTCTTAGAGGTTTATTCAGAGGCCCTTTCATTGTTCTAAAAACAGCAATGATATTCTTTGTTCTATGGAGATAATGTGGCCGGGATTCTGTTACACTGCCTGTAATGAATGGCCCCCTGGGCCTCTCAGGGCCTTTGGACTTAATGGAGAAAAAGCGGCAAGTCAGACTACAGGATTCCTGGGCTTCCAGCTGCCCAGCCACACAGGCTGAAGAGCCAAGGGCGGGTGTGCTTATACCTGCGCCAGAGTGACCTTGGCCCACCATGGATAGCAGGCTGTTCTGTCAGATGCAGAACACAGGGACCATTCTCCTCTTTGGATGCAATTTTGAATGGCTGTTGCGAACATGGGGAAGGCATGTGAAAAACTTAAATGGTACATGAGGCCCAGCTTGGCTCGCTCCCGGTTAAAGAGGCAGGTGTATGTGGGTTTGGGTAAGCTCTTTCCCAGTCCTGTTAACTGCACAGGACCGCTACTCCCTCCAGAGAATGGTCTGAAGATCTTCCGGTCCCAGGCAGGAGAGCTCTGATATGGGGCACCAAAATGTGGGAGTGTTTGGGGGTGCAGGTTAAGTCAGCTGATGCCTAACATGCATCAGATCAGGCCCTGAGCTCAGGGCTAGTTTGTGACCTCTGCAGCTTGCAACACCCTGCTCCCTAAGCTTACAGCCTCAGTGCACCAAATGGGAAATCAGTGCTGTGAGACGCCGAGGAACCTCGGGAGGCTCACCCTGCATGTATCTAAGGAGGACGTCAGGAAAAACAGAGGACCAGCCATCTGCACGAGTCACATGATGTGCACTACTGAAGAAAGCGATATCATGTGGTGTCCAGAGAATTCCAAGAAGTCTGAGGAGGTCCTGGATGCTCAACTCAGAGGCCATCCTGCCTGGACCCAGGAGTTGGTTCTTCCACTTTCATTCTCTGACTTTGGACAAGTCACGAAAGTGGAAGGTGCTCAGGCCAATTCTGAGCTGTAAGATGGGGCAGTCATCACAGGATTGGCATTTAGAAGGACGCACAGGGATGCTGTATGATAGTGACTGTTCTGACGAGGTGTAAACGGTGGGGTGCTGGTCTTGACAGCAAGGATAACGATGTCTGTGGTTGTGGTGATGCTGTTGACAGAGCTGGCATCTGTGGTTTCCGTGGTGATGATGCTGTGGTAGCAGTGATGCTATTGACTGGAGTGGTCATGATGGTGCTTGTAATGCAGGGAGGGCTGGTGTTTATGGCTTTATTGGTAATGGCGCTGTTGACAGAGCTGATGGCTGTGTCCTACTGTCCACATGAGCACCACCAGTGTGGTGAGCAGAGACCCCAGAGCTACAGTACATGCTGAGATCTGGAGTAAGTACTCTGAGGAGATCCTAGGAAAGAGGGGCAGGATCAGCTGAGACATCTTCGGAAAGAAAGCCTGGTCAGGGAGGGAGGCCAGGTTTCTTCAGTGGGAGATGAGGAGGAGCAGAGACGGAGAGTGGGAATGTGGACAAGGGAAGCCCTGCAGCAGAGCAGAGCCCACCTGGCCAATTCAAACGAGCCACAAGGGAAAGGTCATGAGTCCTCATGCACACCATCAGTGTGTATGGAGTGGCAGCCCACCGCAGGTGTTTCTGCGAGGCTTGCACCTGTGGATCTTGCACTGTAGGTCCCTCCACAAAGGCCCAGACCAACCTAGGAGGAAAGCCCATGCTACAGGTTAAGGACACGGGCTCTGTGACAACATGGCCGCATGCAGGCAAGTGTACAGGACAAGGACTGCTGTCTATGTGAGGCAGGACACACCTGGCTCTTTCCTCACTTACACTTTGCCATGTCTAATACCCCTGCCTGGCCGTCTCCTACTAAGTCTGGTGCAGATGGACACACATAAAGCCTGCTTTGCACGTCTTCCAGGCCACCTCTCTCTTCCTAGTCAGTGAGCATTAGCCAACCTTGAAGCCGAGGGAAGGCCAAAATCCTGTGTCCACCTGCCCCCAGTATGTGCCAGGAGCGGCTCCCTTTCTTGTCTGTGTTGCCAAGGAAACGGGGGATTTGGAAGGGACAGTAAGTGATGTCCTTTGCAAGCAGGGCTCTGGGATTACTGAAGGGCTTGTGGCTCCATCTGAATGAGGAGATTCAGAGCTTGGGGGAGCAGAACAGAGAAACCAGAGCTGGGAGAGGCTTGGCCTGACCAGATCCTTTGGATGCTCCTGCCAACCTCTGACACAGCCTGAGAGGCCCTGCTCAAGGTCTATATGCTAGACAAATGGTAGAGTTGAATGCTCAAGGGAGTCTCTGGAGTCTAGAATTCTAGCATATTCCATCACTTTATAAATATAATACAAAACCCTTCAATTCCAGGTGTCACTGGTGACTACCAGGGCCATTGTGATATGAAAACAAGACTCTGGTGTCTCTCTGTGGTCACCTGCTCATTCTAGCTTTGCTAACAATCCTACTGTCTGAAAGTTGGTACAAGGAGCATAAACTAGATTTCCAGGGAGAGCATCCATCCTCCTTAGGCTTCTGAGTTCCCCTCAGACCAGAAGGGCCTGAGGATTCTTGCACATCTTACTCGCTGTGACCCTTAGCACTGGAGAAAGGTCTGTCTATTTGAAATTGTGGCTTCGTAGAGTCGCCTTTGAGGTCCTTGTCTCACTCACTGTGAGCAGGTGTGGGCAGAGGGACAGAAGGTGGCTTAGAATAATTGTGTTTTTTTTTTAAATCAGATTCACAGAAAGGAGGCACAGACAGTATGGCGTGTCTGTCTCCCCAGCAACTTCACCACCTGCAGCCCAGTGTTTCAACCATCCACTGTCTTTGACACAATCCACAGTCGTTAGAAATAGTTGGCTTTGGGGTTTTGTTTGATTGGTTGGTTTGGTGTGTGTGTGTGTGTGTGTGTGTGTGTGTGTGTGTGTGTGTGTGTGTATACCTGTCCCCTAGGGGTTTAACTGGAGATCAGAGAAACCTGAATTTCAACCACAGCCTTCCTGTGACTTAACACTGTTTAACCTTTCTGAGCCCTAGGGTTTTGTTTTCTCCTGTGTATAAGGGATGTGAGGACCCTGCCCCTATTCCCACCCCGTCTCCCTCCCACCACTGTAGCATTCCCAGGTGTTTGTAAACATCTAGTGAGCCCACAGGATTGGCACTCTGGACACTCGGCCTCCCTGGACTGTGGATATAATAGTGCTTCGAGTACATGGGAAAGCAGAGTTTGCAAACTCCTAACAGCTCAAGATGCCCCAGAAAACGGACAGATTGTGCAGGGTATGTATATGAGAGCTATGGCTGCTGCACTGGGTCTGGTAGGGTCTTGAGAAGGCTCTGGTGTTGGCCCATATGGGGAAATAAAATGGCAGTGTCCTAATTGGCAGTCAGCCCTGCAGAGCAACCCAGAACTCCTTACTGGAGACACCAAGCCAAGTGTCTGGAACAGCTGGAGTCATGGGTTTAAGTTTGTGTTAGCCCAATGGCCGAATTTGAGTAGGATTAGTTCTGAGGGTCACCAGGGGTCACCAGAGCTCCATTCTTCCAGTAGTTCCGAAGATGGAGCATTGAATATTCTACTGCCTCGCGTTCTTGGTGCACAGTAGAGGAGGAGCGCTTCCTGTGTGTAACGCAGAGGTTATTAGAACGCCTCATGTCCACGAACTAATACAAGGGAGAGCTTTCCTAAGGAGAAATAAGAAAATTCCAGCAACACGTTTCCTGTTCCCGTTGTTCCACAAACTCCACTGAACACCCCTGTTCTTGGATAATCTTTATTTAAATTCCTGCTGCTGGTCCCCGAAGGGTCACATTTAGGAATGTTCAACGGAAAGAAAAGTCATTCATGGTAGGTATCGGTGCTCAGAGAGGCTAAGTCAGTCAAAGAGAGCCAGAGTGTCACTGACCTCTGTTTAAAGGGGAGAGCTGCTCAGGTAAGTGCTGTGTGGGTAATTTTGTGGTTGGCTTTTTCATCACACAGGCTGGTCCGGCACCATCCTGGGATGCTGTCCCTGCCACTATTCACCAGAAGTAACAATGCAGAGGGCCGGGCCGAGCCCGGAAAGAAAAGCATTACCTTTGCATAATGTGTGCTCGGTGACAGCCATCGCTGCCTCACTCCATCACACATTCCTAGGGAGGCTGCACGATGCTTCAAGTCTCATTAAGCTATTTATCCATAGCAATGAATGGTTTTAATGTACCACGTTAAGGTTATGCCACCCGGAGCTAGTAAGAAGCAATCCATCTCAGTGTGCATAGTGTGTGGCTCGCCACGAAGTTAATGCCTTCATTCCTGCCTCGGTGGTGATCAGGCCCCACTGGCACATTAATCATACTTGTCGCCAGCTCTTGCCATCTTGATGGCACTTCTGGATGACATCCTGATACGATCATCACATCTGTATCTGTGGACAGATGTGCTATGAGGTTTGCATAAACCTGTCACTCATAAGCCCTTGACTCATAAACCCCTTCCCTGGTACCTCCTACCCAAGGATGACAGCTTGATTGGGTCCTGACTTTGCCCCACCCACCATGTTTGCCCCGCCCACCATGTTTGCCCCTCCTTCCATCTTTCAAGGTATTGTTGATATGTCACAAGGGCAGGAAGATAATATGTTTTGGAAGGGTGGCAGGGAATTCTAATAAAAAGATGTCATTCACAAAGCCGATCTTCCCCCTGCCCTGTCACACAATCTGCATTTTAAAGACCACTTGAATTGTTAACTGGCTTGCTCTGGCAGCCTCCATGGTTAGTGCAGTGTGGACATTTTCACCAGTGTACGAGTGAGTGTGGAGCCATCAGGGCTTTGGCAAAGGATGGGTTTGGGGTTCTGCAAAGTAGCGCAACGTCTACCCTGTGTTCTCTTGGAACTGCTTCTCCCACAGCTGTGGAAGAAGCCTTCAGAAACATTTGCCCTGAGAAGGAAGGCACAGCACTGCAGGGTCTTCCTGTGTAACCTAGCAAATAGCTGAAACCTCCAACCTGTGCGGTGTGATGTTGCTGCGTCTGAACGTGGCAGATGGGAGTTCAGAGTGACACTCTGTGGGAAGGCTGGCCTCACCGGAGGGTGGAGCCATTTATTTAGGTTTTTTACTTGTTCATATGCACATGTTTGCTTCATTTTCTCCATGAGTGCACATGTGGAGGCCAAAACTAAATGGTAAATGTCTTCTTCAGTTACACACCAGCTTATGTTTCATTTCAATTTTCTACATTTATTAATTTTTTTTTTTGTGGAGGGCCACATGCCCTTGCACATTTGTGGAGGTCAGAGAACAGCTGGCAAAAACTGGGTTCTGGGGACTCACCCCGTGCTGTCGGGCTTGGTGGTGAGCGCTCTCGGCTGCTAAGCCATCTTTCTGGCCACCCACCTTATTACTTGAGATACGGTCTCTGATTGAGCCTAGAGCTCACTTACTTGGGATAGGCTGGGCTAGGGTCCCTGGGGACCCTCCTGATTACCCCCACAGCAGCGCAGGTTTAAAACACGTCACACTACATCCAGCTTTTATGTGGGTGCCTGGGATCTGAATCCAGGCCCCGTACCCATGTATACCTTTTTTACTGAACTTTCGCCCAGCCCCAGGAGCATTGTAAATTTGAGTAGGAGGGAGGAAAAAAATGGGCTCACTCTCCTTCGAGTCACTGACCTTGAACAGGCGGTATGGTTGTCAGGATGTGGCCATGGACTCCCGAGATGAGCCATGTTTATTTTCATACATGGTTATTGCCTGCGCCCTGTCAGGGTCTCAGGAGTTCTGGGGGAGAAAACAGATGGAGAAAACTGTACACAATTATTGTGATCCGGTTTTAGGCTATGCAGAAATAATTAAGTCCATCACAGTTCACAGTAAGCAAAATGCCCTTAACAAGATGCCCTTGTGTTGGGAGCAAAATGAAACAGGGAGTGTGCGAGCCTGACCCCTAACCAGACCCGACCACGGGCACCTCACCCTCATCAGGATGCCGAGGCTAGATCACCACCTGCTCCTAGGAGACAGAGTTTTTCACAAGGGAGCACCCTATTGTCAATCTGAGCCTTGGCCCAGAAGAATGGCAGTGGTGGCGGCAGCTGACCATCTTTCCTGTTTAATCGGGCGCTGGGGAAACCTGTAACCAGGCTGTTTGCCCCAGAGACCATAGTGGCTGCTTCCCTCAACACTGACAACAGGACCACACAAGCAACTTGATGAAGGACAGGTTTGTCTCGCTTCACAGTATGAGGGAGCAGTCCAGAACAGCGGGGAGAGTATCGGCCAAGGCGGCCATGGCTGCAGGAGTGGGGAGCTGCTTGTTCACATCTGGGTGAGTCAGGAAGCAGTGAAAGGGCAAAGCTGGTACTCGCTGGCTTCCAGCTTCTTCCTGTGTTGTGCAGTGTGGGGGCCCAGCCCGTGGGGCAGCACTCCTCCCTCGTATTCAGGATGACCCCTCTATTCTCAGTTAACCTCTCTGTGAATGCCCTCACAGATACACTCAGAGTTGGTGTTCACTAATACCTTAGGGATGTCTTAATCCAGGCAAGTTGATCATCAAAATTAGCTATTACAGAGACCTACTTAAAAGGTGCCAAAGAGGAAAGATGCCTAACGCCTATACCAAGATACTTCTCTTATGCGTAACTCAGACGCAAAAATAAGAAACTAAAAAAAAAAGCCACTAAATCGTCCAACAGGGCCTTCATAGCAAGCATTTCAAATGCTCTACAAACATCAGTGTGGCAGACGAGCTGATGCCAGTCATAGGAAAGCAATTTAGTGTTGACAGGAAATGCAGAGAAGTGACCCAATGTCTGAAATTAAGGTGTGGGCAGCCTTGCTTCCCCTGGAGGCTGATGGGAGGAGGGTGTTATTCCTGTCTCTTCCCGCCTCTGGCGGCTTGTACTGCTCGAGTCTGATTTATGGTCGTGTAACTTTCCTCCCACGTGTCTTTGACGCCCTCTTTTCTCATGAGAACACCTGTCGCTGGCTTAGGCCCCATCCAAACCCCGGGGGGGACACTATCCCGCAATGCTTAAAATAATTATATTTGCAAAGAGTATCTTTCCAAGTCACAGCCAAAGGTGTGATAGTGTTAGCTGTCAACCTGACCCAGTCTGAAATCACCTGGGGAACAGTCTCAGGGAGGCATCGTTCAGATGTTGGCTTTGGGTCTACCTGGGGCATTATCTTGTTCATGTGTTAATTAACATAGGAAGAGATAGCCAATGTGGATGACCCCATTCCATGATTTTAGGCCCTGAACTGTCTAAGAGTTTAGGAACCAAGGTAAATACAAGCTAAGAAGCAAGCCGCATGCATTCATTTCTCTCTGCTCTTGACTGTGGATATGACCAGCTGCTTCAAGCTCCTGTCACAGGGACACCCCTGCTGTGACGGTTTGTAACCTGGAATTAGAAGCCTAAGTAAACTCCTTTCTCCCTATGTTGCCTTTTTTTTTTTTTCCAGCAAAAATGAAACCAGAACAAGCGATAAGGACACAGACATACAGTAACACAGGTAGTCCTGGTACCGAAACCCAAGAAAAGAGAATCACAGGTTCAAAGCCAGGCTGAACTACGATGGGGCAAATCTCAAAAACAAATCAACAGCTACATGATGGGACACCTAGTGCCATGGGGGCAGCAGTTGCAGCTGATAACTGGGGTGAGCAGCGAGAGCGGAGGCAGGTCTCCCTAGCAAGCCTGGAACCCAGGTCAGGCCTGCATGCAGAGTGGTCCCCAACTGGGTTGCTAATAGGTAGCTCCCTATCAAGTCTCTGCAGGAACACAGAGTGCTACACCCAGCATGAGGTTCTGTATCCATCATGTGGCTACCCATCTAGGCACTGGGACTTGTTCTGGGAGCCACCTTATTCATTCATTCATTCATTCGTTCATTTTACATACCGGCCATAGCCCCTTCCCTCCTCTCCCCCTAGTCCAACCTTCCCTCCACCATCCCCTCTTCTATTTCTCAGAAAAGGGGAGCCCCCCTACCCACCCATCCTAGCTCATCAAGTCACATCAGGACTGTGCACCTCCTTCCCCTGTGCCTAGAAGGAAATCTTGTCAGGAGAAAGTGATCAAAAAGCAAGCAACAGAGTCAATGTCAGAGACAGTCCCTTGCCCTCCTTACTAGAGGACCCACAGGAAGCTGCCCATGAGCTACATCTATGTAGAGGACCTAGGGCCAGACTATACATGGTCCTTACTTGGTGTTTCAGACTCCCCTCTGGGCTCTGGTTAGTTGGCTCTGTTGGTCTTCTTGTGAAACTCTTATCACCTTTAGCTCCTTTTATCCTTCCCCCCACTTTTCCACCTCCCTATGTTTGGCTGTGGGTCTCAGCATCTGTTTCAAACCACTGCTGGGTGGAGACTCTCAGAGGACAACTCTGATAGGCTCCCGTCTGCTAGCATAGCAGAGTATCATTAATAGTGTCAGGGATGGGTCTTGGGTTGGGCCAGGCATTGGTTGAACATTCCCTCAATCTCTGCTTTATCTGTTCTGTCTTTATCTCAGCATGTCTTGTAGTCAGGGTAAGTTTTGGATCAAAGTTTTTGTGGGTGGGTTGGTGCTCTCCTGAGTCTCATCTAGATAGAAGGTATCTTCTCCAGTCTCCATGGTCCCTGCTACTAGGAGTCTCAGCTAGAGTTCCCCTTATATCTTCCCAGAGGCCTATTTTGAGTTAGATCTGCAGCTTGTCACAAAGATGCCCCCACCCACAGTCTCTCTTTTCTCTGAAGGCCTCTGCTCTCCCACCTCCACTCTCCACAGGTCTGATCTCCATCCACCTTTATTTCTCTCTGGGCTTCTTCCCTCTCCTACTTCATTCTCTCTCTTCAACCACTACCTCTGTCTATTCTATTTCTCCTTCTGAGTGAGATTTAAGCATCCTCCCTGGATCCTCCTTGTTACTTATCTTCTTTGGGTCTGTACATTGTTTGTTTATCCTGTACTATATGGCTAAAATCCGCTCATACCATGTATGTCTTTCTGGGCCTGGGTTACCTCACTCAGGATGCTCTCTTCTAGTTCCAGCCTGCCAATTTCATGATTTCTCTGTTTTTAATGACTGAGTAGTATTCCATTGTCTAAGTGTACCAGGGTTTTTTTTATCCATTCTTCAGTTGAAGGACATCTAGGTTGTTTCCAGATTCTGACTATTACAAATAAAGCTGCTATGAACACAGGTGAACGAATGTCCTTGTTGTATGGTGGAGCATCTTTTGGGTATATGCCCAGGAGTGGTATAGCTGGGTCTTGAGGTAGAGCTATTCCCAGTTTTCTGAGAAAGTGACAGATTGATTTGCAAAGTGGTTGTACACGTTTGCACTCCCACCAGCAATGGAGGAGTATTCCCTTACCTCCATATCCTCGCCAGCATGTGCTCTCTCTTGAATTTTTGGTTTTAGCCATTCTGAGTAGTTTTGATTTGCATTTCCCTGATGACTAAGGACGTTGAAGATTTTTTAAGGTGTCTCTCACCCATTCAAGATTCCTCTGTTGAGAAATCTGTTTTACTATGTGCCCCATTTTTTAATTGGGTGATTTTGTTTGCTGGTGTTTAATTTTTTGAGTTCTTTATATATTTTGAATATTAGCCGTTTGCTGGATATAGGGCTGGTGAAGATCTTTTCCCAGTCTATAGGCTGCCAAGTTTCATTCTATTGACAGTGCCCTTTGCCTTATAAAAGATTTTCAGTTTCAACAGGTCCTATTTATTAATCATTGATCTTACTGCCTGAGCTATTGGTGTTCTGTTCAGGAAGTTGGCTCCTGTGCCAATGAGCTCAAGGCTCTTCCCCACTTTCTATCGTAATAGATTTAGTGTGTGTGCCTGGTTTTAGGTTGAGGTCTTTGATCCACTTGGACTTGAGTTTTGTGCAGGGTGACAAATGTGGACTTATTCACACGTCTCTGGAATCTCACAGCTTGTGTCTTGGGGCCTTTTATGTCCTGTTGTTGTCCTTCTTCCCATATCCTAAGGTCCCCTCTGACCGGCTTTCTGTCTTTCCAGTTCTCTCTTCAGCACCATCAGCTCAGATTAGATTAGCCTTTTTTACTGGAAGTTTCTATGTCCTTTGGCATGGTTCGCTTTTGTAGTTATTTCCCATTCTTTACAAATATTTCCAGTTCATTAAACAGGAACCTTTGACCTTGACAAGCATGAGTGTCTCAGAGTCCTGAACACTGATTGTAAGATGGCACCATATGCCCTATGAGTCCTAACAATGTAACTCTGGGCGAAGAAAAGAAGTGCACAGTTAGCACACTGAAAGGAAATGGGGATGGAAGGTGGAAATGGAAAACAGAAGGGGAAAGGTAGGTGGTTTGGGTTGTCGCCTCAGCACTTATTCCAGACCACCGCACCTTGACACCTTGACACCTTGACAGCTTGACAGCTTGACAGCTTGACACGTTGCATGGTTGCTTTGTCATCTCCTTACATCTTCTGCTGAGCTAGAACTTGATGAGACCCCCTCAAAACCCCTCAACCCCTGAGGACTTACACTGGTCATTGATAGGCTGTGGGGTGCTGCCAGTTCAGACCTGGGGGTGCTGCTGGAACCATGAGAAGACGCTAATGTGGTCCATGACCTCTGAGAACAGCACTCACACCCCAAGTTCCAGGAAGCCACCTTCACCCAGGCTCTGTAGCATGCGGGGGAAGGTTGGCATTACCTCTAGGTAACACTACAAGGGGCAGCTTTCCACTCCAGGCCTACCTCAGAGGGTACCGTGCTTTGACTTTTCCCCTCAAGCAGCCCTTGCTTTTTTTGTTTACAAGTCTCAGACCCCCACGTGGCGGTCTCCTAGCTCATCTTTGTCTATTGCAGTGCATTTATCTGTCAGCGGTGGGTGTTGGTGTGAACACTTGCCTGGCATCCCCGTGGGTGTGATGGCTGGCCTGCAGCCTGGTTCCTCGGCTAACCATAGTCCCTCCCACACCAGGTGCCCAGCCTGAGGAGCCTCACAGGTGCCACTCCTCATGTATACATCAAGTGCTTTACCTACTGAGCCCCCAGCCCTAGTAGCCCTGGTGTTAACATTCTTCCTGCATATGGTGTTGTGACTTGATTCTTAAATACATCCTGGACTTCTTGCAAATGGTGGTGGTGGTGGTGGTGGTGTGTGTGTGTGTATACACCAACATGCATGTGCATACACACTCACACGTATTTACATGCATTCTTGTAGGCCTTTACATACATTCTTGTCTGTGTTTACAGACATTGTTGCATTCTGCCCTTTTCATGTAGCAACATTCCCCTGGAGCTGCTTCAAGGAATCAGGCTACGCCCAAAGCCCAGACCACCTCCCCCACTTGCCACAGGCCACGTATAACTAATGCTTTATGTTTTCATTTGGCTTTTCACAATTATAAATTGCTTTGGTATAAACAGCCTTGACATTCAATCTTTTTGTTAAATCATTCTGCATTTGAATTTCATCCCCTCCAGAGGTGTTTTACAAACTGAACGTGTTGAGCAAGAGAGCCTGCTGCATCTTCTCCTTCGTGCTGGGTTAAGCTGATCAAGGTCCTTGGCGCTGGCTTTAGCTTCTGTTCCCTGCTGAAGAAAACAGCTCCTCTCTACGTGGGCAGATGTCCTTGGTCATCCCAAGCGCAGTGGTGGCTGTGCACTGCTAGGTGGCAATTGCAGGCACTGAGGAAGCAGGGTCTTGGCTTCCTCTCTTCTCTTCCCACCACTCAGCTCCAGGCCTGGCTGCCTGATAGCCAGCAAGCCTGCCAACCTGTGCCTGGACAGATTCTTGTTGACACCATGCAAGACTCATAAAGGAGCTAGTTCCCTGGGCTATAGGAGCCCATTTGTCAGTGTGACCACAGCCTTCCTGGTCACCAGCACCCTGTATCCTTATCTAGTGCCTGTCACGTAGTCGGTGCTTCCTATGTGTGCTTCTGACTTGGTTGACTGTGCATCCTGAAAGATGGAGGCATGATGTCGTGTCAGTGTTCTCACAGGTTCAGGCATCTCACCAGGGCCCCACATAGGTGGCCCTGTCCGGGGGCCTTTCTGGTTGTCATGACAGGATGTTGGGTGGAAATGCTATCCCATAGGTACAAGATGGCCAAGAGCACTGTGCAATATTCTACCACACATGATGCCCCCATGTACACACACATACACACACACACACACACACACACACACACACACACACACACACACACGTTGCCCCCAGGCTCAAACCCTGGACCCATGAACCCAGAATGCCAGTTTGAGAAACACCAATTCTAACTCATTAGCTCAAAGCTGGGTTCGTAGTTTCATCTTGCTAAGTTCTCTGAGATGATACTGTAGTTAAAAATTACTTATTAAAAGTACAACCATGAAAGGCCAGCAGTGGGTCCTTGAGGGACTCACACCCAGCACACTGTTCCAGCTGCATCTCAGCTCTGCATACAGGATTTTTCTTGCAATTTTGGGTATCTATCCTTGCCTTCCAGATTGAGAGTGAGTGGACATTCCCAAGAATGTTCTAGAAAGCACTCCTGGGGTGTACCAGTCTTTGAGCTGCCAAATGAGAAAGTGTAAGCATGTGGTAATCTATACAATCAGGATGCTGAGGTCAAGAGGGAGTGAGGGCAGGGTCCAGGGCCTAGAGCCAGTCAGAGGCAGATCTGCCTGCTGGGGCATGCCAAGCCTGTTGGATCTAACACCTGGGACATTAGGATCGTTAGGCACAGTGGGCCCCACTGGCCAGGACCCTTCCCTCATGGGGTTGGAGTGACTCTGCCCTAAGGCCACTGCCTGCCTGGCTTTGCTGGCATGGGAGGCATTGTCCAAACTGGACACATGTCACCTGCTGCCGTTTATACAACATTTCCAGAAAGTTCTCTGTGGGGCGTGAGGACCCAGTGACTATGTAATGAAGGGTTCAAGATTGTGGTGATTACCATGCACCTCCTTGTTGGCTTCTGTGGCTTGCTCCACATCCATTAGGAAATGCAAGCAGAAGCGGAAGGGTTGTGAGGTGAAGGAGTGAACCTCCTGTGTCGGCGGACTGACTTACAGATGGGCTGAAATCACAGTGTGAGGATAGTGTCCCTCTTTATACTCCCCACACCAATTCACCTGCACGTGGCAGCTTTCCTGAGGCATGTTCATGGGGACACAGAGTAGTCAGAGGGACCAGCCTCCCCTGGCCTGCGGGATTGGGAAGTGGTTTCTACTTGGCATCTTCCCACCCCTGCTGGAGCGTGGAGCACTAACAGCAAGGGAGGGGAGGAAGGAGGCCCTCGGTGGCTCTGTGCAATGAGGTCGTTCTGGTCAGTGAAGACTGTGGATCTCGGCCCCCATGACAGCTGTGTGACCTTGGCCACTATAACAGATTAATATTGACTGTCAACTTGGCGGGTTCTAGAACCTTCTAGGCATGTTTTCTAGGCTGGGCTAGTGGAGGAAGGTCTTCACCCACCCTAACGATGGGTGACACCATTCCCTGGCCCGGGGGGGGGGGGGTAGGGGGGTGGGGAGCTGAACTGTAGAAAAAGAAAGCAATGAGTTGAGCACCAACCTTCATCTCGCTCTGCCTGCTGACAGCGAGCACAGCATCATCAACTGTCTCATACCCTTGATGCCATGACTTCTGACATCACGGTGGACTGTACCCTGGAACTGTGAGATGACATAAAATTTCTCCTTCCTCAAGCTGTTTTTTGTCAGGTATTTTGTTAAAGCACCAAGAAAACTGACTAATTGAAGTGTGCTTTGGAGCCCGCATGGTTCTCTGCATGGACACCCAGGGCCTTCAGTGACATACCAAAGGACCTAGAAGAAAGAGCGACAGGTAGATTGGGGTGGGACAAAGCTACTCTGTTTTGATAAGCACACCCCTCCCCTTTGTTAACCTGACCTTCACTGCCCTCACGAGCAGGGTGGAACCCTAACCTCGTTCCCAAAGCAGGCCAGGATCGGGGTCCCGGCTTGGTTTCCTTGTGGGTGATCTTTGCTGTCCATTTCCAGATTCTTCTAAAGGCAGGTGTACCCCCACACAGAGCTGCTCGCTGCCACCCCTGCTCAGTATTCCTCGTCACAAGGAGCCACCAGGTCGGAACATTCCAGACCCCTAGCCTGATTTTCCAGAGAAGTGAGCTCCTTGAGTATTAAAATTAACCTTTTTTAATAACAAAAACGATACAGTCCATTGAAGTGTGGCTGGATTTATCTTATGACAGGGCTTGTCACAGCCTTGAGTATTCATCGGGTAGTTTTAAAAGTTCATTAAGCTCAGAGGATTAAATATCGCCCTGAGCAGCGTCCCATAAAGGGGAAATATGGTCATATTACTTGGTAAAATGTTGGGCCATGTTGTTAATCTAACTCCCTCGAGTTCTCCTCTCCCAACTCAAAAGACATTTCCTCATGCTGTTAAATCTGACATTTTCCAGGACCCTTGGACTTTCTTACGGCTGTCACCAGGAACGCAACAATACCGGGTGTTGATTTCACAGGCACTCCCCCCAACCCCCACGGCTCTGGGAAATGTCAAGTGCATTAGTCTTCCATTTGTCCCAGCTCCACCCATCACTCCACTCAGTAATAACCAGATGACTAACGTAGAGGACCTGTGGGGGAAGAGAGTGGTAGCCAGTGCCCGTGAGACGTGGCTGAGCTTCACTCCCGGGCATCATCCTCATCACAGAGGGTTCCATACTGGTGTCCTATCCTGCCCCAGGCACATGAACATGTCCCTGCTACCCCAGGTGGGCAGTGCCATGCTAGCTACCTGCTGGCCCCTCTGTGGTTAACACCTCTGGGTTTTTCCTAATTTCATATGCAGTCATTTAGACATTTAGACAGATCTCTGTAGGAGAGTGTGTTCATCATCTCAGCAACCGGGGCTCATTTCTGCTTCAAAGAGGCCTCTGCCACAGAGGCAGCACTCTGATTGGCCCTCATATGGACTCACCTGGGGGTAGCAAGAACATCTTGATGTGTCTGGGACAGGAAGTGATACCCCACCCCTTGGGGGGGGGTCCACATGATGCCCAGGGACTGACAGCATTGGGGCCACTGAGAGTCACTAACTTTGTGTCTGACTGAGGTCTTCACCCAGCACAGCCATTTGCTGGCCAGTGTTGCTGAATATGTACTTCAGAGGAATCCAGCTCTGTGTGGACAGGGCGACTGTTAGTGAGAGGCTTGCAGACAGGATTTAAGAGATTACCTCAGCAGTCATGTCTAACTGGCCACCCAGATTTTTGTGAGAGTGAAGTGAGATCATGTAAGATACAGAGGTCAGTGTTGAGTACCATGTAACCATAACATGTAAACCAGAGGTCAGTAACCATGTAACTTAACATAGCAGAGGTCAGTAACCATGGAATGGTAACATATCAGGGGTCAGTAATCATGTAACTGTAACATATCAGAGGTCAGTAACCATGTAACTATAACATGTAAACCAGAGGTCAGTAACCATGTAACTGTAACATGTAAACCAGAGGCTCAGTAGCCATGCCCATCAATGCCACCAACAGCTAACAAATGCTCAACATTAAGAGTCATGTATGTACTATGCCAGGTTAAGTAGCATGACTGAGACTGCACAGCTCAGAGCCTGGATCCAAACCCGTGCTTTCAAGGGCGGGACACCACCAGACACATCCTACCGTGCTCCCGGGTGAGGGTCTGTGGCATCTGCCTCTACTGCCACGAGAGCCCTGCCCTGCCTGGGTATTCCTCTTCCAGCAAGTGTTTCTGGAATGCACCCCAGGGTATCAGCCCTCATCTCCATCTGCATCACCATCACCGTGGTGATCTCAGTGTCACATGTTACGTGGCACCACTACATTCTCAGAACACTGGGTTTTGTACCCACACTCCTGTAAAAGCACATTTACTGCCTGTGTGTTATGTCACAGCCCTGCCCTCACTTAGAGGCACGTGAGGGAGAAGAGGTAGCTGCCCTCACACTCCAGGGGTCAATGACTGCTGTTGCCACTTTTAGAAGTTCTTGGCCTGATACAAAGTCCCTGTCATGAGACCACAACCCCAGCTGCCTGGAGAGACTGGGATCCTGGGTGAACTAGGAGTGTCTCTCTCTCTTAGGTACACTCCCCATACCCGTGCCCTCACCCCCTCTAGGGTGTGTCCTTCCTCCCAGCATCTATCTTCAAGGGTCATCTGATGGCTACCTTCTTGCCAGAGGCTGCCCACCCTGCCTGCCTCAGGCCCTGCCTCTCTCAGAGGTCCCCTGCAACCGTAATTCCCAGGCTAGGACTGTGCAAGTATCGGTGTACCTGTCTTGGGTGCTTATTTCACAACTGATAGTGTGCCTCCAAACGTCCCAAACTAATCTGTAAAGTCTTTCTCTGTGTTTGAGAGACGTCCACTCGGGCTATGTGGCTTGTGCATTACAGACTTGGCATCCCCCTCTACCCCCCCACCCCCCGCCCAGCACACTGTGTGCCAAGGCAGGGGGACGGGAAACAGAGTGTTGACTGGCATTTGAGTAATGTCACAAGAGTGACATAAACAAGGCGAGATCTGAGTAGCCGAGGCTCTCCATGGAAACATCCCCCACAGGACCCCTGTTCAAGAAGGGAAGGAAAGAGGGATAATTAGACTCACGCTGTTGTGGTCTGGCCAGTCCCTAGTATGAGTGCCTCAGGCCTGTGTGGCTGGATGAGCCCAGGAGGAAGAACCCTGACATCTGCATCAGTGCTGCTGCGGTGAGACTGAGCCCAGGGGGCCACTCAGGGTTAGCGAGCTTTCTATTGCTGCAACAAAAGGCAGAGGCATGGGCTCACAGGGAAGAAAGGCTTCCCTCTCTCAGAGTTGTGTTCATCAGCAAAACAGAAAGCGGAGACAATCCTGTAACTGGAAGAAAGGTCTGTGTTTGCTCACAGTTGTGGGGGCTACGGTCCCCACTTTAGGCCTAGACTAGCAGCTATGTCCCTGGAGATCATAGCTGGTGTTAGATAGGTCCCATGGAGAGGCAGTTAGTGGTGGCTTTTCCAAGGGCCTCAGGGTCCGTGGTGGGCGCTGACCTGGGGTCTCTGCACTTGTGCAGAGGCCTTCTTTGTAGAACACAGCAGTGTAGGAGCATCAGTTTCTTTGTTGGCACAGCTTTGCAAGCCTGATGACAGTCTCAACCACCTCTCGTCATTTCTGGGGCCCAGCATCCGCTATTGTTTACATGGCAGCAATCTTGTCAGGCAGGCTGGGGGCCCATCCTTCTTGGTCACCATGTACTGTGCTGTCGGCCAGGCTTCTTCAGCCCACACTGCTCCCTAGTGTGGCTGCGTCACACTTGTGAGGAAGGGCCGGTGAACCCCAAGCCTTTAGTGTCCCAGGTCCTTCGAGGCTGGCCCTCACTCTTAAGAACTCATGATCTCATCCTTTCTACATATGTCCACAGACACGCTGGGGAGGCCAGCTGGCAGCAGTGTAGGTGCTGCTGGAAGAGGCAAGGGAAATGCCAGGGATCATTTGGAGTGAAGCCAAGGGAGATTCCACCGACACTGGGTGTCAGCACCAGGCATCCACTCTGGAGCATGGGCTGTGCCGGGCCTGAGGCCTGAGATAAAGAGGCTCCCCAGAGGCCACTAGGTCTAGCTCAGAAGAGGAAATCTCTTTCTTGCTTCTTTCTTCACTTACAGTTCCACAAATGTTCTCGGGGGCAATTCTTTATCCAGACAAGGGCTTACTTTACAGCTGAGTGTGGCTCCTTGAACAAGCTCTGGCCACTACAATTAAGCAGAAATATTTGGTGGACTGTTTTAAAAATGATTTTTGTCCCATTTTTTTTTCTTCTGCCCACTACACCTTCCCCCCCTTAGTAGATGTGGAGCATTAAAATAATGGCTCGGTGTGACTCAGCTGCCTTGGACCGTGAAGTAAGTTTGAAGCTCACACACAAACAGACATAAACACACACAGAGTGGGGATGAGAGGGAGGGAGGGAAGGAAGGAGGGAGGGAAGGAGGGAGGGAGGGAAGGAGGGAGGGAGACTGCAGAGGAACAGGAGAAAGGTGGCTGTGTGTCACCCCCAACCACTATTAGTTTCCTTCAACTGGCAACTTCTGGACCCTGATTTAGCTCGATGAGTTGGGGCGCTGTTCCTTTGTTTCTGGGAGTCTGGGTGTGCTGAGTCCCTGACACTTTTCTTCTTGTGGGTGAGCCTCACTCTCCAAGGTATGTGGACCTCTCTCCAGGGGAGATTTGGCAGTGACCACTTCCTGCTCCACCCCAACATGTCAAGGCAACAAACCCATTATGATCCCATGAGGAAGCCAGACCCCCAAGGCTGAGAAAGACTCCACACATGCCCTCATTCCACCTGCCCTGAGATGCCCCACTCCGCATTACCCCAAATGGCCAGACACTTGCTTGGACTGTCACTGTTAAACTCCCCAGAGACCCTCAATTTGCTCCCTCATTCCTCCAGGAACACTTTCTTTATGGAAGACAGCAGACAGTAAATGCTCTTTAGTCTCCAACACCCAAAGGGCAAAGGGAAACATGACATGACTGTTGATTCCCCCCCCCCTTTTTTTTTTTTTTTTTTGAGTGCCGCCATGCAGTGTCTGGCAGGACACAGCTCATGAGAAAAAAAAAAAATCCAGAGGTTGCAGTGTGCGCTCTGTAGCTTATGTGAATGGCTCCACGTGTTATTCTTAATTAATTATATTTTATTGAAGCAATTAGGTGACTGACAGCCTCAGTTAAGTGCTAATGAAAAGCTCACATTTTCCCTGTCTTTTCACATACTGTTGGCCACAAAGTGCAGCTCAGACTCCCAGGGGCTGTGGCTGAGGCTGGAGGCAAGAGCTGGGGTGGGCCTCGCACCCTGCGCCCCTCGGGAAGGGGCATCCTTGCCCTACTGTGCCTGATTGAGCCACTCCCAGAAGCAAGGACAGATGTCCAAGTTCTGAACAGTGGTGCTTCTCTGGGAAGGTGTGTTAATCGCTTGGATTTTCACACTTTTCACTCCCCTCCAGGAGGGCGGCACACGGGGTGTCAGATCATCAGACAGTTTCCACACTTCTTGCTTTTGCCGGCATCTCCAATGACTGCAGACATGCTCCGTGCACCATGCACAGCAGACCCAGGGCTCTGCATCTGCGTAGTGACCCAGAGCATCTAACTCCAGAGCCCTGAGCATCCCGACACAGGTGCCCAGGAGCAGGAGATGCCATGGCAAGCTGGACATTTGTGTTTGTGTAGCCAAAGTGCCCGCTGAGTCCCTTCCCAGCATCCCTTTCTGAGGAATGATGTGACTGAGGGTAGCTGCTTTCCTCGTCTCGTGCTGTTACACGTGAACCAAAGTCTTTCTGGGATGGAGTCTGGGATAGAGACCCAAAACATCTCTTCCTTTTGCTGCTCAGATGCACAGGGATGGCCTCTGCTTCCTGTAGGGCATGCTCCCACTGTCTGTGACATAGTCTGTTCCCACACTGACCGTGTTGTTTAAAGAAACCAAAATTCCAAATTTCTCACTAAAGCATCCGTTCTGTCAGAGTGCGGCAGAGCCACCGAATGCTCCTGTAACCCTCCTGTCGTTGTGACACCGGGGCTGGTGGTGGAGGGTGAGTTGTGAAGCAGCGGGCACTGGTGTGACATCTGCCTTACAGCTTGTCATTAGTTCCATTCCACGTTGCCTAGAGCAGCAGCCCAGCAATGGGTCAGGGAAGGACTCTTATGTAGGTAGTCGCAGGAGTGTCCAGCTTGCAGCCCGTGGACTACGAGCACCCACAGTTTATTGGTGGATATTTGCGAAAACCAAAGCGTTGTGAGATTTGATTTCCTGTTTTGTAATACCAAAAGTTATATTTTATTTTCCATTTATTTATTTATTTATTTAATCACTTTTCAGTCTGATCCCAGCCTCCTCCTCCTCCTCCTCCTCCTCCTCCCCTTCTAGTCCTACCCTCATGCTCCTCCCCCTTCTTCTTCTCAGAGAAGGGGAGGCCCCCAGTGGTTACCAACCCACTCTGGCACCTCAAGTCATGGCAGGACTAAGCACATCCTCTCCCGCTGAGGCCAGACAAGGCAGCCCAGCTAGGGGAAAGGGATCCAAAGGCAGGCAACAAAGCCAGAGACAGCCCCTACTCCCATTGTTTGGGGACCCATATGGTGACCAAGCTGCATATCTGCTACATATGTGTAAGAGGTTTATGTTCAACCCATGCATGCTCTTTGGTTGGTGGTTCAGTTTCTGCGATCCCCCATGGGCCCAGTTTAGTTTACTTTGTAGGTCTTCTTGTGGTGTCCTTGACCCCTCCAGCTCCCTCAATCCTTCCTTGCACTCTTCCATAAAACTCCCTGAGTTTGGACTATTTCTTGGCTGTGGGTCTCTACATCTGTTTCCATCATCTGCTAAATGAAGCCTCTCAGAAGACAGTTAAGCTAGGCTCCTGTCTGCAAGCATAGCAGAGCATCATTAATAGTATCAAGGGTTGGTTTTCTCCTATGGAATGGGTCTCAAGTCGGGCCTGTGGTTGGTTTGCCATTCCCTCAGTCTCTGCTCCATCTTTATCCCTACACTTGTAGGCAAGACACATTTTGGGTCAAAGGCTTTATGGTGGGTTGGTGTTCTCCACTGCTCCTACCTGGCTACAGGAGGTGGTGACATCAGGCTCCATATCCCCCTGCTGTTGTTAGGAGTCTCAGCTAGTTTGTTTTTATTTATTTATATTTTCATAACTCAACATGGGGTTCTCAAAAATGAACATTTCTGTGATATCTATTGCAATGTCAAAAAGCTGAGGCAGGGCCGCACCTGGCAGTAGGTCCTCTGACCCACTTCTTTTTCTCAGAGCCGTCTTCTTACAGTGCGTGTAAAAGGAAGACATTCTGACATCATTAGTGCCCATCACCTCCTTGTCTTCTTGGATCCCAGCTGGATACTTCCAGGCTAATGAGGCCTGCTGGGACATGGGAACCACACGCATGCGTGCATTCCATGGTACCAACCCTGAGCAGGCTTCTCCACTCCTGTAGCCCAGGCTGGCCTCTTGTTCATTTATCTCAGTGCTGGACCCTTTGCCTCACGTGGCACCCGGGATTCTGGCGCCTGTGCTTAGGTGTGTTGTCTTCAGAGCCCAGCATGAGTTGGCTCACGTACAGAGGCACCATACCACCATCACATGGCTTGGGACACTTTGTGTGGGAGCGGTGGGGCATCATTTTCTTACCACAAGAGCAGTATTGCTACCTTGAGCTCTCCCTGAGCCAGTTATGAGCTGAGGGACCTACATCTAAGCACCACCACCAGTGGGCACAAGCATGGCAGGTGCCAGGCTTAGCGCCTGGGTCACATCACCTTCCTAGATGTCAATGACCAACTGTTAACATGCCCAACTCTGATTCTGGCCAAGATGCATTTATATACCAATATCTATTTGGCTGGAAAGCAGCTCCGTTTTTCTGGGAGAAAATCTACACATTTGTGTTGACCCAGACACCCACTTCCTTCCTGACAGAAACATTTGCCCTCACATGGGCAGAGCCCTGTTCTAGGCAGGCAATAGTGGGTCTTCCTAATACCCAACATCATGAAGGGGCAGGGGGTGATGGCATTTCCACAGGGAGGGTTGGTGTGACAGTGAGAACAAGCACTGGGGGCTGTCACACCGGTGAGGGATACTCACAGACACAAATCTGATAGCAACCTTAGGACACCCTGTCCACCTGTCCCTGAGCGCACACACAGATGGCAGGTGTGTCTGCACAGTCTTTCTCCGGGGCCTGAGTTGTGGGACACAGAGCAGGCTGGTAGAGAATAAGTGTCTCCCCTGCTGTGACGTGCTAGCAGTCAGGGCTATGTGACTGCAGAAACTCTTCCCTGAGATAAATCAGGGCCTGGCATGGGCCAGGAAGGATTAACCCTCCCCTCCTAAGGGGCTGCTGGGAGTCACACTTCTGGCTAACAAACTCTCTGCAGGTGGAGACTTGGGAGAGGAATTAATTTTTTTTTATGAAAAAAGCAACCAGGGACATAGATGAATGCAGAGAGAGTGGTGCTGTTTTTTAATGGAAAGTTCCAGTTCCACATGCACGTGTTCTTGTAGACCTGACAACCAAAAGAGTGACCTCATTCTGTGGCACAGCTTAAGTGCTGTAATCTCATGGGTGGCCACTTTGTCAAATTAAACACTCTAATGGATCAAAGATGAGACAATGCCCAGGCCATGACATGCCTGGGATCATAGGAGCTGTGGTGCATCCCCAGTGTCAGCTGGCAAGGAGCACACATCTACTTTATAGGAACATACAGGATGGCAATGGTCCCTGTGTCCCCGGGTGGGACTACAGGACCCTTGATTCTTCCTCAGCTCCAAGCTATGAGCAACGTGTCATCTGTGGTCATGCAGCCTCTCTGCAGAATTCACTTTGTGGATGCAGGTTTAGCCATCCCCAGCTTTTCTGGAGGAAAAGAGGAAGGCTTGACCCACAGTTTCCTTCCGAGAATTGAGGCACATGTATGAGGCATCTGGCTCACTCTCCAGGATGGCCCGCCTCAGGAAGATAGTGTGTATGCGTGTACCGTGTGCTCCTGTGTTAAGTATTTCAAAACCCAAGCATGCTTCTCCTCCACAGGGCTTTTCTTTGAGACTTTTCCCGCAAATCTGTGTGGTTCTGGGCTGTGCTGGCGGTTTTTGCTTTGGGGGAGTGTGTTCCAGGCAGGTGATGATTTTCCTTAATAATGTTCACGCCACTCATTTGGGACTGAAACGAGCACTCTGTGACAGCCTCTCCAAGTCTAATTAGGAGGAAGAAAAAATCAGGAAGTAAGCACTTTCTGAGCTGGTGTCTTTGAGACAAGAAATTAAAAGCCATACAGAAGCCCACCACATCTCTTCCTGACATGTACTCCGAGCTGGAGACAGGTGTCAGTGTCTGCACTCGGGCTGTGGGGGATTTTCATACTGCACTGTGCTGGGCACCTGACTCCATCCTGCTCTGCAGAGCCACCCTGGGGGAGCTCACAGGCTTGTTTCTCTGCAGGCTTGGATAGAGTGTGAGGCTCTAACATTAGTACATCAAAAGCCAGAGGCATCCGTGATTTTTCTCCTGGGTTTTGCGGGCAATTGAATAAACTTTGGCAGCACGTTCACGTGGATCTGTCACCTGCAGCGAATTCCAGAGGGAAACCGGTTTGCTTGTTGGTTTGATCCACCTGACAGCTCCCATCCTGTCCGGCCACACCCTTCACTCCTCCCCATCACAAGTCCCTTGTCTAGTGTCCTCACCAGGGTTAGACATTTGGAGGATAGAAGCCATGCTGCCCTTCTCTGTGCCCTGCCTGGAATGCCAACTCCAGACCTCGATTTTATGCCCAGTCAGCCATCTATTTCTCTCCTAGCAGCACCCTGCCCTGCGGGCAGCTCATCTCAGTGTCTCCAATGCAGCAGAGTAGCTGGGACCCAGACTGAGTCACCCAAAAGCAAAGGTTATGCTACAAAAGAAGAGATTGGGGAAAGATAATAGGGCAAGAGGCTCTGTAAGCTCCTGAAAGCACCCAGCAGCTAGGACTTAGAGAGAAGAACTGCAGAGCGGGGCAGGTAGTTGTATAACATTTTCCTCGGCCAGTGCAGCATCCTAGGCTCCACATCCTCCCACATCCTCTGGGCAGGAGAATTGGAGGCCCCAAGCAATAAACAATGCTGAGAGACCAAGGAAAGGCAGAGTAGGAACAGCTATCTGTTTGATGGATAGATGCTAAGTGGACAGGTGGAAAACCAGGTGCTTGGATGGTTGGATAAATGGATAAATCAATGGATGGGCATATGGATACATGAATGGATGGACGGAAGGATGGATGGACAGTGGGTGGATGTTTAAACAGATAGATATAGAGGAATGATAGATCAGTGGGTGGGTGGGTAGATAAATGAATAGGTGGATGAGTGGATGGCACCTGGGGAGATGGATGGGTGGAAGGACATTTAGATATATGTGTAGATGAATAGTTGTATAAGCAGTGGGTGGGTACATGAATGCACAGACAGATGAGAAGAGTTTTCATAGGTCATGCCTCTATGGTGTCCTTTGACCTGTCTGGTTCCTTGGGAAGAATCCTTGGGAAAAGCCCAGAAACTCAGGCTTCCTGAATACCACAGGACCCAGAGCCATACTGTCCATCTGGAGATGGGCTTGGAAACGGGCCCTGGAGAATGGACATCCAAAGCCAAGACCTTGGCTCTCTAAGGCTCCCAGAAGGGAGTTCCCCCTGCCTGTCTGCAGGCTACACCAAGGGGCAAGCAAGGGCTTGCCTTTGATAGTCTCTTAGCCACAGCCACTTCCTCTAAACCTCTGCTAATTGCATTAAGCAGTGATAAGTAGACGTGTGATTTCTGGGGCACATCTTAAGGTCCCGCTGTGGGGGGGGGGGTGTGCCTGCAGGCCAGGGGCTCGACTTGGCTCTTCACAGCCCACTTCATACCTGAGTCCCCACTCTGCTTTGAAGCTGCTTCTCTGCCTGGCGGCTCTCTGCCTCAGGCCATTTATAGAGCCAGGGCCTGTGAAGCTAAAACAGTTTGATGTGTAATTGCAGGAGGAAATGGGGAGCCTGCTGAGCATGGCGGGATGGAGTGCCTTCCCGTACAGCGCAACTCGCAGCAATGCCCCCCCCCCAGGATACGCACCCTAGGCTGAATGGTGACATTTTTCATGGGCTGCTGTGTTCTGAATCAACGCTGCAGCGGTGCGATTAGAGGAGGGAAACAATCTCAGCCTCGCCAGCCACAGATCAGTCCTCAGTCCTGCCTCCTGCCTTATTACCCGCTGTCTCCTGTGATATGCAGAGTAGCTGCTCCCTCTGCATTACACCCTCATGTTACCTGAAAAGTGAATTTTATTTGGTGGTCTGCACATAATTCACAGCGCTCCTCCCAAATGCTTCTTGGTTCTCATTTAACTGAAAGTGTGTTCTTTATTTCCCACGGACTGAGAAACAGAAAGTAGCTGGGGCATCTATGTGCCAACAAACCACATGCCCTAGGCAGCCCCTGGAAGGGAGTGGGTATCTGGCTCCCTCTGCCCATCCATGGCAAGCATCTCCTGCTCTCCTTCCCAAGGGACAGGTGCTACCTTCAGCCCTACCAGAGGTATAGCTGGGGCTGTCTCCTACCTGGCTGCTGTATGTGGATTTCATGTTTAGAGTTGACAATAGATGTAACCACAGAAGCATGTCAAGGAGCTAGACATGGTACCCACTTATGATCCCAGCACTTGGAATGGAGAGGGAGGAGGCTCAGGAGTTCAAGGCCAGCTTCAGCAACATAGTGGCTATGAGACCATTCTGGATCATATGAGACCACTCTGAAAAATAAAAACAAAACAAAAAATAAATATTAAAGTTTAATGTTCATTGTAACAGTGTTCTGGGAATCAGATGAAAGTGCACACCCGTGCACACACACATACATATATGCACTTAAAGAGTTAGATACTGGTGTTCTATACAAAAAGTCTTGGCTCTTGAGCTATGTGCCTGTTCTGCCAGACACATGTGTTTGTTATAATCTGTCCAGCTGTCCATGGACGCTTCAGTTGCTGGTGTTAAAGTCTGAGTCTGAAAGGTCCCGTGGCTCATGTTGTGAACACTTCCCTGGCTGTTGATTCTGGTTTTGGAGGCTGTTGACTCTTTAGGAAGTGAGACCGATAGGGACAAAGTAGGTTCCTGGGGCAGGCCTTTAGGGGTTGTGGCCCAGGCCTTTAGGGGTTGTGGCCCAGGCCTTTAGGGGTTGTGGCCTACTCCATGTTTCTGGACCTACCCCCTAACTCGCCCTGCTTCCTAGTCAGCTGCCATGTGACTCCTGTACCCCCACGGTCGGTCACTAACTCTGCTGGGCCTTCCCCATCACAAGGAGCTGACCCCTCCTGTCTTAGGTAGCTTTCCACTGCTGAAAGTAAAGCTTCTTTGGGTGTCCACATCCAGGCCACACTCCTGGCGTCTTCCCTGCTGGGAGCAAACCTCTAGGTGTGGTAACTTGGTTCTGCAATAGAAAACATTCAAAGAATTGACTGTGGTTTTCCAGACTTCTCAGAATATTCTCTGTTCCCAGCTCCTTCACATCTTCACACATGGCCAGGCCTTCCAATGGCAGCTTTTCCAGTGAGTGTGGGAAGGTTTGCTGTCCTTTGGGGCTTCTTCTGGACTTGTGATGCCAGGCACTTGCCAGGCACTTGCCAAATCCCTTGGGGATTTGGGTTTCTTCTTCTTCTTCTTCTTCTTCTTCTTCTTCTTCTTCTTCTTCTTCTTCTTCTTCTTCTTCTTCTTCTTCTCCCTCCTCCTCCTCCTCTTCTTGTTCCTCTTCTTCTTCTTCCTCTTCTTTTCTTCTTCTTCTTCTTTAAAGATTTACTTATTCATTATATATACAGTGTTCTGCCTGCATATATGTGCTTCTACACCAGAAGAGGGCATCATATCCCATTACAGGTGGTAGTGAGCCACTATGTGGTTGCTGGGAATTGAACTCAGGATCTCTGGAAAAGTAGCCAGTGCTCTTAACCTCTGAGCCATCTCTCTAGCCCGTATCTTCTTTTGTGAAGTTTTTTTTTTTTTTTCTGTATTTCGTCTATTCTTAAATTGTACTGTTTGTCAGAGACAAACTATGTATTTATTATATGTGTGTATATATAATATAATATATATTATATCAGTTGCTTTCTGTTGCTGTGATAAAACACCATGACCAAGGCAACTCATAGAAGAGAGTTTTCATTTGCCTTAAGGTTCCAGAGGGTTGAAGACCATGATGGCATGTAAGCATGGCGGGCAGAGCAGGAGGCTGGAAGCTTGCATCCTTCACTGCAAGCACAAAACAGAGGGAAACAAGCTGGAACTAGCTGAGACCTGGACCTCAAAGCCCACCCCAGTGACACACTTCTTGCAGCAAGGCCACGCCTTATAAGCCTCTCTATAGTGCCACCAACTGCAGACCAAGTAAATGCTTGAGACCACATGGATGTCTCAGTCACTGTCCAGTTGCTGTGAGGAGACACCGTGATCACGGCAAGTCCAATAAAAGAAAGCATCTGACTGAGGCTGGCTTACAGTTCAGAGGTTTAGCCCATTACCGTGACAAAGAGCATGGCGACACACAGGCAGACATGGTGCTGGAGACATAGCTGAGAGGTCTCTATACCCGGGTCCTGCAGCAGGAAGAGAGAGCCACTGGGTCTGGCTTTCACTTTTGAAATCTCAAAGCCCACCCCTAGGGACACACTTCCTCCAACAAGGCCACATCTCCTGATGTTTTCAAATAGTGTCACTCCCTAAGCACTCAAGTACATGAACCTGTGTGGGTAGTGTAGCAGTGAGCATAGCTGCCTTCCAAATATATAAACCTATGGGCGTCATTCTTATTCGAGCTACAGAAAGACAGAGAAACAGAGAATAACAGAATAGATGATCGATTAGATGATTGGTTGATACATAATTATATGGACAGATTGATGACAGATAGATAGATAGATAGATAGATAGATAGATAGATAGATAGATATTTGATGATAGATAAATGATAGGTGATTAGGAGATAGATGATTGACAGATTAGACTATAGATGCATTTATGATAAATAGAAACATACTAGATCAACAGATGATAAGTAGATATTCAGGGGAGAGAGGGAGGATGCATACACATGCTCTGGGGGTTTGTTTTGTTTTGTAGCTTTTTAAAAATTCCATCTGTATTTTGTCTTAGTATTTTCTTAGGGCTATGTATTTATTAAAGAGCGGAAGTCCTAGCTTGGCTAGAATCCATATCCAGTTTTTTGTTTTGTTTTGTTTGTTTTCCACCCATGCTCCATGCGTCTTGTGCTCTGACTGGGGACTCTGTTTCACTCCAAGGTCACGGCCCCTCTTTTCCCTGTCCCTCACCCCTTGTATCGCTGTTCTGGATGTACATTCAGTGCCGGGGGTCTGTTGTACCTTGTACGTGGTGAGAATGAAGGCCCAGTGTTCTGTGTCTTTTCCTTTTCCATGTGAACAGAAAATTATTCGGGGCCCGTTTGTTAGAAAAACCGTTCCTGCCTACAGAGTTGCCCTTTCTGCTTTGTCAAACCAAGGCCAGCCTCCCGTGTGTGGCTGGCCTCATGGTCACTCCATTTCTGCATGTCCTCTGGGTGCCTTCCCTTTGCACACACCTTCTGCCCGCACTTCTGTCCCCCAGGGAGGTATGCGACAAACCAGTGTGTACCATCCTGCTACTTCCTTTTCAAAATCGCTGCGGCTCTTCTAGGCCGTTCACATTTCTGTATACATTACAGAAGCCTCGTGTTAATTTTAGAAAATAAAACCTGCTGGAATTTTGATTGGGAATGTCAAGATCCCTCTTGAAAATCACTTCAGTTCACAGTAAAATGCAACCCGCAACACTTTGGGTGTGGTTCCCTGTTGTGCAGATACCATGCAGAAGGGAGAATGGGGTGCAGGGCTCTAGGGAGAAAAAGAAGAAAAGGTGTGTGAGAGCCTGTGGTGCTGAAGAGAGCCCTGGGGTAGCTAGAGGCATTCTGCAGGTGCCCGGTCCCATGCATTACTTGGGCTTCTTGAATCTAAGGTGTGTGAAGAGGCCTCTTTGTGTGAGGGGTTGGATGAAGAGAAGGTCCCCAGTGGATTGTCTGTAGATCCTCACTCCTGCCTGCCTGAGCCTCCTTTCTTGCACCACCACCACCACCACTATAGTGGCCTACTACTGTACTGCAGTAGTCAGTAGAAGACTGGCCTACCATCTAACAATAAGCGTTTACATTGCAGCATGGTGTGTGGTCTAATGTGCCAGGCTTGTTGGTCTGAACTGTTGACTTAACACAATCTAGACTCATGGGGGGGGGGGGGCAGTCTTTCTGAAAAGTTCTCTAAGACAAGTTGGCCTGTGGGCATGTCTGTGGGGGGCGAACTGTCTTGATTGTTAACTGATATAGGAGGCACCAGCCCTCTGTGGGTGGCACCATTCCCTAAGCAGGAGGGTCTTGAATAGTATAAGAGAGAAGAAAGCTTGCCGAGAGCAAGCAAGCAAGTAAGCAAAGCAGCCCCACCAAGTGCTTTCATGTCTGTCTGTTTTTGACTTGGGAGTGCGATGGGCCCAGCGGCTGCTTGAGTTCTTGCCTTGATCTCCTTCAGTGATGGCAGTAACATGCTGCGTAAGCCCTTTCTCCCCTAGGTTGTTTCCTGTCCAGATATTTTTATCACAGCCACAGAAATTGAACTAGATCAGCCACTGTGCTAGCTACCCTGATACATAGGTGAACCACAGGCCCCAGGTTGAACACACCTGCTAGCACGAACCACTCTCCAGAGGTTCTGCCCAGTGGCAGATGCTGGTATCCATGGTTCCTTCCACCTCTCTGGTGTCAAAGGTCACACCAGCCAGTAATGCCTAGAATTGACTCACCTGGGAGCTTCATCTTGGATAGTGGCCCAGGTCAGGGCCGGCCTGCCTTTCCTACCTGCTTAGCTTCACTGAACGAGCCTCATTAGATTTTTGCATGATCTAATTTGGCCAGGCTCTATGAAGACGTTGTACAAGCTAGTCCCCTCTCTCTGCTGTTTGAGAGAATAATACATCCATAGGAGAATTCATTTGCAACTCTAAGCCCCCAGTTAAAGATACCTCCGGGGACCAACGTGGGTAATTTGTAGAACATTCCGATCCATTTATGAGATAGATTGCAGCTCGCAGTGCGTGGCAAGGCCCCGATCAGACTGCTTCAGAGAAGGCGTCCATGTAACCCAGCTCTCCTCTGGGAAGGAGTGGAAGCGCCAGGGACCGCTAAGCAGCAAAAGCTACAGTGCAAATTGCTTTCATGGCTCAGGTCCTGGGAGCAGGTACCCGCCTCGCCTTCATCTAAGCACATTAGTGAACTTCATAAAGGCTTAAGTGGCACAAAGGACACTTAATTTCCAGCCCGAGCCCCACCTCCTCTCTCCTGGGTGTGATAGCAGGCAGAGGACACTGGGCCAAGCTGCAGCTGGTGAATCCTGGCCAGCAACTCGTGGGACCCCTGTGAAGTTTTACAGGATTCTTAGCTGCCCACCGGCCACACTCCTGCCTTGTCCCCTCACCTCTCAGTGGTCACCCTGTGGGTTATGTATCATTTGAGATCCATAGTGATGTGCAACAGATGAAACCAGTAGTCCGACTGTTGTCACTTTTCCTCAGACGCCGCCATTTGTAGCCGTCCCCCATGCTCACATTGTGCTAATGTGCCCTTCACTCAAGCCAGGTGGGGGGGAGGGGGCAATGGGCTTCTCCTTCTGAGGCCACAGTGCTGGGAGTTAGTGACTGTGAGTCCTCTGTGAACTGTGACTAGCTGGGCACACATGATCCCTGCACGCAGCAATGCACATCCTGGCATCCCCTTTACAGAACACTGGGGCTCCCCCAGAACAGCACGTGTGACTGCAGAGAAGCAGCCAGAAGGCAGGAAGAAGGAGCTTCGGACCTGTTGCGGGTGCAGGGAGGGTACAACCTTGAGGCCCATATCTGAGGCTCCCACTCGGGGCTGCAGGTCACCTGCCGCAGTGGGGCCATTGGCTCCAGGGTACTGACCAGCTCAGCTGCATTTGGGGCTCCCAGCAAGTTCCACAGAAGAGTGAGGCCCTGTCGCATGGAAAAGTAGAGCCAGGGTCTGTGCACAGAGCAGGCAAGATCCACAGCTCTCAACCTGGGACATTCCCTTGTCACGGTCAGTTCCACAGGGATCTGGCTGTCTTCTGGCCCCTGCAATTCAGATGGCTTCGGCTTGCAGGAATGGCTGCTAAGCCTTTGTTCACATGGATTTGACATTCCTCGTGGAGCCTCCACGCAGGATGGATTCTCAGCTCCCAGAAGACTGTACCAGAGGGTCCCTAGTCTTTAGAGCATGCCCACAGTTGTCATGAACAAAGTTTTGAGAAAGCTAGCTGCCCTGGTGGCTGATTATCTATGTGCCCAGGGCTGACTCCTAGTAGAATGGACCCACACTCCGAGTCTCTGGAGCCCTTCTAGCCTGGCATGTTGGGGATGTAGCCTAACCTTTTTCTGCTCTCCCCACTCTTACCCCAGATCACCTCTCCCAGTCCCTCCACAGGGCTTGGCGTGTGCTATTCCTTCCCCCTGAGCGCCTTCCAGGGCCTGGTCAACCCTGTCCATCCTTCCTGACTCAGCTCACATGTCACCTCTCTAGCTTGTCCCCGCCTTAAACACCACCTTGGAGATCACTTTTGCCATGTCATGTATAGCTGTGGCCTCCGTCCCACGGCACCTAGGTCACATCTACTTCTGAGGGCCACCCTCGCTTCTGAACAACAGCTTGCAACCCTGGAGTTCCCACAATCCCCCTGGCATGATAATTTTGTGGAACCTGTCAGAAAACTCAGAAACACTCTAGACTGACTGTTTGAATCATCCTTGTGTGTAGGGCTGGGTTTGGCCTTGGCTCTATTGGCTTCCTGTACTTCCCTCGTTGTCTGCCAGGGGGCTCCACTAGGCCTCGGCGTCCAGCGTTCTCAGAGGCTCCAGCACATAGGCAAGATGAGTTACCTTTCCTGACAGGGTGGAACCAACCATGGAATATCAGCTTTTGGAGTCAAGCTGGCTCAGTCTCCAGCTGCCAGCCTGGGGTTAGTCTTCCTGTGCCCAGCCCCCCACCCCAAAAACTCTTGGGGGCTAACAGTGAGTCACCTCATTAGCATAACAAAGACACTCCCACTTGTCAGGAAATCTCAAGGGGTTTGAAGAAGCTCCTGCCAGGACCCAGGAACAGAGAGCAAATTCTTCAGGACACAAAAGCTGAGCTGTTTCCTTGCCTGCTTTGCCCTCTGGAGAACTCAGGAAGGCAGGATCCTGCCGCGCTTTGTTCACTTCTGTGTGTACATCGGTCCACATACACACATGCATGCTTATACACAGGCACGCATTCAACACCAGCACACCAGCCTGCATACACAGACATTTGTGTGTTTGAATATTAAAGTGTTGCTACTTACAAACCTACGCTTATGCAGAGAGTACGTACTTCACTAGCACGCAGAACCTACATACATACGTGCTTACATGCATGTACACATGTGTGCTCCAACTCGCATGCTCACATATTCCTGCTTAAGTGTGTGTTCCCACTTGCCTGTCATACACAAAATGTACCATGAAGTACACATCCACACCCAAGTGCAGACACATGGAGCCTGTCACAGGGTGGTGTTCCCTAATTCTAACATTCAGAGGAGGCAACCAGTGGGCCAGGCGTAGAACAGGTCACACTGGCCAGTGAGCCACATCTGTATTCTGGAAAGAGGGCCAGTGCACACCAGCCCCTCACTTTCTAACTTTTTGTTTGTTTGATTTTTAAGACATGGTCTTACCCTGCATCTGAGGCTTGACTGGAACTCACTATGAAATCGAAGCTTGTCTGCAGCTTACAGCAATCCTCCTGCCTCAGCTTTTCATGTGTTGGGCTCACAAGCGTGCACAGCCAACCATATCTCTTGCGCTCTCTTTTTGTTGCTCTTCCAGCAGGGAAATGGCTGTTTGGAATCCCAGGCCCCGAGGAAGAAACTCATCTGTTTACCTTCCCTACTCTTTTTCCCTTCTTGGCATGTTATTTTCCTCTGGCAAGATACCTGTTTTCTTTGGAACGGTGCTCACAATGATAGCATTTAGCCGCAGAAATAGCAGCTGTCCTTTTCTCCAGTGACACAGCAAAACGCTGTGGCTCATAGAGCACCTAGTTTCCCTCCTGTGAGCTCGGGGCACCGATTACTAAATAAGGTATGTAGGCTTCAGCCATCTCATCTGAGAGGGGCTGCAATCAGACCTTCAGCAGCAGGGACCTTCGAAGAAGAAAGATGTGCTAGCTGCCTTTTCAAATTGGGTCTTCTGCATGTGTGGAAAATAGGACCAGGCAGCTGTGCCTGGCTCTCCAGGTGGTGTTCCTAGCTTCTACTATGAAACTTAGCGAATGCTATTTAAGAGACTGGATCTCCAGACGCCCCCTATGACCCTCCTGTGTGGTCAGTCCCTCTTATAGATACACCCTGAATACTTTGGGTCCATGGACCTTCCCTTTGGATAACAGATGATGTGCGATGGTTTCAAAGAGATGGCCATTTCCTTCCCATGAATAGCTAACTGTCCCATGAATGGCTTTGCAGTCTACACAGGCCCGGGCGCCATCCTTCCGTCATATCACGCTAGACAGGTAAAGAGGTGAGTCGCTGGCAGTACCTAAGCAAGGCCAGGCCAGGCCAGAGATAGCTCAGGGCTGTGGTTCATCAAGCCTGAGCTAGGTCCTTCAACAATTCCAATCCAGATGTTCCAAAGCAGGCACGTCTCTCACACATGACCCTCATGGATGAGAATATCCCACCGATGCCTTGAGTCAAGGCCAACAACCTGGAGAAGTCACACTACTTTAAAAGGCAATCATGGTCTGGCAAGATAACTCAGTGTTAAACAAAGGTGTTGCTGTCAAGCCTACAAGCCTGAGTTCCAACCCTGGGGCCCACGTGGTGGAAGGAGAGACTGACTTAAGCAAGTCCACTTGAGCAAGTTGCCCTCTGATCTCTGTACATGCACTGTGACACATGTGTGTGCGCACAAGCACACGTGCGCGCGCGCACACACACACACACGGGCATATCAATTATACGATCATGAAAATCGGTAAACACAGCAGGATGACAACAGGGCTCCCCAAAAGAAATCCTCCGCTTACAAACCAGAAGCCTGAGCCTCGCACCATCTGGCCGTGTTGCTTCCGAGAAGCCGGGAAGCCTTTCTGTGGAATTTTGGCTTTGTGGTGCGCGTTTTGTTCTCCTTGAGAGAGCCTCGTAAATCAATTGGACACATTTCGCTATGAAAGAAATATTTCATGTGTGGAGTACTTTCTTGAAGATTTCTCTCTTTTATGCAGGGTTTGTGGAAGCGCAAAATGGCCCGTGGGTGTAATGAGTAGCCATAGTCCTTAGCTGTAGATGCTGAATGCCGCTGTTTATGCAAAATTTGGGCGCCAGAGCCTTGTTTGGGTGGATAGGCTGAGGAAAGTAGTCCCAAAAACATGGAATGTGAAAAATGGATGTTCTAGGTGTCAAAAAAAGAAAATAATAACTTTGGGGAAACTTTGCAACCAATACCTAGAGGATGATAATTGACATGACCATGGAAAACACCAAGAAGCTCACCCTGGACAAAGACAGACCCTCCTGCCACAGGAAATTGGTGGCACCCCTGTATTCGCAGGAGCAGGCCTCAGGCACTGCCCCCTCCGCAGTGATCATACTGCGTTATTTCCCTGGTGGGGGTTGGGACCCTCTAGAGAATTTTTTTTTCCTCTCAGACTAGCACAGGCCTTTCTGTGTTGGCTGCTCTGATGAGGTGTATTTTTAACTTTTAAAAGACTTGTCTTCTTCTCTGAAAAATACTTTGACTTTTTTTGTCAAAATGGTCAAAACACTCTCGATGCTTGAAGTGGCGTGATTAGAAGATGCGGGTCTGTCTTTTACAAACAAGCCGGGAGAGAAGTGTTGAAGGGCACAGCTCTGCCAGCTGTGGGGTATGCCGTGTCCAAGCACAGACAGACCCTTTCAACAACCATCCCTGGCTCTGTGGTTCTGATGGAGATGGGGCCATTCAGGCTGCTTCTAGCTGGAGTTCCTCATGCCTTTGCCCTGAGTTGAGACTCAGCCTGGATTTGCCCCAAGCTATAACTTGTTCATCTATTTAGGCTGCAACACCCAGCAGTTTCTGTCCACGCTCAGCTAGATGCTCAGCTGGATGCATTGCTTCTGGGCGTGTGATAGGTGAGAGCATCGTGACGGACAGGCTGCTTACCACACAGCAGCCAGAAAGCAAAGACGGGCAAGAAGGGACTAGAAGAGCGAGCAGAAGTCCAGTGCCCTCCTTCCTCCTGCCAAGTCCTGTTTCCTGTTCCCAGCATGCTCCACTCTAATAACTAATGCATTGGTGGGCTAACACAGGAGGGTAGGTGAGAGCCTCAAGGTGCAGTCATACCCCAAAGCCCCACCTCTCACCATCGCATTGGGGTCAAGCCCTCGACACATGAATCCAGGATGGCCCCCAGCTCTACTGTGCCTCTCTATATTGCAGAGTAGAGATTGCGAAGTGAGAGGCAGCCAGGCAAGTGTGGGTTGCCACAAAGGTGACCCTTGGACAGGCACCTGCTGCAAAGCCCAAAGATCTGAGTTTGGACACCAGGACCCACATAGTAGAAGAAGGACAACCAACTTGTGCAAAGCGGACTCATCAGGTTTTCCTCTGACATCCACACTTGTGCCATGCCACCCACCCACACAGATAAATGATAAATTAAGTGAACTTAAAGGTAGAGGGGACCACAGGGCTCCTAGGAGCTGCAAACAGCACCACCATGAGATGACCAAGGAATTGCTCCAAGACAGGTGACCACAGAAGAAGTCGAGGTCTGTTTATCCAGCAGTAGGGGTGAGAGGTGAGGGCTCACTAAGATAACTATTGAAACCGTGAATGAATAAGAGCACACCTCCAGGAGACAGGCATAGCCACTCTCGGCAGTAGGGCTCTATGAGTCACAGTTTATGATGGCATGCCCTCTGCCGCCGGGTGCTTTTTGTAGGCAGCTAGCCAAAGGAAATGGTCTCACTAATTCACCTCTCATTCTAAATGTTAGCTCGTAGTTGCCATTACAACCAAAATGTTATTAGATATAAAATACAACATGCCCATCTTTGATAAAATTTCGTTTTGATTTTCTATATGAAGCACTAAGCAAATATTTGATTCACCCAATTTACCGTGAGCCTTGAACCCCAGCTGCCAGTGAATTTGCTGGAGTCTCAGAGTTGATGGCTCAGTGATGGGAATCTATCAGGTCCTGGTCCCTCGGATGCAGCTGGAAATCTGGCTTCCCCTCACGCTTGGCACTCTTATTAGAGTCTTCAGCAGGTGCCCTGGTGCCTTCCACGCTACTACCTGAGAGGGGCATTCACTTTGTGGCTAAACGCTGCCACCTCAAGATAGTAAGTTCTGGAAGTGTATACTTAACAGAAGAGTCCAGGTCAGCAACGTCTGAGAGCCAACTGCTCCCATGGAAAATGTTAAACAATCAGCAGAGACTTCGGGTTTGAACAGAAGTCTTTTTTGAGTTCGGATGTAACTTCACAGACATTGCTGTCTATAGCTTCAGTCTCGGGGCGAAAACAATGCAGCTCTTCATACATTTCAGAGGAAGGATCGATGTCTTTGAATTTGCAGACCTGTGCCTTGTGAGCTTCTTGTGAGCAGTATCCCCAAAGCTTCTGGAACAGCAGGCCTCAAGTGCAGCCTGCAGGAACAAGCCCTGCTGCTCTCCCACCTGCCCTGAAGGCAGCCGACTGTCCATTCTCCTGGGAAAGTAGGGCCAGATAAGACTGGACTCCGCAGTGGGTTTTTCTGATTTGGGAGACAGTTTGTGGTTGGCAGAACAGGACCATGCAGCCACTGAGGCAGAACCGGCCGAGACTCCGAGTCTCTGTTGGTGCTGCCATTTACACTCCCTCCAGCTGGGAAGAAGGCTGCTGCCTCTCTCTGCCCCACACCTCCCACTTGGCCTTGTGGTGAATCCTCCTTACCATGGGAGTGGAATTAGGGGATGGGAGTCTGGGAAGTGGCTGGGTCAGAGGGCTCTACCCAGCTCCTGGCATTACAGCTCTTGCAAAGCTGGCCCAGGAGAGCTGCCTTGCTTATTTGTACCTTGGGAGGGCCACCAGGAGGCGCTATCTCACCCAACCAGCCAACGCCTTGGTCTTATAACAGTTCCTGACCACCTCTGCTTTATCTTTGTTTTGCCGATAGTGAGGTGTGAGCACAGGTTTTGTGCCTGTTGGGGATAGGGCAAAGAAGCCCAACCACTGTGTTCTCAGTTCTTTCTTCTTTTTCTGCGTTGTTAGGCAGCCCAGGGCCTCCTGCCTAACAGTCACTCTCCTTACCTCTTTTTCTTTTTCTTTTAAAGAGATCTTTATTTTAGTTTATGTGCATGAGTGTTTTGAAACATGTATGTTTTGCACCATGTGTTCTAGTGCCTACAAAGATCAGAGAAGGCAGTATAATTCCCTAAAAGTGGAGTTATGGATAGCTGTGGGCCATCATGTAGGTGCTGGGAATTGAGCCCAGGTCCTCTACGCAAGCAGCAGGTGCACTAAACAACTGAGCTGTTTTCTCCTCTCCCGATTTCACTTTTAATTTCTGAGACAAAGGCTCACTTAAGTTGGCTGGGCTGGCCTTGAACTCATTCTGCAGCCCAACATGGCCTTGAATTTGTCATCTTCCTGATTCATCCCCTCAAGTAGCTGAGACTACAGGTCTGTGCCACAAGAAATGGCTCTTTGGTTTAGAGATGGTGTAGTCTAGGGCATTTTCTTGTGGCGTCCAGAGCAGAGTAGAGTAGGCAAGTGTGTAATACCGGATTGTTCCATTCGCTAGGCAGGCAGGGACCGTCCTTGCATACTTACTAGTGGATATGGTCTGAGAAAAACACAGGCAAAGAAGAATCAGTCAGTTGCACAGGTTCAGACTCCACCCTAGTGGCTGAGTGTGTGCCTCAGAAAGACAGTGAGCTTGAAGCCCATCCACACCCAAAGGCCTCGTGTCCTGATGCTGGTCCAGAGCACGCTTCTGGGGCAGTCACTGCCGCCTCCCGTGTCTCCGTTTAGCAAGATGGATTGTACCCCGTCCCTGCTAACCTGAGCATTAAAGGAGGATTTACTTGAGACGAATTTAAGGGAGTCCGTGCGTGTCTCATAAGCCCCGACACTGGTAGCAGAGCCTGTCCCTGCTCATTTGAGGGCCATACTGCTGCCTCTGACATAAATGTGTCTCCACACTTGACCCCTGGAGCTTGTCACCCATGTCACAGGAATGAAAAGCCTCATGCCCCTGATCCTAATCTTCCTGCTATTAAAGTGCTTAGGGTTTGAAGAGTAAGATTTCAGGGCTGAGAATCAAGTGCCACTGCGCACGTGTTCCAGCATGGGTTCAGAGCCCCAGGACCCAAGCAGAAGCTAGGAGCACATGTGGAACTCACTGGTCAACCCGCCTAGCCACTCTGTGATCACTAGGCTCTGAGAATGACCCTGGCCCAAGAAATAAGATAAAGAACACACATGTACAGATATGTAGGAACATATACACACTATCACAAACACACACATACACACACACACACACACACACACACGTGCGCGTGATTTTTGAGACTCCAGTAAGACAAGCATGATGACTCACACCTACAGACCCAACTGAGAAGGCTGAGGCAGGAGGATTGCTATGAATTTGAGCCAAACTTGGTTGGCCTAACAATATGTTTCAGGTCAGCCTGGGCTATGGAGCAAGATCTTGTCTCAAATAAACAGCAATGAGAAAGAGCCCGATGCAACGCTTGCAGGAGTCCCAGGGGGAATCAAAGCGGTGTTGCTGTGTGCCACAATCTGAGGGCCACAGCCTTCCCTTTGGGGTGGTGTGTTAAATTGCACTTGCATGCAGCAGCAGTCCTCATCTGAGCCGCATGGCTCTACAGCTTCTGCGAGAAGCAGGAGATCAGACCAGGGGATGAGCTGCCCCGGGTCCTCAGATAAAAGAAGTGACAAAGAGCTTTATGCAGACAAAACTGTACACTGCGAGAAGACCTTTCTCCACTTTGACAGATCTTTCCACTGCACTTTCCTCAGGCTCTGCACCCTTGACATCAAGGACAGGGTGATCCTCTGTGGTGGGGACATGTCTATACTGTCACGTGCAGCCGAATCTCTGGGTTCCTCCCCTCTCCACATCCTTCACCCCAAGTAATGCCTGTCTCAGCTATCCCCAGACATGGCGTGGGCCTCCCGGAGCCTGCTGAGAACTGAAGCTTCCAGTGTGTTTTCCGCCTGTTGACTGCTTTTTAATGTACCATGGGCCCTATACCCTCAGTGTGAAAGTGCCCTGCCTTCCCCTAAAGCCCCTGCCCCCTTGCCACGGCGCACCTAATGCTCGCTAGCTGGTGCAGTAAATATTCCTGAGCCTGCCTTGTTATGCCGGAGTCATTTGGAAATCAGCTCTGAGACGTGGCTGCTATTTTCGGGATCATCACACATCATCTGCTGTTTGGTGTCAAACCCGAGCCGCGGTTACTTAACACTGATTAATAAATGGCAGGTTGTCAGCCAGCTGCGAACATGCTTCCAGGAGCCATTGTTCTTTTAAATTAAAACATTTAAACATTTAAATCCGGGGCTGGTTCTGGTAGCTCACTCTAATTATTCCTTTTGTCTTAGTCTACCTTTCTACCTGGATCACAAAGCTGTCACGCCGCGGTACCCGGAGCTGACTACCACAGCCCTGCCCTGGGATCTGCTGTTACTTTCCTGGGGAAAGCTGGAAGTCAGGGGAGACAGCTGGTTAAGTTATTAACACGCACAGCTTTGGGAGCTGCGCCTCATAGGAATTAAAATGTGGGTTCAACCTGCAGACTGTGTGTGTGTGTGTGTGTGTGTGTGTGTGTGTGTGTGTGTGTGTGTCTATGTGCATTGATGTATTTGTTGACCTGTCTGTATCTGTACATTTCCAAGTTCTTGCATATCTCTACATGTATGTATATGTGTTTCTATGTTATTTGTGTACTATCTTAACATGTACATGTGTTTATATTTGTGTGTGTATGTTTGTTCTTATCTTTACATAATTGTAAATGTGCTTCTGTGTGTATCTTTATATGCATGTGTGGTTCTGTGTATACATATGCATGCATGTATCTCTATGCATGCATATATACTTATTTATATGTATTTCTTTATATATGTCTGTATGTAAATGTGTATATCTTTGCATACATATATATGTTTTGTGTGTATGCCCACATATATGTATCTGTGTGTATCTCATTCTATGTACCTATGATACTCCATGTGTTTCTCTATGCAGATGTGTAATCTTTGTATATCTCTATGACTGTGTGTATGTATCTGTATATATCTGCACACATCTATGTGTATTCCTGAGTGTATGTCATGTGTATTTCTACATGCATGCATGTATGTATGTATGTATGTATATGTGCCCACAGGTACCTCTGTTCCTATGCATTTGTGTGTGTCCCATGTATCTATCTATGCAGCTGTGTGCACCCTCGTGTGTGTCAAGGAAGCACTTTTCTTTCTTTCTTGCCCTGGAAATTTTGTCCTTCTGCGTCTCTCTCTCTCTCTCTCTCTCTCTCTCTCTCTCTCTCTCTCTCTCT
>OU015742.1:58671939-58687192 GCA_907169655.1 Acomys percivali | reverse complement strand
CTCTCTCTCTCTCTCTCTCTCTCTCTCTCTCTCTCTCTCTCTCTCTCCTTCTACTCATGGGAGATACAAAGTCTCACTTTGGCTTTCTCTGACAAACCAGGTACATACCCAATTCTCTCAAAGAATCAATGGAACTAGGGAACCAATGAGAGAGTAAGTATGAAAGCTGTGGGGAGCTGGGGCAACTTTGCCTGGCTGCCCTCTGAACATACAGATCATGGTCCCAGCCAGCCCACACAGTGAACAGCATTAGTACTTGTGGTCTGCGGATAGAGGTCCAGCTGGTGAGGCAAAGTCCAGAGCTGGTGGCCTCTGAGACACCCTCTTCAAAATGCTGACTGTGCAAAGACTCCACAGCAAAGGTCCTAAGGGTGAGGAAACGCCCCTAGCAGGAAGTGGGTACCACTTATCCAGATGCTAAGGGACCAATAGATGTGAGCACCCTTTCTGTTCCCACCCTGCTGCCTGCAGAGACGGCCTTTTCTCAGCATCCTCTGGACGCACACAGGCCCCATTATGTTTAGCTGTGCTCTAATTTTTTTTTTTAAGGAACAGAACAAAGCAAGGGAGGTGGGAACCTTGCAAGAACAGATGGTGCTTCCTGGGGGCCACACACCGCCTCACAGTCATGGAGACCATTTGTTGTGACAGGGCTTGTGGGCGTGGCTCCATGGCTGACCTTGGCAGTCTGTAGTCCAATGCTTGGATTTTTTTCTCCTCTAGAACCCCAACCCTTGAGCTCCTGACACCCTTTGGGCAGTGTAGCAGCCAGGGCAGTGACTGGCCTGGGGGTGAGTGGAGTGATGATTCTAGGTGCCATTTAAGAAGGGAAACTGAGGAGGTAAGATGACAGTCTATGATGTTTCCTAAGGAAGTGGTACAATCTCCATCACCCCCACCCCCCGCACTGAAATGAGGTTCCGGTGTAGAAAGTTTACCTAGGGAAGTTAGCGTTAACAGACCAGACAATCGCCCAGCTCTTTCCTTGGGAGCATGGAAGGCTGCAGTGTAGTGCATGCACAGAGAGATGACTGTGCTGTGCTTTGCAGCACCATGTCACCGAGACTCTTGGAGCCACCTAACTGTCAACAGGAGAGCCAAGCACCCGCCAGACTCCATTAGGCAGAGACTGTGATTTTAAAATGTACTTATTAAGCCAAATGGCCACCTGCCTGTCTGTGCACAACGCCATTTCCATAAATTTCCCTTGTTTTTAATTATAGACTTAAAAAATAAAGTAGGAGCACAAGATTTAATATTACGTGAATAAATATTTGATTAATTGTCTTGCCCACACACACAAAAATTGCTTTCCCAGAAAGAAATCACTCACACTTTGATCATGCTCATGTGTGAAATTAGAGCAATTTTCAGACAAATTGAGAGCAGCAGTTTTAAAACAAATATTTTTATTCCTCTTGTGGTCTCATGCTGTTCCACATCGTCAGAGGTTCCTGGCAGCATACGTGTTCCATGGAGTGGATGCTCACTGCTGTCCCCTTCCTGCTCAAAAACAAGGGGCTTTCCATTTTAAACCATGGGAAAGTACTCTAAAATGCACATTTGCCACATGTTAATTCATGTGTCTCACACTGAGGCTGATGTACAAGACTGAAGCATTGGGGCAGATCATGGTTTTGTGTATGTGGCTACACTGGGACTCAGAAGATAGAGCTACAAACATTCACAAGCTTGTGGATAACAAGCCTGTGTCACCTTAATGCAGAATGGTATCTTCACACATGTGCGTATGCTCACCACACGTTTGCACATATGTGTGTTCATTTATCGGCTTTAGTAACTATATTGGTTTGGGCCAATTAGTTAGGGGAAATCATTAACATGTTGTGAAGCTAAACTTTTATTGTAATTTACTTGTTGGTAATTTGTTTTTTTCCTGGGAGTTAGTTGTCTCTTCTCTGTTTGCCTTTTTTTTGGGGGGGGGGGTTATTGTTTTATTTCCATCATCCTAATAGCCTTCTTGGGGTTTCCATCTTTGCTGTTTCATTTATAGGAATTCTTTATCTGTGTTTGACGCCGACCTTTCACCTGGTGTTCCACTTTCTTTTTGGTGTCCTTTGTGGTGGATTATCTTTCAGACACTCCTGGAATCTCAGAGCCTTGTTTTCTGGTCTTGCCCCCGTCTCGTAGCCATCCTTCACAGGTATCTTCGGGACTAGTCTCCGTACAGGATACATGTGGGGATGAGCCACCCCCAGCCCTGCAGGCTTGTTTTAGCCCAACCGGGGTCTCCAGATAGAAAGCTGAACCCCAAGCCCAAACACATGCCTGCTTTTCCGGGAAGCACAGCACTGGGAAAGAGCTTGGCCTTCTTTCTGTTGGCTGCGAAGCTATTCTTGGAAGAGATTTCTATTAAAACTGTGCTCATCCCAATCGGAGAGGTATTATGTGAGCGTTTAACAAGAGAATAGAGGAAATGGACTAGGACAGTGGGCTGCCGGGTGTTGCCGCCCCCACCCTGTAGAATACCATTAATCACACATCGCGCTGCCGGCTCCCCAATCTCTGTAACGTGCTTCTTATTTCCATCTGTGTCGGGGTTTGTAAAATAAACACATATTGTGTTCTTGGAGAAGATAATGGCTATCTCGGAAAGGACAAAGGGGACTCGGATGCGGGCTGCTTTGCTCTGTGATAGGCACGAGAGGAATTCCACGTACCACATTATCACCGTTCTGCCGGCAGGAAATGACTTAAATAGAGCCAGCCTCGGAAGCCATAATTGCGTTAAACCTTGTGCTGATGAACTTTTCCTTGCGTGGATGTGCTATTCTGCCTAACGAATATACAAACAGGCACCGGTGCCCCAGCAGCTCTTTCTGATCTCAGGAAATGCTGCTATCTATCCTCCCTCTCTCTCTCTCTCTCTCTCTCTCTCTCTCTCTCTCTCTCTCTCTCTCTCTCTCTCTCTCTCTCCTCTCCCCCACCCCACCCCACCTGGAGCTTAGTGATGGACAAATAGCAATGAAAATAATAACAACAACACAAAATAATAAATCAAACTTTCAAAAGCCCCGTAATGTTTAAATTTCCATTAGGCAAACAGCTGCAGTGACTTGATATACGTAGGTCACGATGTGGGGCTTCGAGGTCCTGAATATGCAATGTTATTTTCTACAATTTTACGAAGCTAGGATTCTCATTACATTCTGGGTTAGGTTTTTTTTTTTTCTCCACCGCCTCCAGGGAGGCAGTTGAGAAATAGGTGGCACCTGCTGCCCTCATGGTGCACTGTGCCAGGGACACCTGGGTTTCACTGACACTATGCTGAGGGCTCTGGTGCCAGCCAGCTCTGTGTTTTTAACCCAAGCCAGGGCTGCCCTTGGAGGCCCATGCATTCATCTTTACTGAGGGCAGGGAACCTTGGAACAAAGGTCAGTGTGGATGGCGGGGCCAGCTGCCCTGGAACCAAGGACAGGGGAAATTAAAGCCATTAATTTGCATACGCTGCAGCCTTCCCATTCTCCCGGGACTGGGCAAGACTCCAGTTCCTACACTAAGCACACAGCACTGGGCTCCTGGAGTCCCTCTGTTCGGAGGGCTGTCTGTCCCTGCCCTTAAGCCTTGAACTACGCAGCAGGCAATGTAGGGTCTCAATACCCGTGGGCTCCTCCTGCTTACATGGTAATTTTGTACAATCTCATATAGAAAGGACTTCAACTTTTGTTGCTTTCTAAAAGCTATTTGGACAGTGGTATGTCTTGATGGAAGGAAATGTTGATAATGTCTGATCTGATACACAGCATTAAATCACAACTGTTAGTGTCTTGCTCAGCGGACATCATTTCTAACCTTGCCTGTTAAATCCACAAAAAATGACGTGTCACCAAACAATTTTGTTTTTCCTCCTCAACTTACTCCTCTACCTCAGTGATCCCCTGAATTGTGAATAATTAGCTATACTCTTTTGTTGTTGTTGTTGTTGTTGTTGTTTTCCAGACAGGGTTTCTCTGTGTAGTCCTTGGCTGTTCCGGACTCACTTTATAGACCAGGCTGGCCTTGAACTCACAGTGATCCACCTACCTCTGTCTCCCCCCACCCACCCCCCGAGTGCTGGGATTAAAGGTGTTCGCCACCACACGCTGCTAGCTATACTCTTAAGAACACCCCAGACTCTGACCTAGTTTTCAGCTCAGACTCCTTAGTTGCTCCTTGTGTGCTCCATAATCAATTTCAGAAGGGGGGGGGCGGTGTCATTGTTTGAGTAGCATTTTTACATACATCACTTCGGTTACACCAGCAGGAATTATTTATTGGAAAAGTGGGTCACTTGTACACAGTGGGAGCTTGAACTGTGTTTGTTCCTGCCATATCGGCGGCCCTGCCAGCGTGGTCAGGCGTGTCTTAGTGGTTGAAGTCAGGTGCAGGCAGCATCTTCCCTCATGAGTTACCAGCACTTTCATTGATGAGCGTTTGCTATTGTGGGGTTATCAGAGGTAAGAAGAAAACTTTCTTCCGACTTCTGTTTTGTTTTCTACTGAGCAAATACAGTGTGACGATGCCAGACCAGCATAGGGGATGGGACGGTGTGGCCCAAACCAAAGGAGGAAGCCCCGTGCATGTGGAAGGGAACACTTGAATTTGGCCCAATACAAGCTGGGGAGGTTCCAGAAGCAGGAATCTCCTGGGGGAGTAATACTGCCCCATCCATGGTAGCCCCAACAGCCAGCCTGACCCTGCCATGCGTTGTGCACATGTATATTAGCATATGCATATATGTCATATGCACAGTCGCATGAGTACTGTATGAATATTAGCAGCCCTTTCCCATTGCAGGCTAGGAAACAAAAGGAGACCCCAAGTGGGGTGAAACATCACCAGAGTCCTGCCTCATGCAGAGCTGAGGCTGTGGGCATCCCAAACCAAGGGCCAAAGCGAGCCTCTAGGCCCCTGAGTGTGACCGCTGGGTGGACAGCTCATACCAACCTGTCACTCGGGGCATTCAGAATATAGCCTAGGGAGAGAGCACCCGAAAAGTCATTATTCATTTAATTGTCACATCCTAACTTGCAAACAAACCTGATGGTCAACTGACTCATGCGCATTCTTCGGCCATCAGCCTTGCCCATGTGCCTGGAGCGGTTGATTGTAAGGGTCAGCCAGCAGCGTTCAGGCCGCTCTGGGCGCAGACGAGCCGCTGAGATGCTGTGCTCAGGCAGCAATGAAGCCAGGCTAGCAGATTTACATGTAGAGTCCCAAGCATCTTTGCAATTTGTCTCATGTGTCAGGAAATGCTAGAAGATGATGCCTGATTCCTCGGGTCTGTAATAGATCTTAGTCCCCCGTTTAAGGATTCCCTTACACGGCGTGATGGTGGGGGAATGCCAACCTTAAGTAGCTTTGTGTGTGCGGTTTGATTTCTGAAAAGATCGCTAATCCTGTGGGGATTTTTGTAAAAGCCTTCCGTCTCCGTGGAGCTACGCTTTTGTAATTATCAGATGCGGCTCTTCTTGTGTAAATGCATTGTGGAGCAGGCTCTGCAAATTGCTTTAGCTAATGAATTTCAAAGGTGGAGTTTGTTCCTTGAAGCTTCTTATCAGCTAGGGTTGCTATCCCGATGTTATTTGGCTTTTAAATGTTGGCACTTGTTGAAGACTTTTCTAGCATTTTGTAGGGAGGGAAGACAGAGGAAGCAAGAGGAAGGGCTCATACCTGTTTGCTTCGCGGCTGATGCGGCAGGCCGTGTTCCTTCTAGACACACCAGGGTTTCCTGTGCGCGCTCCAAAGTAAGTAAAAATGGAGGAGTGGCGAGTGGCAGGTGACAAGGTGGGTGGGGAGTGAGTGACATTTATCCTGGTTCTTACCTTTTCCCCATCCACCCGTCTACCCCACAGCCCTAAGTTCTAACCGATCTGCCTTCGATAATAACACACTGGAGAGAAAGCACAACCAGTTTTCAGTCTCACAACTTCTCAAAAGTTAAACTTGTGACGTGTCTTCTCCCAACTTAGCGGCGGAGAAAAGGTTTATTAAGGAGCAGATGAAGAAATGAAAATCAAACTTCCTGGGAAGTAATTATATTAGTTTATAATAAGCCATAAGAATTTGAAAAGAAGGGGGCAATGCCAGCCAAGGAATATATTGAGGATATTAAATTAAGTAATTTTAATGTCACCATTTGATATCCAGGAACACGAACAATTTGTAGTTCTCAAAACTGTCAAGTTGAAGCATCCATCTTTCTGTCGTGGGAAAGGTGGCACGGATGGGGGTTATACATCCCACTGTATAGAAAAAAGAAATCACTAATCACACTTCAAAGGTGCATGTCTTTAGGGGGACGGAACCAAGCAGCCTGGGCTGCGGTTGCTGCTTTCACTTTTTTCCAGTCCCAGCTCAGCACAGCAGCTCCTAACAGATGACCAGAACTCTCTATGACAGGCCAGGGGTCTGCCTCTGGCCTGAGGTGCCCATGTTCCAGAATTGGGTAGCAAAGGGTGAATGTGTGCAAGAAGTTCCCTGTAGGGCAGTCACAGAGAATAGATAGAGTCTATAGACCACCCATCTGCAACACTGTAGCTCTGAGTTTAGTGGTTTTTTTTTTTCAAGACGGGCTTTCTCTTTGTAGCCTTGGCCGTCCCGGACTTGCTTTGTAGACCAGGCTGGCCTCAAACTCACATCGATCTGCCTGTCTCTGTCTCTTGAGTGCTGGGATTAAAGATGTGCGCCACCATGCCAAGCTCAGGTTTTTTTTTCTTAAGAGCCAAATACATTGCATGTGCTTTTCCATGCTTCAGAGGAAGATTGAAAAGCAGGGGAATATGACCCATGACACCCCGGTTGTGTTCCCCATGGTGCCCACATGTCTTTGCAACCTTTCCTCCAGGCTTGTCCCATCCCCTGCCAGACAGACGTGTCCAATGTGACCCAGGCCTGGTGCTCAAGAAGAAAAGTAAATGACAGTCCTCCCGGGGAGAACAGTGTGATAGGGATGTGTCATCATCAGTTACACACGTGGGTCACATACATCAGATAAGCTGAGCGTAAGCAAAGACCCCATGTTTAGTGCCATGTGTGATGGCTGGACGTCGCGACGTTTTCAACAGGGAACAGCGTAGACTAAAGCCCCAAACCAGAAGTGGATCGCACTGTCAGGGATCTGCACAGGGCTGGTCTTTGAACTGTCATTGAGTGTGAACCAGGCTGTTCCTTGCTCCCAAAGAGGTCACTGTGGACTGTACATTATTAGACTGAGAGCGGTAGGTCAGGGGCCTATAGCTGAGGCTCCTCCGCAGAGCTCTGTGAGCAGTGTAGGAAGTGTGGGCTCCATTCCAAGGGCAGGTGAGAACCATTTAAGGCTTTCTTTTTTTTTTTTTTACAGCTTTATTGAGATGAAATTTACATACCATAAAATTCACCCTTTTAATGCAGTTCAGTGGTTTTTAGTATATTCGCAGTTATGCAACAACCACCACTGCCTAATTATAGAACATTCTCCTCACCCCAAAAGCTCCTATGGAATTTATGTCACGTGTGGATTCGTGTAACCACCACAGGCAAGGTTCCGTACTGTTCCCTCTCCTCGCTGAGTGTTTTCTAAGAAATCAGTATTTGTCACGCCCCTTCCCTTTAAGATATCAGTATGGAGAGAGATGTCATGTGGAGGGTGACAGGTGAGTGGTTCTCACTGGACGGCACCCATGGAGGACTGGTCAGGAACACGGTGCTGGATCTGGGGCTTCCCTCAGAGCGGCTGCAAAGGAGACAGCACAGCGTAGACTCTACGCCAGTGAGCATGGTTTTCTCTGCTCAATTCTTCTAGCTGGTAAGAAGTCTCTGGAAATCCCAGGTGGCCTTCTATCTATTTATATGGCAGTTGCTCCCTGCCCCCAGGAAGATTCCACATAGGATCTTAATCAACCTTGCAGAGATGGGCAAGATTCTTGTATACATAAAGCCAAAATCTGGACTCAATTCTAAACTTTCAGGACCTTACAGAGGGCCCTCAAAGGCCTGCCAAGGCCTCTCTCTGCCTGTTGAGATGCTCTGACATCTCTTGCTCATGCCTAGAAGATACAAATGTCATTCAAGATATTGAAGTGATGAAAAGTAGACATCTAAATTTATAAAACTTTCCACCAAAGTCCCACCACTCTCATGAGACCAACTTAGCTTGACAGTGAGGTCCTCAGAGGCCCTGTATTTGGCCATATATCACACCCACAACATGGGTCCAGTCGCAGAGGTAACTGAATATGCACACATGTGGAGGGCAGGTGGGAGGAAGGAAGAATGGATGGATTAGTGGCTGTAGGATGGATGGATGATTATAGGTGCATGAGTGGATAGATTGAAGGGTGCCATGGGTGCATGGCTACATGTGTGGTAGATTCGTACCCATATGAAAAGCTTTAGTGGGGAGTCAGTGGAAATAGTGACAGATGGATGGATGGGTGGATGGATAGGTGGATGGGTGAAGTGGATAGGTGGATGGATGGATGGATGGATGGATGGATGGATGGATGGATGGGTAATAGATGGGTGGATAGATGGATAGGTGGATGGGTGGATGGATGAGTGGATGGATGGGTGGGTAGATAACTGTAAAGATCCATGAGTGGAAAGATTTATGGATAGGTGAATGGACATGCGTATGTGTGGATGGATGGGTGTATGGAAGGAAAGATGGGTGTGTAGACAGACTGAAGGTTGGCTAGATGGGTGAATTGTAGATGAATAGATTACTGGATGGATGATGAATGGGTGAGTGGGTAGAAAATGGGTATGTCAGTGCATGGGTGTGTAGATTCATGAGTGGATGGCTTATTAAAGGATAGATGGGTTTATGTGTTGGTAGTCATACTTAAAAAATGGATGGGTGGCTGGGTGTGGTGGCGTACACCTTTAATCCCAGCACTCAGGAGGCAGAGGCAGGTGGATCGCTGTGAGTTTGAGGCGAGCCTGGTCTAAAAAGCGAGTCCAGGACAGCCAAGGCTAACACAGAGAGACCCTGTCTCAAAAAACAAAAACAAAGCCAAAAATGGATGGGTGAGTAGGTGGGTGGGTGGATGGATGGATGTATATTGGGTGCATAGATTGATGGGTGGGTAGGTAAATGGATAGTTGATGGATGGCTTGTTGCATGGATACATGAATGAATTAGTTATATAGATACATGATTGGTAGGTGGATGAATAGGTAGACAGATAGATGGATAAATGCATAGATGGATGGATGGATGGACGGATGGATGGATGGATGGATGGATGTGTGGGTGTGTAGTCGCATGGCTAGATGAATTGGTGAGTTAATGGGTGCATGTGTGAATTATTAGTAGTAGTACAGATCTAGTTGTTAGGGAAGTGTAGCAAAGCTCCTGAGGATAAAGGAAGACTTGTGCTGGGGGTGAACAAGTTAACACACATTGACTAAGAAGGCTGGGTGCACAATGGGGTCATAAATGGAAACTTGCTGCACAAAGAAGCGCCGATGTTTTAATTTGTCAGCAAATTATTGAATGACGGAGGTGCTTTGTGATCGAGTTCTCCTTTCAGAGTGTGAATTTTCCTTAAAAGCAAACAAGCCTATGTTTACAACATCTACCCAAAGCAGAGGAGACAATGAGGACATGAAGCTTGAAAAACAGCTTCTGTGTTGCCATGACCACACAAGGCCTTTCGGGTGACAGAATTGTCACGATCACCCACTGTGACATTGTTATATTCCTTTATTCCATTTACCTGGGAAGTTAGCAACATCTCCAGCCAATTTCTCTACACACCATAGTGCCATTCCTCCCTATGTGGAGCAAAGGGTTGCCTCATTTTATCCTTTCACAATAACTCTGTTAAAGGTGACACCTGCAGAGAGAAAGCCAGGGGTGTCTCAAGACCTAGACCATCTGGGAAATTCAGCCCACACAGCAGATGAAACCTGATGGCAGCTGTCATTTGAGAGTGGTGGTGACAGGTCGGACAATAATACTGGATACAATGGTAATGACCATGATGGAGGACAGTACTGGCAGCGATTAGATAGCAGTGGTGGCCATGGAAGTGGTGATGGTGGTGGTGATGATGGAGTTAGGTGATAATTGCGGTGGTGGTGGTGGTGGTGATGATGATGGTGGTGGTGGTGGTGGTGATGATGATGGTGGTGGTGGTGGTGATGATGATGATGGTGGTGGTGGTGGTGATGATGATGGTGGTGGTGGTAGTGGTGATGGTGGTGGTGGTGATAATGGTGGTGGTTGTGTTGACTATGGGGATGGCAATGGTGACGATGATGGTTATTGTGATGGTGATTGTGGTGGTGATGATGGTGAAGGTAATAGTGGTGGGTGATGGTGAAGATGATGATGATGATGATGATGATGATGATGATGGAACGAAGTGTTAATTTTGGTAGTGATGATGGTAATTGTGTTGGTGGTGATGGTGGCAACAATGGTGATTGTGGTAATGACGGTGATGATAATGGTGATGGTGAAATGTTTGGTATGCAGGCGTGAGGACCTAAATCCAATCCCCAGCACCCATAGAAATGAAGTCAGTGGCACATGATTATAATCTACTGAAACAGTGACAAGGGGATCCCAGGGTCTACATGGCCAGCCAGCCTAGCTGAATTGGTGAGCTCTAGGCTCTGTGAGAGACCTTGCCTCAGAAAAGAAGGTAAGGAGCAATTGAGTGGACACCTGATGTCAACCTCTGACCTCCACATTCCCTCATGCTTACGTGCACACACATAAACCCATGCACATAGACACAAAGAAATCAGCTCCACCCACTACCAAAGGGAGACAGGCAGTAACCCGTAAGGCAGTTGAGACACTGTCACGTTAGGATTACAAGTGTCCCTGGGTCATTTGAGGGTAACAACTGCTTCCCCAGCATGCCCAGAGCCCAAGTAGTTCCCTTAATGCCTGGCCTCCCTGGGATGACTGAGGGAATGGAGCCCTGTTTTTGCTCATCAGGGTGCAGCAGGTGGGCCCACAGCCCTAGACTCCCCTGTTGGGCACAGCTGGAATTCCTAGGGAGCTGTTAGGGCCCAAGGACTCTGGCCAGGAGGATGGTCATTGAGAAGGGTTCCTCTCAGGCTGCCTTTCTCAGTTAGGGATACTATTGATAGCATACAACTCTAAGGTGGTGAGGAAAGCATTTGTCTGGCTTACACTTCCACATTGCTATAGGAAGTCAGAACAGGAACTTAACCAGGGCAGGAACCTGGATGCAGGCGCTGATGCAGAGGCCATGGAGGGGTGCTGCTTACTGGCTTGCTCCTTGTGGCTTGCACAGCCTGCTTTCTTATAGCACCCAGGACCATCAACCAAGAGGTGGCACCACCCACAGTGGGTAGGCTTTCCCCCATCAGTTAAGAAGATGCTATTCAGGCTTGCCTACAGCCCAGTCTCATGGAGGCACTTTTCTCAATTGAGGTTCCCATCTCTCAGATGACTCTAGCCTGTGTCAAATTCACAAAACTAGACAGCACACCAGGTCTGACCGCAGGAAGGAAAAGGATGACAGGGTATCCTGGAGACCTTCAGGGGCAGCACTGTGGAAAGGCATGGTGGGAAAGCCTGACTTACTGAGAGGGTAGCTGTTTTGTGGGTGACAATCCTGTGCTGTCCTGACTAGTCTCCTGTGAACTTGGCATTTTCTTCAGTCTCCCCAAACCCCTGTGGTGTACTCCCCACCCCAACCCCTAGCCCCTCCCACGCACCCCTAACATGAGCCTTGCCTGTAGTCTACATTTCGTTCAGAAGCAACTCTGTTGCTTTCTGGGGTGTCAGATGAGAACTGACTGGGTACCAGGGTCCCAGTGCAGAACTTAGCCACATTTTCAGACATACTTGGCCCTACACTTGAATTCTCACAGGTTAGTATGTCACACCCTGTCAATTCCAGAGTCACACAAATGACTTTAAAAGGAATATTGGTGAGCAACAGCCAGAGGCCTTGGTCTGGAGTTTCCGAGGCTGCAATGAGGAAGAACCTGGCCTGTGGCCTTCTCTGCTCTGACACAGGTAGTCCTGGAGGCAGAGTTGCTCATTCTAATTATCAGCCCTGTGAGCTAATGATCCTCAATGCCCTGACAAGGCTGAGGGTAGGGGTGGGGGGAGGTATGAGAAAGGGTGGAACATGAGAGAAGAGTGAGGCGTGATGAAAGAACGGGGATGTGAGGTCATTATTGGTTCCTAGGAAGAGGACCTAGAAGAGGGATCCTAAGAAGGCAGCTAAAACCTAGGGAGATGAAGAGACCAAGGTGAGGTCCAGTGCCATAGGCACAGGTGGAGTCTGGAAAGAGGTTACTAGGAAGGAACCATGTCCTAGGTAGGAGACCAGAGCCTTGGAGAAGGGTGGGTTTAGGGCAAGGCGTGGCATCTCTTCTTGGAAGCTGGAAGCCCTTGACTAGGCAGAAGGCTGTGGCTCCTCCCTCAGACCAGCTGCTGTGTAGCACCCTGCTCTGAGGAACCCTTGGAAGCCCAGGGGGGTGGCCAGCACTGGGGTGGGGCTTGATTGCTTCTTCCTAGACTGCTATTCTCTGGAATTGGAACCTCGTCCTCCTATGTTATTTCTGCATTTGTGCAGTTGTTCACTTAACCTGCGCACTGACCTGGAATGGTCCCTGCAGGAGGCACAGGATGTTTGCAGGGGAATCTTATTGAACAAGCGCCCAGCTCTTTCCACTTGGCTAGCAACGGATCAGAGAGATTATTCAGCACTTTGCTGCCCAAAGCACTGGAATACATGGGAGTCACCAGGCCAAAAAGTCACTTTGAAACCCCGTGACCAGGCCCATGAAAAATTAAGATGCCCATTAAAAATTGAGCTGACAAAAGAATTGCCACTTTAATTCTCCCTGTTCAGGCTCCAGATTGGAGCATGCACTTAATCATGAAGCCACCGTGAGGCTTTCTGACAGGAAAGTTGACAAGGAAGGGCTGTTAGCTGGATTAAGGGACAAATCCGAAATTAACCCCGGGCTAGAAGCTCCATGGTGAGAGCTGGCAGATGAGGTGTGTGATAGGAGAGTGTTTGTGCCTTCCTCCGGCCCTGCTAAGCCTTGCTGAGGATCAGAACTTCCTGCCAGAGTCCTACCCCCTTCTCCTTTCACTCTTTCTTTTAATTATCTTTGCAACCACTGCTTGCTTTTGCTACCTTTGGGTCCTCCTTGGGGCAGGGTCCATCAGCGCAGAGGTTCTGAAGGCAGAGAAGAGCCTCTGACACACAGACAGCTGGGGATCCAATCGGAATCCGCTCCTGTCACAGGCAAGGATTCGTCCAGAGGACAGGCATCAAGGTCTCCGGGTCCTCGGGTCCTGGAACAAAGACACTGACAAGGGGCACATGGGCAGTGAAAGAAGTAGAGGCCATTTAGTAAGAAAGAGAAAGGAGAGGCATTGCTGAAAATGACAGAAGACTCAAGAGCTGCGCAAAGTCCCAGGGTCATAACCGGGGCCCCTGTGCCACGGACTTCCATCACAGGGCATTTACACCACTCTCTCCACGTACGGAGATCTGGACTTTTCTCCCACACTCTGTTTTGTCCCTGCTGGTTTCCAGTCTTCCTCTGTCATTGCTCTGTGTTCGCTGTTGTTTCTTCTTATGATGATCCCGATCCCACCCACATTCCCATCTTCCCTCCTGATTGGTGACCCACGATCCCCATGCGTGCTTCTGCCTGTGCGTTCTGACAATGACTTACATAGACTTAAGATTTCTGCGTGAAGCTTATGCTTCCTTCCAGCAGACCTCAGTAACAGCCTCTCTGTTAAAAGCCTGAGCTTCCAGGCCCTTCTTGCAGGAGGCTAGGGACAGGGTGGGAGAAGACACAGGCCTCTCTAGAGGGACACAGTAGCGTCCCTCCCCAGGCCTTTCTTTGGTTCCATTCTTCATCCATGACATTGGTTGGCCCTTCACAAATCCAGACAGTAGCAAGTGTCTTCTTTGTTCTGTTGAGGTTCCAAGTCATCCTTAGTGATGGGGACAACCAACGCTGTAGAGCAGAAGGCCACACATTAGCAGGAGGCCACCGAGGCTATCGGCAGAGTCGGCGGGTCCCTAAGGCATGGGGACACCAGTGTACAAGCCACAGGGCCTCTGTAAGGGGGTGTCATGAGGCCAGTGTGCCAGAAGCATAGACGAACTTGCTTGTCTAATTCCATAGTGTCTGTCAGGAGTTACCCAATAATAGATTCACAAGGAAAAATTGCTTCAGTGGCAGCTATCTGCCAGGTCGCCTGTTTAACTCTGCAGCCTGGCCAAAGCAAATGCAGGTTATTTTATTCCAATCTTAATTACTAAGATTAACTCACAGTCAACATGCCTGTATCTTGGGGTTATCACATGACTACAAGTTAAAGAGGCTGCAGCCGAGTTTGCAAGGATTCAGAAGTGGGCTGAGAGAGTCTGTGTTGCCAGAGATCACGGCTGGGGTGCAGAGGCAGCAGCTGCTGATGCTGATCAGTCAGATTTGAGAGCAAAGCTTCAGGGTTCAGCTTCCAGGGAAGGCTGGACTGGGTGAGGAGAAGGAGGTGACAGACAGTTTAAAGGTACCAACAGGTAGATAGTCAAGAAGGCTAGCTCAGGAGCAGCAGGCTGAGCCTGACTGAAGTTCCAGGAGCATCTGGGAAGCCCTCCACCCCTGATATAACACGGGAATCTGATTGTAGGCTGGTAGGGTCAGTGCGAGTTGTTCTCCGTTGTATGGGGTTCAGATGAGCTAGGGCCCCCCTCTCCTCTATCTGGTGTGTCCTGTGAGTTCTTGGACTCTAATATGATTTTAATGCACTCATGTGCTCCCATAGTCTCAATTTACTCCTAATAAATATATATGGTGAACCTTTTTCTACACCCTGGAACAAGCCCTTCATCAGCCTGTGCTGTATGGGTAGTGCCTGGGAGATGGTACATCCCATGGTGTATTACATGGTACAGCCCCTACCAGGGGCTGCATTCCTCCTCTGCAAAACAGAGTCAAGGGCCATGTAGAATGGAGCATCTCAAGGTGAGACACAACCTGAAAAAACACCATGTTCTACAATATGGAGTAACTCAGAGTAGGGCAAGACTGCCTTCATCAGAGAAGAAAGCCTTCAACACCAAAGGACCAGAGTGGAGCAGGTGCCTTGGCTATGCTGCGTGCCTACCATGTGCCCTGAGACACCCTCCCCCCTCCTAGGCAGTCAGTCATCTGGTGGGGATGGAGACAGAGTTCTTAAAGACACACACACGCGCGTGCACACACACACACACACACACACACACACACACACACACACACACAC
>OU015742.1:58651477-58667403 GCA_907169655.1 Acomys percivali | reverse complement strand
TTTCACACAAAAGCCACTTGGTGCCTCTGGGAGCAAATGTCATCGATTCACAGGGGTCTAGAGATGTAAGGTGGGTTCAGATTGTTAGGGAAGCTTGTCTTTCATGGGAGGGGAGGCTCGTGATCGCTGTGGCCTGGGTGAAGGCCCCTTTACAGCACATGGGCACTGCTTACTTTCCTCTTTGTTTGAAACACCCTCTTCTCTCTTTATCCCTTTCCCTCTTTTGATACCGCCCAGGGCGTTTTTCCAATGCTCTCTGAAGGAAATTCCTGCCGTGGCAGATGCCAGCGGCAAATACCCTGGAGCCGCTGTTGTTTCTGCCTTGGGTGGGATTTCACAGCATGTGGACTGATCTGGAACACAGTATCAAAGTGGGTGCTACAGAAGACTGCTGTGACTTCAGGCTGTCTGTGGCTGGTGCAGAAACCTACCCTGGGGAGGAACTTGCTTTGGGAAGGTTAGGTAGATCATAGCTTTGTTCAGCTCTGAGCTCTGGGCCTAGCACTCCATGCTGGGTGCGCTCATTGCAGGCGAGAAGATTGTCTGCATTGTCAGCAGTGAGCATCCTGACAGAAGAGTGTGTGCCTTAGCCTTTCCACAGCTGCAGTGAGCACAGGACCAACCAAAACACACCCCAGAAAATGGCTGTCTTTGACTTTGGAGGAAAACACCAGTAGCACAGGCCAAATTTAGAAGTGTCTTCCACCACTCAGTCCTTCTTCAAGAGCCCAGGCCAAAAATCTGATTTTAAAAAAATCACTTGGGAAGCAGAGGCAGGAGAATCTCTGTGATTTCTAAGCCAGCCTGGGCTACATGAGGCCAGCCTGGGCTACATAGTGAGACCAACACAGAACCACAAAAGTCGATGTCCAGGAAGGAGCCATATGTCTGTCTATCTGTCTGTCCATCCATGGCCTAGAGACCAGCTTCTCCTTCCACACCCTCCCTAAGGAATTTGACCCTCTCTGTCTTTTTCTCTCAGTGTTGGTCTCTGTGTCCCTCTCAATTTCTATCTCGGTCACTTCCTGTCTTACATACATGTGTGTTCTGGGGCAGCAGAACGGAGCCTCATACAGCTTGCCAACTTTGCCCTACTTTGCTGTGCTCTGTGGATTCACTGTAGATTGCTGTTTTATGAGACTATAAACAAACCTGGTTCATGAGAACAATTTGCAGCATGTCCTATTGATTTCTCAGGAAACCTTCTTTGCCATGTGGCCCCACGTCTGCCTGTGAGGATCATGGCCAAAGGCAATGTGCCCACGAGTGCCAGAGTAACCCATGAAAAAGCTTCTGGGCCATAGTTGACCTTCTTCCCAACAGAGACATTTTTGCCACCACACTGCCATGCCACCATGCCACCACACAGACTATATGCCACCACATGGCCATACCACATGCTACCACACAGCCAGCCACATAGCTACACCACATGCCACTATATAGCCATTCCACTATGCCACCACACAGCCACACCCATGCTACCACAAAGTCACATAACCACACCACATGGCACTACACAGCCACATAGCCGCTCCACGTGCCATTCCACAGCATGCCATCACTCCACCACACAACCACACTGCATGCCATCCCATAGCTGTGCCACTATGTCACCACACTGCCATGCCACTATCCCACAACATAGACACACATAGCTCAGGCTATTGGATGGGCAATAAGAACAGCCAAATGTCAGAGCACATTTTTGTGTGTGTTTAATTCACTTTTTAAATGATTTTTAAGTTTTTGTGTATAAGTATCTGCCTACACGTATATCTGTGCACCGTGAGCATGCGGTGCCTGTGAAGATGAGAAGAGGGAATCACATCTCCCAGATGATTGTGAGCTATTAAGAGGTTGCTGGGAACTGAACCCAGGTCCTCTGGCAAAGCAGACAGTGCTCTTCACCACCGACCCATGGATCTAGTGTTTTAATTCCTCTTTTTCATTTCTGTGTCATGACTGATGTATGTGCATGCTCATATGTATGTGCACAGGTATGCATGCCACAACTGACATGTGGGCGTCAGAGGCAGCTTCAGGTACGGGCCGTCATCATGCAGCCTGTTTGAAACACAGACCCTTCCTTGTTGTTTGCCACAGTGATCACAGGCGAGCTGACCTGGGGGCACTAGTATTCTCCCGTGTCCACTCCCATGTGTAGGAGTGCTGGCATTGCAGGCCTGTGCACTGCTGGGTGTGGCTTTACTTAGGGGCCAGGATTCTGAGCTCAGGACGTCATGCTTGCATAGTGAGCGCTTTGCTCACTGTGCTGTGGCTGTAGCCGTGTGCTTAGTCCTCATGAGCAAAGAGACGCTCCTGGCCCTTCCTTATCAAACCAGAGCTGGAGGTCGTCCTCTCAGGCGCTTCTTTGCTTCTCACCAACTGGTCTCCACACTTTACCCGAGACCTTTTGCGTCTCATTCCACAGCCATTCTTCCCATTGCAATCCCGTGAGGGCCAGAGCCGCGGCCAGCTGGTGCCAGAAGGAGCCGCAGGAAATGCTTCATGCTTCAAAACAAGAGCAGAAATGTGAGGAGATCTGGGTGCAGTCTCTGTCCTGAGGGAGGTGGGAGTCCAGGCTCACACCCAGAGCGTCCTTGCTGACAACTCTGACTTACAAGTGTGCATGCACTGAGCCTAGATGTCTGTAGTGCAGTGCATGTGCTCTGAGCTTAGATGTATGTAGTGTATGTTCTTTCCAAGCTTAGACCATGCCATAACTACACATTTGTTAATACCCTTATATGAAGTTTAATATTGATAGCATTGCTGTGAGAAGTCTCATGGCGTCCCCATCTGTAGCTGAGGAAGCAGACACTTGGGGAGCTGAAGGAAGGGAGCCACAGAGCACGCCCACTGCCTGGATCCAGGAGCTGGAGGGCCTCAGTGCAGCCGCACAGCTGCACGGCGAGCATCGGATGGCTAGTCTGGGAATTCCAGGCTGTTGTTCTGGTTGTCACAGCCCTTATCAAAACAAATAAACAAAAGCCAAACTGCATTCTAGACTGCGGCTGGGGACAGGGCATTCATCACCCACAGTCAGGACTGCAGAGCTGACTCAGTCTTGTGGGCCCAGTCAGCACAAAAGTGTTAACAGCGACAGGAGAAGCTGAATCCAGGAGCCCTGCTGTTAGAAAACTCCAGAAGCCCGGAGAGATGGGAAATCTAGATGTGACAAGGTTCTTCTCTCAGCTAAGGGGGGACAGAGCCTGGGCAGGGATTGCCTGGAGGCCAGATGGGGTAGTCTGACTCTACAGAGCAGAGTCCTGTGCCCCTGCCCACAAGCCAGCCCATACAGAGTGCATGGAGGGGCCAGCTCCTGGTTCTAGATTCTGGGTCGGGGCAGGCAAGGTCCTAGGGCAGACCAACAAATGCAGCGCAGGTGGGTCATGAAAAGTTTAAGTGGGCCATTCCGAGTGTATTCATGATGGGACCTGACCAGCACTCCTTCCAGGGTCAGGTGGTGGGTAGGGAAAGTGTGCCCACGCAGGCTAGTGAGAGGAAATGCTGGTGCTGGTAGCAGACAGCTAAGAGCAGGTGTCCAAGTGGTGATCCCAATGATGGGGTGAGCACAGTGGGTCCAGAGAAAACAAGCATGGGACACAGAATTGGAGGGGTGCATGTGGCTCAGACCAGGGGCCCCAAAGGCTGAGGGGATAAGGAATATGTTTCTGAGAGTCCTGATTCTGGAGACATATGTGAGGCTAAAATGAACTCATAGGTCCACTAGACTCTGAGCAAAAAACTTCACACACACCCACTCTAGCCCCTTGGATTTCCTCACTGCACCTCCCCACAGTGTAGACCTCCCCACAGCTATTTACATGAAAATTGTCTGTGGAAAGGTGAATTCCCACCACAGAGCTCCTCCGTTGCAATGCTGGACACCCTCACATTACAGATGCATGCCCCTCGTTACATAACATAACCCTGGGTAGCATCACCTCGTCACGTGGCATGCCCCCAGGGGCTGCTCTGTGAGCTCCTCATTGTGTGGCATGGCCCTGGCTGCTGTGATACCCTCTCAGTTTGTGGAAGGATCAAGGCTAAGAGAGAGACACTTGGACCACACATACCGCGGTTATTGCTCACATCTGTCACCCCGGCACTTGGCTTATAATAAGGCAGGAGGATTACTGCAGGTTGGAGGCCAGCCTGAGCTCCATAGTGAGTTCTAGATCAATCCAAACTACAGTTTAACACTGTCTCAAAAGGAGAAGGCATGTAGAAGGAAAGAAAAAGAGGAGGAAGGGGGAAAGGAGGAGGTGGAGAAAGGTACGAGAAGGAAGGAGGAACAGGAGGGAGGAAGATGGAGTTGTCTGAGTGAACAGTAGGCTTTCACGCTGAAAGCGTTTCAAAGCTGCCCTCCCACCACCACCACCACCGCCACGAGCATCCTTAAAACCCAAGAGTGAGGCAGGTAAGATGAATGGCAAGGATTAGACTTCCTCTTCCATCACCTCTGGCAGCGGCTCAGGCTGCCGCAGTGTGGTCCTGCAGTCAACATGCCTGCCCGTGTCTGAGGAGTTCTGAGGGACTCTGGCCTCTATAGTAGCAGCATCAGGCAGCTCCCCACCCTCCCATTCACTGTCCTGAAGAGGGGTGTTTCTCTTCCTTCCTGGGACAGCGTGACCCTGTTGCTGAGATACTTTCTAGGCAGTGCATCCCAGCCTTGCAGAAGGTCCATAACTGATGGCTGAGACTCCATGCCCGGACACAGAGTTCCAGCAATGCCTATAAGAGGTGAGCTCAAAGGTGTGTGACAGTGAGGAACAGCAATTCCTCCCAATGACTGGCAGGGATCAGAAATGCTCAGAGAACAAAAATGCTCCTCTAAATTGGGAACCGTAAGCAGGCACCCCCAAACCACTGAGGCGGGACTCCTGTTCCAGTCAACACCCATACTGTTGAACCGTGGTGACAGCCCGCATAGGTCAACTAAAGGAAGAGCAGGCGGCGCCAGCTGCCATGTGTGCTCGGACAGAAACAATAGATGGCTTGAAAAGCCCAAAAAGAATGGGTGCCTAATCTCACAGTGGTTAGCAGCTGTCCTCTGGCATCAGACAAGAGCAACTTAAGGGAGAAGGGGCTTGTTCTGGCTCACAGTTTAAAGTCTACCTTTGCTGGGAAATGGAGGCAGCAGGAGTTTGAAGCAGCTGCTCACATGGCAAGCATAGCCAGAAACAGAAAGCAGGGAATGTGCCCAGCTTGCTTTCTTGGAGTTATATAGTCCTGTATCCCAGCCTAGGGAATAGTCCTGCCCATAGTGAAGATGGGTGTCACCATGTCAGTTATTACAGTCAAGGTAATCCCCAGAGGCGCCCGGACCCTCACCTCCCTGGCAGTTAGAATCTTGTCAACTTGGCAGTTAATGCCTGCAATCACAGCTGATTTAAGACAGCAGTGGCCATGTCCAGCTGTCATTAAATTTCACATCTGTACGTAATCTGGTCACAGAGCATCACAGGGCAACATACCCACATATGTCCACATGTGTCCAGGTGTTGTATTCTCTGCATATCTGATGACAGCATATCTAGGGGAAGCAGCTCAAAAGAGAAAGGATAAACTTTGCCTTATGTGTGGTGAAGCAGAACACCATGGTGCTGAGGCAGACAGGAAGCATGTGGTGGGGCAGGAATATGGCCTCCTACTGGGCAGGGGGCAGAGGCAAGCAGAGAAGGATCCAGGGCAAGGTGGAGAGCCTGAGGACACACCTCCAGTGGCCTGCTTCTTCAGCATAGGCCCCACTCCCATGGTTCAGTCAGGCCTCGTGGCCTAGTCTCTTCTCAGTGGTTGTTTCCAGCAGCTGAGGACCAAGCTTTCAGCACACGGGCCTTTGGGTAGCGTTGGGAGAACTCTTCCCTGGGGAGACATGAAAAATATGTACATCCTCCTCTTTAGATCCAATGGCAAACCAACATATAGTTCCATCAGAACCCAGCCTGAAACATCAGGAGTGTGTCAAGCTTAGTTACAGAACATGAGCGAGGAGCAGCTGGCAGGAGTGAGCATCCCTCCCCCAAAAGCAGCCACCCTGGAAAGTCTCCAGCCAGCATGGAGATAGCTTCCCACACACACACACACACACATGGAGCCCCCTCTCTGTTAACTTCCCCCCAGCCTATCCACTCGAGCTCTCCAGAGACCATGTGGCCACAGATCTTCAGGCCAGAATTGCTTGCAAGCTGCCAGAAGGAGCGGCCGGAACCTTAGGTGGGGGTTCATTGGCCCTCCTGCGCCACCCTCCAGGAGGATGCGAGTCAGCAGGGGTGGCACTTTGCAGCAGTCAATGGGCCTCATCAATCAGAATGGACTCTTGTAAACAGGGACAGCTGATCTAGTGTAGACGGCAGCTATGTTGCTCCGAGGACCACAGCCTGTAACAGGTGGAGTCTAGCTACCCAAACTGTTACATTTCACATTCCGGTGGAACGTGACTAGGACCCGTCATGGTGTAGGGTGACTGGGTATGTACAGCATCCGCACCCTGCGCTAGACTCTGTGCTTGCCGCTGAAATGAAGAGTGAGTCTGCATGAAAGCCCTGCACCGTTAACACGGCCGTGGGAAAGTACAGCTGGTGTAAGCTACGCACTTCACTTGCCGCCGTCTTCCCGCTTAGAACTTGAGGGGCCCCTGCCATGAAGCTTTTCTGGGTGCTCACCTTCACCTTGCGAGGACGCAGGCTTCTGACTGGTGACACTTCCTCCTACCCGGAAGAACTCCTTAAATGCTCTTCATACTGCCGGTCGGTCTGCTGGTGACGAATGAATCCTGGACAGCTTTCTTATGTCTGAGAGAAATCTACATTTTTGCCGCTTTTGAAAGATGTTTTTTGCTGGCTCAAGAATGCTAAGTGGAAGGGGATTTTGTTTGTTTTCTTTCAGTGCTTTAAAAATCTGGTGCCACAGTCTTCCGACTGGAGCCTCCTCTGATGAGAAATCTCCCGGCATCCTTTTTTTTTTTTTTTTTGAAGATGTATTTATTTTATTTATTGCATATGAGTGCTTTATCTGCAGAAGAGGGTATCAGATCACATTATAGGTAGCTGTAAGCCACCACGTGGTTGCTGGGAATTGAACTTGGGACCTCTGGAAGAGCAGGTGGCGCTCTTAACCACTGAGCCATCTCTCCCGCCCCTCCCGGCATCTTTGTTCCTCTGTATGAAATGCTAACCCCCTGCTGGCCGCCCTTGCGCTTTTTCCATCACCTGCTTGACCTTAAGCCGCCTTGGTCTGGTTGTTGTTGTTGTTGTTGTTGCTGCTGCTCATTTACAGTGTGTTGGCTCTTGGAAGGTGTAGTTTTGATCAAGGTTGGAAAGTGGTTCTCATTATTTTGATAATTTCTGTTCTCTTTTCCCATCTTCTTCGGTGATTCTAATTACACGTATCAGGCTGCCTGAAACTGCACGCAGCCCACCGTCTGGGTGTTTTGTTTTCACCTCCTATTCGTGTAAATCCTTGCTTCTCTGATTTCATTTCCCATGCTTCCTATTGCATCTTCACGCACATGCTTTTCCCTTCTTCACTATCTCACCCGCTGTTAATCCTGCTCGATGCAGTTTTCTTCCTGAACACCAACATGTCACGCCGAAAGCCCTTGCTTGGAGACGTCGGGATCTTGGTCTTTCCGCTTCCCACTTGGGCGCAACATGGACTGATAACAACCTTCGGTGTTTGTTCCCACCTCACTCATCTAGACTGGTTTCGGTCAGTCGTTCTGCGCTCCCCCCCCACCAGAAACCTTTCTTTCCCACCACAGTCGTGGTGTGTTCTGATTGGTTAAGTGCCATGAATTTGGGTCCTGTAGGCCCAGGCATTCTCGTAAGCCTGGGAGAAGCTCTATCTTGGTTGTAGGCACAGGAATATTCTGGAAGGAGTGTCTCCGTGTCTCTCTTGAAGTTTTATCAGCCCAGGGCTGCTGAGATGAGCTCCCCGCCACTGTAGAGAAACCCCTGAGACAAACATTTGTGAACGGAAAGGGCTGGTCAAGTTCAGTGCCCTGTGGGTCCTAGAGGAAGACAGGAAAGGTAGATGCATACCTTGTGCCTCAAAGGGTTAAGATGACAGTCCAGGGGTGTGCCTGGAGGAGCAAGCTGGTCACCTTATATCCAGGAATCAAAAGAAAAAAGGTGGTCGTACAACCCTTTCAAGCACGTGCCCCAAAGACCCAAAAGCCCCTCAGAGCCCTGCCCGCTAATGTGTCCACCACCCAACAGCACTGGGCCTTCCAAGGGAGACACCAGGATGCAAACTACCCCACGGGTCCACTCTGTCTGTCTGTTGCTCAGGTCTCTGTTCCACATGTCCTGTGAAGCTGGCTCTGGCTAGCGAGCCACAGCCCTGTGAACCGTGGGTACCGTACTCCTTAATTTTTCCTGGGGGCCTTTTGTAGTCATGAGTCCCCCCCTCAAATGTGTCAATACAACCAGAATTCAGCCCAGGACGGAAGAGAGAATCCTCGTGCACTGGCCACCTCTGTCTCCCTCTTCCCTTTTCCTGCTCTCTTTCTCTCTGTATCTGTCTCTCTTTCCCTCTCCTGTCTCTCTTTCCCTCTCTCTGTGTCTTTCTCAGTCACCTTCTCTCTTTTCATCCCTCCCCCCAGCTCCCCCCTTTCTCTCTCTCTCTAAGAGCGCCCCCCATTTTATTCTGCCAGGCTTCCCACTCCACCTCCTCCTCAAAGCTGGACCCAGACTTTCCCTTCCTAAGTCCCAGTCTGGAGACTCTCCTTGAAGCAAATGTGACAAGCTTGGGTCTCGCTTCATTCTCCTCAGCCGTTTGTTTCACGCACAGGAATGTCTTTCATGGGTATGTGTGGTCCGGGCACACAAAGGCCTAATCATCTCTAGGACTGGCTGCTCCTTGCGACAGTCACCTATGGCAGCACACTCCAGGGCGGGTGAGATGCAGTAACGATGTGGAAAACCCGTTTATCGCCTCTTGCCCAAGATGTTTATGCATTTCAATGTATATGTAAGAGGACATCAAAATATATGATGGAGATTTTTTTCCTTTCCAGGGACCAAATTGCTTCAGCAAACGGTTTTCAAATACAGTAAAATGACCATAAATTTTTACTTATAAAACGTTCCCTTATGAGATATTTTTTTTTCTGTTTCATGGCTACCCGCAGCGTTCTGCCTTTTGCAGAGATGACTGTGTTCTACGAGTGCCCTTCCTCCTCCTCGTGTGATTGCACCAGCTGACTCTGAGAGAAGGTCACAGCTTCATTTACCAGGGAACATGGCCCATGTCTGCTGAGGGTCAAGATCTCGGATATTCCTTTTCTCTGGCCCCATTTATTAAAGTTGCCAGAGTTCTCTGTGCCTGCCATGTGCTTACCACACTAGCTGTAAAATGCAGGCGAACAGGGATGTGGTCCAGTAGGGTCCCCCCAAACACCTACCTCATGTTATCATAGAGCCAAGGGTAACGAGGCTAGAAGTGAACCCACACAAACATTTTCAAAATGCTCATGCTTGTCTGTCACCAGCTGGCACCCCCTCTTATTGACAAGGAAATTATTACAGCAATCGGTCTATTTTGACTGCATATTTTGATCTTTCTGGAAAAATTCCAGCCTCATAGAGGCTCATCCCTGTATTCAAGGGCCACCCAGCTGTCTCCACAGCTGGACCAGTGGTCAACCCTGCCCACCGCACCCCTTCACTGACAAGGTGTCAGATTGCAGAGCCGACCCCTGCCCACCCCCGGGGGGGGGGGAGATAGAATCCCTTTAAATAGTCCTGTGACACAAAAAATCAATTGGCTGAGGGGGACCTCCTCCCCCTGTATATGCTCATAGGTTATCAAATTTCTTCTTGGTAGCCTGCTATCCTTCCTCTGAGTGGTCCCCCTCAGTCACAGTCATAGAGGAGGGAGTTAGGGGAAAATGGGAGGGAGGGAGGAATGGGAGGATACGTGGGATGGGATAACAATTGGGATGTATTATGAATAAATTAATAAAATATATTTTAAAAAACCAATTAGTGAGCTTTTTCCACCCAAGTCTGGAGTCTGGCACTGACCCCTGCTGGGAGCAAAATGCCCCAATAGCAGCAGTAACTGTGCCTTGTGCCAGGCCCAGCCCTGTGCTCTGTCATTCACTGACCACCTGTAAAGGGTCTCTGTATACCTGGTGCCCAGTTACAGAAAAAGAAGCCAGGTACAGGGCCATTTCCAGCCTTCTCTGGATAGCTTGGGAGTGAGGTGTATGTGGCACATGGCTCCTCTGGCTCTCCCACTCAGGGTATATGCTGGGCAGGAGTTTCGCATTCATTCATTTGGCCTCTCCTTTCCAGTGCTCCATCAGCATCATTGGTCTGCACCTTGGATGCCTAGTGGCTGGGGCTGGCGTTCTGTCCCTTGTTTTCACAGCCAGGTGTCCCTTGTGCCCACAGCCATCCATAGTGGCATAGACAGCTTGCTGTGGGTGGCTGGCACTGTAAAGGTAGGTACACTACACTCCTGGCATGCACCTTGGGGAGATGGGCTGAGCCTGTCCTGAGGCCAGCCTTCAGGCAGGAGCAGACTACATCCATCCATTTTTTTTTTCCTGAACAGAGAGACAAGCTACCCATGTTGCACAGCCAGGGTGTGAGTTCACAGACATGTGGCGCCAGCTGGTTGCCATTCTCACACTCTCTCCTCACGTGACTGATTACAACATGGGTTGCGACGTCCCCGTGTCATCTGCCTTCAAAGTAGATTCAATGAGATTCTGACCATCATGTTGTTGTGTCCTCCTGTTGTGCTGTACGCATGCTTTAGCAGGAAAATTAATATGGCAAAGCTATTCCCTGGTAAGATATAAATATCCAGCCCATCAGGCAGTGTGGCCATAGGTAATAAACACTGCACTCATCCGTAGCTCTAGGCCAAGATACGGGGGCTTCGAGGCAGAGGTGGGCAACCTGTCTCATCTCAGAAAGACTTGAAGCAAAATCTTTTAGAAACCCGCATGGAGAACTGTCCTCGCATCACTTCTCAGTATGACTGGGTGACAGGAAAGCCCACCCAACAAAGCGTCTCTTCACTCTCCAAAAACCTCTGGCTGTTCTGAGTATCCACTGCAGACCATGCAGAGCCCTTTCTTCTAGAATGTTCCGTTAGGCCCAATGACAGGGGCTTGCGCACGTACAGGGTAGGGGCTCGTAGAGCTCTGTGGGGCCACATGAGGCTGATCCCAGAGGTGATGGCGGATGATGTTCCCAGCATGCCTGAGCAAGAGGACTGCAGAGCAAATTGGCAATTAGCCAATTTGAGAATTGACAATCTGAGAACGGAGGAATGGACAGTTGCCTGTGCCATGGAGCCAGGGTTGGGCCAGCTCCTCTTGGAGTACAGCTTTGAGGGTGTCAAGCTCCCCCACCCACAACTAAAGCTGTATGGGCAGTCAACAAATTGTTCACAAGCTCCTGGTTCCTTGGCTCACCCTCAGCTCAGCAAATCCCAATACAGTTCTTTGATTGTACCTTTCTCCCTGTCCGTCAATACTGGTAGTGAGTCTCGCTACCTTAACTGTCCCCTGGACAGACCAGCTCACAGGTGAGAAGTGAATTAACCTACATAGGCCTGCAGTGCCTTGTGAGTGACAAGTCCTGTAGGCCCACACCTGCCAGGCGCTCAGCGACTCGTGGCTTAGCTTGCGGTGCCTGGTGCTGGCGCTTCTTTGCTGAGTGCGTATCTTTTTCAGTGGTGTGTCGGTTAAGGCCGGTGCCCCATGCTGAGTCATTTTGTCCTGATTGCTGGGGTTCAGGAGGACTGAGTACATATTAGGTGTGTGTGTATCTTTAGTTCAGGGTCTCGTGCAGCCCGAGCTGGTCTGCAGCCTGCCGTAAAGGCAAAGCTGAACTCAAGCTCCTCCTGCTTCTACGCCAAGTCTATACATACTCTACGCATAGTCACGCCTGTACACACAGCTCTCGGGCGGACTCCAGGACTTCCTGCACACTGAGGGTACACACCACCTGAGTGAGCTACCTTCCCAGCCATTCACCTGTGGGTTTCCCAAATATCTTCAGCCAGTCTGTACTGTGCCTTCTCATTATCCTGACTATGCCTTCACAGAATCGGTGATTTCTACTTTTAATAAAATCCAACTTCTTAACTTCTTCTCTCGGGATTAACACCTTAGCGTTTTACCTAAGAAGATACGCCTGCTCCTCCGAGGTCACGTCAAATCCCTGATGTACTATGAGGCAGCTTCATGAGGGTTAAGACGGGCTGGGTGTGGCATCACATTTCTGTTTGTCCAGCTGGTTCGGTTGGAAAGACAGCTCTTTCCCCTCTGTGGTGCCTTACTCCTCAGAGGCACCCTGAACTGTGGTGCTGTGGGGCAGTGCCCTGCAAAAGATAATAAGCATCTTGTCAGGATAGAGGAAGCAGGTGGCTTGCAAGAAAGTCCTAGGGAGATGAGGCTGGAAGAGCAAAGCTCAGGATAGATTAGTTGGCAGTCCACCGTGGCTGCTGGTGGGCGCTGTGAGCAAAGCTTACATTTAGGCATCTATTTGTTTGGTCTCGAACCTAGACCCATCACTTCCTCTCAGACTTCCTGAGCTTCATCAGCTGTGGAAAAGGGACCCAGAGCTTAGCGTTTCAGCTTGCCCTTTAAGCAGCCTGCTGCTCCTCCACACCTCTCCAACAGGCACGGGGAGGAGACGAAATACAAGCTGACAAGGAGCCTTCTGCAGGTTCATTCTCTAATCCACACAATTTCCCAGCTAGCCATCATTGACCAGCACTGCGGAGCATCTACAGAGCCCAGCATCTGGTCGCCACCTGCCACACTCAGCCCAGAGGGCCTGTCTAGGTGCCAGTCTTCTTTGTCACTGGGACACAGTCCAGTCTATAGTGATACATGTGCATGGTCTTATGGTCTTGACGACCACAGCTGGGCTTGGCAGTCCCCAGAGCAGGATCTGGCAACCTCTGGGTCTTCTAGAACCATAGTCAAGGGGCTAGCTCTGTTCAGTCAGAGTTCAGAGAAAACAATACATTGATTGGCTCTGTGAGCAAGCAGGTGGCAGCCTGGGCAGAGGCAAGCGTTCATTTTGCAGGTGGCAATGCTGCTCCATACCACTCTAGGAAGGGCCAACAGGCAGGTCTATGATTGCTCCCTTCCCACAGCCTGCCTCTCAAAAAGCAGGGTGCTGTCCAGGCAGCTAGCAGCAGTAACCAAGGTCCTAACCTTTCTAATGACCAGAGAAGCTTTTAATTCTTTAAAGGAACATTCCACAGTAACCTGTTTTTTTCCCAGATCTCTGTACACAAGTGCTGGGAGCCCATGTGGGGCGTCTGCAGAATGATCTTTCTAAGCTGCTTTGCCTGACAGACTTCCTGCCGTGGTGATTGCTTTAGGATCAGTTCCCTCGTGTGAATTATGTGTGTGGTGCAACCTACACTGCACTGATTTATTTTAAATTGTAGGATCAGTTCCAAAGTATAAGAGGTGTGAGTCTATAAAAAAAAATGTCAGGGGGCCTGACTGTAGCAGCAGGTCTGATAAGGGGAAAGCCTAGGAGGGAGATGGAGACAGGCCAAAGACCACAGCTTAGACTATCTCTTCTGATTTTAACAAAAGGCCGAGCTTGGAAGCTGATGGTTTGGTCTTAGCTTTAAAAGAAAATTTTATGGCTAAGGGCATTCAGGAGAGAGGGAGGGGGGAAGGGAGGAGAGAGGGATGGGGAGGGAGGAAGAGGAAGGGATAGAGAGGAGAAGGGAAGGAGGGAGAAGGGGAGAGAGAGAGAGAGAGAGAGAGAGAGAGAGAGAGAGAGAGAGAGAGAGAGAGAGAGAATATCAAAATCAAACTAGTAGCCTAGCAATTCTTTTTCTGGTTTTGCCAGGAGGAATAAAGAGTGGACAAAAGACTGCTTACTCACACAGTATTAGTCACAGTGGCACAATCACTGGGTGAGCCGCACACTACATGTGCCATATACCGGGTAAGCCATAAACTGGGTGAGCCACACGATGGGTTCCTCCAACACTTGGAATGCCAGGCATATGTGAAGGAGAACAGGGGCTGCATAGGAAGGGACCCTGAAATGCCAGGATGGGAGGGAGGATGGTGCCAGACAACGCTCTTTGCCTAGGACCATTCATAGAGCCTTTAGGGAGGAGCAAAACCCACAGGCCACTTTAAAAGTCATCATAGACTGGAGAGACAACTTAAAGTGAATCTTGATCAGAAATTTCCTGACTTGATTCATTATCTCTCGCTTCTCTGTATCCTACTTTCAGTCCCCACTCTCTCTTTCAGGTGAACCCTGATTCGATGTTTCCCGTGGGCTGGGACCCGACAACAATTTACAACACAGGTTTAGTTCATAGCACCCGCAGGGCAACTCACACGTGTATGTAATGCCAGGGGATCAGATGCCCTCTTCTGGCCTCCACAGGCACTGCACCCACATGGTTCATGTACATACATGCAAGCAAAGCACTCATGCACATAAAATAAGGTGATTTGGTTTTTCCTTTTTCTTTTTCTTTTTGTTTTGAGATTATCTGAGTTGGAGATGGAGCTCAACAGCAGAGCATTTGCCTGGAACAGACAAAGTCCCAGGTTCGGTACAAGATGCCTGGGAGGGAAATGAATCTTCAGATGGCCCAAGATAGGCACCAAACTACATCAGCAAGGAACACCTTTGTCACAGCCCTTCAGCGGACACACCAAAGATGTATACAGCCATGCACTCTTTAGGCATGACATTCACTCAGTGGGTATAAATACTGAGCCTTGCTGGTAGGGTGCCTGGTGAAGAATGTGGGTGTGGCCTGCTCTGATGGGTTGATAGGAGGATCATGGGGTGGATAGATAGGTGTTGAAGCAAGTATAGCATTCCGACTTGAATTTGACAAGTTCCGCCACAAGCTTGTATCTTGAACACTTGTTCCCTACCTGACAGTGCCATTGTGAGAAGCAACGAATTCTTTATGAGGTGGAGCCTGGCTGGTAGAAGTAAGTCACTAGGAGTAGGCTTTGAAATTCCTAGCCAAATTTGTTTCCTCCACCCCCACCCCACCCCACCCCACCTCTCTCTCTCTCTCTCTCTCTCTCTCTCTCTCTCTCTCTCTCTCTCTCTCTCTCTCTCTCTCTCTCCTCTCTCCTCTCTCCCCTCTCTCCACTTCCTGGTCTTTCATGGTGTGAAAAGCTGTCTTTCCCAACCCACCCCTCACACTGCCATGAGCTGACCTGTTCCCCCATGCCTCCCCACCATGCCATGAGCTGACCTGCTCCCCCATGCCTCCCCACCATGCCATGAGCTGACCTGCTCCCCATGCCTCCCCACCCCACCATGAGCTGACCTGCTCCCCTATGCCTCCCCACCCCACCATGAGCTGATCTGCTCCCCCATGCCTCCCCACCCCACCATGAGCTGACCTGCTCCCCCATGCCTCCCCGCCATGCCATGAGCTGACCTGCTCCCCCATGCCTTCCCACCCCGCCATGAACTGACCTGTTCCCCTATGCCTCCCAACCATGCCATGAGCTGATCTGCTCCTCCATTCCTCCCCACCATGAGCTGACCTGTTCCCCCATGCCTCCTCACCATGCCATGAGCTGACCTGCTCCCCCATGCCTCCCCACCCCACCATGAGCTGATCTGCTCCCCCATGCCTCCCCACCCCACCATGAGCTGACCTGCTCCCCCATTCCTCCCCACCATGAGCTGACCTGCTCCCCCATGCCTCCCCACCATGCCATAAGCTGACCTGTTCCCCCATGCCTCCCCACCATGCCAAGAGCTGACCTGCTCCCCCATGCCTCCCCACCCCACCATGAGCTGATCTGCTCCTCCATGCCTCCCCACCCCACCATGAGCTGACCTGCTCCCCCATGCCTCCCCACCATGCCATGAGCTGACCTGCTCCCCCATGCCTCCCCACCATGCCATGAGCTGACCTGCTCCCCCATG
>OU015742.1:58633331-58651467 GCA_907169655.1 Acomys percivali | reverse complement strand
TGCCTCCCCACCCCACCATGAGCTGACCTGCTCCCCCATGCCTCCCCACCATGAGCTGACCTGCTCCCCAATACCTCCTCGCCATGCCATGAGCTGATCTGCTCCCCCATGCCTCCCCGCCATGATGGACTTACACTCTCTGAAACCGTGAGCCAAAACAAAGTTTCCCTACCCACACTTTTTGTCACACATTCTGCCCTGGCGATACAAAAGAGACATATGTGTCACAGACAGAAGATGGGAAATAAGTACCCAGAAGCCTCCAAAAGCAGCTGTGGGATGCCCTGCTCCGAGGCTCAGAGATGATAGTGGATACATCCCAGAGGAATACATGTAAGATGTTGGTTCCAGAATGGGTACACTAAAGACAAAAAGGAAACTCACTAGCCCGAAATATATAAGGTTACAGATGTGTCTCTTATAGACAGATATGGCTTAAGTGGTCCCTTCTTACATACAGCTGCCTTGACAGGACACTTACTTAATTTTAGTGGCGTTCTGGAAGACAGGGAAACATTTACCAAAGCCTTGTCTTGCATCGTCGCAGAATGATAAAAGTCCGTGTGACTCTAGACCACTTAGGTTCTTGACTTTGCCAGGAGTGGGGCCCTTGCTGGTGTCCTTGGGGTCAGTGCAGTGTGTTGCTCCAGGATAATGACCAGGCAGACAGCCAGCTCTGAGGAGGAGGAGCCATCATCAACCCACAGAACAGAAGAGGCATCTCCTATGACTTCCTCTGAATGAGGCCTCCTGGATAGGCCCTTGGAGCCTAGATGAGCTTTGGCCTTTGATGAGCTTTCTTTCTGGGTCCTGCTTACAAGTGCTTAATGGGAAAAGCAAAGATGGCAGGGCCTGGGTCCAGTGCAGAGTCACATTCATGGGCTCCAGATGCTACCACTTGAGTTTAACATGTGAGTGCATTTGGGGCAATCAGAGCTCCATTGCTCCATCAAGAGTTGACGCTGTTTCCCCATAGCACTTATTCCAACACCTAAACACTGCTGTCTTAATTAGACTCTCTAAATGGGATGTGGCAGAGCTGCAGGCTATTCTGCAGAGTCCATCTCCTCAGCCCTTTGTGCACCAGGCTCCCATGGCACACGCATAGCCAAGGAGATGCTGTCAGTGCCCTTTAAACTTGACCCGGGCGACTTCTATGAGCACGATTGCCCGTGGTTGCCCTTTACTTACTAGCATCTTCCTAGTCAATGTGGTGCTAACTATGCAGCTGTTTACTTGTGGCTTTTGAGTAGAACCATGGCCAATGACATCAGAATATGTCCTGTTCTAGAGCTAAGCTTGGAAAAGAAGGTCTTTGCTTCTTAGAGTGCAAGCCTGGAGATTCTGGCGATTGAAAATGGCTGACCTAGAAGAGCGGTTTGGACTGGTTGTCACTGCCACCAGCTATAAGCACACCTGCTGTAGAGCATTTGTTCCCAGCACATCATCAGGGAGTGTCACTATGCCTTTTTGTGTAGCTCTTTGTGTATCAACTCTGATGATACTGAGACCACACTTTCTGGTGCCCGTGGACAAAGCAGGCCCTGCCTACAACAAATGGTTGTGTGGATGCTGTGAGACAGATTTAAAGCATGGAGCTTAAAATATACCCTGAGTCATTAAGGAAATATAAAATTGCATTCAAAGTAATCAAAGTCTAACAAGCATTGCTGATTGTACTTTAATTGTCTGATGACAGGCGATTTGTTTAAGATTCAAGTGGCCACACTCCAGGCAAATCTCACTAATCAGAATTTCTTACCTGCACTGGATGACAGTTTACCACCCTGCCACTTGAAACCTTGGGAAGAGCCTTGTCAAAGAATGACATAAGTTTGTTACTGACTCCATTGCACATGACATAAGCACATATAGTGTTGCCAGCCCTTGCTTATTACAGCACCCTGGGCTTTCTTTGTATACAGTCACCTGTGGGTACTTCCTATGGAAAAGCCTACGGGGAGCACCCTCATCTTCAGAAAACATCATCATCACCACCACCATCATCATCATCATCATCATCAACAACAACAACAACAACTTACACAATTGTAATTGAAGGAGAGCTCCGAGTTCCAGCCCCATCAAGCAGCAGAAGCAGAATTTGGCAGCTTTAGCGTCAAGAATACAAAAAAAGGAGTCATGGAATCTCCCTCTGCAGCTAAAGGAAAGCTTCTGAGGCAAGAAGTGTGTCTGGGATGTTTCAGTATGGAGGCCTAGACAGGCCACTTTGTGAAGCTGTGATGATAAAGCCTGGATTGTGTTGGAGACCACAGATGTTGAAGATGCCAGAGTTGTGGGACAGCTGCAAAGCAGAGATGTTAATAGGGAGTGGAACCAGCCAAAGGGAGAGAAGTGTGTGCACTCAACAAAACTGAAAGGAGTTGGAGATGTGAGGAGTGCTTTGGCATAAAACATGGAGATAAAGAGTTAGAGTTTGCCCTACTGGCTTTCAGTTGCTTTGGTCCAGCACTTCCTCACTGGGCTCCCTTTCCTTCCTGTTGGTCCAGCACTTCTTCACAGTGCTCTTTCCTTCCTGTTGGAATGTCGATGTTTATTCAATGCCACTGTATGTTGGAAGTATGCAATCTGCTTTTTTGTTTTGGTTTTACAGGTAGTTACAGTTAAGAGATTGCCTTGGAGTCCCAGAAGAGACTTTAAACTTTGTGGAGACTGTGATAGACTATGGGAACTTTTGAGGTTGGTCTAAATGCATTTTGCATTGTGATATGGCTACAGGCCTATGAGCCCCAAGAGTGGAATGTGGTGATTTGAATAAGAATGGCTCCCATAGGGTCATATATTTAAATGCTTGGTCATCAGGGATAAGGATTAGAATGATTAGGAAGTCCAGCCTTGTTGGAGGAAGTGTGCCACTAAGGGTGCCAGGCCTAGTCTGTGTCTTGGCCTGTGGATCAGGATGTAGCTCTCAGCCACTGCACTAGCACCATGCTGGCTACCATGCTTCCCATCACAATGATAATGAACTCAGCCTCTGAAACTATAGGCAAGCCTTCGGTTAAATGAATTCATTTGTAAGAGTTGTCTCATTCATAGTGTCTCTTCACAGCAACAGAACACTAGGACAGTGCTGACGTCAGTGGGGTTCGTGTTGGTAGTTCTTGTGATACTGGTGGTGAGGTAGATGTCACTGTTGAAGGTGTTGGTACTTGGATGCTGCTACTGATGTTGGCGTTGCTGGTGCTTTCACTGTTTTTGATGTTACTGATGTTGATGGAGTTCTTGCTGGTGTTCCTTGACTCGCTGATCTGGTTTATAGTGGAATTGATAACAGTGTTGATGGTGTAGATATTTTGATGCTGATGTAGGCATTTTCATGGTAATATTGATATTAGGTGTGCAGATGCTGTTGCTTGTTGTGTTTATTTTGGTAGTCAAGGCATTGCTGATACTGGTGTTGGTACGGTTAATACCAGTGTTTTTGAGGTTTTGATGCTTTTATACTGATACTGATGTTGCTGGTGGTATCAATATTATTGATGTTGATGGTCTTCATATTACTGGTGCTTGTGGTGGTGGGGTTCTCAAGGGAGCATCCTGTGGGGCTTTGCCTTTTACAACTATAGACTACTATGTGCCAATCATAACTGGGTTGGAGATATGGTGGAGAAAATGTCAGAGGAGATACCTGGCCTGGAGAAACAGAGGAAGAGCAGACAAGTGGTGAGCAAGTTAACATAGAATTACAGTATCAGAAATCCAGAAGCACAAAGTACAAAGTCAGAACACTAAAAATTGACACTACACAGGGAGTTTGAGGAAGGGTGACTACAAACAGCACAACTATAGCCTAGGAAGCCTCCTGTGGAGAGGCCATTGTAAGCCAAACTCAAATGGAGAGCTTGGGCAGACCAAAGATGGCAGGAGTCATGGTGCAGGGCTCAAGGTAAAGCACCACACGCCTTTCCATGTGTTCAATGGGCACAAAGACCGCTCTGCACCAAGAAGAGCTGCCCAAGAGGAAGCAAGTGGTGTCCCAGAGCCGTGATTCCCAGGAGCCACATAGAAAAAATGAGAAGAAATGGGTAGAATTAATTACAGTAAAGCACACTATCTAGTTCCATATACTAAAATCATAACGCTCCAACAAGGACATATATAGTGAGCTGCACTGCATCCCTTTGTGTTCACATCTTTGAAATATGTGGCTTCTTCCCTCTTGTACACATCCCAGAGTAGACTGAGGGTGTGCCAACCACTCAAGGGCCACAATGAATCGGAGAGGGCTCGGGTGTGTGGCAGCGTGGGAGATGGCACTGGCCACATGGCCACACTTAGGTCTGTGTGCCTATGCTGACATCTCTACAGTGGAGCACATAAAAAGAAATTCCACAGTAGGGTCTTCAGGAACATATTCCTGAGAGAGATACAAGTTGCCTTCTGGCAAGAGGATGGGGGTGGGGGTGGGGCAGAAGAGATAGCAGAGTCAGCTACTCAGACCACACGCAAAGGGAGGCTGCACCAGCAGACCTGATTTGAGCCAGTGTGGAGGGTGGGAGGAGTCACAGGCGGAGATGCCTTGGAGGGGTATGGTGGAGGAGTCAGTGGAGCAGGTAGAAAGGGTGACAGGATGGATTCCATGAAGAGGCTTCTGGTGTGCGAGCTTTTGCTCTGTATCAGGTACATGGCCAGGGCTGAGCAGCTAAGTCCCAAGCCTCTAACTTCATCCTCAGGGTCAAATTCCATCTCTGCAGTGGCCCTGCGAATGGGTTCTCATCTCGCTTTCTTCCAGGAGAAGCTGAGCAGCCCGCTCCCAGCCTACCTCCCATTGGCCTTACCTTCCCTGAAGCCATTGATCCATACGCTAGCTACACTCTGACTTCTTCATAGGCTTGACTCCCACTCTGCCTAATACTCAGGAGAAGTTTTGGGGTCTCTGATTTTTTTGCTTCTAGCAGAGCAATACCCCACCCTGTGGGTGACACCCCTGTTGGTCCACCAAAAAAAAAGAAATCTCTTTTTATGAAAACAAGCTAGAAAGAGGGGAACAAGAAACTGGTGCAGGAAGCACCTGCAGGGCTAACTGTCAGTGGTTTGGTCCCTCACACCAGAGTGAGGCACAGACATGGTCCTGTGTGACTCCCTGCAGGGGCTGTGCAACAGGCACATAGGTAGCCCAAGAAGGCGGCACCACTCCATCCGAGGAGCTGGGTTGGCTGGCAACCCGGGCTGCTCCTCAGCCTGCCCCTCTGAGCCCTGACAGGGTGTGTGGTCACTTCCAGACTCTGACTCCTGTAAAAAAAAAATCACTGGTTTTAGTCATCCTCTGAGTCTGCTGAAGTTTTGTGTCAAGTGTCGCTTCATCCTTTTTTTTTTTTTTTCTCCTTCTGAACTTGATAACAGGATCTCCTTCCACCTCTCCTCTCACACGCTGTGTGCAAGTCTCTAAAATCTATAACCCTGAACAGATTTAGAAAATCATATGCTGCTATGAAAGGGAGCCATAAATGAAGCCTTATAGCTGAAGTTTTGTCATTTAACAAATGTGCTGTCTCTCCATTATTCCTTCACTACTTAACAAACAACTCATAGTGCAATGCAGAAGGCTCACTGGAAGGGCTCCCCCACCCTTTTCTTTCTTTCAAAAACAGCTATTTCCTTGCAGGTAGTAATTTTGTTTTAAGAAAAGTGATGTTTTAGCACCAGGCTTTTTAATAAAATATGCGTGAGAGAATAATTCTTCTAAAACCTTCCGTATCTACCAAAAAAATCTATATGTGGGAGAGCGTGAATTAATCTCTAATAGATTTTATTACATAGCAGTTAAAAATTTCTCTAAGAGACATGCAGTCAAAGACATCAATTTGGGGTAACAAAGCACAGCAGAGAGAAAGGGCTGCGTGAAGATGGGCACCAAGCCCTGCTTGCTTGTTCTGTTTCTGGCTTAATGGGAAATTGCTTGCTTATAGACAGGGGTGGGCTGTGGACTGTATCTGCAGGGTGCTGGGGCTGGTCAAAATGCAGAGCTGGGCCTGAGGAGGTGGCTCACTGTAAGATGCTTGCCTTACAGGCCAAAGACCTGGGTTCAAGCTCCAGTTCCAGAAGGGAGGGAGAGAGGGAGGGATGGAGGGAGGGAAGGAGGGAAGGAAGGGTCACAGCAGCAAACCTCTATAACCTCAGCACTAGAAAGGCAGAGGCACATGGATCCCTGGGTCTCACTAGCCAGCCAGCAGAGCCTAGTGAGTGAACCCCAGGCCAATGAGAGATCTTGTCTCAAAAACCAAGGTAGATGACATATGAGGAACAGCACATAAGTTTGAGCTCATGTGCATCTTCATGCATGCAGTCGTACATGTGTATGCACACATGCGCGTGTACACACACACACACACACACACACACACACACACACACACGTGTGCACAATTTGAAGATGACATCTACCCATGATTTCTTCTTCGATGGACATCTGCCACCTGCTAGGAACCAAAATCTGTTCAGACTGGGCAAACTGAGGTTAGTGACAATACTGAGAGAGCCTCTACGAATGCTGGAAGCAATGGGAATGGAGTTTTAAAAGTGGGGCCTACGTGGGGAGCAAGCCCAGGGACAATCGCACCTACTGATCTGGCGAATAACCACGTGGCCCTCTCAGACCCAACACTGGCCGTTTAGCTTCAAAGTCAAGGCAGGGGCACTCACTTGCCAGTTCATTCAAACTCATAGTTACATCATAGGTGTGTGGCAGGTTGCAGAAACAGAGCCAGTCCACAGCACGTGGGTTGTGACCTTTCCAGGGTTGAACAACTCTTTCATACCTAAGGCCATCAGAAAACACAGATATATTTACATTACAATCCTCAATGCTATAAACTGTAGCAAAATTACAGTTATGAAGTAGCAATTAAACATTTTATGCTTGGGGGCCACCACAACATGAAGAAGTGTACTAACAGGTCACAGCATTAGGAAGGTTGAGAACCACTGCTCTAGAGAGATGCTGGCAAAAGACACCACACATTAATTTAGAAGTGTAATGTGCTGGGATCACAGGTGTGTGCTACCGTGGTGTGGTTCTTAAGAGTGTCTGTTACTCAGCCCCATTTCTTTAAGGATGGGGGTGGTCTATGGTTAAGGCCCAGGGTTCTCGTTTCTGAATGAGCTCCCTCCAAGAGTGAGTAAAACACTGCACTATGATCCTTGAGCAGAAAGAGAGGGTAGAGTGGCCAGGTCTGTGATTTTACGGAGTTCACATAGCGGACCCTAGGACAGAGGGTACCTCAGCTTGCTCAGCCAGCATGCCTGGAGAGGCAGCAGAGGCTGGTCCACACCAACCACACAGAAGCAGTAGTGGACACTTAGGGGCCACATGCTGTAGCTCAGGTCACCATGCCTCCACAACTGCATCTTGCCCCTTGTGAGGCCAGCATAGACCCACTGCTGCTCACACACCACAACCATGGCCACATGACCGTGGTTGGATGTGGGCTCTGGGGACACCCATGCCTCTGTCTTTCTGACAGGTCCATTCCCCACTCCTGGCCTCAGTTTCCCTACCTAAAAGTCCAATGCCTCCTTCTGTTCTGGCCTTGCTTCTTCTGGCCATGAGGGGAGCCTCCCCAGCACACAAGAGCACTAGAAACGTGATCTTGTTCCTTTTCAGACAAGTCACCTTCCTCCATGGTGTGTTGAGTCACAAAGCATTGTTTGTGGGTGACCAGCTGTATGCCTGGGCTCACATGGTTTAAGCCCTGTCCCCAAAACCAACCTGGAACCTTATCCTGCCGACACATGACAGATCCATCTCATGGACCCTCACAGGGTTACCTACAGTTCATCATAGGCAGGGTTCTGAGACGGCCATTCTGTGAGCTTGTCACTCCCTTCCCCTCAGCCCCCCTCCCCACCCCCATGACTTTGAGCAAGGTTCTGCCCTCATCCAGGCCCAGTCCGACCTACTTCAAATGACCTTAGCTGAGCTCCTCCTACCCTTGGTGCTTGTGCCAAATTGTGAGAACTGTCCATGCTGAGGGTGTCAGAGGGTCAGTGAGGCATCTGCCCAGCACACTTGGAAAGATGCTAGACACAGCCTCCATGTCACCAAGTCTTTGACTCAGCCATTAGAACCATTACTGTTAACATCTGATGGCTCTTGTCGCTAAGACAACAGCCATCAGCCTGAGGACCGTCACTTCTCCATCTGAGCAGGAACTGCAGGGTGTCCTTGGAGATAGCTGAGCTGGCTGGGGGCCCCCCTCAGTTTCAGCATGGGTGCACGTGGTGTCAGTAATTTGTTTACATTACTGTTGTGTTTGTCAAATAATGGAAATATTACAGGCTATGTTCCGAAATGGAAATTAAATTTTTAATGGAGTATATGGTGGTAATAAAAGAAAGGGGTGCACACTGAGGAGGACTCGGACATGGTAATTACAGATTATAAAGTCATTACTCACGTTCACATCTGGAACTGCAGACTGAGCTAAACTACGTGACTGGGAGCAGAGCCCACAGGACTTACTCATTAAAATTCTACGTTATAGCACTGGAGAGAAATGTAAACTTGAGGCCCCATCTCACTGGCATCTGCCTGCTCTGAGCTCCTTTCTCTCTCTCTCTCCTCTCTCTCCCTCTCTCCCTCCCTCCCTCCCTCCCCCCTCTCTTTCCACATGTATATTCACGTAGGACATGAGGAAGAATCTGTAGTCTTTCCTACCACCACCATGAAAGTAAAATACCTGTGTGTCTCTGCCTGTTGCTGTAGGTATTTGTGACCAAATGCCTGGCAGAAATACAAGAGAACAATATCTTTTGCTCACTTATTTGGTCGTCAGGTCCGTGGTTTCTTGTCTCATGTTTCTGGGCCCTTTGGAGATAGCATATCACAGGGACAGGATCGTTCATGCTATTCACCCCATGGTGGCCAGGAAGCAGAAAGAGAAGGGCGTCTTCAAATACCTGACCCTATGACTTACTTCCTCTAGGCAGGCCTGGCCTCTACCAGTTTCCTAGGCCTCTCCAAATAGCACCATACCTGGCCACCAAGTATTTAACATACAAGCCCACGGTCAGCATCTCATCTTCAGAATCTAACATCTCACCCCTGGCTCCAGCAGGGTCATGGCCATCTCATAAAATGAAATGCAGTTAAGTCTTCTCAACGTCTCCAAAGACTTACGAGTTCCACTAGTGTTCAAAATTCCTTGTTGAAGGTCTCTTCTGAGACCCAGAGCGAGCTCTTCGCTGTGAGACTTCATAAAATCAGAAAGCAAGGTGCATATGTCTAAAGTAGAACCATTGAGACTAGGGGAGCCGGTGGGGGTTCCAAGCAGGAGAGTGGGTACCTAAGCACACAAAGCAAACACTGCCTTGTAGCTCCATGTACAGCATCCAGGACATGTGGTATCATGATGCAAGCTCCAGCAAGCTTGTGTGGCCCCAGCCCCACATCCTTGCACTTTGTGGCTCATGGACCTCCTCTCCTGGACCAGCCCCACCCTTGGCTGTGCCTTTCCTCCCAGTAGAGCCTTGCTGCCTCCCTTCACAACATCATAGATTGTCCCTTAGAGTCTTCCGGGACTCTGACTGTAACACATTTCCTGGCCTCCTAGACCAGGGGATGCCTTCATGACTCCATAACTCTGACATCCCCAGACTTGCCAAACAGCCATCATTGGCAGGTGTCCCTGTGACCTGAATAAGAGCAGCATCGAGGCTGTAAGAAGGGTCATGTTTGGCCAGTTCTGGTAGTTCCTCAGGGCGTCGTTCCTAGCATGCACATGCAAAACACTTGATTTTCTTTTAACTGCACTAATCCCTCTAACAACCATGCCCTCTGACACTGAATCACTTCTTTTCTGGCTAATCTGAACTTTATCATTTCCCTCCCCTGCACCCCCCCCATACCTTTAGCTCTGTTCTTTGCTCTCCAATCTCATTATAAGCCTAGGTAAAAGCAGCTGGCAGGAACCATGCCATGCCCTGAATGCTCTCTCTCTCTTGAAGTTTTATCTGCCAGATTAATTAATTCGTTCTTTGCTTTAAAAGCTCAGCCTCATTTAAACTCTCAGGACACAGACAAAATTCTGACAGGTTGTTTTCCCAAATGTAACAGAAATGAGTTCTACTGTGACTGCTGACACTCTGCATTCTACCTGACATGCAGCTTCCGGTCCTTATCACCCACGTTTCTATTGGAAGTTTGTTATTCTGGGCTTCCACAAAACCTATCCGTTAACAGTGGCTAGGACTCCAGCTTTCTCCATCCTGTGTCTCCAAACTTTTCCGAATCCTTCCCACGATCCGGTGCCAAAGCTTCTTTCTCCCTTAGTCTGGAGATGCAAAATCCAGAGTGAGCCTTGAGTGGGAAGCTGCTGGGGCCGTATCAGGCCCAGGAACCTTCACATGAACTCGCCTGGCATGAGGCACAGGAGAGCACGTCCTCTACAGGTGCTGGGCACTTAGCTGTCTTCATGGCACGACTGCATTATGCCTCCACTGCGTCCACCAGGAACAACGCTAATGAGATGAGGAGAATTCCTCTCTTACAGGCAGCTATCTCCAAAGTCCTTCCAGAGTCAGGTCTTTCAAAGCCCTCACCAGATTCCCAAGTCTCCTCTGAGCTGCGGTGTAGCTGGGCTGCCAGAAACACCACAGCTGTGTTCTTCATCCTCGATCACATCTCAGCCATACAGTTCCAGCATAGCTGGACCCTTCAGGCTGTGGGAGGAGGCACTTAGATTGGATATTAATTATCAAGCTGGTCCTGATACAGAAGAGCAGTCTAAGGATGCTGGGAAGTAAGAGGAGTGGAGCCAGGGCCGCTTGGCGGTGGGGGGGGGAGGGGGTGCTGAAGGTCATTGTCATACTCCTGGCTGTTGTTTGCCAGTGAGAGGCCTGGGAGGGGAATGAGGAGGCTGAGGTAACAGGAGATGGCGCCTTTGTCTTGGCTCTTTCACACTCTCTGAGTCCCCAAGACCTAAAAGCACTTGTCTCCTCATGAATCTCCAAGATTCAGGGAAGTATGTTCTAGAATGACACAGTGTAGAAGCTAAAAGAGGTATCAGACTAGGGATGGTGGCACACGCCTGTGACCCCAGCACCTGAGAGGCAGAGGTGGAGGGGATCTCCATGAGTTCGAGGCCAGCCTGGACTGCATGAGTTCCAAGACAGCTAAGGTTACTAGAGAGGCCCTGTCTCAACAAAACAAAAACAAACAAACAAATAGAACCTAAAAGGTGTCAGAGTGCTAGTCACTATGGCAAGGATCAGACCTCACTCACCGGGGCACTGCCATAGTTTCAGATGTCAACTTGACATGAACTTAGAGTCGTCTGGGAAGACAGAGCCTCAACGTAAGAATTTCCTGAATCAGACTGGCCAGTGGACTAGTCTGTGTGACATCTTTTTGATGACTAGTTGACTCAGGAGGGTTCAGCCCACTTATGGGGCTGGGGGGCGGGGGGAGCACCTCAGGGCAGGTGGCCTTGGTTTATATAAGAATGCTGGCTGAACACAAGCCAGTGGGGAGCCAGCCAGTCCGCAGTGTACCCCCACAGGTTCTGCTTCAAGCTCCTGCCTTGGCTTCCTTGATGACCAGTTGTAACCTGTAAGCCAAATAAACCCTTTCCTCCTAGAGAGGTTTTTGGTCCTGAAGTTCATAAAGGGCAACAGGAAGTAACTAGGACAGGGATCCAATGGGAGAGAGACGATGCTTAACTCACAAACCTTTCCTCTTGTTTCTAGGTAAGTGACTTGCTGCTAAAACTGAGCATACGTGTGTCTGTACTGGCTGTCGCACCAGCAAGAATGGCTTCAGAGATGTGTGAGTGAAGACACTGGGTACAGTAAGAGCCACTGCACCCCCACCCCGGCAGTGTGTCTACAAGCCGATGATCCTTGGTCTGTGCGTGAGTGACATACATCACGTTTTCCAAGTCTGTGGAGGCGTCTCTTGGTATATCAAGTCTAACAAGTACAAATGAATGAAGGTATAAAGATGAGACAGCTAAATGGTCACACACACACACACACACACACACACACACACACAGAGGACTCCAACCTGGAGTCAGAGTGCTGCAGATGAGGCAGAATGCAGGTGTTTAATGTGTCCCAGGGATGGAGCTGGGGTCTGTCCTTGAGGTTGGCATTGACACCTCTGCAATGACATGACATCCTCATGATCTGCGGTGTCCGTTTCTGCTCCCACCAGCCGATCTCCTGGCACTCTGGTCAGGCTGCCTTAGGTCTTCCTGTTTGCCACAATGGCTTCAGTGGTAGTCATGATTGTCTTCCAGAAGGAAGACTGTGAGATGTGACGTGTGTGGGTGAGACATATCCCTTTGTAACTGCTCATGTGTGAAAACCGTAACCACAACCCTGTGTCATATGGCTTACAGATAAGATTATGATATTATCTGAAAGAAAAAGGCCAGTCTTCTGGCGCTCCCGTAGTCGTGATGCTAGCTCAGCCATACGCCGTATGACGTGAAAGACATGCAGCCAGAAGGGACAGAGAGGCATGATCTAGAGAAATGCCCCCCGCCCCGCCCTGACAACCTGAGTGGCAGGATGGCTGTCCAAGTGCTGCAGGTGACCACCACGTGGTGCAAGCTTCCCAGGCGTCACAGCTAGAGGGAAATAGACACAGTTAAAATAGCCACAGACATCTCAAAATAAAGCATTGTTACTTTCTTTCCTTGTTTTGAGGGTGTTGTTGCTGCTGCTGTTGTGTTGAGGGTGTTGTTGTTGTTGCTGTTGCTGTTCCTGGAAGAATTCAGTCATACTAAAAATAGCTTCCTCCATAAGAACCTTCTAGATTGTGAGTTCTAAAGACACCACCCTAATGAACCATAGTCTCAAGATTTCTGGAGAAAACACGGGGAGGGTTCCCTGTGGTTGCCTGTTCCAGTTATTTCGTGTCACAATTGTGACATTATAACATGGCTTACTGGGGCCATCCCTGATTGTTCCTTCAGTGGCTGGGAAGTCAAGGGACACTGTAGAGAACCATGAAGACAAAAACGCTGACAAATCTAGAGTGTGAGGCCTGGTGTCATGTGACAGGGCCCCAAATGGGCGTACAGGGTCCTGGAGTGACAGCTGGCATTAGGAAGGAGGGCTGCAGACGCACGTGATGGGGCAAAGTTGTGTGGTGAAGGGAAACAACACAGTGGAGGCCGAGTGAGGCGTCCGCTCAGGGCTCATGTGGAGAGAGATGCACCAGGCAGACACCTGCAAGTATGTGGCACCAGACTTTCCAGTGTGCAGACCTTGCCCCAAGTGGGGGAGATGTTCCCACTAACACTGACCACGGGAGGCAGGGAGGAATCATAAAAGCTTTCCCACTGAGCATGTTTCTTCTGGAAAAGTGCACAGAGGGTGGAGCTTAGCTGCACAAAAGCCAGGAGAGTGTGTCGTGGGGACTGAGGAGGATGCTCACTGGCCCCAGGTTTGCCTCAGTCTTATGAAAGAAGAGGGGTCATGCACCACTCCTGGTCTTAGATGCAAACTTCAGATGCAGCCTCAGCTGTGTGTGAATCAGCTTAGGGTGTGAGAAGCCACGTACATACGCTCTATGTAATGCACATCTTCTGTCCACCATGGCAAGTCGTCTGGGTCACGTGAGCAAAGCTGTCTTTTATTTCCCTCACGTGCCGGCTCTGTTCTCACAATAAGCAGGTGTTGGGCTCTGTGGACTGTTCACCTTAGCTAGAGCAATCCAGTGTGATCAGGTTGGCCAAGAGCACCCTAGACCATAGCTGAGATTCTTCACTCGCTATCAGCTTGAGCTCTGAGGATGAAAGCTGCCCTGCATTTCCTACCTGCCACCCTGGGGCTGGGACAGTCTTTCCTGTGTCCTAGCGTCAGATCGTGGCACCTCTATGCTAGGGTCTCGGCTTTGGTTATCACCAGATGGCTGGGACAGCATGCATGCCAGGGTCTCGTGGCTCACGGCCAAGGCTGGATCATTGAGAAAAGCCTACCCCTGAGCTCTCATGGGGGTGGGACACCCATGGGGCTGGCTCCTGTGGTTTCTGCAGAACACCCATGACTCTGTCAGTCGCCTGATGCCCTGTGATTCCTGAGGGGATGCCCAGGGAAGACTCCATCTGTAGTTGGTTTTCACTCATGGGTTATTTGTGGTAACATTTGGGTCTTCTTACTTTAATTTGGGCCTAGGAGCGCATCAACTGTGGGACACTGGGAAGCATCCGGAAGTACTCTATGATCACCATTCTAGGAGCAGCTTGCTAGTGAAGGATGCCGTTTGAAATCCTTTTGGAAGCAGGACACCCCCACTAAAACAGCCTCATCCAGACATTGCCAGGGTGGAGGTTGGGAGCCCTGTGTTCCCTGATGTGGGTAGCACTGAGTGACATCTGTAAGTAGAGACAGACATTGACTTAAGAACACTGACAGTGACACACAAACACACACACACACACACACACACACACACACACACACAGACACACACTAAATTACAAGATCCACACCATGAGCTCCATGTGGTTCTTGCTACTTCTGATGGGGAAATGGAGGCCTGGAGAGCTCCGCAGCGTGCCCAAGTCCCACCCTAACCCTGCAGCTGCCGCCACCGTCCTTTGCTGGGTTTTACCCAAGCTAGAATAAGGCTGGTTGAAGCCCACATGGTCCAGAGTACCGAATCCCGCCATGTGCAAATATGTGTGTATGTCTCCAGGACCCCAGACTTTGATTCCTCCTCAGATCCCCTAAACTTTGGCCTCCCCACAGATCCCGAAGCCATCAGTGGGCCAGACCCAAGGCCAATCTGAAAACTGTGTGTACTTGCCATGTGTAAATCTGACTAATGTCCTAATTGGAAGCAGAGCCACAGTTAATTACCCTGATTCCTCCCCAGAGTGTTTGGATGGTGGCATCTCCTTGATCTCAGCAAAGGCAGTCACAAACATTGCTCTCGGCCCAGTCCGTGTTCACATCACACCACTTCCTCCCCCAAGGGCTTGGTTCAGAAGTGGCTGACATAATGTGAGGGAAAACAACGCATCAGGGAAGCCCCAGCATGGCACGGGTAGGGGACAGCGCTCTTCCCTCACATACTCTACTGTGTCACTGCATAACATTTTGCGTATGATGTAGGGCTTGGGGCTGTTTCTCTTGTGGAAATTACTTTTCAACTCATGGCTGCTTTCATTCATATACCAGAAGGCAGGTCTGTGATGTGAGTCTTCTGTGAGGCTGGGGCTATGGGCAGCTATATTCAGAGGACAGTAAAGAGGGCGCTGAGGGGGGAGCCATGATGGGTTTACTGGACTCTAAATGTGGTTGGTGGGGATGGAGCTCAGATGGCAGAGTGCTTGTCTGGAACGCAAGGGACCCTGGGTGCCATCACAGCACGGCATGAGCTCAACACAGTGGAGCTTGTCAATAATCTCAGCGTTTGGGCGGCAGAGGCAGAGGAGGATCAAGAGCTAAGGGTGGATCATCTATAGCTATGGAATTTGAGGCCAGCTGAGGCTACATGTGATCCTGTCTTTAAAAAATATAACATAATATGGGATTGAGAATGAATTGTAAGAGAAAGAAGAGGAGGAGGAGGAGAAGGAGGAGGAGGAGGAGGAGGAGGAGGAGGAGGAGGAAACAGCCTCAGCCAGTTCTCTTCTGGGACAAGGGCAGGGCATAGCCAGTGGGAGCCCTGTGAAAAGTTAAGGGAGGAGATAACCCTGAAGGGATTCCCCCCAAGTCCTAGCTAGCTTCCTGTGCTCCTAACTGGGGACACACAGGGCACAGGGCATAGCCTGGGCTTTTTGTGTTGCAAAGGACCTTGTTGCTGTTCCTGTGGACTAAAGACCATGTTCCCATAGGAGGGTCTGTGCCATAGGCCACCTGGCCATGGGTGGGCTACTTCTCTTCTCCTCTAGAACGCCAAGCGTGCAAAAGGTGCTTCTAACTCAAGGTCTGTGTGTTTCAGGGAAACCCAGTCTTCGGCTGGCTTTGAGGAAAAAAGAGTTTAGCCACCTATGGAGAGGCCGAGAAGGGATTCCAGAGGCACAGAAGTTGCCTGGTTGATTAGAAGTCCAGAGACGGCCTCAAACTGTGGAGTTCGAATTACAGAGATGCAATTAAAGTGTCATAAAGTAATCTGCTGTACAGATTTCAGAATCATTTGTCCCCTGTATGAATGGCTAATGTGAGTAACAGTGAATAGCAAGTGGCTTCATGGTTACTGTTCATGACAGCACAGAACACTGTGGTATGGGGAGCAGGGCAATGTGTGGAACCAGAAGCTGGCCTCTTCCACAAGTGGAGAGGGCAGTACAGTGCAGGCCTCTTGTCCTCGCATTGGTACAGGCAGCAAGCAAAGCTCTAGACAATTCTCTGGCCTTATTAAAATCCAATTACAGTAATGGCTCGGGCTCAAATGCGGGGCACTGTGAATGCAAGATAAATGCCTCAACAGACCAGTCTCACACAGTCCCCCGTCCTCATGTCTCTCTGTTGGTGATCTGGTTCCAGATGCAGCTGGCTTTCTGGGTTTGTCTAGTAAAGGACTTGAGGGAGGCAGCCTCGGAATGTGGTGTGTTGCGTCTGTATTGTTATTTTTCTTTGACCTTTACAAAGAGATGGAGCCCCCATCTGGCTAATTCAAGTGAATCCGAGAACTCAATCAATCAGTGCCCATGTGTCAGGCCCTGACAACTGGACTCTCAGTAATGTAGATGTAGATGTCCCCCTGCTGGGATGTGGAAGTGACACACAGAGGATCAGCAGCTGCTGTAAGAGCCACCCGGGTGCTGTGATCGCAGTGACTCCCGAAGGTGCCCAAGATCCACGTGGTAGGGCTCTCTGTCAATCCCAACTGCCTTTGGTGGGGTTGGAGGAAGATTGAAGCTGCTAAGAGAGAAATGATGATTTGTGACTATCAGGGATCTTAGAAATCCCAAACCAGCAAGGTCCAGCTGCCCAGGCAGGTGGTTCCACTCAGTGGCCTCCAGGTCCTTCCCCTAGGACTCTATGCAGTGCCAGGGAAGGGGAGCCATAGTGAGAACTCAGGGTACTATTTCCTAAGTTACATATTGTGCAACATATTGTGCCTGTTTGCAGCGGTGTTGGGGGGTATATTTCTTAAGTGCAACAACTAAAAATAAATACACAGAGAGACACTTACGAATAGATACATTTTTTCTCCAACTGTAAGTTTTCAAAGCCAGGATAGCTGTAGCTACCACTAGCAATTAAGAGGCCGTCAGAGCCAGCCTGATGAGGGTGGTGTCTTTGGAGAGCTTGGGGATCGCTTCCTCCCCTCGGCTTCTATCTTGCCATTGGATACAGTTATTTTTAGTTCTTCCCAGGATCCAAATGAGATTTGGATTTGCATGAAGAGGGGCCCAGGGCAGCCCAGGCTCTTCCCAGGTGCTGGCTTCCCACAGCCTAAGGAGGCTTAGGGAAAGCCAGCTGCACAGACAGACTCTCTTGACTGAGACTGGCTTTTATGTTCAAAAAAACCAGATGGTGGCATGCTCAGAAACAAGGAGTACATTCTACAAAACTCCTGACCACTTTCAGCAGACTCCAAAGGTCAAAAGCAAGGAGAATCTGAGAAATTTTCACAGATGAGAGGAACCCTGGGAGGCGTGAGGGGTTCCGGATGGGGTCCCAGACAGATGAGGTGCCTGGGGTGAAGGCTAAGGACACAGCACCACGTGGTCTGCTGCGAACCACGGCATAATGATACCTGATTGTTCGCCCCACCAACTGTGGACTGGAGAACACTAAGGGGACCTGTGGGGCAGCTGAGGACTTTGTGGGGTGTCCGATCCACGGTCCTTACAAAGTCCTGGCAGTCACCATAGCTTCTCCTTAGATCTAAAATAGAGGCCTCACCTTAAAAAGTCTACACACAAGTCATTTAAAAACTTTGTCATTCCATGACTGGAGGAAGCTGCCACGCACTATCATGGAAATCCACACAGCTGCCCCTGTGTGCAGACAGAAGTGATATGACTCCAGGGGTACACCCACCATCTTCCCTGCCACTGAGAGACATACAACCTCCTAGTGACAATAAACCAGGCTGGTCACCCAGCCAGACACACAGATATCAATCAGCATGTGAGGGAATGCCATCTCCAAAACATATTATATTATATTATATTATATTATATTATATTATATTATATTATATTAT
>OU015742.1:58623122-58633321 GCA_907169655.1 Acomys percivali | reverse complement strand
ATATTATATTATATTATATTATATTATATTATATTATATTATATTATTATATTAATCAAGGCTCCTCGTATGAGATAAAGTGCTCAGTGTTCATCTTTTTAGACTGAAAAAATCTCCCTTTAACAATAAATTTTAGTTCCAACAATTATCCTGTAAATGTCATGATTTTATCCTTCCTTGTGACTGAATACTATTCCGTTGTGTTTATGTACCACCTTTTTCCCCCTCATTCACCTGTTGATGGGCATCCAAGTGGTTTTTATATCCTACATGTCATGACTAGTGCAAGAATAAATATGAACGTGTGGCGTCTCTGTTGAAGTAGTCAGAGCCCTTTCTGCCCAGGAGTGGTAAAGCTGGGTTCTCTGAGCTCATAGGCAACCCTATCTGGCCACCAGCTGCCTGTGAAGGAGCTAATCTCACCAACATCTGCATGCTTGGTGACATGCCCAAAGCACACAGCAGCAGCTAGGGTATGTGTGTGTGTGTTCACACAGTTACATATGCCCATGAGACCCCGAGAGTCCTTACAGAGAAGACATTCAGGGACACTGAGTCCTGGCCACCTGTACTGACCCTACCCTCCTCTCAGCTGCTCATCTCCAACCTGTCGTAAGCTCCATTCTGTCTGAAGCCCGGAAGGAAAGAATGCTAAATGGCAATCTATTAAACATTTTTTTTTTCTCAAAGCCCTGTGCACATCACGACCCAATTCTCCAACTGCCACTGCACAAAAGACCAGAAGTGGGTCGGCAGAGAGGTAAAGGGGGTGGAGGGGTGATCCACAAGCAATCACTTAAAAATGCTTGAGCCGCAGCTTCTGGGGATTATCTAGGCAGATGAGAGCGGAGATTCAGAGACACGCACGGGTCAGCTACAGCCACTTGTAAAAACCTGGGACCTGCGAGGGTGAGCCCGTGGCAGGTGACAAGAGCTGGCATCCCACAGAAGCAGTCTGCCAGGGCCCTCCTCTTCAAGAAGCACATAGGTGTGAAAATGTGGAATGTTAATTCCCCGCAAGAAGACTTCTCCAAATGCCTGAGGACTGGGGCTGGGGATGGACTGAGGTGGTTTTGTTTTTGTAGGCTGAAAATTCCACCATCAGAAACTATGTGGGTTCTGTTGTAGCATCAGAATGCTGTTTTCCTATTCCATTTTTTAAAAGAATACCTATCCATCAGTTCAAAAGGCTTCTATATAAGCTACACTGTCAGTCAGTACAGCAATTTCAGGGCTTCTTGCTCACTACCCTAGTGCCCACTGTTCCCCACCCCCGTCTACCACCATCAACTGCCACTGTCTACCACTCACTGTCCACCACCATCAACTGCCCACTGTCCACCACCCACTGTCTACCACCACTTACTGTCTACCACGCACTGTACACCACCCACTGTCCCCTACCACAGTCTACTCTCCACAGTCCACAGTCCGCCATCCACTGTCCACCACCTGTTGTCCATTACCCACAGTCACAATTCACCATTATTCACCATCTCTCCCTCTGCCCATTGACCAGTTCCTACTGCCAGCTGCCCAGCACCTATGTCTAAAGCCACTGCACATCTCTCACTGCCCACCACTCATTATGCCACCCCTTGTAGTACTGTCATTTCCCAAGGGACAACTATAGAGCAGTGGCTAGCGCTCTGCCCAGACTGACACATCTCTCTTAGGCTAGAATCCTAGCTCTGAGTCTTGCCACCCAGGGCTTGAGAGAATATGCGGGGCATGGGTCCATATGGTCTACAGGGATCAGAGCTCCCCACCTCTGGCATGTGTAGCATCTGCAGAGGGCAAGGTGCCACCTCGGGGCTGTCTGTTGGCATTAGGTATTGCTCTCATTACTTAACAGAAGACTTGACAGAGCAGTTTAAGGAAGGAAAGAATCGTCTTGGCTCACTGTTTAAAGTACAGTCCCTTGTGTCAGTGAATTCGCGGCAGCAGGAGCATGAGCATGAGGCGGCAGCTGATCGTCCCATTGATTTGACAATTGAGAGTCATCATAATGCTGAGCCACTTTATTTCCCTGCTGGCCATGTACTCGATGTCCACCCATTTTACAGGAAGAAATTGAAGCATGGGATTTATAAGGTGACCAGGATGGCTCAGCTACCAAGGGTAGAGCTAGGAGCTAGGTCCCACCCTGTATCCTGACAGTCCCACTGTGGTTTTTCTTGTAAACCTTACATAGTGCATGTGCGTGTGCATGGGTGCGTGTGTATGTGTATGTACGTGTGCATGTGTGCGTGTGCATGTGTGTATGTGTGTGTGCATGTGCACGTGTCGCCTTTAAGAAAATTTCATCTATAAAACTATCATATTTTTCCCTCTTAAAAACAATTTTGAAAATGGTGACTACCTCAGTTTATGTCCCCATGTGGCTGTAACCCTAGCGACTGGCCAGGCCTCTGCACCACGGCTGCCAGCCGACCTTGGTCTTATCACTGGGCCGTGAAGGGCCATGGGCATTGATTGAATGACCAAATCTTCTCTGGAGTCCAGTATTACCTGGCTCTGAGGTTGGCAGGTAATATATAGACATAGCCCTCCACGGTAGACTGGACTTGGGAGCCAGAGATTAATTCTGTCCCCAAGAAATGAGTGTTCTTGGGAGTAGCTCTGGGCTGTGGGTCTCAAAGAGGGCTCCTCTGTGGTGGTGACAAGAAAGGTATGGCCAGTAGGTACAGGGTGGCAGGAGGCCCAGGATATTGCTAGACACACCCTTCCCCACCACGTGGTTTCTCATCTTGGATTAGGGGCTGGGGTGCTGCTGGGTCCTCCCCCAAAACAAGACACTCTTCTCCCCAGGTATCCCCAGAACATCCTGTGTGGAGCATGTGAGTGTGTTGAGACTGCAAAGAGGACACTGAGGTGTCTGATTCATGTGACGTTCACTTATACTTGGAGCAAATGGTGGAAAAGCTGTAAAATCCATCACTGAGCAAGTCCTGACTCTCTTCACGACTGCTGGCTGCCCACCTCTCACTGTCCACTAGCACTGCATGTCAACCCTCTGCCAACCGCTGCCCGCTGTCCATCATTCACTACCACCTGACCCCCGTCCATCATACGCTGCCACCACCCCATTGTCCACTATCCATAGTCACCGCCCGCTGTCCCCCCTCTGTCCACCATACCAACTACTCCCACTCTTCACTGCTTAGTGAGCATCTACCACTCATCGTCATCTGCCCTCTGTCCATCTCCCATTGCCTGCCATTCACAGTCCACTGCGCATGCCCCCTAGCCACCATCCACTGTCACTAGCCTCATCCACCATCTACTTTACATTCTCTGCTGCCCTCTCCCATTGCCCAGCACCCACTATCCACCACACACCGCCTGGTGCTCACCATCCACTCTCCATCATCACTATCCTCCCAACATCACCATCCATCGCCCACTGCCCACTGTTCACTGCTTAGTGCCTGTTGTCCACCCACTGTCCACTTCCCACAGCTCACCAGCCCTTGCCCACCCCCTCTACTGACCAGAGTTACCATCTGCTTTCTACCACCTACTTTGGACTCTCCTTTGGAGAGTCACTGTGGCTGGCCTGGTGGTGACCTATGGTGGTTGTCAATCAGGTCCCAAATGGATACATCTATCCAGACACGCATAGCATTCAGGAATACACAGGAAGTCAAGACTGCCCAGCACAAATTCCTTTAGACTGTGAGTTCTAACAGGGGACAGACAGGCAGGCCCATCCTGCAGAAGCAGGCGCTTCCTTCATTTCCATGTGAGCCATAAGGTTTTCCCACTGGGCAGAGAAATGTATGGCATGCCCAGAGCTAGACTCTGTATGATCCATACAATATGCCATTTCTTACACTGAGTTTCAGCCCCATATGAGGTCACATACATGAATGTGAGACTTAAAAAAACAATTCTAATGGCAGTGAAGATTACCTAAGTGTACAGAACAAAGCTTAATCCAAAACCTGATATGTAATGCACCCAAGGTGTGTCCCACAGGGCTCACCCAAGATGCATCCCACAGTGCTCACCCAGAGACATCCCACAGTGCTCACTAAGATGCATCCCACAGGGCTCACCCAGGGGCATCCCACAGTGCTCACATCCAGGGGCATCCCACAGTGCTCACATCCAGGGGCACCCTACAGTGCCCACCCAGGGACATCCCACAGTGCTCACCCAGAGGCATCCCATAGTGCTCACCCAGGGGCACCCCACAGTGCTCACCCAGGGGCGTCCCACAGTGCTCACCCAAGGGCACCCCACAGTGCTCACCCAGGGTGCGTAATTTGACTGTAGTTAGGTTCTGGACACACAACTGGAACACTTGGGATTGTGCATGCCACGACACCACACATCACTGATGAATGCTGCCTGAAGCCCTCCGGCTCAGACTACTGTGTTATGAACTGTAGTGTCTGTGCTGAACACAGAATTTCTGTTCTCATAGAAACAGAATGGTTTAATTACAGAAAACAAACACCTTCAATATTTTCCCACCCTCGTTCCTCAGCACGAAGGTATCAAGCTAGTCTATCTTTGGAGTGTTCTGTGATAGAATGTTTGGTTTTTAAAATTGACATTTAAGTTGTTGACTTGAGTTTCTTTAAAAGTTGTTAAATGAATTTTGACTTGGGATAAGAATAGGATTGCTAATAATTGCCCTAGACATACTTGCATGGTGTTTTCAGCATTATTGATTATAAAATCAAAACATCAATCAATTCTGAAGAGTGAGTGAGGAAGATGTTCTGTGTCCTTCCTGCTGGATCAAATATTCAGCCAAGACTTAATTCTTGTGTAAAAATAAACAAGCATGTCCATCTCATTAGTGTGCAAATCTGTCTTCATCTTTAATAGATAGTAAATTCTATGTACAGCAAAGAATTGTTTGCAAATAAATGTCTTTGATTTGCTGTCAGTAAATGTTTGATTTGTGGGCCTGCTTCATGTAGGTATGTGCCCAAGGTCACGAAAAATTCCTCAAGTGTAGAGGGGTTATGAGTGAGTAGAAAAGGTTTGAAAACCGTGGTGTGGATCGCCCAGTGGAGGCCCAGACTTAACCAAGAAGACAACCTATCACAAGGACCAATAACCCCAACAGGCTCACATACAACTTTTCTTCTCATGAGCACAAGCCCTGAAGTGCACCCCCACCGTGCTCACAGTGGGCCAGCTTGGCCTGCGATCCACAGTCCCCAGTTAATATGCTTCCATCTGTCTTTACATTCCTTGCAGAGTGCCCCCACCCCCTGCCTGGCCAGGATCCAGCCCCTCTCCCTCTACTATCTCAGAGGCATTTGCCCCAACCCAGCACTAGGCAACCTCACTGTGGGGGACCCACAACCAACATGACACCTCTACTCTCAGACACAGCAGAGCTACAGACTCACTCTCACCCTAACAGGCGGGTCCTATAAGTGTCGCTGTCCCCTCCGTGGCCAAGAATCAAGGTACCCTGATGGGAGATCTGCATTCTTACCACCCTTGAAAATGCTCCCGGGAGCCTGTGTCCCTGCATCACAGAGTCATGGAAAATGCTCTACATAGTCACGTGGTGAAAAACTCAACAGCTGAGGTATTTTAAAGCCAACAGCAGACCCTGGGAGAGCCCTGGCTCTCTGCAATCACAGAGCTGCTGCTTATGTGGCCTAGCCCCAGATACATCTCTAAAAATATAGAGAGGGAATTTAACCCCAGTCAGAGCACAGGCTTTTGTCATCTCATAGGCATCTTCCCCTAGTCAGGGCATGGGCTCCTCTAGGTTTATAGGCCCCATTTCCTGGTCACAGCACAGCTTGGTCATAGACATGGTTTCCCAGCCATAGAATGGGCTCCCTTAGCTCAGCCCAGCTCCTGTTTAAGCAGGTGGTGTAGGCCACCGCCTTGTCCAGCACATGCTGCTCAGAACATTTCCTCTTGACTCAAGCACAGAGCTCAGTCGCCACATCCACTCTTGGTTCCTCCAGGGAGGCCTTTTTAGACTATTCCATTTATTTTTGTATTGTTTGGCATAGTGTACAAATGATCACTACACAGCTGGTGGGTTTGCAGCCAGCGAGGACCCCAGTGTAGCTGGCACTGCGTCTACCAGCCCAAGAGCTGCCTGGAAGAAAGCAGCTTCAGGCGCTTTGTGGGCTCCAGCTGCTGATGGGGGAGGGTAGCCCAGGCAGTCCGGCAGGGTTGGGGCGGGGCGGGGGGGGGGGGGGGGGGGGGGAGAAGATCAGGTTTCTGAAATTTAACCTTCTGGATGAGTTCTGCTTGACTTGAAGTGAAGGCAACCTGCTTCTTTCCGGTCTGGCTTCTCTATCACCCTGTTTGTTAGGCCCGCCGGCAACATTGTAGCTTCTCACTGGCAACATTGTAGCTTCTTTGTGTGTCTTTAGTGTCCCCTGGAAAAAGACCTGCTGAACCCATCAGCCCCCTGTGGGGCATTAAGGAGCTGACCAGGCTGAGTTCTTGGGCTGCAGTGAGAGCCTTGGCTGTGTCTTCTGCTGACCTGGAGCTTGCATCTCTGAGCACATGGCCGTCGGGTACAGCTGCCCGAGGCCAGCACACCTTAGTGTTCAGCTGATACTTCTGATCAAAGGTCAAGGTGGAGAGTGGGTTCTGAGGTCAGTCCTGCCCCTAGATTTGGCAAGTGACTAAAGTCCTTTGGCTGCAAAGTGGGGACACAGGAGACATCAGCCCTGATGCCAAGAAGAGGGTTTACTGAGGAAGACCATGCTGTGCTCAAGGCAGGAACGACGCGGCCGTGGTCGACATGGTCTGTGTTCTTAGCCAGAAAGCGTCCTGAACACCCAACATATTCTCATTCCTAAGAGAGTAAGTCCACTTCACAGGGAAGAAAACTGAGGCATGGAAAATTAAACTCAGCAAGGCCACCGAGCTGCAGCATTGTCTGCCTCCTGGGCTGGCTCAGAACCACACTTTGCTCTTTTAGAGAAAGCCATGGGCAAATCTGCTGCTGGCAAATAAAGCCTCCATTCCCAGGGTCTGTCCCAGCTCCTACAACCCCCACAGCCCCACAGCCCCACAGCCCCACAGCCCCATAGCGCATCCACAGATTTCTCTTCTTGTCAGAGATTAGCTCCAGTCTCTGGAGCCATTTGAGCTCAGACTAGTCATTTCTGAAGGCCCAGACGAGGCCTTGCTTAGCCCACTCAAGGCTGTGGTGTATGAGAACAGGCCTGGGTACCCCAGCTCACGTCCATGGCAGCTTAGGTTGTTGCTGTAGCCTGCCGGAAATGTCCTCCGTGGCCCTCAGGCATGAGGCCAGGCACCATTGTGCTGTTCTGTAATCCAGGCTCATAGCTGTGCCTTCAAAGGCAAAGACCAGCAAAGACCTGGAAAGGGGGCTCCCACAGGATGTGAGGGGCACCTAGGACCTAAGCCCAGGTTCCTCTTGGCCATATGTCCTGCCCCTCAACCGCAGAAGAGCTACAGCTAGATTCTCATCTATGAACTCAGTAAAAACCGGGAAAGGGCCACAGTGCCTTTTCTGACACAAGTGTCACATTCATTAAAGTTTAATTTGATCTTTTTAAATATCACATTAAGACAATTCCATCCTGGAATGGAATGGTTATGGTTAGCGTAAATCTGCCCCCCCACACACACACAGCAACTTCATTTATATTAGCTTTTATTTAACTGGGTAAAAGGTAATTTGTTTTTATTAATTGATACATTTCCCCCCTCAACTGGGCTAGCCTTGGGCCCCAAACTGCACACATGTAACTGCCCTCCCTACAACAGAGGGCTGCCCACCCTGGCAGAGATGATGACTGCCTGGAGCAGGCAGCCTGTTAATGCCGCCTCTAGTTTCAGGGGACTTGGGCCAATTGCTTAGTCACAGTCTCAGCTGAGGTAAGCAGGACGCTTTCACTTTCTGCTTTAAGCTGTGGGGAACTGGTAGCTCTGGGCAGAACGCAGGTGCCAGGACACACACAGCTTGCCATGCAGTGGGCGTGTTCTGCAGCCATATGTGGGACAGGTGCTGCTTCCACGCTGCCCTCGCTGCCACCACCGAGCTTCATCCCTCGGCCACCAGCTGCCTGGCATGGACCTCTCGCTTATCTGTCTTTTGGCTTCTTCCCAAACAACCAATGGGGCTGTGTCCCTCCCTTGGTAACTCATCTCTTCTTGCCCTGTCTCATGCTATGACGTATGTCTTCACAGAAAACCCCTGTTTGGATTGGTAAAATGCTGGGGGTCTTCTAGGTGAATCCAGAACCCACCACACACGCTGGGCAAACCTTCTTTCTACCATCTTGTGTTTGCAGGCACCCACCCACAGAGCAGGGGGCTCACACAGAGCCATCCTTCCCTCATTCCCCTGCATTATAGAGAGGACACCATTACCCCCTCATGACCTCTCCCAAAACTTGACACATAGACCATTCAGGAGCCATTTCTCCTTCCAGTGGCTTGTAGGTTAGGACATGGAGCACCTACCAAATTTTATGTGATGAATACCTGGGTGGGCAGGCTTTAGATACAGGGGGCGGGCCACTAAAAATGAGCCTCACACATCTTTATACCAGTTCCCTTTGCAACAAACACCTGGTGTGGCAGGGTCCTGGGAGACAATCTCGTCACCTCATAAGTGTTGAGTCCCTTTCCTAAACAGAAAGGTCCTATCATTCTCCATGGAATAATTCCAGCTGTGTGCCTGTGTCGGGTGCATTGTGTTCATGTGTGCTTTGAGTCTGGGTCTCTCTCTAAAGCTGGGGTTCACTGGTTGCCTAGACTGGCTGTCCATTCAACCCCAAGGACCCTCCCAGCTCTGTTTCCAGAGCACTGAGATTACAGGCCCATGGGCAGCTTTTTACTCGGGAGCTTGATTTCTTCATGATTGCCTGGCAAGCACATCACTGACCAAGTTCTCTTCCCAGCCCCAAAATGTCTATTATTGGAAAACATATTTAATGACAATATCTGTCCTAGTTACTTTGTTAATATCTGAGTGGGGCTGAAGATGTGGCTCAGCAGTTAAGAACCCTGGCTGCTCGTCCAGAGGACCAGAGTTAGGTTTCCAGTACCCACATAGCCACTCACAAACATCTAGAACCCCAGTCCTAGGTCATCCGATGCCATCTTCTGGCCTCTGTGGGCATTGCATGTACACAGTGCACACACCAAACACCCATACAAATAATAATGATTTATGACTATAGTATTTTTAAACATATCTGACAGAAGCGGCTGAGGGGAGGAAAAGTTTAATTTGGGTCTCAGTTTCAGGGGACTCGGTCCTTCGTGTCTGAGGTGCACATGGTGGCTTGGGCAGTTCTATCTGTAGCAGTACAGCATGAGGCAGAAGTTCCATAGTCTCAGTGGGTCAGGAAGCTCCCAGAGGAAGCTGATTCCACTTCTGCCAGGCAAACCACGTGTCTCAAAGGTTCCACAACATCCCCAAACAGTACCCTCATCTGGGGACCAAGTGCTTAAAGTATGAAGCTGCGGGGGACATTTTGGCCAGGAACCATACAAATAGCTACATGTGGGCATGTACCAGGGCAAAACTGGACACTTCACTTGCCTTGTCCCCTTTCAAAAGCAAGAAGTCTGGAAAGTTCAACTTCATTTTCAGCTTAGAGACATGGAAGACCCTTTGAGCTGGACACAGGCTGTCTGTGAGGCTGTATCTGCTGCTTGCTCAGCAATGCATCTTCTACAGTGGAGACACACACGTCCCTAATATGTAGATACTGAAGCCTGGGCAAACGTGGCCCCAGCATTACATATGCAGTGAACACCACCAAATGGTAATTGGACAAATGGTTCTTCTCCGTGGTTTCCATAATGACATTTTCTATGTATGCTGCACTTTAAACTCTTTTCAAAGCTTTTTCATCTCCATTATTCTATTTAATCCAGCTAATTGAACTTGAATTGGAACAAAGAAAAACACTGATAAATTAATTAAATCTCTGCCTTTTATGGGGGGGTCAGAGGTGGACAGGAAACACAGCTTGTAGCAGCTGTTGGTGAGTGCCTATTGTAGTGGGACACAGAAGAGCGAGATACCCCACCCTCCCACTTCTGACGATTTATCGAAAAGGGGGAAGAAAGAATAAAGTTTGACTAGGACTTTAATGTAAGATTTCTGAGAGGAAAGCTTTGTTTCTTGTTTTCCTTCTCCTTCTCTGGCCTCCTTATCTACATGAACCCAGAATACTTTTCTGAATAGTTTGTGGTAGTTTTGTTTTTTT
>OU015742.1:58607803-58623112 GCA_907169655.1 Acomys percivali | reverse complement strand
CATGCTGCTCCTTAAAGCTATGGCACAAACAAGCCTACGGAGCTTCCGAGGCTTGGGGCAGTCTTGAGTGCTCCTCCCCGTTAAAGCCACTGCACTTAGGCAGTTCGAAGAGTCTTGTTAAGAAAAACGCTTCCCTGCTGGAGGCATGTCTCAGGGATGGCGTCCAGTTAGGTACAGCTGTGTAAAAAAAAAGGCCACATTAGCCCCTGCCATGTCCGGCTTTTGTTGATGTATCCTTGTCAGTTTGTGCACAGTCCCTGGAGGATGCTGGGGGAGAGACACCCAGGAGTTCCTCAATGGATAGTGTCACCTCCAAGAGTCTAAAACGATATCAAACATACTATTTTAATAGACATTTGTGAAACTTCATCCGCTGTCCTAACTTGGCAATGCTTTGCTTTTGGGGAGTGCAATTGATTAATTAATTGGTTAATTAATTAAGTAAGTAAGTAATGGGAAAATTCCCACAGTGTTTTAAGTAAGTTTATGCCCTTGTGTTGGGTCACATTCATGGATACCCTTAGCCACATGCAGCCTAAAGGCAAGGGGCTGGACACTCCTGCCTCGCATGTGTCCCTTATGGAAAAAAATGTATTGATTTGAACAACCTTCAGGTTCCCTAGCCTGTCATTTAACAGAAAAGTTAAAAGTCATAAGACCAAGTCTTCACACAGAACAGTGACTCATCTTCTTCACCATCTCTCGAATCTTCCATCAAGACCATCAAGGTCAGCACCATGTGAAGTCCACACACCTCAGAGCCAGATCTAGCTGCTGGGCCAACCCAACTCAGCCACATGGTCCTCGAGGAAGAGCCATTGCACCTGGGCTGGGGAGGCCCCGGGGCCAGCACAGGCAGAGCACAGCTCCCTGTCTCCTCCCATTGGCTCAGTTCTTCCCAGATAACTTACCTGTGGGAGGCTTTTGGTCACCAAAGGGAGCGGGGCAGGGGGGTGGGGAGAAGGGGGCACCCCCATGGAGCACTGTTGGACATGTTCACATGCTGGGGGCTGGAGTCTTCTGCTCCATCCTGCACTCTACAGTGCACAGCCCTGTCACTTCTCACTGTCCAGGTACAAGGTGCTCAGGCATGGCTGTGGTCCCCGGAAGCATCCCGTTTGTGTCTTGGAACCTCTTTCACCACAGCGCTCATTCCTCAAAGGCTAGAAGGCAGGAGCAGGAGGGAGAGCAGGGGAGCAAATGCCAGCTGAGCAACCACTGTGCGATCCATGTTGTGTCCCCTTCTGGAACCTCGATGTCATCCCAGTTACCTCCACCTTCTGGTCCGCTCTTCGAAGGACTGCTGGCCTGTGGCTTCTGGGGTTTTCCTGTATCGCAGATACCTCTGGGGTCCCTTTCCCCCATCCTCAGGTCTTCTTGCCCAACTGCCAGGCGGGGAAGGGGGGGGGCGTGGGGAGGAAGAAACCCAGGTGACAAGCAACAGAGGTGGCCTGGCCACCTGCAGGCAAGACATGCATTGCACAGATCCATAGTCCAGAGCAACCCAAGTGCCCCTGCTGGCGCGTGAGGAACAGCACCCAGCACCCAGCATGGAGGTCAGGGGAGGTGGCGCTTCACGGAGAAGCAACTGAAGGTTCTGCAATGCACTTTATTACCCCCAGCCATGCTTCATCAAGCTCTCCCTACATCCCTGTTGGCCCCTTCCTGGCAGTCAGCAGCTTAATCCTGACCTCCTTGTAGTATCAGCATCTGTGTTAGATGGAACCCAGAGAAGCCAACTTTGACAGTGGGGTGGCAGGGCGCTTTTGTAAGCAGGTACCCCTTCATCGGCTTCCCTGCAGTTACTGGGGCTCAGACTCGCCCGCCGGTGTGCCAGATGCAACCCCAGCATCGCCTTGCATGGTGAACTCTCTTTCTAAGGACCCAGGTTGGCTTTCCTTTCTTGTTCAGAGCTGTGGCCCTCAGATGTGAATGGCAGGGAGAGTGGTTTTACTTTCGTCCTTATACTTGTCATATTTCAGAGCTTCCTAAATATAGCTTTATTTTTTTTTAATCCTACTGCCTTACATCAAGATAAAAAGGTTTCTGTCAAAATCAAGCGACGTGTCAATTTTAATGAGCAACTGAAAAATTAACAAACGCAGCGTTCTAATCTAATTATGTTCCTTCAGAAAGCTCCCTAGGAATTGACTCAAGTCTGATTTGTCAGGCTCTCTGCCACTAAGACTGGTTGACAGCACATAGGAGACTCAGAACTTCCCTGGGCCTCTGACATGGCCCTTCTCTGTTCGCAGCCCTTAAAGACTTGTGGTTTGCATGGCAGCAAAGGCGCAGGAACCTGCTGTGTTTCCAAGTCCCCATCTCCTGAGACCCAGCTCCCAGAAGAGAGTAGAAGCCACATAAACAGTGGCCATAAAAAAAAAAAAAAAACAGTGGCCATATACCCCGAACCCTGCCATGTTGCCATCACTCATGGACGGGGCCTCTCCTCTTTTCTAAATAAAGCTTTTTTAAAAAGATTTATTTATTGATTACTTATACAGTGGTCTACGTGTACCCCTGCAGGCCAGAAGAGGGCATCAGACTACATTATAGATGGTTGTGAGCCACCATGTGGTTGCTGGGAATTGAACTCAGGACCTCTGGAAGAGCAGTCAGTGCTCTTCTGAGCCATCTCTCCAGACCTAAGTAAGACTTTCATTAGTAGAACATGGAGCCATCCTCCCCCAGCAGGGATCCTGGCAACAGCAGGAGGTAAAATTTTTCACTGTCCTGAAGCCACTGCTCAGCCCCCAGTAAAGTCTGTGACTAGACAAGGCGAGCCTACTGGCTCCCTACCAAGCCTGAGTCTGTGGTGGGTCTTTTGGTGACTGGCCTGTCCCCACAGAGGTTCTTGTTATTTGTGCAGCCACTGCATGCTGTGTCTGTGTGGTGTGACATTTCACCTTAGCCACAGTGCCAGACGAGGAAAAGCCAGCCCACTGCCCAGTTCCTCACTCCTGAGACCCCCTTTTCTTCAGCCCATTATGCTTCTGTGTTTATGACACTGTAGTTTTGCGTGAGAGTGGTGGTCTCATGCCAAGGCTCGGGGACATCCTGGACAGCCTAAAGAGTGTTCATTTTTCTGACACCCATGAACAGCAGGCCTCATTTTTTCCTGGTAAAGATTTACTGTGTGCCTGGAAAACAAAGCACAGCAGAAAAAAAAAAAAGTCTGGGGACACAGCTCAGTTAGGAAAGCACCCAACTAGCATGCAGGAAGCCCTGGGGTTCAACTACAAGCACTGCATCAATCAGGTGTCGGGGTGTGCACTTTTAGTCCCAGCTCTTGGAGTCCTGGGTCAGTCTCAGCTGTGTGACAAGTTTGAGGTCAGTTTCAGCGACACGAGACCTTATTTGAAAGGAAAATCCTAATAAGTGTGCTAGAAGAAATGTGAGGTAGATAGCGTGGAAGAGAAGTTCAAAACTATGCAAGCCACGGTGGAGCTGGGCCACTCAGAACATCTAGAAATCTCTACAAACAAAGACAAGGGGATGGTCAGGGCCTGGGTGGACAGTGTACTGTCCTCACTGCTGTGCTTGGACCACAGCTCCTACCAGAGAATGAATTTTCACTTGGTCCTGGCCTTGGTACCTGAGCCCTGCACATAACACATGCGGTGGACCCACCATGGCAGAGGCTGACCCATTGACAAGGCTCCTAACACAACACAGTCTAAAACATTCCTTGTAAATAGCTCTGTTCTCCGGTACCCTAGCCTAGTCTTAATAATGAAGTAATTTCCAGGGCCTTCAAATTTTGAATGAGTAGGAGGAGGGAGAACCCAGCCAGCCGTGTCGCGTGACTAGTTTCTGCTGTGAGCTGTTCCAGTGTCACTTCTGAGACCCAGATCTGGGAGCCTAACTCACTGTGCTCACAGGAACTGGCGAGAGAGGAGTCAGGGAGTTGTGTACACACCATTCTGGCTCTTCCTCCAGTTCGCGCTGTCATTTGTATCTGCTTTAAATATCCAAGGAATTATAATAAAGAGGAATTCATAACACAGCTGGCCATAAACTGGAGCATTCAGGTGTGGCTCTTGTTGCAGATCATTATGATCATATAGCCCATATTAAATCCGGATCTAAGAAAAAACCCTTCTCTGGAGGTGCTTCACAAGCATTTTAATAAATTCTGTTTATTGCATGATCCCTGGGTGGATATTGTCTTCATAATTCCATGCACACTTGTAACACGGGATCCACAGGAGATACCAGCCCTTGAGGAATGCAAGCCTGTTTTCAAGTCAGTGTTCTTTGATGATGCGAGGCGTTTGCTGCAAGCGATTTCTTTATTTTGGTTGTATGAACATCTCTCCAGAATGGCCCCTCCATAAAATCTTATTCTCGGGGAGCCCCAGGGACCTTTGAGGTGGATTAAAGTCGCATGTAACCACGGCACATTGTGGCACAGGAAAGCAGCAACGGCTAGAATTCTCACAATTGTGTCTTGCCCAGCCACCCTTTGCTGTGACACTTCCACTGGCCAGGGGGACAGTGAGGAGGTAGAAACAGCTGGGAATTACATGCCTAGGTTCTGAAGGGGCTACATGGCAGCCCTAGAAATGGATGTTTTTGTTCTACCTAAAAGCCTAAGCCAGAAGGCGGGTCCTGTAGAACCCACTGCCCTCAGCCCCACCTGGCACAGAGGACAGAGCTGTAAACATCCTGTGGCCTTGGCTTCCTTTCCTGCCCAACTCTTCCTAGCTAGTACTGTCCCCAGGGGTGTGCAGAGTCTGTGTGTGCACATATCAAGCACTTAACACCATTCCTGTCCCCACAACCAGTGTCCCAGATGTTTCCTTTCTAAGTCCCCACACGTGAGAGAGAGAGAGAGAACAGCGTTGTCCATCTTGAATCCATAGCTGCTTTGGGGACAGAATGTGACTGGATGGGTCAGTTCTGAGCCCAGTACTCAGGCAGGCTGTAGCTAGTGCTCCTGCCTGGAGGGTGGGGCTGGTCCAGGACCTCCCTTGATGGTGTTTAAAAGGGCTGCATGACTTTATTAGAAAGTTCTACAATGTCTAGCACCTGATGTGAGTGTCTGCTAACTATTGGTGCATGTGGCAGAGAGACAGAGAGAGTAGGAAAGAGATAGGGAAAGGAAGAGGTTGGGGGGAAGAGATCAAAGTTGGGTACAGTCCATCTTGTTTTTAGAAACAGGGTCTCTCGTGATCTGGAGCTCATCAGGTAAACTAAACTGTCTGGACTGCAAGCCCCAGGCACGTGACTGTCTCTAGCTCCCCAGTGCTAGAATGACAGAAGATCTATGCCACCTCAATTTTGGCATGGGTTCTGGGCATCAAAAGTCAGATCCCGAGGTGTCTCTACCTCTCCTGGTAAACTAATGGTTTGTGAGGTGGCGGCGGGGTAGAGGTAGCGGGGCTCCACGGTGCTGGCAGAGACCTAGCTGTGGAAGTGTAACAGTCTCTGAGGCCAAGAAGGGCCTGTGATGTGCAGAGCTCCGCGGGAGATAGCTGTCAAATGCAGAGTGCTGGAAACTCGCCTCTACTCTGGCTGAGGAGGCAGAGTTTTCAAAGAAGGATTTAGAGCATCCTGCTTGGGAGCAATGTGAGGATTAGCTGGGGTTTTAAAGTCTGTTCTTATCGCACACACTACTCATGTGTGGAGGCTCCTGAGGTATTGGCCCTGGAGCAGGAATTTCAGCTGTGATAAAAGTCAACACTTGCTGCAACCCCAAGGCTATGGCACTGGTTAGCACTGTGGACCCCTGGGTGGCACTGATAAATTGTCTGATGCTAGGAGGACCTGGCTGGCCACTCCCCCATATCCCAGGACTAGGCAAAGCACACTCCATGTCACCTGCATTTGGACAGAGGACTCCACACAGGACGGACGTGTGAGTGTGGTTGGCTCCCTCAGTATTCCTTGCTTCCAGGCAGAACTGTGCCCAAACCTCCATTCTGTCCCCCTGGGTCCATTAATGCTGCCACCTCCTAAGATACCACTGAGTAGGTGTCTCAAGGGACCAATCTGGGCCTCCGCTCTGCAAAGCAAATAAACAGGATGTTAGCAATATGGAGCAGGCTCTGTGGGCTGCTGCCTGAGGCATCAACTCCTCAACCTTGGCAGTGAGAAGGGAATAAGGCAGAGGTATTATAACTGCTGATTCAGTTTGTGAGGTCCTTCTGGAAGATGTAGCCCCCACCACCTTGATGGGGGAGCTAAGCAGTATCCAGGGCCCCAGATCTGCGTGTGCATCTGGATACACTCATTCTGTCCCAGGCATCTCTCTGGGGGTGTTACTGACCGCTCCTGCCTCCCTGACAGGAACCCCACCTCCTTCTGTTTAAGACAGTGGTTCCCAGGGGTTAGCCTGTCTTTACAGCTGTGTAAATCTATCTTTGAAATAATAAAAACATCTTTAAATGCCATATTCTGTATGTCTCTGAGGTTTTTGAAGAACTTATCTAACTATCTATCTGTTACACCTAGGAAGTATAGTCTTGTGATTTAAAAAAAAAAAAAACAACTAGTAATTGACATGACCATGATTTGATGAACTAAAAATTAACTTGTATAACTTACTTATCCTAAAGAACCTGCAATAGCACTTTCAAAGTATTGGAAGTAAACCTAGTATTATAATTGAGTTGTATGGATATAATACCACATATTAGAGTAGAAATATATATATGTATGTGTGAAGAATAATCTTAAATTGAGTTCTATACCAATATATCTAAAATTAAACTTATTTTGCATCAATATACAAAATTCTATTTATGTTAATTAAAAATAACCTTATTTGTGAGTCACAGTTAAGTCCTTAAGTTGAGGAGTAGATTCATTAATATACTTCTTGTCCTATCATACCTTTATATTTCTATATTCCCCCTTCTTTCTTTTCAACCCCTATCTCCAAACCTAAGAACTAAAGGTAAAGAAAAGGAGAGAGACTTCCCTGAGTCCAACCTTGTTTTCTCTGTAAGTAAGATCAATAACTTATAACCAACACCCAATGAAGATAAACATCTATCACCCAAGAAAGCAACAAAAAAACTCCCTTCTCCCCTTAAGAGAAATGGGGCATCATTCTCTTAAGGTTTCTTCCTGCTGATTTGACATGAATAATACCTTTGTAGGGGCCCAAATAAAGCTGGGGAAAATGGTTAAACAAGCTAGGAATAGCATTTGTGGTCCAGTTTCTAAGTGTTGAGAAATTCCAGGCTTAATTAGAATCCTGCGTAGGATAGTCTGAAATGCTGGACCAATTGGGATTAGAAGCTTTCTTCGAAGTTGTCTTGGGAGCTGTCCCATTCTGATGGAGAACAGCAACTGCAGCACTTGGTGCTGGAACATGAAGGATGCAGGATGTCAGTGTCCAGCATGCTGAGAGGAATGAATCCTGTCAGGTCTGATCCAACATCAGTGTCTGGTTCTTTTCTTCTGAAAACGTTTAATTTCTCACAAGCATTATACACTCCTAAAACTATGAATGGATTAAGTGTGCAGGATGCACAGAACAATTAAGGCTGGTTCTCTGTTCTTTGTGTGAGCAGAAGAAAGACATCTGCAAATCTTCATTCATACAATAAGAAGAATAGCATCTAATAATAACTCACAGGGATTCTGTAGCCAACAAGAAGCATTGTCTGTGTCATAGACATTCATGTCTCAGCCAGTCTCAGAGCTATTCTCCATGTAGTGGGATTAGCAATACAAGCTACCTGCTTGTTCTGCAGTTTGAATTCTTCACATCCCTATTGTAGCCCCCTCCCTCCCCTAGTCCTCAGAAAGAGGAGCCCTCCTCCCCTAACATCTGACCTTTACCTATCAGGTCTCATTGTTACTACCTGTACCCTCTTCTTCTGTGGTCTGGCAAGGCCACCCTGCCAGGGGGAAGTGATCAAAGTTGGGGGCCAGAGTCCATGTCAGAAGTAGTCTATACTCCCCATAGATGGGACCCACCAGGGGACTGTGGTGCCTATCTGCTACATCTTAGCAGAGAGAGCGTCTAGGTCCACATCATACATGGTCCTTGGTTGATGTTTCAGTCTCTGTGTTGTAGTGTAGTTATCCTGTATTATGTGGCTAATATCTGCTTTTGAGTAAGTATATACCATGCATGTCTTTCTGGGCCTGGGTTACCTCACTCAGGATGATCTTTTCTAGTTCCATCCATTTGCCTGCAAATTTCAAGATTTCCTTATTTTTTCAATAGCTGAGTAGTATCCCGTTGTGTAAATGTACCACAGTTTCTTTATCCATTCTTCAGTTGAGGGACATCCAGACACCCAGCCTACCTCAAAGAAGATAATGAGCATCAAGGAACCTCCTTGTGGAGGTCGCTTCAAATATGGTAAACCAGCCACTGAGCAAAATGTCCTTGCTTCTACCTAAAAAAGGAAAAGCTTGGATGCAGGCAGGGTCAACGCCAAACTCTGCCAAGAGAGGGTAAGCAAGTCCTCAGTAGTTCCTGCTTCACAAATACGTCTGTCAGATATATTGGGCCAGAAGGCTGAAGATGATGCTCCAACGTTATAGAGAATTTTGTTCAGGCAGCAAACTGTCTCCGTCATCTTCTCATTTGGGAAGCTGCTAACCAGCAATCCCTGTAATACTCAGGTAATCAATTTTATTCCTTCTCAAGTCTCTGATGGGGTCAAAGGTGAGACAGTTTAGTTTTGCAATTAAGCTTAATAGTTTAGGGGTTAAGATATATTTATGTCTAGATAGATGTTTTAAGTTGATAATGATGTGAGATACGATAGATATTGATTTATATTCAGAATTTTAGACTCACCAAGGTAGGAAGAATGTTTTCTTAAAGGCTGCCAAATACAAATAACCAAACCACTATGAACATGACATTTATATAAATCCTGATTGTTTCCTGATTCTTCTTACCATAGGTAGTTTATTGTATATAAGTGTGATAATCTAAATGCTTATGTAAAATATTTAATAAAAATTGTTTTTAAAAAATTAACACACTTTAAAAAAAAATGACAGTTTCCCAACCTGTGGATCTCGACCCCTTTGGGATCAAATGACTCTTCCACAGGGTTCACATTTCAGATATTCCGCATATCAGATATTTACATTAAGATTCGTAACAGTAGCAAAATTACAGTTACGAGGTAGCAGAGAAATAACTGTATGGTTGGGGGTCAGCGCAACATGAAGGACTGTATTAAAGGGTCTCAGCATTCGGAAGGTTAAGAACCACTGCAACAGGAAGATGATAGATGCATGGAAGATAGATGGATGGAGTGCTCACCAGTCAGCTCTATTAACATATTCAGCATAGGCAGGCGTGAGGCGGCATAACTCAATTTCTATCTTAAATCGTTGTTTTAATCTCGCACTTGAATATCATCATTTAATTTGTACATCCAGCTGGAAATATTGATTTTTTGAGCCATTCATTCTGTGCATTATGTAAAATTCTATTTGCTCTGTGCTGTGGAAATATTACTTTGTGGTTTAAAATAGAATTGAGATTGTTCCATTTTTTTTTTTTTCCTTCCCCTAGTGTCTCCTGCGGATGTTTCTGTAGACGGAGAGTAGTAACTAGGGCTGAAATTAAAGCTTGGAGTGGGCGAATGGTTGGGTGGAAGAGACAAAAAAAAAACTGTTTACTTGGTTTCCATGACTATATAAGGCTTGCTCTACGCATCCGTGCATCCATGTTTAATGCATTCTTGAGGCCGGCGAAATTGGCAGGCATAGACTCACAGTCCTGACCAGGGACTGGCAGGCTGGAGAAGCTCCCAGGGCAGCTGCCTCTGGGTGCCTGCTCTGGAGAGTAAGCATCAAGGGCAAACGCTGCTGTGTTGCCTTTCCCCTCTCAAAGGACACCTCTTTTGACACCTTTCCCTAAACTTGAGCCTTGGGATCAACCCCAGGGCCTCAGATGTGAGACAGGACGCCCCCTGGTGGTAGCTGTAACTTGACCTCAGCAAAGACTTCAGTCCAGAATCTTTTTAAGAGCCCTCCCTCTCACTTAAAGGGACAATCAGGTAGAAGAGCCTCCAGCCTCATTTCAGGCATTTGTACAACCTATGGCCAGTGGGCGACGACGTGCATTCCATAGTAGCTATGAGTGACGCCTAACACGTTTGTAGTTGGTGACATCGCACTCAAGTGTAAAATATTAGACACCCCTGAGTTGACCACCACATCAGATGTTTCTGGGCATAGCCTTGCCTTTCTCTGGGACAGAGGTTATTGCTGCCACTTTAGCTCTCATCATGGCTGTGCCCTGACATGCAGCCTGAGGGATTTTTCACCACTCCCACTTCCCAGATGAGACCACTGTGGCCCATGGTCCAGTGATGAACTGGTTTTACTGGCAGGTCAGCAGTGTCCTGCAGGGTAGCCAGCCCCATGGCAGGGGAAGTTGAGTTAGCTTATGGGGACTGTGACAGGCCAAGGAGACACACCAGGGATCCTCCAGGAAAAACGAATATGTTATCCTTTTGCATATAAGCAAGCCTGTTTTACCATAAATTATATAATGCATTAATGTTTTAACCACATTAATTTCTTCTCGATACAAATATTCTTGTTCCATGAGAACCACTTGCATTAAACATACATCAGATATCTGATCAGGCATACACACTGACCATCGGTCAATTCACTTCTTACCAGCATGGCTATCCCCATCAGTCAGTCTGCTAAGTTGTGAAACCAGCAACTCACCCTGCCCCCCCCCCCAGTACTCTTCTCACCCAATTGGGGGATCCCTAACATGAGACTGTACCTGGCACCTGGTTCTCACTCCAGGACCACATTAATGAGTGATCACCCTTAAAGTAGACATCTGAATGAGCTTGTTGCTAATTAGCCCACAAGCACCACAATGGCACTCTGGATGTACAGATGAGATCCCCTTGCAGCCCAGGACGCAAGGAAGGAAGCATGTGACACCCGCCGAGGCAGCATCTTCACAGAGGAAGTTGTGGCTCTAACATCAGACTTGGGAATAAATCAATTTGTAGCTGTCCAGGAACGCTTTTTGAAAGGATGTTTTCAGGACGAAGTCATCTACAACAAAGTCACAGTGAAGCCCAGTGCAGCATAAAACCACAAATTTCTTGTCCAGGTCACATTGAGAATTTCAAGATCGCAATAGCAGAGCCATATGCCAAGCTGGGGCCCATGTGCAGCCAACTCTGCAGACGCTATACACTACAGGGATGTGGCCCTGGTGCCACCTGAGCACCCTGGAACCAGCCAGTGTCCCTTCCCAGGGCCCTGTTCCATTAGAAACATTCTGCTGCTAAGGTGGGAAGCAGCCAGAGAAAGAGTGGGGTCTTCACAGTCACCCCACACTTCCTGTCACAGGGGCTGTGCAGTACATGCACCCTAGCTTTTCACAACCACCTCACAGTTCTGTCCTAGATGATCATGCAATGTATGTATCCTGCCATTACATCCCATGGTACCCTGAGAAGACATGACTAGCTCATGCCCGGGTCAGACCTAGAAAAACACTCGGGCAGCTGAGTAAGCCACCCAGGCTCCCGTTGGGCCAGGTCTTGCTGTTGGACCAAAGACTAGAAGTGTTGTGGAGGACTCAGAATGTTTTCCCCATAGCCCTGCTTTCATGGCAATAGTGGCCCTCTGCCCTCAAACACAAATCCTCAGACCCTGGCGCTCCTGCTCATCTGCCTCCATGACACCTCCAGCATCCTTAGGGGATTAAAGTGACCTGAAGGCTCAGGGAGAGGGAGAGACACAGATAAACTGAGAAAAAAAGCAATCCACCTGGAAGTGGAGGCTGAAGAAGAGCCGGTGTCTACCGGGACTGCAGAGATACACCACCTAAAATAAACCAGACTTGACAGGAGGAGGGACGGGGGGGGGGCGGGGGGAGCGAGGGAGGGAGAGAGAGCGCTTGTGTGCCTTGACAGATCCCACCCTGAGACAGGAACCTCAATCTCCACACACACCCTGTGAGGCCACCAGTCTAAGGACACCAAAACTCCACAATGAGTTCCACAGGAGATAAATTATAATTTAAATGAAAATATCTGCGCCCCAAACTACTTTGTACACATGCATCCATGTGTGCCTGTGTACATGGTACACACTCCCAGTGTCTGGAGACATCTTTGTAACATCTGATATAAAGCTGGGGTTTGCTGTGCCCTGCAGAGGGAGGTCACTTGATGAGAGCCTGCCCAGCTGCGGGAGAACCAACCTCCCCTGGAACCTCCAGGGTAGCTGCCTTTTGCCTGTGCTAGTGAGGAATTTCAGGAAGCTTCCTGGAACCCTGAGGTCCCTACTCACCAAAGTCCGCTCTTCATGTCTTGGTAACATGTTCAATGTGTCAACAGTAATATGGGGGTGAGTTACAAGAGATGGTTTAATTTTTCTCAGACTGCCTGGAGGTCCGATAATGGATTCCTGGCTAGTCTTCATGCCTTTGGTTTCCTACCTGCTATGGTCTCTAAGCAGATCAGCACCATGTGCCGCTGACCAGCCATCGCGACCCTGACAGGAGCAGGAGACCATGATGGCTAACAGGTGCCCATGTTGCCCTGAGGAATAGCTGTGCCCTTAGCCATCCAGAGGGCACGGGCAGCTCAGGAAGGCAGGCAGCCAGGCATCTCCAGCTTGCTAGGAAATGCCACTAGCAAGAGCTCTCTTCTGGTAGGAAGAACATGGAAACAGACACAGGCCGCCACACTCAGACCTTGAATTTGATGAGTGGGGAGATGCTGGGCAAGCGGGAGTGAAGCGGGTTCACGTGACCATGATACCTTCTCCCCTGGCTGAGGGCTTGCTGGGTATTTCCAACCCACTATTCCCCCTATCCCCACTATCCCCCGTCCCTGGTTCCCTCAGAGCCTCAAAAGACAGGCACCTGGTGGGGAGTGGTGAGCCGGCCTTTCAAAGGAATGGTTGAAAGAACCTCTGCAGGCTGGAAGACAGAGCTCTGGCTGGGCTTGGAAGGACTGCCCCCCCCAGGGTGACAGCAATGTTGCAGTACCATGAAAGGGACCTGGGGACTCACACAGGTTGGTCAGTTACGCACCAATGTTGGTTCCCAGGGAACACCCACCAGTCTGACCTGAGATACCCCATCCATCTCCCAGAGCTCTGAAAACAGTTTTCCCCACAAGCCTGAGTGACAGCTTCCTCTCATTCCCAGCGCCCTACACAGCAAGGAGGGTGCCCAGCTCAGAGGGAGAGACTGTTCTCAGCATTCAGCATTGTGGGACAGAGCAGGTTGGCTGCCTCTCTCCCTCAGACTTCCCTCAGGACCTCAGAGTCTGAGAGAGCAAATCCCACAGAAACTTCCCTCTGCAGGACCTGATGGTAGGGTGGAGGTAGTGTGTCCCAAGCACACAGATGAAACTGCTAACACCATGGGAGCCAGAGCTGAGGCTGGTCACACTGAATTCCTCCTTTCTTCACTGGGCTCCAGGGTGCCTGAGCTCATGGCCTTCCTGGAGCTGGAATTTAGCATCTTGTCCTCACATGAGGGGATTCCTCTCCCATCGCCTCCCATCCTGGGTGGGTGGAGGAAATGCCCACTGCCTCATTCTTTCCTGACAGATGCTCCTGCCCCAGTCTGGATCAAATTGGAGTCCGGAGGCAGCCCCTACCTAGTGGTGTCATCTAGCAGCACATGTCTGCCGTGTGGGCTGTGGCTGACTAAAATGCAGGTGGTTTCCTGCACGTTAAGAGGCCTGTCACCGGCCCTGTGGATACAGAGGGAACCCTTTGACCCAGGGTTCCCTACCAGAGCACTGGCTCACTGTGTACCTAGACCTCAAACTAAGTAGCTTTGCAGTGGGCTGTGGCCACTATGATACATGCGGTTGTCCATGTGTTGGAGGCAGGGTGTGACTAGAACAGAACCCATATGGCTAAGATGAAGCCACACAGTACCCCAAGACACAAGCCCATTAGGACTGAAACCAGGCCCTGGATAACTTTCAAGAACAAAACTGGGCGCCCCTTGCCTTGCTACCCTGACCTCTCCTCTTCCTCCTCCTTCCCCTGTCTCAGAGGTTTCTTCTGCCAGCCACAGTTTTCCTCTCCACACTAGGTTGACTGCCAGGCAGCCCTGGGGGCTGGGGGAGGGGCGCATAGCCTAGACTAGGGCTTCAGACACCAGGATGTATACTGAGGTTCTAAACCTGGGCTACCCACCTGACGCCTTGGCTCGTGGGTGGCCTTCTCCTGTCCTTGTCCTCATGCCTTCATCTTTTCATGTGTGCGTGAGTCCTAAGTGCTTCTTGTTAGAATGCTGGTCCAAATTGGGTGGCCTCAACTGATCTCACTTCCCAGTGTGGTCACATCCTGTGCCCTAGGGTTGAGATGTCACTTGTGAGCTGCGGTTGAGGGTCAGCTCTTAAGTTGTTCTTTAGTTCAGGCATAAGGTGTGTGGTGATGGCTGTCATGTCCGCTGGCGTTTCCCTCTGTACCCGGGCGTGCGTTCTCACCGGTGTCCACTACTGTGAGGGTACGTGAGGAAGGAGCCCAGCTCTGAAACAGCATCCCCTCTGTATACACTCCTGCCCTGTTCTCAGTGGCCAGCTCATCCCTCCCAACTCCCACAAGCCCCCATTTTCTGAGGTGTTTCAGGCTGAGCGATTAGATCCCCTGCTGGGGGCTAGGTGTGGGTGAGACTGGAGGAGGAGCAGGTGCAACCACCCCTCAAGCTTCGCCTCTGCTGCCCACTGTGGTTATGGACCCAGAACAGGGTGAGGCACAGCAGTGTTCAACAAGCAGGGCGGATGGGCAATTGACAGAGGTAGATTGCCGGACTTAGAGAATGTGGCTGCACAGTGAATGAATTGCCTTTATTTGAAGACAAAAGCCTTCATGAAAAGACACATAGGAGCTATGCAGACAAGCACCAAGTAGTTAACGCGTGTGCTTTGGAGTGGAAACGGGATGAAGTGCATTCAAAGTGTCCCCTAGAGCTGTGTTTTATTGGGGAGACTGCAGAAAATCGTCCCCAGACTCTGCCATCTACTCCCTAAGAAACTCGTGCATCTGATGTCACGAGACCATGATGCCAACCTCTAGGCTCTGGGCCGCCGTTCATATCATAAACCCCTACCTGAAGTGTTTTGTGTATGACACTTGATGCCACGGGTACCCGCAGGGACAAGTGGGGTGGAGGCCCCTCGTCCCAAGGAAGACCCCTGAAGCAACAATGAATGGTGGCCAACCAAAAGAGCTCCGCTGGCAGTGGATTTTTCCACTTCACATACTTGACACTGGGCCAGCGCTTCCTGGGCCTTTGATGATAGAATATACATGGTAAAACTGCACACTTTTTGGTAACCCCAGGCATATTGCAGGGGCCTTGAGTGG
>OU015742.1:58578714-58605992 GCA_907169655.1 Acomys percivali | reverse complement strand
GTGTGTGTGTGTGTGTGTGTGTGTGTGTGTGTGTGTGTGTGTGTGTGGTATGTGTATGTGGTATCTGTGGACGTTATGGTGTGAGGTATGTATATGTATTTGTTCATGTATGTGGTCTACAGTATAAGGTATGTGTACAAACAGGCTCTTAGTCAAACTTATAATTTGTCTGGGACCTAAAAGGAACTGCTGGAGTGCCTGATTCTCCCTGCAGAGCGGGAAATCCTGCCCTCCGTCCATTTCCACTCTGACAACAGGAGAGGGGTGCTCGATGGGTAACCTGTGCCAAGGGGAATACTGAAAACCCACATAACAGCTGGGGAGGAGGCACGCTGAAGACCTCAGCATTTCAGAGCCAGGTTGGGACCTGGGAGAGCCAAGCTGAAAGAAAGGGGTGCGGGGGGAGGAGAGGGAAGGAGGGGGGTGGAGGCGCCTGCCTAGCAAGGGGCATCTGTGTAAAGCAGACAGAATGCAGACAAAGAGGGCAGGCAGGAAAGCAGCAGGGTTGTATTAAAACAGTAGGATTAATCCCTCCCACCCCAGCTCTGCAACATTTTAAAATTTAATTTTGAAATATTGAGTGAAGTTCTTGGGGCAACACTTTATTCAGATGGGTTGCGTTTCCGTGGCATAAAATGTCTATTAAAAAATTAAAATGTGTTTACAGAAACATAAATTCTCAGAGTGCCTCAAATAAATTGCCTCTAAAAGCACATATCTCTTAGCAAGTCAAAGAGAGCAGACAAAATGCACAGCGCCCGATGCACAGCCCAGCCGCAGAAAGTTCAGGATCCTTAGTGGGTCCACCTCAAGGTGCCTGTCATGAGAAGAGTCTTGGTAACGGAAATAAAGACAGGAAGTCAGGTCCTGGCAAGAGTCAGCAGGTGACTGGACTGGCTAGACTGGTGGGACCACTGAGTGTCCAGAGGAAGAATTAGGAAGACGCTGGAGTTGGAGCTTTCCAAGCAGGAGCCAGGCATCTCACTGGGCTTTAGCTGTGGAACAGGTGGGTGGAAGCCATAAGCAGGGTGGAGGTGACAGGGCAGGATGGACATAAACGACATCCGCTGGCAGGACTAGTGAACTGGCAGCAGCACCACCCCTGTCTCGTGAGGCTTTGGTGGGAATCACTGTGAAAATGCTGACACCAAGGTGAGCCAGCAGCCATGGGGGTGGAATATGCCGCCCAGCGGTTGATTGTGTCATTGGCGTTTCTTGGGCTGGATAACAGGGGACAAGAGGGGAGCAGGGCACTGCACCCTCACCAGCCATTCCAACACAGAGGCTTGGAGTCAGGGAGACAGTGGAAGAAGGGGTGTAAGAGGTCATTTAAAACTATACACACCCTCCCAGACTCTGTCCACAAACAAGATCTGGTTCAACAGTGCTACACTGAGTGCTGGCGCGCGTGCAGTCTCTCTCACTGGCCTAGAACACAGCACGTAGGCGAGGCTGGTTGGCCAGCAGACCCTGGCGATCTGTCAATGTCCACCTCCTTAGCCCTGGGATTACGTGGGTCCCTGGGCTTGAACTCAGAGCCTCATGCTTGTGAGTCAAACACTTTACTGACCAGGCCACACTACCTTTCTTCAAACACTTAGGGTTAGGATGGGTGGGCTGCTGAGAAACGTGCCTGGCTATAATTTGCATTCCTCGAGGACAAAATTAGAATGTTTGTGTGTGTGTGTGTGTGTGTGTGTGTGTGTGTGTGTGTGTGTGTGTGTGCGCGCGCGCGCTTCGTGGCTGTGCCTGTGTGTGGCCCAGCAGCTGGTTAGATTGTTCCGTTGTCCACATCCCCAGCTGCACCAAACATACTGAAGTTAGAGTCACTGCCTCCTGCATTCTGGGCACCAAGCATGTGGGACACATTACCCAGACCATGAGGAGGAGGTGCTGGGACAGGACTGGCCAGGACCGGGCGGCAGATCCGGTGTCTAGATGAACTCCTGCTGAGCTGGCTTCTCAGCTCTGTTGCCTCAAGCCAAGCGCCAGGTAGCCGTAGAGCCGGACCATCCCTTCTTGCTGAGGGACTGTTTCCTATACAGCCCGCCACCCATCTTATCGAAGCCTGGTGTTCTCCTAAACTTGCCCTCTGCCTCTCTAACTGACGTTTCTGACTCTCTCCAACTGGAACAAGCAGGAACCGGCCTCTGCCTGCTTCCAAAGTTGCCCATGGCCCGGCTGCATGCTGCTTGACCCCACCCAGTGCTTACATTCACTGTGTGGGGCAACATCTGTCCACCTTGTGGCCTTTGTACCCACCACAGACTCATCACCTGAACACTTTTCCCCGGAGCTCCAGAAGCTACTGATGCCTTGCAGCGCACACATTCTCCACAGAGCTCTCACCTCCTGCACTCCCTCTTCCCTCTGGCCCAGGATCTACCTCTGCTACTCCACAGTGGCCTCAAACACAGAAAGTAAACAGTAGGCAATTCCTCCTCCTCCTCCTCCTCCTCCTCCTCCTCCTCCGCCTCCTGGGCTCCTATAAACAGCTAACGGAAGGAGCAACGAGTAGCTGTAGATTAGGGTGTGTGGACTAGTGTGTGGCGCATCACCAGCCCGAAGCTGTTAGCTGGTGAACAAGAAAGCACTGTTCGTGTTTCTGAGCGGAGTGTGTTGAGCTTGATGAAGGAGCACTGTGTGCACTGAGGGATAGTTTGTCCCTCGCTGCCTTGACTAAGCTAAGCTTTATTCATCCTTTTATCTTACATATTGGAGTGTAAAACTATATAAGAAAGTCCGTAACTAGCCAGCCCACACCTCAATGTATGTTCACGAAATGAGTTTACGTGTGTAACCAGACACTGGCTCAAAAAAATAACAGACTATTCAAAGGCCCTCCAAGTCTTCTGGCTCCTCCGAGTGGCTGCGCTGGCTTCCCAAAGCACAGGTAGTGCTTGCTATTTGTGAATGTGTGAACAGAACCCTCCAGGGACCACACCGGCAAAGACTTCCTTATCCACTTTACACGGGGAAATATGTAAAATAATCACCTTCTATGGAGGTGATACTAAGAGCCCACAGTCATCACCTAGCATAGTGTCCCTAGCCTGTGATCCCGGCATTCGGGGAGACTGAGTCAGGAGGGTCAAGTGTGAGGCCAGCCTGGGGGAGCTACCTAGTGAGCCTATGTGTCAAAATTAAAAACACAAGTCAGCAAGACGGGGTGGTGCTGACACGAAGATAAACACAGGGATCACTAGACCTCAACCCAGAATCCAGACATTGACCTGTATATCTATGGCCAATTGACTGTTGATAAGGAGCCAAGACCACAGTGGCAAAAAGATGAGCTTTTCAGCAAATGGTGCTGAGACAACTCGATATCCCTATGGGAAGGAGTGAGACCAGACCCCTACCTCACACTACACAAAAATTAACTCCAGATGGACTGAGGGCCAAATGCAAGAATTAAGAGTATGAGCGTTTGAGAAGTAGGCAATGACTTCTTAGATAAGACGCAAGGCACAAAAGAGAAAATAACCAGAGTTCTTCGAAATTAAAATTATATGTGCTCCAAGAAGAGCCACCAAAAAATCAAAAAGGTAAATAAATGCACCAGAGAAAACATTCGTAAATGGCGCCTATGATGAGGGTCTGGGGTCTAGATACGCGAGGAGCTCCGAGAACTCAGTAACAAAAAGGAAGAGTCCTCCCTGTAAAGTGAGTGGATGTTTTGAGTAGATGTGATAGGGGCTGGAGAGATGGATCAGTGAACAAACACACTGCTGTGCAAGCACGAGGATGGAGCTCAGAACCCACACCCACACAAACGTGTAATCCCAGCACCCCACAACAAAATGGGAGGTGGTGGTCAGAGGACTTCTAGAAGCTCACAGCTGGCTGGCCCCTTGTCTACAGCAGGAGAAACAAGGCAGGTCTACTAACATTTGTGAGGTTTTTAATTTTGTTTTATATTATGTGTGTGGATGTTTTGTCTGCATGTGAGCCTGTGCAGCGCATGCATGCCTAGTGCCCATGACGTCCAGAAGAAGGCATCGGATCCTCTGGAACGAGTTACAGACAGTTGTGAGGCACCATGTGGGTGCCAGGCACCTAACCTGGGTCTTCAGCAAAGAGCACTCAGTGTTCTTAACCCCTGAGCAATGGCTACAGACTGAGAGACTGTTTCAATCAAAGTAGAACCCAAGAACCAAGGCCTGAAATTGTCCTCTGACCTCCACTCGCACAGCATCACATGTGCATGCCTGCACTTACACACAACAGATGCACGCGCATGTAGAGATACATCAGATATATCGGGGGGGGGGGACATGACACATCACAACAGGGAAATGTTACTGGCCCCACACAGCCACAGGATGCCTGTGATTATGAAACAGGGGTGCTGAAAACGCTGGGGCCTTCATGCATTGCTGTAAAGAATGGAAACTAGTGTAGACACCATAGGGGGAAGTGTATGATTCTTTAAAAGCACACAAAAAAAATTTAATGTATAACTCAGCAGTTTTATCTTCAGAAACTACCCACAAGAATTGAAAATAGAACATCATAAAAACTCATGCCAGGCTACTCGGAGTGACACAAGTCACAGTAGCTGAGACCCCCGCCCCCCCCACCTGTCTATAGATGATGAATAGAAAACCAAGATAGTTTATCCACACAGTGACAAAGCAACAGTGTTGAAGTGTGCCTTATTATGTGTGAGCTGTGGCTCTGCTGTGCTAAGAACATGAGGCCAGACATGAAAAGCCCATGTCACAGGATTCCATTTGGCAAATCCAAATAAACAGAAATCATTCTGTTGGGTACCAGAGGATGGGAGAAAGGGGGAGAGATGAGATGATGGAGGCGTCCTGGCCAAGATGATGGCACGTCATGTGAAGTGTAAAACTGTAGGGTAGATTCATAGTTATGAGCTACATTATAGTTTCAAACCAGTGGGTTAACAACTTTTGAGTTTGAAGTCAGGGTCATCATGGCTGGTGACATGTGAACATCATCAGCAGGGCATCGAATAAGGGTTTCCAGGACATGGGAAACTCTCACCCCACAGCCACCAGGCACTTAGCTTGCTTTCCCATCTTATCTAAACTCTCTCCCTCCCCCTCTTCCTGTGTGGCTCTCAAAGCTGCACTGTGGCTGTCAGTTCCCACTCTCAGGGATGCATATCCAATGGTTACACCTGCGGTTCTAGGAACTAGGCCTTTGGAGCTAAGAAACAGCCTCAGAGACATGAGCTTGAACTAAGACTTGAACGTCACGAATTGTCCACAGCATCATGGTGCCCTAGCATCTGGGGCATCTAGGTCCTACCTGGTGGTTTGACTCTGCTCTAAGGAAGCCCTCACGACAGGGTAAGTCTCCCCAGGCAGGGACAAGTTCTACCTGTCCCCAGTCCGATGTGTGTCCTGCTTCAGTTTCACCTGATGCAGTGGTTTGTTGAGTGAGGGGCTCTTGCAAACCATCCTATCCAGTCCTTTATGCTTCTCTGGGTGGTACCTTCAGCGTCACAGCCCTTGACATACATCTTTCTCCAAGTCTTATCCTTGGACACTCAGACCATTAATAGGCTGTAAGAGGAGTCACTCCAGGTGACACCTGAAGCTAGGAGGCAGGTGGAGGTGTTGCAGATGCTAGTCGGGTGCATCTTGGGGACTCGTGGGTACCTTCCTGCTATCAATCTGTGGGTGCCATCTGGGATACCAGAGCCAAATCCATATTTCCTTTTGAACCTAATTCTTCAGAAGACAAATGCAGTCACAGAACCAGCTTCGCTGCACAAACCCAGCCAGGCTGATCACAGATGGCCAGATGCCTCAGGAGGGAGGATACAGGGAGGCTGCACCAGGCAGAAAAGATGCTGCAGACCAGCCGTGAGGTGGGGTCTTATTCACATGGACATGTATGTGCAGGGACATGTGTGCATGTGTGCATGTGTGCAGACGTGTTCACATGAGAGTAAGTGCAGGGGTATGTTGTGTCGGCTTGTGGGGTTACTGTGGCTTGAATATGAAATGCCTCCGAAAAGGTCCCTGTGTTGATCATTTGGTTCTCAGCTTACAGAGCCAATACTGGAGAAATGGCTGGCTCCTGAGGAGCCTGACCCCATCAGTGGATTCACGCCCCTATGGCTTTGTAAATGGTCATAATGGGAGGCAGGGACTGGCTAGAGGAAGTGCATCACAAAGCGGATGGGGTGCCCTGGAAAGACAAGACCTGTCTTGAGTCCCTTGCCATCTCTGTATTTAGGCCCCATGAAGGAGGAACTGTGCTCAAACGCGTGTGAAAGTTCTCTCAGTAAGAGTTCTGTGTGTCCATGTGTACACACCCGTGTGAACGAATGGACAATGCAAGTGCACAGCTGCATGTGGTGTATACAAACACTCCCAGGATGTGCTGTGTGCATCTCTGTATGTAAGCATGAAGCACACGGAGAGCCAGCCACCCTTACAGTACACATTGTAAGCATCTTCACGTATGTGGTCCTGAGGCCCGATGCCTTCTGGGTGAGCGACTCCACGGGAACACAGGGGAGTCGTTTTCTGGATGAAGCCAGCATGTCTTGCACGAGATCACTGGATGAGGAACTAAGGGCCCTGGCTCCTCTTGGTTTTGATAGATGGTTAGACTGGCAGGGCCCCTGAGACAGCGGCCTCCTGTCTCTTTGACTAGATCAACTGCTCCAGGTGACGTCTTCAGGAGGAGCCCCTCCTGTGGCCTATGCAAGAGGCTCCAGGGCCAAGCTCTCCTCTGTCAGCTGTTCTGAGCATTACCATCCACCCCACCTCACACGCAGAGGGAACGCAGCCCCTTCCAGCCCCTCATCAGATCCATCTCTGGAGCCGTTTGTGCATTTGACGAGAGGAATCAGAGCCGGGCCACTATTCAAACACTCTACATAAACAGTGGTTCCATTGGCATGAATGAGACCCATGCATGAGTTATGGGCTCGTTAGCACAGCAGAGAGCCTCCCTCTATCATATTAAGTTTATTTAAATCACAGAGTGTTCATTTTTAGAAACAATTTGCACTCAGCTTAAGGTGCCATGGGTGCTGCCTCGGGAACAATGATGCAATCCTATTCCTAACAAGATTCGCACAGTTTGTACTTGTGTGACAACTTGGTTGCATTGTCCCTGCCCTGTGGGTACAGCACATAGTTATTGATTGCACATTAAACAGTATTAAAGAAAGCCTCAGAGTTATGTGCATTCCTCTCTGTGGGCTCTGAGTATAGAGCATCTTTCCCTGTTCTGAGACATCCTAGCGGGATTCCCTCAGCATTCCTGCCATAGGGAACACAGCTTTTAGGGGCTCTCTGACCACTGGGCTCTGCCAAGAATGGCTTCCACATTAGCCACAGGAATGGGAACTGAGATTTTATTGTGCTTCCAAAGCTTGGGTTTCTTCTGGGAAATAATCTCCACCCCAGCCAGGAAGGTCCAGGTAGAGGGCAAGATTTGACCTTTTGATCTCATGTTTCCTCATGTTTACTAGAATGCAAAACACAGGACAAACCACCCATCTTATAGCAGAAAAACAAAAAGAGACTGTGGAGAGGGCAGCTTCTGAGAGTGGAAGGATTGGCCCTGCACGAAATAACTGTGCACAGTCACCACCTCCATCCCAGGATGTTTTGTATGCACTCAGCAAACAGGAGACTGACCAAAGCCCAAACACAAGCCCCCACCCCCACCCCCTGAGCAGCAGCTGGAAGCTGTGAAACTCAAGAGCCCTCACTCCAGCTCCTGTGCACCACCATGGGCAGCGGTCCCCTTGCCTTCAGGAAGCTCATGCACCAAACACCACTGTTCACAGGAGGCTCTTGTGCGCCGCTATTAGTTGCCTCCGGCCCCTAACCCTCATTGCCACCTGTAGCCCCCTAGACACCAGGGTGGTGGAGTTGCCCCAAGCACAGCCGGGTGGCTGATCTCTACCCTGCCGCCACCATCCTCCTTTGGAAGTCTGGTCTTGCTTCAATTTGGGGCCTGATGAAATAGAAATGTCACTGGAAATTGATTTTCAATTTAATCAAAAGGGAAATTTATTTCTGGGTCTTTCCAAATGGAAGGTCACCCTTTGATGAGCTAGTGGGGGCTTTTATTAAGTTTTAACCTTCCCAATGGGCGTTCCTGCCGCTGTGGTCCCGGGTGAGTGGGCATCCTGGGAATCTATAAGCTAATACCTAAAAAGGTCAGAATTGGCCCCACAAAGGAGAGGCGCCTGGAGCTGCTGGGGGGGGCTCTAGCTCCCCAGCTCCTCTTTTGCAAGACTCTCCATCCAGACAGCCAAGTTGCCTGTCTTGAGCCAGATGCTTAAAAGTACACTAAGGAAGTGGTGGGATAAAACTGTTTACAAAACCGTCCACCATTTCAGCTCCAGGGCCTCAGTTCACAGATGGTTAGCTGGCCACAGGGACCCATAGCTTGGTGCAACTTTATCCAAGACCACAACAGATCTTGCGAAAGCAAATTCAGCTTGCAGTTTAGCCCCCCCCCCCACCCTGCTCCCCAAGTGAGACAGCCATTGCCTGTGCCACAGGACCTTGCTCTGCTTGCTGCGCATGGCTCTCTTGCATATTAACTGGGTTTCCTGACATGATGACTGTTATTCAGATAGCTCAGAGGAACGAGAAGGGATAAAATCCAGGAGTAAAACCTTGGCTCTTTTATGATCCCATTCAAAATTGCATCTTTGTTTTTAGTGGAACCCTGTGCTTTCTAAAGGCACTTGGACTTCTGGGGTGACGAGCACCTTTGTGCTCCCCTGAAGGTCTGTGCTTGCCCTAGATGGATGGCCCTGCTGGAGTCTGAAAGGCTTGTTAACGGCATTAACGCACAGCTACCTGGGTTTTAATCATCAAAGACAAACTTGCACCATCCCATGCTGGCGGAGCGTCACTAATTCTAGTTATACGGTAACTATGTAGCTCTGGGTTTCAGAAATTAGGCCTCTGAGACCCATCGGCTGTGTGGCGCGCCTTTGCTAAATGAATGGCTGTATTATTATCAAGGTAATTCAAAACAAATTTCAAGCTGTGACAATGAAATGGTTCTGATCGTAGGCTGGGGTTTGTGCTGAAATTGCCCATTGGAATGAGAACTGCTATGCCTCGAGTTGGAATACTGGTGTACTAATTTTACCTACTCATTTTCATTAAATTCTAACAAAATTTTTACCAGTGTGAATAATAGCAGCCTTGGGCCAACTGTTACTATGGGTTAATAATGTGATGGTGTCTCTTTCACCCCACTTAGCTGGTGGTGGCTCTTGATCTAAGATTACTCTGTCCAAAGTATCTAAGAGGAGAGAGAGAACTCAGTACCCCAATGACTCTGCACTAGGAAGGAAGAGCTGGTTTCCTCAATCCGGACCCAGTACTGTCCTCCCCAAACTGGGTGTGTTCATGCGTGTGTGTGTGTGTGTGTGTGTGTGTGAGAGAGAGAGAGAGAGAGAGAGAGAGAGAGAGAGAGAGAGAGAGAGGGAGGGAGGGAGAGGGAGAGGCGGGGGGGGCGAGGAAGAAGAACACACGCGTCTGACATACAGATGTCAGAGATCAATCTCAGGTGTCATTTCTTGGGAGCCATCCACCTTGTTTTTTAAGACAGTCTTCCACTAGCTTGGCTAGCCTGGCTGATCAGCAAGCCCTGGATAAACCCATTCCCACCTTCCAGCAGAGGGAGTACAAGCATGTTTCACTGTGCCCAACTGCCTTTATATGGGTTCTACGGTTTGAACTCTGGTCCTCAGGCTTACAGAGCAAGCACTCTACCAACTGAGCTGTCTCCCCATCCCCAGATCTCTCCTCTCAGAACCTATATGTTGGGGTGCAGGGGGCAGACAGATGCCTCAGTGGTTAAGAGCATGCACTGCCCTTACAGAGGACCTGAGTTCTAATCCCAGCACCCACATCAGGCATCTTACGACCACATGTGACTCCAACCCCAGGGGACCCGATACCACTAGCACCCATGGGCAGTGGCACTCACATGTACATACCGAAACACAGACGCATGCACACACGCATGCATGCATACACACACACACACACACACACACACACACACACACACACTCACTCACAGATCAAAAATAATGAAATCTTTTTTAAAACATCTCATGATGTTTCACCTCGCTGCTCTATCTCTTTGCTATTGCTTGTCATTTGTGCCCAAGGAAAATGCTTCAGAGGCAGCAGTGTGGGTGCCCTTGAGGTCCTTCCTCTCATCACTCGTGTCCATGGGCAGAAGAGAGCTGTGAGATTCTGCCTGGCCATTTGGGTGTCCTCGCCTTTGCCCCTGAGATCTGTTTCTGCTCATGCCCCCACCTTCCTGCATGGTGCAGCCGATGCTCAGCAAGCCTGTGGGAGGTAGCAAAGGTCATTTCCATGACCACATCTTAGGAACCCCTGGAATTCCATCTTGCGTCCATGAAGAAAATGATTCCAGAGGAGTCACATGTAGTGTGCAGTGTGTCCCCTCCCTTCCCTCACCAAATATCACACCTATAAGAACAGCATCCAATGGCAATATTTGCTGACATCCACACAGGACACACAGCAGCCTCCCGAGATGCTCTCACCTCTACAGTTGCTAGAGAGACATACTCCCATGAAGAGCACTGCATGGGGCCTCTCAAAGTGTTTGTGAGCTGCCAGCCAGCCCCAGCCCCTCGATCCCTCGCTGATGAGTCCCCAGCTGTGTTAAGTGGCTTTAAAGGCTAAATTTTTCCTTCCTTCACGGAAGACCTGTGAGAAACTCGGTGGGAAGACAGACTCCCATGCTTCGTGGAATACTGATGGTGCCCTGATGTGTGCTCTAAGGGATGGGGGACCTTTCTGGGTCATCACCAGGAGTCAGGGTGCTGGTGCGACAGGAGAGGAGAGCTATGTGCAGCTTCTGATCACACAGCTAGGGAAGCCCATATACCTCAGCTAGATGTCATCTTCCCTCCTCCATGCACCAGCAAGTGACGTCATTAGCCTCCCAAGGTCCCCTCTGTCGGCGAGGCCGTGTCCATGGGCAGGCATCTGCACCCAAGGGAGAGCTGAAGAGCTTCAGTCACTTTCCCTGCGAAGCTCAGAGCATCCCACATCTGAGATGTGGACGTTATCTCCATCAGTGTTCCTGTCACAGCATCAGGCTGAGGTCCCAGCAACACTTGCACAGAAGGGATCAAACAGCCTGCCTGAAAACCCAAGTTTACACTCCTACTTGTTCTCTGCAGTCCGCGCAGGCGAAGGAAGACTTCACCTGGTTGAAAACCAGACTACCGAATTTTGGTCAGCACCATGGACAGAAATTCCCTTTTTTTTTTTCCCCCTACACTGTTCTAAAGGGACGCTGTGTACCTGTATGCGTATGTGTGTGTGTGTGGCGCGCATGCATGTGTGCATTTTATTTTATTTTGTTTTTTCAGACAGGGTTTCTCTGTGTAGCCCTGACTCTCCTGAACTCACTTTGTAGACCAGGCTGGCTTTGAACTCAAGAGATCTGCCTACCTCTGCCTTCAACGTGCTGGGATTAAAGGCGTGTGCCACCACACCCAGCCTTCATCATTAACTTTTTAAGTTAATGCTTTTTAGTAAGAATGCAAAGTATTGGGCTTCGTTTTGGCATTTCAGTTCGTGTGTATCATCATACTTTGTTCTTACTTACCCACTTCCCGATGCAGTCCCCACTCCCACGCCTTTTGCAGATCTCCTTTCACACTGCCAATAAATAGTTCCCTCTTCTGCTGCCATGTCACGAATGTCTCATTCCCTTTTCGTGTTTATTCCTTCTCCTCCCTTCAGGCCTCTTCCTCCACCCCTATAGCCCTTTTTCTATTTCCATGCTCTGTGTGTGTGTGTGTGTGTGTGTGTGTGTGTGTGTGTGTGTGTGTGTGTGTAAGTCTGGATCCCTCACATGACAGAAAGCACATCATATTTGCCTGAGTCTGTCTAATTTAGCTTAACATGTTGATCTCCAGTTCCACCCGTTTTCTTGAAAACGTGTTGATGTCATTGTTTCAGTCTGTATTTTCCTTGTGCATTCATCTATTGATGGACCTCTAGGCTGGTTCCCACATCTAGGCTGTTGTAAATAGTGTAGCAATAAGCATGCATGTACAAGTCTCTCTGGGTTGTGCTAACTCAGAATCCGCTAGTTAGATACCCAGGAGGGCACAGATGGGCCCTAAGACAATGCTGTCCTCAGTATATTAAAGAATCTCTGCACTGTTGCATACTGGCACCCTTTCCCCACCTCCTCACTAGCTTTCTTGATGATAGCCGTTTCTGATCTGTGGGTAAGACAGTGTCTCAAAGCAGTTTTAATTTGCATTTCTCTGGGGGATAAAGATGTTGAACATTTATTAAATATGTATCAGCCTTTTGTGCCTTTTCCTCTGAGGACTGTCTGTGCAGTTCGCTGGCCCATTTACTGTTTGAACAGCTTGTTTTTTGATGTTTAAATTTTGTGGTTCTTGGTGGATTCTTCGTGGATTCATTCCCTATCCCATGTAAACTTGGCGAAGGCTTACCCTTGCTCTCTGGACTTGCTCTTCTCTCTGCTAATTGTTTCCGTTGAGATACAGGAGACTTTTACTCCCACATAACTTCCATTGTAAGTTCTTGGGGTTACCTCCTGCCTTGTTGTGGTCCCTTTTCGAAATCCCTTGCCTGTTCCTGTATCTTGAAATATTTAGAGAAACAGTATAAAGATCTGTAAGTAGGGAAACTTCTCACAGGGAATCTGGGGGATAACTCTAAACCAGACCTTTGAAAGGTCCTAAGGACCCATTGCCCTGCAACAGCAGGTACTCCACAAAAGTCTCTGTCCAACCCACTCTGCCCAGTCTGAGCCCCCCCCCCACCACCACCTGCCCATCACTAGAGGGTCTCCTCCACCTCCGATGGTGAATTTTGCTGTCTGGGAGACAAGGCTGACGGCACTGGCCTACCTGTGTATTCTGACAGGGACTGACCGACTTGGCCCAAAGAGTTCTGAGATATCCCACCATGCCTCAGCATACATGTAACATGCACCATCCAGTGTGCTGGCCGCTGTCTCATCCTTAGGGACACACCCCAGTAGGAACCTAGGGAAGGGGTCCTCTGGAATTGGTACTAAGACTTTCATCAGCATGCCCCAGAGAAGTGGCAGGCTGCTGGGCCCAGGCACTTCGGACCTCATGCTGGGCCCCGCAATACAGAAACTATCTGGCCTCCAGAGCCACCCATACCACATGGGAGGGACACTGCAGAGGTTCCCTTCAAGACTGGCTATTTGAACCAGATGAGTAAGCAGGGGGCGTGGCTCTGACGTTGGCAGTGAGTCCACTGTCTATGTCCCCATCTGAGGATGAGTCAGGAGCTTTCATTTATGAGCCCTGGCTTTGCTCACCATGACTACCCCCCCCCAGCCCAATCCCCAGGCCCCCAGGAGTGTTCAGAAAAAGCTTGTGTTTCTTTCTGTATGACAATAAACATAGAAAATCATGCATTAGTTCTATTCACATCCTCTAAAAGATGCACACACACACACACACACACACACACACACACACACCACATCCATGCCATTGAAGGCAGAGTCGGTGGCTCTGTGGTTGCTGTAAGATGTGGTGGACTGCTTGGGCTTGGGTCCTTCACATCTTACACTGGTCCCTGCACAACACAAGCCACCCTCCTCACTAACCAGTCCTGCTCATGAGGGAAGGATGAGTCAGAGTCACCTTCATGACTAACTATTGTACCCCAAAGCCAAATCTGGCCCTTTGCCTGTGTTTACAAATAAAGTTTTATTGGCACACACCCATGTCCATTTATCTCTGGGTTGTCTCTGGCTGCCTGTGCTAAAATAAGAGAACTAAGTAGTTACCATAACTACCAGTTTTTCCACGAAGCTGGAAATATTTACCACCTGGCCCTTTACAGAAAACCCCTGTTAACCCCTGCTTTAACACACATACAGGAAGAGATACCAGCCATCCCCACACATGTGAGGGTTCCTTCTGTCCCCAGCCATGGAAGCTGGATGTGCCATTTCTCTAACAATGACAGTGATTTGGGAGGCAGCATCCCCCTGTTGATCTCTTAACCCATTTCACCCACATGGGGAGAAGGAGTGTTGTGCCTGTACACAAAGCTAGGTTCTCACTTCTGGTTGTGGTAGTTGTTGTGAGGACCAGAAGGACAGGTCTGAGGTGGCCCTGTGGCACCACTCAGCCCTCCACAGCAGGAAGGCAGTAATACGGAATCTGTTAACTCCTGTGGGCTACAGGAATCGTTCTGATTTATTATTTTAATTAAGTGTTTTAATTTCAAAAGTTAAATAAGCTGTCTTTATATGTAAATCAAAGCAAACAAATTATTGCTCATGAACAGGTGCACCATCATCTGAGGAGAGAGAGCTGGGAGCCCTGCTCCTTAACAGCCCTGAAGCTGTGGTCAGCAAACACTGGGCACTTGAGCTAACAGCTCAGGCCAGAGGCCCCTGAGAAAGGAGGCAGCCCACGGAATGGCAGTTCTTTGTCAGTCATGGCCGCATCCTCAGTCCTGGCATGGTGTCACTGGCCTCCACAAACAGTCACAGATCCCAGGAGCCTTTGCTTTGCCCTGCATAGCTGCAGCTCCGGCCGGCTTCATCCCTTCCAGCCAACCTCCCCGCTAAGCAGAGCACATGGTTCTGTGTGTTCCTGAATGGCCACGCGTGCAGGCAGGAAGGCTGGGAGCCCTAGCATTGGGGTTTATGTCTTTATGCAGCAATGAGATCAACTACATTGGGGAGAAACAGCGGGGATCTGCATGGGAGGGCTGCGCAGCCAGCCTGTACACACCGGGCCTGCCTATAAGACGCTCAGCTTGAGCAAATGAGGGTCTCTGTGTTGCCCTCTGCTGCTCAGCCCCAGCTGCCTCCCACCTGTTCAGGAGACCCTCAGCTCACCTAGGCATGGGGACAAAACAAGCCCTTCTCTGACTGTCCTCCTACAGCCACGGAGGCCCCCATGCTCAGCCTCCTGTGTGTCAGGGGAAGGTCTGTCGCAGGACTGGGTGAGTCTGTCTTCGGGTACCTCACTGAACTGTGGGTACTAGGTGACCCAAACATTCTCCTGGAGACTCAAAGGAATGTCTCGGCATTTTAGTTTCCTTAAAGCCTTCATTATCACCTCCTGTCCTTCCTGCCTGAGTTCAAGAACCCTTGTTGAGGTACATAGGCATGATGCCATGACAGTCCCTGGTGCTGCCACCATTCTGACCACCAGCCTTCTTCTTATGGAAAATTAGCAGAATCCAGTGCTTTCTCATGTCCATTATTTTTGGATCTTCCAAAAGATTTTGAAAACATGAGATAGTTTCTGGGACTTGGTTCTTCAATGTGAACCCATTGAGGATGAATGGAATTAAACATGGGCAACAGACCAGGAAGGTGGATCACTTGGGAAAGTGCTTGCTATGCACACGGGAGGCTCGATTTTGATCCCCTGCAACCATGTAAAAAAGCCAGGTGCAGCACACTGAGCTAGCGAGATGAAAATGAGCCTGCGTGGCAAGCGGAATAGGTAGACATTTGCTGGCAAGCCTGACTACCTGAATTTAGTGAAGCAATAGAACCAACTTCTACAGGTGTCTTCTGACCCAATATGCATGCTGTGGGACACTCCTGCATGTGCAAGCACACACACACACACACACACACACACACACACACACAGTAAATATCCACCCACTTTGTAAGAGTGAGTGTCCTACCAGTTGCCTGCATAATATATGTACTTTTGTGTCTCCCTGAATTGGGAGGACCACCCTGCATGTGTCTGTGAGACTAGGGAAGACTATTTTGCCATGCCCTGTGTTCTGTGAGAGAGGACATTGTGGCCTTGAGGCCATTGGCACCCACAGGGCTCCGTGGGACCTGATGGTGCACGTTCACACAGTATCGCTTCATCACTTTCTAACTCGCTGGCCATTGCCTGCGAGGCCCTAGGGAGTAGACACCAGGAGAGCAGCTGAGTGAGGTCAGTCTGTCCCGGGAAAAGGTCACTGAGCCCCTCCACAGCTGCATGTTGGACAACTCTGTAAAGCTTGGCACACTTTGTGGGGTTCTGCTCTTGCCTGACAAGTCACTTACCTTGCTCCATGAGTAAACAAGGGTTGGCATCTCACTGCCCCCTCAATTCCTGCAGACACTGGTGGGACAGCTGGTTTACCTGCCTTGGGAAGGGAAGGAGATGGAAGGAATTATGTAAATGAGCCCCATTCTGAACTCTGTGCCCTTCAGTGAGGGAAACAACACTTCACCCTAAATCCCTAGGCATGCCAGTGAAAGATCCTGCTGTGTGGGTCAGCAGGCAAGTTTGTTCTCAGCTAAGACATCAAGAAGCAATCTATGAAGGGCAGGGCTGCATGGCTGCCCTGGGGAGCATGCAGGAACTGAGCTTTCTGGTCTGTGCTTGGCTGTGACACTATGGTCTCACATGCTAGTTACCACAGGCCTTCCTTGTCCCCTCCTCCAAGAGCATTGCCTTCAGTGTGAGGTGGCTGGTATTGTAGACAGGTTCTCCTCTCAGAAAATGTCAGATGGAGCTACCCTCCGTGCTGTGGGGAGATAGGCATCATATGGTGGGAGTCTTTACACATTCACGTGGCTACAGCAGAACTTGGCTGCTGCCTCCGCTGTCTGAACAGACAGGTTCTGCGGATCTCGCCGGCATGCCAGCAGCTGCCCGCACGGCTTGTGTTTGCTGTCTGCGAACAAGGGCTGCGCTCCGTCGTTGCGCTCTGTTCTTTTCTGCCGGTGTGCCTGAGCTGGAATTTGCATGGGTATTTCTTTTCCCTGCACCCTTAGCACCCCCTCTTCCATAGCGCATAAATGCCCACAAGGACATGTTCACTGACACCACAGGTGTGTGGCCACCATCACCTCAGAAGGATTTATCAATAGCTGAGTGAACAGTGTTGAAATGCAGCCTAGGGTGTGTGTTCATTCAAGAGGAGGAGGGGTGCTGTCATCAACAAAGCTACCTGCAAGGGGATGATACAGGACCAAACCCAAGTAGGTATCTGACTCTTGCCCTGTGACCAGAGTGATTTTCTCAGTTTTTATAGAAGCCTAGAAACGTACAGGGGCAGCCTGGACTTAGAGATGAGCCTTACTCCAGACCCTTTGCACATTGGCCTCACTGAGAAGACTTGGTGTGCCCATTCATACCAAGGTCTATGCTTTGGTGCCTAGAAATACCTAAGGCACTCGCTAGGTTGTTGAAAGGAAGTGTTTCTCCTCCAGCCATGGCCCCCTGCCTACTCTCCTTCTCTTTCTTCCTTTCCACCTGCTTCTCCAGTCTTCCACAACTTTCTAAAGCCACTCCCAGCAGCCCTACATGACAGAAGGCCTTAACCCTCACCACTGGAGTTACCACCTGCGTCCTGTGCGTGGGCATCCTGGGTGCTTCCATGTTTAAGAGGAAGAAACTGACATGGAGGCAATTGCTGTTCTCCTCGAGACCCTGACCTTCCTAGCCATAGATCGGAGCAAAATGTAACCCCCCTCCGAATCCATGGCCTCCAAAGAGCAGAGTGGATATGATCAGAAACTGGGGGTTCTCTGAAGTGAGGGTGGGTCCCCTGTGAGCAGCAGGGGTCCATGGGCGCACTTCCCAAACCTTCCCCTCATCCCGCTTCTCCAGGACCCATCTTGCCCAGTCACCTAGCTGCAGCTGTTTCCTGCACTTCTCACCAGGCACTCGCTGAGCCCAGGCACTGCAGGACAGCCCCCCTGTCCCCTTGGGTCACGTAGCACATGCATGAGATTCTGAAGAGCTCCTCACTGCAGCAGCCAGGGAATATCCTTACCACATACTCTGGGAGAACTCCCGGGGCCTGTGTGGCCAGACATATGTGTTCATGTCATGGAAAACCATGCGGTGCCTGAGGAGTGGCAGTCCAGCGCTCCTGTGGCTGCCAGCTCAACTTAGATTCTCAGACCTACCCTATCTCCTCCTGTCCCCTGCTTTTCTTCCCCGTTTGTTAATATCACTGAAACGTGTGGGTTTTTGTTTAATTATGGAGAAAAACACCTCCTTAGCAAAGAACCAAAACGTGAGAAGCAGTGAATCTCGCCCTGCAGCACAAGATACCCCAAGGTTGCCTGGGGCCTGCACTCCTCAACTGTGCCACAAGAGGGAGCTGCACACACTGCTGCTTCAGGGTCCGTCTCCACCTTTGGAAGGCCAAGGGCGGAATCCAAGATGTGCCCAAGCAGGGGTGACTTAGGTACACCCACAAGCAGTGTTCCAGTGAGACAAAAGCAGATGACAGACACATTGCTGGGGAAAGGCCTTATGGGAAAGAGAAGAAATGGCCAACAGGTAGGTCATTGGCTCATTTCTACAGTAAAGTAGAGTTGAACCACATAGATAAGATTCCTGGAAAGTGACAATACTGTCAAAACCTTGACGTTGTCCGGCCGTTTCTGTAGCAGTTGGCAGAGTGGCTGAGGCAGAAAAGAAGAAGAGAAATCCAAGCACAGCTTCAGGTATGGCTTGATCAGGCCCTGGCCTTTCTCCATCTCTACTGCCTCCAGCTGAACTGTCTAGCCAGATCACCTCCCATTGAAATGGGCTGCTGATGGGGCAGCCTAAGTGGCCCCAAGAATAAGTAAAGTAACAAAGGAGCAAAGGATGTCCCCAGTGTTAGCACAAGCCCCAGGGTATGGACTCACAGTCCATGCAGAGGCAGTCGGTACCACATGCCAAGAAGATTTGTTGGGTGGGTTCCAGTGGGAGTAGAAAGACCCAGAAATGCCTAGACTCATAGCATTTAGATGTTAGTGAACAGCAGCCAGCTAAATCCTAGAAAGAAAAAAAAAAAGGAGCCAGAAGAAAGAAGTCTGAGTGGGTAAAGCGAGCAGGGCACAGAGGGCGGTGGCCTCAGCGCTGTCCATCTGGCCCTCTGCCTGGGTTTATACATAAAGCTTTATTGGAGCACTGCCGTGTCACTGCTCCCATATTGCCAGCGACTGCTGCCTTATTACAACAGCGGAACCGAGTGACAGCAAGAAATACCTCTACACTGAAATACCCCCTGCCTGGCCCTGCCCACAATATGGTGCCCACTCCCAGCTTGGACATACATTGACGGAACAAGACCCAAGTCAAGGGGCACGGGTGTCCCTGGAGACATGTGGGCGAGGATTTGGCTCTGAGACATGATGCTCCTTCTAAGATTCGAGTTACAAGTGGGAGTAGAGAAGGACAAACAGGAAGGGATGGAAAGCTTGAAGAAATGTGGAATGTGTGAGCCCTGGGTGTACACATGTGGGTGTGAGCTCCAGTCCACGCTGCTGAGGAGTATGGCCCCAGGGCAGGCTTCAGGTTGGCTTTTCTTCTGTTTGGGTGTGCGCGTGTGACAAAGCCCCTACCACACCAGTGTCCTCTGTATCTGATGCATGGAATAGACGAGGCTTTTAGGGCTTGTAGGGTCAGTGGACTTGAACTGAACCTGAAACCTCCGCATGGATGCAGAGGCATTTTCCTTCCTGTTGGAGCTCGACTGAGTTGGAGAACTAGCCTGAGTGTATGTACCTTTTGAATGCCAAATGCCCTGCATCTCCATGTTGCTCTAAAGCGCTCCCAGCCAAAACCACAATTTTTATTTTGTTTAAAAAAAAATGGCAAATTAAATTGAGTATCCTTTCTGGTATTTTCTTAACTGACAAATAAACTGCTGTGCATCTGAGATCCTTCCAGAGTCCCCCAGGTAAGCTGTGCCTTTAGCAGCTACCTTAAAACACAGCACGGGAACTGAAGAGATGGATCAGCATTTAAGAGCGTTTATTGCCGATGTGGACTGATTCCCAGCATCCACTTGGTGGCTCACAGCTGCCTGAAACTCTGGTTCCAAGGTATCTTATGACCTCTTCTGGCCACTATGGGCACTGTATGCACACGAGGCACATACACACAAGATAGCACATAAACAGACCCAAAAAATATATATAAATCAGTCTTTTTAAACAGTGTAAAGTTGTAGCCAACTCTTTTACTTATAACACATGTGTTTTTAACTTTCATGTCTTAAGTGCCATGTAATGCCTGTACAACTCAAACCTTTGCTGTTTTGGTAAGAAGTTTCAGATCATGGCAGCAGCAGTACCCAACCAGACTCGAAATCCACGAATTTCTGAGAATGCTCTTACAGAGAGAAACTTGTCGCAAACAACTTCCTGCTGATGCTGAGACTCTTGTAACAGAAGCTTCTGGCAGCTTTGTTTGTAGCACCGATCGTAAAGGATGACTCCTAGGCAGTGGGGATAAGCACCCTAGAGACACATGGGGACACAGTGAGTTCTGAGCCAGAAAGCATGGGGAGCTGAGGCCACCCACAGGGTCATATGTTCTCCACACCAGTTCTCAGCGTGTGTATACACACACACACACACACACACACACACACACACACACACCTGAGGCTCAGTGGAACCTAGAACCCCTTCCAAGTGCTAGAATTGAGGGGAGACAGGTCTGTCCTTTCCTGGTGGACTCAGAGGTAGCAGAAGCCCAGACACACAGCCTGTGCTAGTTAGTTCCTATTGCTGCAATGAAACACCATGACCGAAAGCAAGTTGTGGAAGAAAGGGTTTATTTGTCTTATGCTTCCAGATCGTAGCCCACCACTGAAGGAAGTATGGACAGGAGTTCAAACACCAGGAGGCAGGAGGTGATGCAGGAGGAAATGTAGGAAGAGATGCAGGAGATGGAGGAGATGATGGAGGTGATGCAGGAGGAGATGATGGAGGTGGTGCAGGAGGAGATGATGGAGGTGATGCAGGAGGAGATGAAGGAGGTGATGCAGGAGGAGATGATGGAGGCGATGCAGGAGGAGATGATGGAGGTGATGCAGGAGGAGATGCAGGAGGTGATGCAGGAGGAGATGAAGGAGGAAATGCAGAGGAGGGCTGCTGCTCACTGGCTTGCTCGCCATGCTTATGCTTGTCCAGCCTGCTCTCTTAGAGCACTCAGGACCACCAGCCCAGGGATGACTCTACCCACAGTGGGCAGAGCCCTCCCACATCAATCACTAAGAAAATGCCCTAAAAGTTTGCCTACAGCCCAGCTTCATTTTTCCCAATTGAGATTCCTCTCCTCAGACTAGAGCCAGCACACACGCTGTCCGCTGTGCGCTGTCCGCTGTCCGCTGTCCGCTGTCCGCACCTCAGCCCCGGTCTCCGGGAGTAGACACCTTGCCATGTGGATGACGGCTTCAAATGGCACTGTTTGTTATCTTTCATCTCTTGCTGTCTGAAGTACAAGGCCCGTTTCCGTGCCTCCAGCCACCTGTCAGTAAGGTTGGGTCCCATGGAGACTCCTACTGAGGCAGCATCTTCAACTCCTCTCTCCCTCACCACCTCCCCATCCCCCTCTGCCTCTCCTGACTCCCTCCCTCATGGGCCACCCTGCTTGCTTTTTACCCAGAGGTTTGTCACTTCAGCTCCTCTCTCAAGTCCCTTCTGCCTTCACGGCCATAACCAGCCTGCATTGTGTATTCCCCAAATGCCTGGAGCCTGGCCTTGTCACCATGATGGGTCACAGAATGTGCTTGACCAGCTCCTTCCCAGGGTTGTGCTGTGTGTGGCTGCGTTCTGCGTCCTGTGAGCTGCAATCTTGAGTACATGTCGTCCCTGAAGTCAACGGTAGGAAGGCTATAAGGTCTGAGGTAGCCATTTGGAGGTATGTGGAGGACACTGCAGAGCCAGCAAGTAGCCAGCAGGCCAGTGATCGAGGAGACCCAACCAATGTCCAACAGGAAATGAAAGAAAGCTATGAAGTGGGAAGTTGTTAGCAGCTGGCTTCACACCCATCGGGCTCTCAGGAGCCTGCAGACTCCCTCCCTCCCTGCCCACTCTCTCTTCTTTTCCCTCTCCCTCTCCCTCCCCCTTGCTCTTTCTCTCTGGTGTGAGAGAGTGTGTGTGTGTGTGTGTGTGCGTGCGTGTGTGTATGTGTGTGTGTGTGTGTGTGTGTGTGTGTGTGTGTGTAACTCAAGCTTCTCACACTGTAGCTAGAAATCCCAGGCCCTAGGCAGCTACTCACACGTAGATTCATGGATTTTGAACGTGGGCATTTAGGGGAGGAAATGATGGCCCCACAGAACTTCGGGCTAGGGCTCAGGAAGCTTGCCCCAGAAGCCTCTGGCACCTGTTTTCAGTGCTCCACCTTCGAGTCTCATCCGACAAGCCAGCTCTGGGTTTGCTGCTTGCAGCTGATGTCATCTCCACCCTGCATGGGTCACGCTCCTGGGCGAGAGCACACTGGTACTGTGGCTACAGACCACCGAGGTAACAGTGAGACCTTCTCAATGAGCGGCAGGTCCAGGTCCAAGTTCCTGCTCAGTCCCTTCCAGCGGCTTCTGTCGCTCCTGGAATCTCACCTCAGCTCCTCACTGAACCCTTCCATGAGCCAGCCCTGCCAGCTCTTGTTGCAGCCTCCCCTGGAACATCCACCGGAGGACAGGAATGACAGGAGCAGCTCCTTTCTCCTAGTGCTCTGTCTGCAGTGAGCAGCACATTGCCTGGCCGCTGCCCTGCCTAGCTACAGTCTGTGCTTGGGGCAGTTTAGCTAAATCAATACCAGTAGATTTTCTTAAGGAAGATAATAAAATGTGTGATTAACCTGGAGGATGTCCTAAGGACGGGTCTATTCTGGTGATGGCGATGGTGATGGTGATGGTGGTGGTGGTTTGGTATGGTTTGGGAGTTTTTTGTTTTTTGAGGCAAGGTTACTTTGTATAACCTTGAATGTCCCAGAACATACTCTGTTTGGGCTGGCTTGGAACTCATAGATCTGCCTGCCTCTGCCTCCCGAGTTCTGGGATTAAAGGTGTGCACCACCACTACCCAGCAACAGTGACGGTGTTTACGACAGCAGCAATGATGGCAGTGGTGGTGAAGGTACGGCGATGATAGCAAAGGTGGCAGAGATGATAGTGGTGATGTTAGTAGTGGTGATGGAGGGGATGGGGTGATGGGGGTGAAGGGATGATGGGGGTGATGGAGTGGTGATAATAATGATACTGAGGATGAGGATTGGCACTTGGTCTGAAGGGAGCCACTAGAAGAAATTATAGGGAAAATCTTCCCACCACAAGGGAAACAGGGATCCAACCCTGCAGGGGCCCAGCACCAGGAGTGAATTGCTCGTCGGGACTACATGTCTTTCCCACAGACACTTGCATGTGGGTCAACACGAGGGCTACTGAGATGAGTAGATTACAAGATGGGGGTGCCTGTAATGAGCTACGGTATCCCCTGTGCCCTACACACATGCATACCTGTAGTCAGCTACAGCTGTGCCTGGCTCCATGTACTTCACAGTCTGTACCTCATAGATAAGAAACGAGGCTGCAATAGTATGGGAATCTTGGCTCAGGACACGACAGAGCTGAAGCCCAGGCATGGCTCAGCTTACAAATGCTTCAATAAAATGACTGCTGAAAAGCCCTGGCTGCACAGGTGGGTGCCGTGCAGGCAGCTGAGGCTCAAGTCACGGGCTGCCGGCCATTTCCAGCCTCTGCATACACCTTGCAGAAAGTTTCTCAGCCTTTCACTAAAATCCACCTCTGATTCAAAGCCCGGAAAATGGCTTCTATCTGGGTCTCATTTTTATGGCATTCTGTATTAGGTGATCTATAGCTTTCTGTGTGTGTGATTTTCAAAACACTTTCTATTTATGTGCAGTTTCCTGTGGTGCTTTTATTTTTGGAAGAGCTGTTGTTGGCCATATGGGCGATGGACTGATGGTGATGGTGCTAATCAGAACCTCACATGCTCTATCCCTGAGACACACCCAGCACCTTAGTCTTCAATTGGCAATTCAGAAAGTTTTGTCTTTCTATTTTATCAAATTCAATTTTCAAGGATTTTAAGAATCCATTGTGGGATGCATGAGTCCTGGTGGAGCATTAAAGATGATGATGGTGGTGGCGGTGATGGTGGTGGTGGTGATTGTGATGGTGATGGTAATAGTGCTGGTGGTGGTGCTGGTGGTGATGGTGGTGGTGATTGTGGTGGTGGTGATGGTGGTGGTGATTGTGATGGTGATGATAGTGATGGTGGTGGTGGTGGTGGTGATTGTGGTGGTGATGGTGGTGGTGATGGTGATGGTGATGGTAATAGTGCTGGTGGTGGTTGTGGTGATGATGACGATGATGGCGATAATGGTGAGACAGGATAATGACGATGCTGTTAGTGATATGGATAAGGTAGTGAGAATATTGGTGATAGTAATAATAGTGATGGGCATGACAGTGACAACAGCTATACCTCACACTCAGTGCTTGTTGGATTTCCACACAGTCCTGACACCTTTCTTACATTAACTCATGGTGCTCATACCAGCCTTAAGAAGTCTGACAGATGAGGAACTGAGGAACTTCTCTTGCAAAGAGTTGAAATGATGTCACTGGGATTCCCAGCCAGTGCATTGGGGGCAAGTCTGAATACCAGACACCTGGCCCCATAGACCACACTCTGTATCCTTGGAGACCCACCAGCCCACGAGCAGGTGTACTGCCCCAAGCACAGCAGTTAGATAACAGTGCAGAAAGTCATCAGGCTGAAATGCATGTACTCATTCACCTGAGGAGCACTTAGTCTGTGCTGAGGCTGGGATGAGCACTACAAACCAGATGGGCCCTGGGTAAGCTCCTGACCTCCCATGGCCCACACTCAGAGGTTGGGGTCATGAGCAGGATTATAATGAGATTCAGGGCTGGAACTGAGCCAAGGGTGGCTCAGGTACACAGCTCCAGAGTCACCATCTGACACAGAAGACAGAGAGGTGGATTCTCCTGCTGGAACTTGCCTCTGGGCTTATGGCAGGGAGAACGACAGTGAGGAAGGCTGGTGGCTTAAAGTAGGATCCCCAAAGTCCTCATCAGGACAAGATAGATGGATGCTTTGGGGAGTGCCTCCCTCTCTGCGGATCTGCCATTTCATTTCCCAGTGGTCACTCTGCTGGGATTTCAGCTCAGTTTCTAAATTGGTTGGACCAGGTCATCACTTTTCTTCTTGTTTATGTCAACCCAAACTGAGAGGCAGAATGGTACTGTATGCTGAGAAAACTCCGGACCTTTCATATTTTAGATGTTGGTGATCGAACCCAGGGCCTTGTGTGTATTAGGCAAGTCCTCTTCCTCGAGCCACATCCCCATACCAGAAAAAAGTTTCTGTCTATAAGTCAGTCTCCAAAATGGGTAAGCAGTGCACTGAAGGGAAACCTTGGGCAGTGGCACTTTCTACAGCCCTGTAGCAAGCCATCCTGGTCAGCTGTGTTGGTCATCCTGTGGTCATGAGTGGTGTTCTTGATTCCTAAAGCAAGGCGAAGCCTGGGAGGGGCCATGGGAAGGTGAGGGTCCTGCCCATAGCAAGGAGCAGAGGGGAGCTGTTCTGGCCCTTCATAGAAAAAACCAGCAGCCAAGACCCCACGTCCACGAATAGCCCCAGACGCACATAAACAGTGCTGACCCAGCAGAGGAAACTGAGTCATCCATTGGCTCTGAAGTGGCTGTGGCCTGGATTCCCTTCTCCCGTCCTGCTCCCCACACTGTTATCCCTCTGCCTCTCTCCATAAACTCCTGCCACTTGTGCTCTTTTGGGGGGGTGGACAGGGTTGTGGTGTGTGTACATATGTCGTATACATGTCCACATGAGAGTGCACACACATGTTTGCAGTTGCACTGAGTAGAAGGACACGTCAGCTCTTGACCTCGGCTAGTTCAGCTAGTCCATCTATCCAGCTCACCACAGTAATTTTCTCTCTGCCTCCCAGAGGCTGGGATTACAGGCAGCTGCCATGCTGGGCTTTTATGAGGGTTCTGGCATTCGAACTCTGGTCCTTGTGCTTGCAGAGCCAGTACTTTATCCACTGAGCCACCTCTCCAGGCTCATTTGTATCTTTTACTCAGCGCTCCTCCCAGCAACGCCCTGTCCATGGTGCAGTGCTTGGCAGTCACTTGGCCTCCTTTATATGAGCGCCTTTCCCTGGAAAAGCAAAGCAGCCCTTGCACCTCATAAATTTTAACTGCCTTCCGGCTGATGTGTTCCACGTCTGGATCGTTTTATCAGCCTCCCTTTGATTGTGAGCCCGAGGGCTGAGCCCTCATCCTGTCTCATCTCTGAGCAGCTCCAAGCTCTCACTCTTGGCACGGGGCTCGTAAAGAACCACGAGAAGACAAATACATGCAAACATCTCTAATTGTTTTACTTACAGGCATCTGACAATGGATCAGAGATGTGTGTGTCGTGCCACATCAGAGCCCTGCGTGCTGTTTCTTCACATGCCTTAATCTGCTCCTTGGGTATTAGTGATTTGTAAAGCATGATTTATTTGCTTAGAATTTTCTTCATAGCTTTAAAATTGTGCATGGTGGAAAGGAAAAATTTAATCTCTGATTCCTCGTTAGGTTTTGCCAAGCAGGCTTCCTGGAGTTAGCTCTCTCTGTTCCATAGGAACTTTTTGTTGGTGATGATGACAGTTTGGGGTTGTGGAAGGAAGGGAGGAGGAGAGAGAGGAAGGAAGAAGATGATAGAAAGACAGACAGACAGACAGACAGACAGACAGACAGACAGACAAACGCATTGTGCAGCACACTGGGCTGCATAAGGATATTGTTATACAAACATATAATGTGCTTTGAGCATCTTTCCCCACCCCTATGGCTCTGCCTTCATCTTCCTCTCCCCTTTACCCTCTTTCCTTCCCCTATACAGTCTTGCTCAACACATGCAAATACACTTGATTTTATGGAACTATATAAAATCCAAGATCCATATATAATAGAAAACGTACGGTGTTTTTCTTCCTGAGTCTGCATTGTTTCACTTACCTTGATGGTCTCCAGCCTCTCCCTTTCCTAAAAACAACATAATTTTGTTCACTTTTATGGCTGAATAAAATTCATTGTGTGTACAAACCACATTTTCTTTATCTGCTCCTCCAAGGCTGGGTGTCTAGGTTGGCTCCATAAGTGCTGTGGGTGGTGCAGTGATGAACAGCAATACCAAGTGCTGCCGGCACATGTTGTGTCTGCTGAGCAAACACCAGGCATGCCATAGCAGACCGTATTGTGAGAAACCTCCCTACTGGCTTCCCCACAGTGGCTAGACTAGTGTGCATCCCCACAGCAATGCATAAAGTGCCTTCCTCTGCATCTCCTCTAGCATTTGGTATTATTTGTACTCATAATGACTGCCATTCTGCTTGGTGTTTGCTTTGGTTGCTTTTGGGTTTTGGGTTTTTGAAATAGGGTCTCGCTCTGTATTCGGGCTGCATAAAG
>OU015742.1:58560537-58578704 GCA_907169655.1 Acomys percivali | reverse complement strand
CCCAACCTCATCTTGCCCAGGCGCCTCAACTTTGTTTGTAGTGTGTAAACTTCCCAGTGTTTTCCTCAGGACATTTTTTTTGAGTGAATGTAATATTCGGTGACTCGTATAATTCAAGAGGTGACAGCCAGAGGCAGAAGGAACACCCATAAAGAGCAGTTCAAACCGTGTCATTCTGTCCTCCAAACCATGCCGCCAGATGCCCCTTGCCAAGGAACATGTGAGTGCTAAGGCTGCACGGATGGCCTTGGTCATCGCAGTGTCCAGGGGCCCAAGATAAAACAGAGCCCAGTTGGTGAGCTCTAGGTTCATTGAGACTCTGCCTCAAAACTTGCAGTGGAAAGCAATGGGGGAGACATTTGGCATCAGCCTTGGCCTCCATACACGTGTACACACATGAGTGTATACACACACACACACACACACACACACACACACACACACACACACACACACACACACACGGTCCAGCCTCAGGGACTTCCTGACCACTGGGGAGCAGATAACAGTGGCCTAATACCAAGAGCGTAAGTATGACGCTGAAGGCTCTGCTGGCTGGAAGACAACTGTGGGAGTGGGGTGACCAGAAGTGTCCCCGCCCCCAGCAGCAGACACAGGGAAGACAGCAGCCCCTTCCCAGCCCTCAGCTCTCTTGCTTTGCCCTTCCCTGGTTAGCCCTAGCCTGTGACATCCTTCCCTAGCTGGAAACCCTCTGAGCACTATAATTCTCTTAACAGTTTACCAAACCCCAAAGCGCATTTGTGTGTATAACCTCAGTCCACTGCTGCTTAGAGCCAGACGTCAGAGTCAGAACTGCAGCGTTTGAAAGCCAGTGTCTGGCTGTCTCTCTTAGCATAAGATGCGCACCACGGGCCAACATAAACTGAGAGATTTATTAAGCTAACTCTGTGTCCCTCAACAAAGCCAGCTGAGTGAGGAAAGGACCTCCCTAGTGCCAAGCTGTGCAGGGAGTGCAGGGCTCACCACTGTGTTTGCCCTGGGCCTGTCATATGGTGGGAATGTGCGAAAACCTCAGCCAGCTCTGCTCCGCATACTCCTCTCCATGGGAATTGTGGGTATTCTTCTGACATCAGATGCTGACACACAGGAGATTCTCATTTTTCAAAAGATAAATTCATGTGGTGTATATGCATGTTCACATGTGTGTGCACAAGTGTACATGCACATGTATGTACAGGTTCATAGAGGGCTAAAGTTGATATTGGGTGTCTTCCTCATTGCTCTCTGTCTTTTTTTTTTTTTTTTTTTTTTTTTTACTTATTTTTATTTTACTTATTGAAGCAAAGCCTGGGGCTCACAGATTCCAGCTTGTCTAGCTAGCCAGCTTGTTCTGGGGAGCCTGTCTCTGTCCCTCCTGGGGAGATGGCGGCTGGGATTACAGATGGCCACCACGCCTGCCTAGCTTTGACAGGAGTTCTGAGGGTCTGCTCTCTGTGCAGCAAGTGCTTTATCCCCTGAGCTACCTCTGCAGCCCCAGTGAGCAGTGGCTTCTTAAAGGTCGGCTGAAATGTGGCAGTGGATGCCATGCTGGGAGCTCAGCAGAGAGAGGCCCTGTCACCCCTATCCCCCTTACACCCCACCCCACCCCCGTCTTCTCAGGGCAGCCTCTAACCTGCACATGATGGACTCACCACTGGAAACTTGAGATCCTAAGTTAGGTCATTGTTTCCTTGAACAGCAACTTACCCATCAGGCACCAGCACTACCACATGCCTCTGCAGAGCCCCTACAGGTAGAGAAGCCATAGCTTTGCCACCCCCAGTGTTTCCAAGGTTCTACATAAGCAGCAGCAGCAGCAGCAACAACAGCAACAGCAGCAGCAGCAGCAGCAGGCTTCTTCCTTTTTAATCACAGAACCACATCCGCATGGTGTGTGTCTTAGGCTACCTAACCCCTGAAGCCTGCAACCATGCCACTGCCCTCAACTGGAGCCTTTCCGTGTGACTGAGTCAGGAACTCAAGGTGGGGCAGGGGGTATCTGAGTGGACATTAATAAGATCAAGCTGCAGTCAGAGGCGGAGAGGCCCATGAGACAAAGACCCCAGAAGTCCCCAGAAGCTGAATGTGGCCATAAAGGTTCCCAGGAGTCTGGGCAGGAATGCGGCCAGGCTGACCCCAGTCAGAATCCTGCCCTTTACAACCGTGCTGCAGTGTGGCAGTGTGAGGGTTCTGACAGCAATAGGATATTCCCTGCTTTGCCTGCATAGCGGGTCACACAAGGCCCCCGGGGTGTCCTCTTAGCGGACTCCCCATGCCAAGTGCCTATCCAGGCTGCCCCAAGGCTCAGAGCCCTCCATGTCCTTCTAGGGATCCTAAGCCAGCATCTGTGGTCTGAGAAGCCTGTGTGAGGAAGGGATGCCTATTAGGATGTGTCTCCATGGTGAGATGCCCATGGTAACCTGTATTTTGTGTCCTTTTTGAGCAAAAGTTAAGAAATACAGTGGATATTATATGGTTTACCAAGTCTGTGTGGGTTGAGTGGGTTTTGATCAGTTATCTGCTGGTGTGAGGAGAATAGTAAATAATGTTTCTGCCGTGCCCAGGTGGTATGAAAAACATTCTTATATTCTACCAAGGTCCCTGTCCACGCCATATCCTGCATGAAGTAACAGATTTTGAGCTCTGTGTTTTCATGGCAAGTTCATGGGAAAGACAGAACCATAGAGCCAGGCTCTACCAATCACATGAGGAGCCCTGTGAAGTGGGTGGGTGAGAGCTTTCTCATGCTGGCATTCCATAAGCCTTTCCCACAACAGCATCTTCCCGTAAAGATGCTAACTCCAGTCAGTTCCTGGGAGGGGAAGCCCCACAGTTTGATGAGTGTGAACCTACAGGGTAGTATCCTTTAGGATGCCCAGCCCAGGACTGACACGTCCCTTAGGGCTGAGGCACACGTGCAGTCAGTAAGCAATCTCCAACATCAGGAGAAACAGGGTGAAAGCCAGAGCCCCAACAGCTGCCCAGGTGGGACTAGGACTTCAAAGCCCTTGATTGTGTCATCTACTGCAGCCCACCTGCCGGGTGCTGTTGAGTGGAAACCACAGCATCTCTGCCAGGGCACAGTGACCTCATTCACAATGCCAGTAAGAGGGAATAAAGAGATAAACTGGTCCATCACCTAGGTCCAAAGCCCTGCATCCCAAGAGCATCCTGCATACATGTCCCTGGCGCATGTGGACTTGCACCTCTGCCCTCTCCAGAGCTGGGAGTATGAACGCCCTGCTCTCGTGCCAAAAAGTCTGTGGTGAAGCTTCCTTACTGGTTCTCTTGAGAAGTTGGAGAGCAGTGTCCTGTGCCACCGGGCCTGAGCCCCACCCCTTTCTTTTTTTTTATTAACTCATTCATATTACATCTCAATTGTTATCCCATCCCTTCTATCCTCCCATTCCTCCCTCCCTCCCTCCCACTTTCACCCTATTCCCCTCGCCTATGACTCTGACTGAGGGGGACCTCCTCCCCCTGTATATGATCATAGGATATCAAGTCTCTTCTTGGTAGCCTGCTATCCTTTCCCTGAGTGCCACCGGGCCTCCCCATCAAGGGGACATGATCAAATATGGGGCACCAGAGTTCATGTGAAAGTCAGTCCCCACTCTTCACTCATCTGTGGAGAATGTCCTGTCCATTGGCTAGATCTGGGTAGGGGTTCAATGCAACCCTTTCAATCTGAGAGACAGCCATGAGAGCTGGGCCACCCCCACAGTCAAGGCCCGAACATTTCACAAATAGCAACTGGCCCCCAAATTTCATTTTAGTAGGGGATTCACAAGTGTGGATGCTTCCAGAATGATCCTCCATGCTAGTCACCCCTGCATTTTGGGGCAGTTGTGCCCTTCCTGACTCTACAGCTCCACACCGACCTCCTTTACTTTCCTAACGAATCTGCCCCCTGGGCACAATGGCTTGGCTTCCTTTGCAGAGCTCGAGGCAGGGGCGGGCTTCACAGGTCCCCAGAGGGAGCCAGATCCTTGACTGAAGTGACAGGTACACGGGTGAGAACCTGGAGAGGAAGAAGGGCTGTTATATTTAAGAGGCATTCTATCTGAGCAGACTGTCTGACTACTCAAGGCATTTATCCTAGTTAGAATGAGCTTGGGCACCTTTGAGAAGGCATGCTGGGTCCCAGGGGAGGGGCCCCACCCTGCTGGTGTGGGTGTGGCTGGGAAACAGCTCTTTTGGGGAAAGCCAAGGGGTTGAGATGGGAACTTGGTCCCTGGTAGAGCACTTCCCAGCATGTGTAAAATCTTAGGTTTGGTCTCCCAGCTCTTAAAACAATTAGGAGGGCCGAGTGGCACCCTTGGCAGCAAAGACACACATCCCCTCCCTCCCCCAACACCCCAGGCCTCCCCACCCCCGACCCCCTGACCTCATCACCTCCAAGACTCTTCCCTGCAGTGTGAACTCTGAGGGTTCGCCTTGGTGCTGAGAAAAACAGCCCTTGCAGCAGCTTGGAGCCTGCATAAGTTCATTCCAGGTCACTGTGCCTTGATTCTTGTCCCTGCCATGGAGACCTCATTGTCCTTGTCATAGAGTGCTATAAGCTCCCACCCTCACCTCCTCCTGCAAGGCACCTGGCTAGTGCCTGCTTAGCCAGCATGGGGCACCCTGCCATCACTGTCATCCTCTGGACTTGTTCTAACTCTGCTGGTCTTGGTGAGCTCCTAGTCAGGCCTCAAAACCTTCTGAAATTGACCCTCCTAAAGCAGTTTCCCCAACACCCTGGGCCAGTGGCTCTACCCAGCAGAATCAGCTCACCACACCTTGCTGCTCCCTGGACACGCTGCCAAATCACCTTGATAGTTATTTTTTCAGCAGCCTCTTCAGGCCTCCTCCTGCTGGCCGTGTCTGCCCCTCTCTACCCTCTGTGAGCAGCAGTCTCTCCCCCGGACAACGGACAACGGTGACACACTAGAGCAACTCTAGTGACAGACAGAGAGAGTCGGGGATCCTGGGCCTTTCTCTGGCACCACTTTAGTCCATGCAGCCCAGCCTCTGATGTGTCGGGAGCATCCTGAGCTTGCCCACTGTGGGCATCTGCACGCTGAGCCCAACCCTGCCTGTGTGCAGTGGCATGGGGTTTCGGGTAGAGTCTGGGGAGGTGCAGCTCAAGATCAGGAAACACTTCTTTTTTGTAGATGTGCAGCACATGTGCAAACACACATAAATGTACATAAACACACACACACACACACACACACACACACACACTTTTATCTCTACCTATGCATGGACATACACCAGATATAATGGGCATTTCTCTTTGCAAACCCAGCAGGATCCCACAGTCCCCCGAGAGTCACACTCCCTCTCTTCCAGCAGAGATCATACTGTTAAACAGAATCAGCTTCCCGCCCTGCCCACTGATGTCATTGCTTTCTTCCCTATTAACTTTTGTGTCCAAAGCCAAGAAGACAATATTTTTATGCCCTGGAGGAAGGATGCTGAGACAGTGGCTCTCTGGAGAGTATGCGGCCAGGAGCCTTTGTAGCTGGCGCGACGTGAACCTAATCATATAAGCGCTCACCCTGGCGGCAGCTGCTGCGCCTTCCTTTGCTCCTAATGAGCCTTTCTGGACATTGAGGTTGATCTCTGATGAGTTATTGATACTGATTTCCAGCCTGAATAATTGCACCAGGAGCGTTGGGCCTGAGATGGGGACATGTTAGACAGCTGGAGGAATCGTTCTCTGCCTTTGCCCTTCAGTGTAGTCCAGGCAGTGATAAGATGTTTTGGAGGCGATTTCCATGCCTGGGGTCTCAGATAAGCAGATTTCCATTCTGCATATCAGAGGAACATGCAGGCAATGACAAGGGCCCTGGATAGTCCTTCCCTCAGTGTCAGATCTCAGCAATGCACTCCCTTTCCCTTCTTCCTGTATGTGAGCACACATGTACACATGAGGTGCCCACCCCATGCCAACACACACATGCGCACGCATGCACGCACGCACGCGTACACACACACACACACACACACACACACACACACACACACGTGGTTTGTTATTTATTCTTCTCTCAGACGAGAAGTGTTGACTAACAAATTGTCCTTCAACCACTCATTTTCATAGTCAAGTTATAAAGTGCTCAATGCGTACTGCAGTGGGTGTCACTTGGAAGAGACTGGAAATGAGCCACCAACCAGGCTGATGTGGCGTAAGGGGCGAGGGCTGGAGACAAGGCTGGCCCTGAGAGGCCAAGTCCATCTCCCACCATCTGCACCTCAGCTAGAGCAGGCTGGGTTCAGGCTTGTTGGCGTCCCAGTGGCATTTTGCGAGTTTTGTCACAAGTGATGTCAGAGGCTGGGGCTCTCAGTCGGGTACCACTTGGAACTTTTTCATGCAATGCAATTCCATGGGCTGGGGAAGATTCAGAAGTCAGCGAGCATGGGGTGGAGATGAGTGGCAAGGTTCAGAAAGGAAGAAGGTCTGTGCTTGATGGAGCCCTGGGGGTACTCTGGGCATGGGGAGTGGGGACTGGGAAGAAAGTGCAGGGTGCTGCTGCCCAGAAACAGTGGCCAGTGCTGCTCATGCTCCCAGCCCCACTACCGTGACTGTCCCTGTTTTTCTGCCTCTTTGTCTACCCCTCTTGCTCTCTGACTCTCTCCACCTGTCTCTGTCTCTGCCTCTCTCCCTCCCTGACTTTCTCCCTCATACACAGGCTCCTTCCCCACCTCTCTTTGTCCCTTTTGTCTCTGTCACTCACCTGCTCCTGGACCACCAGCAACATTGCCATTCAACCAACCATGTGATCTGGCAGATGCCGCCCACAAAATGAAGTTTGCACGTGACATTGGCTCCGCACGAACTCAGATCTGGATCCTTGGCCCAATGGGGGAAAGTTTCCCAGTAGCGACTGGTGTGGGGACAAAGAGAAGTCCAGAAAGGGAGTAATCTGGAATGTGATGGACTATATACAGGGTGACTCTTCCCATATGCCAAGGGCCTGGCAGGTGGGTCTAGGCCCAACAGGCCTCCTCAGCCAACCTAGCACTTGGACGCTGTCACCTCCAAATTGGCTCCCAGGTACCTGCTGTGGTGTCCTGGGAAAGTCATAGTGTTCAGAACTTATTTTTCTGCCCACCCTGTGGGAATCGGGGCCAGAGGTCTAAGACCACCTGGAAGTGAGAGAGAAGGGCCATAGCCACCCGCCTGTCCCTTGTGGGAGACAAACATTTGCATGTTTCCTGGTCTATTAACCTTTATGGTCTTGTTTGAACACTTTGAATCTGCCTTCACCACATTGTACCTGAAATCCAGACGCCAAGCCACATATGCAAACCATGAGGAAAAAAACAAGCGCCTCCCCATCCCACCCCCGTTACAGGGAGACTGGACCCTTAGTGTGCACAGGGCTCCAGGCAGAGCTGTCGTCTGCCAGAATGCATCAGCCAGGAGGGTTTCCTTCCAGTGTTTGTTGGTTTTTTTCACCTCATGAAATCAGTAATGCCATGGCCTTTTGGAATGCAAAGTGGCTCATTAAAAACCCCCCAAAGCATTTTATACCACTTAAAAAGAGAGGCAGAAGCAGAATGTGATGTGTACTCATGTTTCTGGGAGAAGACTAAGGAGGACACGGGGTTCTGCTCTTACTTTACACCGTATTCCTTGAGGACAGTCTCTCTGAACCTGGAGCTCGCCGTTACAGCTAGACTGGCTGGGCCACAAGCTGTCAGGTTCAGACTGTCTTCTCCCTCCCGTGCAGAGGGTAAAGGCACATATGACTGTGCCTGGGTCTTCTGTAGGTGCTGGGGACTGAGCCATCTTCCCAGTCTAATTTATAACAGCAACAAAAATCAGATGTAAAACTTGGCTTGTTCATGCCAAAAGGAAGAATGTGGCAGCCCAGGAAAGAGGTGGTCATGTGACAGGATGTGATGACATCGTAAGGAGGTTTGCCTATACCCAGACTCCTAGCAGCATAGGAGGTCTGAGATGAAAAAGGATCAGTTCCGGGGAATCTGAATCACAGCACAGGCTCCCCTGGGCCAGGGGTCTCTACCTGAGACAGCGTTCTCTCAAAGGCCACCCTGCTTCCTGGCTGCATTTTGGCACACTCAGTTCAAGGGTCAGCTGGGAAGGTTTTCGTTAAGAGGAGGAGATGAAGAGATTGAAACAGAAAGAACATGGTGGAGATTTTCACACATAGCCAGTTTAAAGAGGCAAGCCTGCCTGGTCCTGCTCCGGTGTGACACAGCTTGGTCTCCTGCCTGCAGCTCACTTCATCCCCGACACTTAGACGCACAGTTCTCTTCACCTCCCCTGCTCTTCCCAACCCCCCCCCCCCCGAAACCCCCGTGTCTCCTGATCCTCCAGTTAGAGTTGGGCCTGTCTCTCCCCTTCCTTCTTCCTGTAGCCTGCATCCAGTGTTGCTAGGTAGATCAGACCAAGTCTGAAAAACAAAGGCAAAACAGCCAGTGGTCTCCTGAATGCCATCATTTGATGGGCCCGTTCACCTGTCTACCAAGCCACTGAAAGCAGTTGATCTTTCTGTGGTGGTGCCCTCCACATTCCCTTGTTAGCTTTTCATAGGGTTTTATGACAGACCATCACCCTGTGCTGGCCCTACCACCCCTCTGCTCAGTGCTGCCTGCCTGTCCCAGATGAAAGCCAACGTGAGTCCAAGCCACACAGGCTGGTCTAGAAAGCATGAACCATGTGTTCACCCACTATCACCAAATGAAGATAACAGCTGTCACTGTGAGAACAAAGGAAAAGGGCCTGCCCTTGCTTAACTTCTCACAAGTTGTCTTTCCTTGGCCACCACACTGGCCTTTTTATTGGCCACATGGAGCTGCTGTGATGCCAGGTAGTGCCTGCCAACCCGAGCCCTGCAACAGGAGAGCTGTTGTCAGGACCCTGGACAGAGCTTCCTAGAACCTTGCTGCTCTCTGTCCCTTATCCATTCGGCTGTTCCCTATACTATAGGGACATTAGACACAGCCAGGGGCACAGCCTGTGACCATGGCCTCATTCCTTCACTGTATCTAGGGAACTCTGCACCCCGTTCTGCACTGGTTCACAGGAGGCAGGCATCTCAATTACAAGGGTCCCTAGAAGCTTTTGCCAATGGAAGCATCTCAAGATCAACCAAGTGCAAGGCCGAGCGTGACCTCCTGGGTCACAGAGCAGATGTCCACGCTCCACGAAGCCCGCCAGCCAGGCCCTTCGAGCCAGCTGCAGCATTCACTAATACCCACAGCTAGACGTCCATGCCGACGCCAGGCTGAGTGGCCTTCTGTTTCTGGCAGCACGAGGGTAGCTGTACACATAAAGGCCCAGCTCTTCCATCTGCGGCTGAGTGACAGGCCACTTTCCCTATCTGGCATTGGGGTTGTGTGATACTCTCCAGCATCATATCATTAGTGCAATCAGACCCCCATGCCATCTCTGTGTCGTGCCCTCTAAGGCAAGTGCAGGTGGATGTTAAACCCAGCTGTGTTGGCCATACATGACCCTGTGACTGTTGGACCAGACACCAGCCAGGCCTTTTTGGACTTGGACTTTCTGCTGCGGGGGTCCCCTCCAGGCTTCCTTTGCCTGGTGCTCTTATCTAGATCATATGACAGTCCTCATCTTGTGCCAGCCCAGATAGCCTCTGCCCTGTGCGAGAGTTGGCTGGAGAGGAGGGATGGGAGCTGGGGTTGGGTACAAAGAGTGGGTCCCAGGATACGTGGTAAATCCCCTGCGGGATTCCAGGAGACCTGAGTGGCTCTCACCCTCAATGAAAACAATATGTGGCACACGGCCACTTTCAGTCACCTCTGATTTCCTCTGCTCAAGTGCCCTTCCTTGCACTTTCAACATAGTTTTCCTTGTAGTCTTGCAAAGCTTTCCTGGTTGTTCCGCACGTTGATTCTGACAGGGAGCAAGCCCCCGTCTGGCTGTCACTGACTGTCAATCATGGACCTACAAGTGCAAAGTGCTTCATCCCATGGCTTAGACCCCAGGGTCTTAGTCAAAGACTTTTCCTGCCTGCATCACCAACAGCGTCTCGGAGCCTTGGTCTGTTACCATCTCACGTGTTGCTCTCGGGTCTCTAACTGGCTTTACCACGGTTGGGCATGAGGCAGGGATCACACACATTTCTCAACTCTCTGATTTCCTCAGGAGGCTTGTGGGTCCTTGGCCATTTCTTGTGCTTAGTGTCTACTGCAGAGAACATAGCTCTGAAGAAGCAGCTGCTTCTGTGTACTCTGTGTACAGAGTTCCTCTGTCCTGCTCTTGGTATCTGTTTCACACTCCCAATTCCTTTAACAGCCTCAAGTCTTCACCCAAGTTCTTCAAGAAGCAAAAATACCTTCAGAGTCATTTACAAGGAGAGACAGCCTAGAAAGACACCACTGCCCTCCAGGCACAATGGGCCCTAGGCATTATTCAAGGATCCCAGAGGCTGATCTGAAGACAAAGCAGACACTGTCCCCTCATTACAGAGCTCCCAGGGCCTGTTTGCATGTGTCAGTTGGTAGGAGAAATCTCTAGAGCCAGGCAGAAACATTCACACCTTTTAATATTTCCCAGGAACTACAGAAACCTTCCTGATCTCTGTGTTTTGTCAGCCACTATCATTTCTAGACTGTCCATCTCTGTGTGGGATTCAGGATGTTGAAATGAAAGAAAAATCCAGGAGAGGGCTTTAAAAGGAAAAAAAATCTAGTGAGCTAGATGCCCAAACCACCAGGGAAATAATTAATTCCAAGATATTAAAAGAACATCGCAGCTGCATCCGCTGTCTTTCTGTCTACTTCTGCCTCCTAAGCCCCAGCCTGAAGCAGAGTCCCCATCAACCCTTCTGAGGGGGAGGCGCTTGGCTCCGCAGGCTTCCACTCTTTGCAGATTTTCTTTGGCATCCTTGAAGCTCTGATGAGGGAACTTAGGAGACCAGATCATCTGTCTGTCCCAGCCTCTGATAATGTGTCGTACACCACAGAGACAGGCCAGGGTGCAGAGGCAGGCACAGGAGCAACTGACAGGACTGTGGCACCATGAGGAACACAGTTGACCAACCCCTGGCACAGGACGCCTAAACTTCTTGGGACTTCCTGAACACCCTGTGTCTTTTGTTACTCATGAGTAGCCCTTTCCTGCCGTGCCTAGGTTGGTGACTCAGATTGAGGCAGCCAGACAGCGGCAGGGGAAGTAAGGCTGGTCACCTGGAAGATTGGGAGCCTTGTGATGTCATCAGCTCATGTGCTGACTAGAGCATAAGGGGGAAAGTAAGCGCCAGACCAACTCTTGAAGGTGAAGTTCAGAGAGAGAGCTTCCTGGGGTCTGACACAGAGGTGCAGGGAGGGTGTCACATAGTGTGGCTGTGGAGTCACATTGTGTGCCTCTTGCTCTGTGTGTCTCTTGTGTGCTCTCGGTAATCATGGAAGCTGAAAGTGGTTCATCAGGGCCCCCCAGGTCACAGCCAGTCAGAGAGCAACTGAACTGAGACTCAGGACCGATCTAAAGCAGGGTGGTCTCACATGAGTAAGTCCTAGAGTGTGCAGCCACGTAGGTGGTTGTGTCAGAACTTAGCTGTGTGACGAGCACACTAACGTTGGGTGTTGCCTTGTGAGAGGTGTTAGAGAGAACACTGGGAAAACAAAAGCCATGTTTCCGTAGATAGCCGTGGCTAGCCTCCTTTCGTAGACGTCAGCAGTTGACTTATCCTCAGACTTCCTGAAGACTGGAAACAGGAGCCACCTACTCAGGTCCCAACTTCCTTTCACCCCTGCACTCCTTCTCCCACACTGTTTGCAAGTTTCTTAGGACACCATTGAGTTCAGCCCACCCAGAGCCTCAGGAAGTGAGAGGAGACCTGGAAGAAGCCCACTTTTGCCACCATTATGAAAGTCCGTACTTTGAACTCAACTCCCATGTTTTACATGTTTTTTTCATAAGGGAGCAGCATTCCATGATAAAACCATTTATAATCAGTTAAGCCCCGTAGTGTTCCAGTGCAGCTTATTTATGGACTTGTAAGCCTCTTAGGTTCATATTTTATAAAGGAAAATGAATTAACGGCTGGTGGGTAACCAGAAATGTGTACTAAATATACTGCCTGATGCCTCTGGCGAGTCACAGTTTGGCTTTCCCTCTTGTCTCTTTGAAGCATCTCAAGGAAAAACTATAGATCTGGGCTCTCGACAACAGTGAAGTTATTAAGTGTAAGGCTTGAGAGTTAGCAGAATTGATTATTTCAAGGCGGAGTGCACAAAAGAAGAGCTGCTGAATCTTACCCTTCCAGATGCCGGGATCATGACAACATGTGTAGCTAGGGACAGTGCGCCGACGGGCACAGACACTCTACATAATCGGAGGCCCCATGGAGGGATCCGGTGGAGGGGCCTCAGGTGAGGAGAAAGGATTGGGCTATTGAAAACCCAGGGTCTGTCCCTGGGATGTGTCAACTGTGGCCTGGCCTCTCTCTCAGCCACTGTGGGATTGAGAGGCACCCTTCCCAGCTGGCTCCAGCTAAGGGTCCTATGCCCTTTGCCCTGTTTGTGGGATCCCTGGCAGCCCTCTGCTGGATGCGGAGTTGAAGATTATAATGTGGTATCTAGTGCTAGGATATCTGGAGAGGAGAGACCCGGGGCCCAGTGGCCCTTCTGTCTGAGATCATCGGGGGTCGGTGCTGCCATGTGCTTCAAAGGGACATAACTAGAAGAGACTCCCCAGCAGGATCATATGCTTGAGGTGAGGCTGGTTCTGCGGCCCTCCCTTGGGTAGGAGTGGTCCAGCACACAGAGGCTACACAGGCATTCCAATACGTGCCTTGTCCTTGCATATGAGCTGACCCTGATGCTGGTGAGAGACGAGTCCCCACAAGTGACTTAGAAGAACCATGCAGTGATACATTTCCCAAGGACAGAGCTTGTAGACATCTGAAGATAAAGTCTATAAGCTTTGGGGAGGATGCCTGCCCCCAAGAATGTCCCCATTGGTTACCTCAAGTTCTTAATTCTGGGAATCAGAGTCGGCCTCAGGATATGAGTTCCCACAGGTTAGAGGCAATGCATGTTTGAACAACGAAAATGAATGTCAGGAGAACTGCAATTCCTCCCCAGGAAGTGCCAGGAAAGGTCACATAACCCCATCTGCCCTGCACTGTGGAGCTCTAATAGATGGCTACTTGCAGGGGGCCCACAGGCACTCTTGTATTATAGAACATGTCATTAGAGCCCAGATGTAGGTATCTTTCTAAGGGCTTGATACAGGAGGAAGAAAGATGTGGGGAGAGGGTTGTAAGACAGATGCAGCAGCCGGGTAAAATCTCAAGGTTGAATGGAGGTGGAGAACAGAGAAGAAAGGCTGTTGGTGGTGGTGTAAGTGGACAGAGACCAGCACCAACAAAGCAGCATGGTTTGGCTGCTTTTCAGCCTCTGTGTCTCTCCCTTTACTTGAGTCTGTCTCATCTGTATCGTAGCTGCCTCCTCAGAGAAACTATATCCCAATATCTCCAGGACACCCTCTACTAGAGAGATACAGATGGACAAGTCATGTTGGTGTGTCTTTCTGTCTTTATCCATTGTAATGTAGCCACCATAAACAAGGATGGACACTACACAGAACACACAAGGACCAGACTATAAATGGGTGGATGATAACTCAGTGAGATGTGGGTGGATAGATAGATAGATGGATGATAAGTAGATAGATAGATAATAGAGAGATAGAGATATAGAGAGATGTATTGATGATTGATAGATTGATTTATTGATATTTCAATGATAAATAGATGGATAGATAGGCAGATTGATTGATGATAGATTGATTGGTATTTAGATGATAGATTGATAGAAGATAGAGAGATGATAGATAGATAGATAGATAGATAGATAGATAGATAGATGATAGATAGATTATTGATGATAGGTAGATGATGTAGATAGATAAATGATAGCTAGAGACACTAAGAGATAACTGCATCTCCTTGCTATCTGCATAGTGAAAGCAGACATGAGAACTGTTATTTGCCAACAGACTCCATAATTCATTAACAAAGATGTTTAAATTACTTTAATTACAGTTCACTTAATTGAAAGCAACATCTTTTATTTCCTTCTGTGTCCCCTGGAGAGGATCAGTTGGTTAGTGGTTCCATAGGCATACAGTAAAAACTCTCCTCCCTGGTGTGCCACACTGGCTTACCCACAGGAGTTTCACACACACACACACACACACACACACTCCTCCAGCCCTCACTAGAGAGCTCAGGCCAGGCAGGGCCAAGTGCTGCATCTCTGACTCATTCTAGTCAGATCACTGTTCTCCATCTGCGCTCTGTTACCCATAGGGACGTCTCCCCAGCACTCAGGAACCCGTAGCCCACACTTCTGTTCTCCACCACACTGCTGATACCCATGCCAGGGTGTTCTCACAACTGCCCCGTTAGTGCTGCTCAGTCAAAGATCCAGCGCTACCCCCGTTGCTCCCCCTAACCCCCCACCCCCCGTGGTTTACCGGCAGCTTCCCTGGATGCTGCACTGCTGCTGTGTAACGTCTTGTAACTGTCTCCAGAGCAGCCTGCCTCAGAAGAAAGTTCTTTAGTCTGTTGAAAGATCTCGACTAATTGCAAAGCTGGTACCACACTGTCAAGTTCATATTCCATCTGGGCATGAACACAGTCATAAAGATTTTTTTTGGACAGGTTAATTTGCCTAAAATACCATGCAGTCAATCAGAGTAACAAAGTTGTTGATGCCCCCATCTGTCAGGCGGCCTTCCATCAACACTGACCTTCCTCTAAAGCATCCTGGCTTGCAGGCGCTGGCAGTGAGACAGAACCAAGAGCCCAGCTGCAGAGGAAGGCCCTGATGTGGAGTGCCAAGCAGCTGGGCGTTGTGAACTGAGGGCGGCTGGTAGTTCCATCCTAGAGGTAAAATGTAGCCATCGAGATAGAAGATGGCAGTAACCATTCATTCAGATGGCTGGTCTTACTTACATTTGTTACTTTTACATTTTTCTTAATTTGTGACAGATACAAACCCTCTTTGAGATGGAGTTCCCGGGGCTTCTATCTGAAGATCCTAATACACATAGGTGTTTACTTTAAAAGTAAAAGTAGCTTAAGTGTATAAACTATAATTATGGAAATTAGGCCCCCCAGCAGAGCCGCACGGTCCCAGCAGCACTGGAGGCACCTCTGCTGGCCTTCTGTCTGGAGCTGGTCATTTTTTTTCAAAGTTTATTTATTATTATGTATACACTGCTCTGCTTGCAGCCAGAAGAGGGCGTCATATCACATTACAGATGGTTATGAGCCACCATGTGGTTGCTGGGAATTGAACTCAGGACCTTTGGGATAGCAGGCGGCGCTCTTAACCACTGAGCCATCTCTCCAGCCCCCAAGCTGGTCATTTTTGACAGCTGATTGAAGTACTGTTTCAGGACTGGGCCCTGTGTGTCTCTAGCCTTTAGGCCTGCTTGAGGCAGGAATGTGTAGGAAAGAAGAACCCTACCACAGAGGTCCAGCCCTGGGATTACAAAGCTCAGGGTACTGGGAACACCTGTCATGTCCAGCCCCTCTCATGTACTTAGAGGAGAAAATACCTAGTAAGCAAACCAGGGAGGTCACAGAAATTTACATACTATGGCCACCCCATTTTCTTTACAAATCTGAGAACGAGAAGGGTGTGGTAGCACACATCTGTAATCCCAACACACAAGAAACTGAAAATGACGGAGACAGTCTTAATATAAAACTACAGCCAGGCAGTGGTGGCGCACACCTTTAGTCCCAGCACTCGGGAGACAGAGGCAGGTGGATCGCTGTGAGTTCAAGGCCAGCCTGGTCTACAAAAGAGAGTCCAGGACAGTCAAGGCTACACAGAGAAACCCTGTCTCAAAAAAAAACAAAAAACAAACAAAAAACAAAAAAACCCTACAGAAAAGTGTAGGTCTGCTGTTCACAGGACCTTTCTTTGCTAGCTGGAGGGGCTAAATGCAGCCTGGGATGGGATGGTGGTAACTGCACGCGGCCATAGGTCAGGCCATAGGTCAGGCTATGATGGTCCATGCCCACAGGACCAGCATGAGATGGAAAGTTTCATAGTTGGCCTCATTCTACAGACATCTTGGACCTCGCTGTAGTAGTCTATCCTAGAACCCCATACCAGAGAAACTTGACAAGAGGTACAGGCAGCTATGGGAACAGCTTCCTGACCTCTGCACACAAGACTATTCAGTAAGGCTATTGTGTCTCACCCCTGACTCTAGCCAGAAGACGTCAGCAATACCTGCACACCCAGTTATCACAACTGACTTGTCTCAAGACACTGTTGCACACTCCCTGTGGAGACATACTGCATCGATTTAGAAGAACGCTGAGTCATGGCATACTTAAGCAATCTTGAGCAGCTTTGGGTGCCTGATCAGTGGTCACTACAGTGCCTGGGGTGATGGGAGGGGTGAGTTAGTTACCCTGTGGACCACAGCCAGGACTCCAATATCCTCAGCTGAGCAGACGACAGCCAGTCTGCCTTGAAGGTTATTTCCATGTCAGTTAATGACATGAAACATTTGGCTTCAGATTTGATGCCTGGAAGTAGCTTTGAGGCAGAGCACTTTGGCTGAGAGTGGAACTGGCCTGGCTTCCTGTTCCTGCCTGCCACATGCAACAGAGAGGCTACAGGAAGGTGACTAGCCATCTCTGCTGTAAGGAGAAATGAAAACAGGTCTGTCAGAGCTGGCAGGGCTGGCTCTGCAGATGTGATGGGAAGCATGGGGGAGGGGCATCAGCATCAGTACCCATGGTGTGCCAGAGCATCGACAATATGGGGTTGAGATCAGTGATTTAGTCAACCGCCTTCTCCATAGCTGCATGGTGGCCAAAGCAGAGCACATTCCTTTGTGCAGGACCCAGGCTGATTTCTGATGCACACTGGAAATGTAGCTTGACATTGCATATTGTGGCCCCAGATTCTCAGCATCACCTTCTGTCATCAGAAGGCAGCTGCTGCTTTCCTGGGTGTGAAACCCACTGGTTGTTCCCCAGCTGGGAACCCTTTCAACTCCCTTCCAAACAGACCCTGAAGGTGTGAACTGCACATGGTCTGGGTACAGATCACACCTTGCATCAGAGCTCTTGGCAACACTGCCGTAGCAGAAATAATTGCGAAAACAAATCTAACACCCAAAGAAGTCTGACAGGGAACTAATAAAGCCACGTGGAGATGGCCTGATGACTGACTAAGAGCCAGGCCCAACAGCCATGCAATCTTCCACACACCGGCCTCCTTTGATGAAAGTGTTGCACAACAGGACTTCAGGTGGGGCTCTAGGGAACCGTCCAAAAGACATGTCATTAGATTCAGGGTATTTTTATAGTCAGACATAAAATCTTCATGGAATCTAAACCAGAAACAGCCCGCCGTCAAAAGAACACCCACCCTCTTCGGAGCTGCCTGACTGGCCCAGTCACCAGGGTGGAGATTTAGAAAGGAGGGGCTGTCGGGCAGACCCAGCACCTTGGACAAGCACTTTTCTGGGGCTGTTTCTGCACCTATCAGATGAGGTGGTCACTGTCCTTGCTTTGAAGGGTGCTGTATCCTAAGCCTGGAGTAGATTTCTGGGCCCCTCAGAAGTCAGGATGAGGCAGCCTCACTGAGAGAAGTCCATCAGCCGCCACAGTGCCTCTCCCCGGGTGCCAGTCAGTGGACAAAGCATGCCATTGGCCAGACGCTGACTCTAGGCTCCTGGCTTTGCCTCCTAAGTTCACAGAAGCCTGGCGATGCAGGCTCTCTCCATCCTTCCCTCCTGGGAAGCTGATCCCAGCAGGCATGGAGTCTGACTTGATTTGTGCCCCTCAAATGGAATCCAGGGTGAACAGTGACAGCTTCATGGTAAAACTGGGGAGGGGAGAATCTCCTTTTCTTCTATTATTTGTTATTGGAAAATTGTTCATGCAGTATATTTTTTATCATATTTTCCATTCCCCAAACTCCTCTCAGATTCTTCCCACCTCCCTACACCCACCTTACTTCATGTTCTCTCTCTCTCTCTCTCTCTCTCTCTCTCTCTCTCTCTCTCTCTCTCTCTCTCTCCCTCTCCCTCTCTCCCTCCCTCCCTCCCTCTCTCTCTCTCTCTCAAAATATCAAAAAAAAACAAGGAAAATAAAATGAAAATCAAAAGAAGCAAGTGAAAAACCAATAAGACCAAAAAA
>OU015742.1:58549998-58560437 GCA_907169655.1 Acomys percivali | reverse complement strand
ACAAAAAAAAAAAAAAAAAAAAGAAGCAGAAACAAATCAAAATGAAACAAAAAGTCCACAAAAATACCATTGAGTTTGTTTTGTGTTGGCCATCTACCCCTGGGCATGAATCTGTCCCTGGAAGGTGGTTTATAGACCCAGTGACACTGCACTGGAGAAATTTTATATTCCCTTTGCCGAAGGGTATTAACTGCAGATAGTGTCTTGGTTAAGGATGGGCCCCATCTACGTCTCCCACTCAGTACTGGCACCCTCTCTGACTTGAACCTGAGAGGGCCTTGTGTGTGCAGTCATGGTCTCTGTGAGTTCGTGTGCGCATCAGACCCTGCTGTGTGTGAAAGACAGTTTCCCTGGAGCCCACCACCTCTTGCTCTTAAAATCTTTACGCCTCCTCTTTCACACAGATACTGAGCCTTAAATGGATGGGTTTGAGGAAGACATCCCATCAAGGACCGAGGGCTCCAAAGTCTCACTTTCTCTACATTGTCCAGTCATGGGTCTGTGTGTTCCCGTCTACTGCAAGAATATTTTCCGATGTGGGCTGATCAAGGCACTGATATGTGGCTATAGCAACATATCATTAGGAGTTATTTTACTGCTATGACCCTTTAGCAGAATCATAGCCTTAGGTGTTTACCACTCTAAGGCCCATGACCAAACTACTCTCAAGTTTGCGGCCACTTTAGCAGTGTCAAATATGGGTTCCATCCCATAGCATGAGCCTTAAATCTAATCAGAAAGTGGTTGGTGACTCCCATAACATCTGCGCCACAATTGCACCAGTGAGTACATCTTGCAGGCAGGTCACTGTTGTAGGCCACAGGGTTTGTAGCTGGGTGATAATAATGGTCACCTGCTTTCTCCATGAACACTAGGCAGTAGGGGGTGCGGCTTCTGGTTAGGCATCAGCTAAACTTTCCCATGTTCAGTGGCACATGCTTGTGCTGTCTCTATCAATAAGGCCTTGCCTGCTGTTAGGTTGTAGAGCACAACCAATAGCCGGGGCAATAGCCTGAGGTGCTTGAGGGGTTTTTCTGGTGCCCCTTTGGACAACAACTCAAAACAATGTAACCCGTTGTCGGCACTGAAGGTTTCACTTGGTGGCGTAAGGTGTCTAGTTGGGGCTCGGTCTCGCCTATAATTGGACAACTCTACTTAGATTCCTTTCATATGTGTGTACATTTTAGGAAGCTTCTACAGTAGTAAATTTCCATGTGGTTTTCGAGTGGCCTTTGGTGTTAGTGCCCCCCCATATTCCTTCTTTCAGCCTTGTCTCCAACCCTCCTCCCTGTTTAATCCTCCAATCCTAGTTTTCCCTTTGTCTCTCCATAGCGCTGTATGCTCTTCTCCCTTCTGTGGGAGAGTCTCCCCGCCCCCACGCCTGTACCTCACACTTGTTCCCTACTAGGTTCCTGTCGTTATTTGAATTGTAGTACGTATACTGAAAGCTTAGACGCTAATATCCACATATAAGAGAAAATATATGATGTTTGTCTTTGGGTGGTTCAGGCTACCTCACTCAGGATGATTTTTGCGAGCTCCATCCGTTTCCCTGAAAGTTTCATAATTTCATTTCCTTAATGGGTAAGTAATATTCTATCGTGTGATTGCACCACATTTTCATTATCCACTCTTCATAATAGCCAGGAACTGGAAACAGCCTAGAATCAATATTCTTGGTGGTGATGATGGGGCAAAGGGAAGGAAAGCATGTCAGTTATAAGGGAGTAAAGGCCTCTGGGTGACTGCCCATGGACAGCAGGGGTTCCCTAGGGAGGGGGTGAGAAGCCCAGATGGAGCCACGGGGAGCCACAGAGAACCACGGGGAGCCATGGGGAACAGGGAAACTGTGAACACAGGTCTGGAGGGGAGAGATCAGTCTTGTGAGAATGAAAGGATGTCAGCTGGGAGAGTGACTCAGTGAGAATGGCCCCTGCAGAAGCTCCCGCGAGCCCTGTAGTCAGCGGTTCCCTCACAGATGTAGCTGTGTATGCCTATGTGTGTCTGACCCGGCTGGCTGTGGACACAGTACCCATGCGTGCCTTTGCGGTCACAGACAGGCAGCAAGGCTCTGCCTGGGGAGCTGCTTCTGCCTCTGCGACATGGGACTGGGGACTTCCCAGCTTTGGGTCATTAGTCCATTGCTTGGCTTGCTTATTTGACTTGAGGCAAGGTTTTGTGCAGAATGGACTGACCTGGAACTCACTATGTAGCTGAGGTTAGCCCTGGGCTCCTGATGCTCCTCCCTCTGCCCCCCAAGTTCTGGGATGGCAAGTGCACACCAGCAGACAAAGTCATCCTTTGACACTCTCTATATAGAATCATTAGAATGCAACACACTGGGAGAGTTCTGAAGGTAGAGTCTGTCCTAGCTGCTACCAAGACCTCTTTAGGACAAGATCGAGACCCAGTGACTGCCCCCCCCCAAAACCCTGCTGACTCTGCAGTCTGGAGTGAAGAGAGGAACTGTGGGCAGATTTGTGTTGGCCTGTGTATTTAATTAGCACATTCGTCCACCATTCAAATATTTAATGAGATTGTTTTTCTCCTCTTGACATCAGGCATTCTGACGTTTGCTAAACCAACTTGGCATCTTAATTAAGGATTCGTCTCGATGATTCTTTGTTCCCGAAAGATTGTGTGGGAGTCAGAAGCCTGAGAAGCAGGCTGTGTTGGGGTCAGAAATAACGATCATCGACTTAGCATGAGAACCAAGCACCAGCAGGTCCACACAGACAAGCCCAGCAGCCGCGGCAGCCGCAGCAGCAGCATTGCTAAAATACAGTTGGGCATTGGTTGGCTCTGGTGTTCGAGGTTCTGCGTGCTGGCTTCTGTATGCTTGCCTTTTGTCTGTTCAAGGGCTTGCAGACTCCTTGGGGCTTGAGAGAGCAACCCCGGTGTACACACCTCCAAGCTATAACCAACTACAGTGACATTGATCCTCCCATCAATCAGCCAGGAGGCCGAGGCTTAGGGAGCTTGTAACCTAGTACGGTCCTATAGCTAAGCTGTAGCATGCCCTCCAGGTCTTTATAACACCCCCAGAGTTTCAGCTTCTCTTCCCACCTGTCTGGATTGCCATGGGGATGAGGCAGGGCAGTGTATGTCAAAGCTCTCGTCCCTCAGAGAGCACCATGCGAGCATGCACGTTCTGCAGGAAGATGGGGCTGCTGAGCTTCAGCCACTGGGGCAGTGCAGAAGGGCACCATCTGTTCCACAGTGTTTGGCACTTCCTGGGTGTCACACCAACTCTTGGGTACAGGAAAACATGAACAACCAAGAAGTGTGTTGCTGGTCAAGAAACCAGTGCTTCAGAAACAAGAGGTGGGCTGGAGAGGGTCAGCTGTGGAGGAGTTTTCAGGGCAGAGGGAACTGTGCGCATTGGATTCTGCTCCCCTTCAGAGCACAGATCCCGGGTCCCACTGCGGTCTGTGCAGTCTCCTGAGCCTTTCGTCTGACCTTAGGGTGTTCCCATGTTGTTTCAGTCATGACCCCAGAGTGTGTGCACGTCTGCAGCTGCAGATGTTCACCTATGACCTTCCTCCAGGGTGTGAGCTGGTACAAGCCAGAGTGGGAGGGAGCCCGGAAGGGCTAAAAAAAAAAAAAAAAAAAAAAGAGTATGGGCTTTGCTTAATGACATAGCTCAGAAGTGCTCCTCTGAGGTGCAAGGTCAGCAATGTTAAACTTCTGAGACCTCTGGCCTCATTGGTCCAGATGGTCTCCCTTACAGGTGTCCCCTTGGTCAGTGGCCTCAACGCCCACCACAAAGCATCGAGGACCTGGAGAGTGTTTGCCAGCTGCTGGGCAAGGAAAAAAAGGAAAACACAGACCCCACCCGCCTGGCCTGTGGTCCGGTTTATAGGTAAAGATCTGCAACTCAGAATCTTTCTAACCTTACCCGAAGAGAAATCTAAGCTCGGGCCAGAAAACGAGTGCTATAGAGAAATAATGCTGGGTATTCATGCCTGCTTTGCTAGCTGTTGGGTAACCACTCCTAGTCAAGGCTTCTGAGATCTCCTTATGCAAGATGGGTGATATAATGAGCTGCAGGATGGTACATGGTGAGGGCAAGTCTGCCCTGGGGGGTTACTGAAGAAACCCCTGTGAACGTGACCATCATGTGGTCCTAGCTTTTCACACCACCTCCCTTTTCGTATGTGTGCCACTCGTGAGGCCCAGAAACTCGTTCTCCCTCACATCTCCCTGTAGTCTGGACACCGGTCCCCCACTCCTTTGTGTCCTTGCAGGGATGTCTGTCTCCCTCTTCACACTGCACCCCAGAGAGTGTGCCTTACCAGACGTTATTTCCAGGGACCTCCAGTCATCCTCTGGTGTAGGGATTCGGCTAAGGAGGGACCAGTTTGCTTCTGGCATTCCAGGCAGTTCCCCCTGCCAACCACACCCTCGTGTGCCGCAGCCTTCGTGTATGTGTGTCCCTGGCCCACAACCATAGACCGCTGTGTCAGCCCTCTGTGCATAGAGACGGCGCCTATCACTGCCTGTGTCATGACTTGGCCTTCCTCCATTTCCAACCCTCATGCATCCTGAGCCTGGCGTCTTCCTAGGCTGCAGCCTGGATCTCCCGGCTGTGACAGCAGCTCCTCCAGAATGGCTGCTGTGCCTCAGGTGTCCCCGCTGCTCATTTTGCAGCTCCTGCACTGGAATATGTAATGAGCCCCATGAATTCATATTCTATCTGTGTTTGCTGAAGGAAAACAAGTTTTCTGCCCTGGTGGCAGCCCGCGCCCCCTCTGAGTGCAGGAGACCACCATCTTCAGGGCAATTGTGGGCCAGGCATCCTGGGTAGACAGCTTCCTCCTTCTGAGTCCTATGTGGGATGGCTGTGTACCCCTGTGAGTGAGCGTGCTGGAGTGTGGCTGCTAGGCCCAAGGCCCTCAGCTGGAATAAAGCACAAAATCACAGCTATGTCTGAGAACCACGCACAGTTGAGGAAATCAGTGCTATATAGATGGTCTCATCTTTGTATCTCAGATCCCATATTAATATCAGCTCCTAATCAGGGGGGATGAAGGAAAAGCTCCTACCCTCCCTGCAGCTACACGTGCCTCCATGGCAGGCTGGGGTCTCAGACCATTTCAGCTTTAAATCGCCGTCTCTGACAGTTACACTGCATACAGTAGGGACTTTATACATGCTTAGAGGGTCTTTGCCGGCAAGTCCCTCTTAACTGAGGTGTCTTGTAAACTTCCCTAGATCTCTCTGCAGGGCACATCTGACCCACAGCAGGCTGGCAGGAGTCTGCCTCAGCCAGCTCAGCCGCTGGCCCTGTTATCCACCTGCCCTATTTATAGGACCCGGGGCCACTAGGACGGTGGCTCTTGTCTTTTGATGCTGGTGAGAAAAGACCACCATACGCACAGGTAGGCACAAAATGGAGAGCCCCTTTGTGGCTTTCAGTGCCTGTCTTACCACCCCCCACAGGAGCTAGCTGTGTCCCCCAGGAGCTGCTGCCAGGGAGGGCTGTGCACAGGATGCTCTGGGCACTCACTGATGCCAAAAATGAAATAAAAAATAATAATTAAGAGCTTGGACTCCAAAGGTTGAGGGATTAAAAATCCCCAAGGCAAAAATGAGCCACAATCAAAGAGACCAGGGCTGTTATCGGCCCTCCACACATGCTGTCCTGCCCCATGCAGTTGCCTTTAATTATTGGTATTTCTTTTTAAGTTAAAGATGAATTTGAGACAGCAATGAACTTGGAAGGTTTATCTTCCAATTACAGGGAACCTGTTCATAATGATCACTTAGAGCGGCTGTGGCTTTTCCCGTCAGTCAGTGAGGAGGCTTGGAACCATGTGGGAAAGCAGAGAAGCCACCACATCCTTGATGGACCACGTGCCTGCCACATCTATCCCTGTGTCATCCTCATCAAGTGACCAAGTCAGCGATGCTTCACAGCATCACTACGCTCTGGGAATGAGTCTGCTGAAACCACTGGGATCCCTCCTTCACACCTCCCCCAGCCCAGCTCACCCCGCCACCAGGCACCCACTGGATGCCAGTCACCCTCACCGCTGGCACTAACTGCCCTGATCCCTACCTTTCTTTGACACACTGTGATAGTCAGTGTGATAGTGAAACTTTAGTTAGGGGGTTTTGCCAAGCATACACTCACCACACCACCTGGGCCAGGAGGCCTGGGGAACACAGCCCACAGCGGGGGGGGGGGGGGGCGGGGGGGGGACGGGGAGGCGGGGAAGGAGGTAAAGACCTAGGCTCCTCGGTAATAGGTGCCCATGACCATAGCCTGGCACATGAAAGCTGAGCTTACAGTGGTGACTCTGATTGACAGTTGCCAACAAGGTTGCAGTAGGGTGCGTGCAGAATTCTCAGCCACTGTACCTGCCCTGGCGCCTCTCTCATCCCTGTTTGAAAGGAGGCTACACTTTCTGGAAAGTGATTTATATTATAACTTACAATTCCCCCAAGAGTCCATCGCACTCTCCTCTCACTGGGTTAGAGAGTGCAGGAGCCAACTGACTGATCCTCCGATCGTAGCTCTGTGGTCTGCTCAGGGTTCCTGACAATCCGATCAAAGCAGAAGTGAACAAGTGGGCACAGTGGGCGGGAAGTGAAGGGCAGTTATTCATTCAGCAAACACTGTCAGGACCTTTGCGTATGTGGGTGCAAGGCTACAGCAGAGCACCCCTCCCTGCCTCTCCAGCTCTGTGTGTCTCTCTCCTTCCCTCTGCACTTTTTTTTTTTTTTTTTTTTTTTTTTTTTAGCGATTTTTTAACTCAACTCTCCTGGGTTAAATCTTTTTTTTCCCAGAGCCATCTCTCCCATGTGCACCCTGTCCCTCAGGACTCTTTCTCAAAGCATCCACAATCTTTAAAGAGGCTTGCACACTGAGGGGCATGCACACTGCCAAGAGTGCATAACCACCAATTTGACTATCCAGAAGAGGCAGGGCATCAGACAGTAGATGGAAAGGAAATGCAGTCGTACTAGGGTTACTCCTACAGGAGAGAAGCCAACAGTATGGCCAAGGGTGGGAGCAGGGCTGAGCGTTAGCGACCTCTGCTGAGCCTAGGAAAGACTATAGACCGTCTGCTATTCAACCATATGTTTTCCGAGGCTCAGAAGACCCTGCCTCTCTCTGGCAGAGCGCCTAGTGCCCACCACCTACAGTGCACTGCCCACACCCCCTTCCTTGTAGCTACAGGGCTTCTTTGGTCACAGTCTACTAGGATGTGGATCCAGTTGGGAGGTGTGAAGTCAGGGGACAGGAAGAGGTGTCCTCCTCTCAGGCACAGGAGTAGTGGGGACTTGGGGAAGTGTGGCACTGGAGCAAGCTGCCACTCGTGGGCCCGCGCCCAGGATTCTTGAACATGTACTTCTTCCAGGCAGCTGGCCCTCCCCTCTCTTGCCTTTTGTCTGGCGGGTCAGAGAGACAGCACCACCCACTCAGGCCCAGGCCAGGCTGAGATGTACCCATCTCTGCCAGCCTTCTGGGAGCACTGTACCCCTGCCACCTTCACTTCCTGTCCCAGGACCGGAATTCAACAGAGACAACGTTGCCTCCACAGCCTACACCTCTGAAATTCACTCAGCTCCGGCAAGCTAGAGGAATGGTGGAGGCCAGATGTGGGACAGAATCCATGCTGGACTCACCTTCTCTGATGTCTTACTTAGGGTTTCTATTCCTATGAAGAGACACGATGACCACAGCAACTCTAATAAAGAAAAACATTTAACTGGGGCTGGCTTACAGTTTCAGAAGTTTAGTCCATCATCATCATGGTGGGAAGCATGGCAGCGTCTAGACAGACATGGTGCTGGAAAAGAAGCTTAGAGTTCTACATCTGGATCTGTAGGCAGCAGGCAGTGAACACCACAGTGGGTGTGGCTTGAGCATCTGAGACCTCAAAGCCTGCTCCCAATGACCCACTTACTCCAACAAAGCCACACCCACTCCAACAATGCCACACCCACTCCACCAAAGCCACACCCACTCCAACAAAGCCACACCTACTCCAACAAGCCACACTTCCTAATAGTGCTGCTCCCTATGGGCCTATGAGGGCCATTCTTATTCATCCACCACACCTGCCTTGCTCTGGGCAGCCTAGAGCAGCTCGTCTCTGGCCCATATGTTCCTCTCTAATTCTTGCTGCAGGGAGATCACTGGAGCCCTTTTCTGCCCCTTATTGGCCAGCATGGATATCTGGACCCAGTATGGCAGTTGACCACATTTGTTTTTTTCATTTTTCTTCTCTTTAAATAATTTTACCCTTTTGTGTTAAAATTTATAAATATAGATTCATAGGAAGATGCATGGACAGAGCCACTTCTTCCCTGCCTCCTCCCTGTCTTCTCATTGGTCACATTGTGTGTGTCACTCATGTGGATTATGTCACAGGATTGGCTCCCACAGATATGTCCCTCAAGTACCCTAGTGTCAATGTTATATTGCTGTGAAAAGATATTGTGAGCATGGCAGCTTTTAGAAGATAAATCATTTGATTGAGGTCTTGCTTATAGTTTCAGAGGTATAGTCCACTATCATCGTATGGTAGTGAGGAGCCTGGCAGCAGGTGTGGCAGGTATGGTACTAGAGAAGTGGTTGAGAGCTGCATCCTCCTCTGCAGACGGTGGGAGGAGAGAGAGAGAGAGAGAGAGAGAGAGAGAGAGAGAGAGAGACAGAGAGAGAGACAGAGACAGAGACAGAGACACAGAGAGACAGAGACAGAGACAGAGACAGAGACAGACAGACAGACAGACAGACATGGTGGTCTGACATGGGCTTTTGAAATGTCAAAGCCCCCCCCCATCAGTGACACACTTCTTCCAACAAAGCCACACCTCCTAATCCTTCTAATCCTTTCAAACAGTTCCACTCCCTAGTGACTGAGCATTCAAATATGTGACTCACTGAGGGCCATTCTTACTCAAACCACCACATCTGTCTAACAGAACTCTGCAGTCAACCCCAGGGCCATCCAAGGAAGATGGTGTCACCTGGTAGCTCAGTCCCAGCCTAGACTCCTACATGATACTGTGCACCCAGCCTCCTGGTTTGAATTAGGGAAGCTGCATTTTGACTTTACCTTCCTCCTCTTTCATGGGGAGCAAAGGTACCCTCACAGACTCTCCAGTCTCAGTAATAATTCTGCACCTCCCTTCATCTTCCTTGCTACTCTGCCTCCCTCCTCCCCACTGCCCTGCCTGGACTCCTCTCTGACCGACCTCATGTGTCCCCCTCTTCCCTTGTGATGTTTTTTTACCTCTTCTTTCCTTCTTCTCACCGTGCCCCTATTCTCCCCATCAAGACTTTATAAAATATTAGCTGCATTGCATCTCAGTCTAAAGTACCCATGACCTTGTAAGAATAATGGTATATGAGTAACTGTCATGTTTATTGAATTCACGTTGGTGTAAAAGCAAGACTCTCCTGTGCTGGGGAGACTGGAGGAGCAACTGGCTAGAAAGCGAGATTACAAGGCTGGGAGCGGCAGTGGGCAGCTTCACTGTGAGCACCACATACTCTCAATGCTTCAGCCTTCTGAGCCCCCATCTCCCTAGCTGCCTCTGACTCACCTAAGTGCATACTTCAGCAGGATGTACAGTAGAGTTTCCAGCCTGAGCAACAGCAGCAGCCAACTTTATGAGGTTTGATTTTTGTTTCTTCATACATGTATGAATTCTCAGGGATATTATTTTTTAAACCTAAAGTGAGTCTTGGAAGACTGTCCATGTCTTGGGTTGAGTCATGCTGCCTGGTCCTTTGTCATTCTCTACCCACAACTCTGAGCTGGTTTTGAGTCCCTTTCTTATGACACCAAAGATACTGTATAGGCCATGTGCCATGGACCAAAAAATACATAAATAAATGTGTGATTGTTGATGCCAAGGGCAGCAGGTTCAGTTTTAGAGTATTCCTACATTGAAGTCATGAGAAAGAACAAGAAGCCTCTCAGGAGACAGGAAGAGTCACATAAGGCATAGCCCCTGCAGAGGGAGAGGTATGAAAGGTGATTGGCCAGTGGAGTGTAAAGGAAGAAGGAGTCATCCACCAAGCACCAGGTCCCTCATCCAAGGAGTAATGTGCTGGGGGAGGGGCTTAAAGCGGAGGGCAAAGAGTTTGAAATAAGGTGAACAGAAACCAGTGAAAGGAGCTGAGGGGCGAGACAATGAAGTATCTGGATACTGTGGTAAGGAGACAGACAGGAGTGGTCTGGTGGAGCCTCATGTCTAGTGAGGAGAGACTGTTGACGTGGGGAGAAGAAAAAAGGAAGGAAGGGAAGATGATAGATGAATGGTTAAATGAGATAGGATGGATGGGTGTGTGGGTGGATGGATGGGTGAGTGGGTGGATGGATTGATGGATGGGTAGGTGAATGGGTGGGTGGATGGATGGATGGATAGGTAGGTGGGTGGATGGATGGATGGATGGATGGATGGATGGATGGATGGAT
>OU015742.1:58527052-58549988 GCA_907169655.1 Acomys percivali | reverse complement strand
TGGATGGATGGATGGATGGATGGATGGATGGATGGATGGATGGATATGAGGGTGGATAGGTGGATGGGTGGATGGATCAATGGGTGGATGGGTGGGGGGTGAGTGGATGGATGGATGGATGGGTGAATGGATGGATAGATGATAGATGGATGGGTGGATGGGATTGAATGAACAAAAAGGATGGATGGACAGACAGGATGGATGGAAAAGGTGAGAAAGTAAGGTCAGAGGTGTGAAATTAAGTTATAAAACACTCAAAGATACAGGAAAAGAACAGTTCCATAGCTAAATGAAGAGGCTAGTGCCAGAGTAGGCAGACCCTACACATCAGCACTGATTTGTGTACCTCATGGCATCATAGTGTCCAGCACCATACTGCAAGGTCAAGAGAAAATCCTTCCAAGGAATATTGGAGAGGGACACAGTGAGGATAGAGCAGAGCTGTAGGGTGCCCAGGTGCTATGGAGTGCCTGGAGAAAGCACACCATAGTTCCTGGTGCTGGGCAAAGGTCCTGTAAAATACAAAGACCCACACTTCGGTTCAGGCATGTCATGTATACAGTGTTTCCCCTGTCTGACCTGTCTTGAGAGGACTGCTTCAGACATGGGCCACTTGCTGGTTTTGCCGCTAGGTTCCGGCAGAGTCACTTTCTGTAGAACATGGAAGCAGAAGCACAAAACACAGAATGGAGGATTGTGCTACCTCTGGTTGAGGTTCCTCAAGGTGCCACTGGGCGCACTGGTATTGTAATGGGGCAAAATAAAAGACACTGACACACAGTAATGTCCCTCTGTGATCAGCCCCCGTGATCTTGGCTGTCAGAAGGAATAAGCACAGGTGTAAATGAGCAAGGTGCACAGGGACAAGAGCCAGGCCAGACACCTGCCTGAACAGCACAGCAAGGCTCCAAGATCCTTGGTAACCACTCTCTTGTTCACTGAGGTGCTGAGGAGGAGACTACAAAGGACCAGGAGCTCATAACTTCTATACAGTGGTCAGTAGAGTCTCTAGAACTTTCTCTGCAGTGCTCCCCCACACCATCAGGTTTCAAGCTAGCATCTGATGGTCGACACTGACTCTTGTTAACTTGGTAGATGATTCCTTTCGTGGCCAATAGCTGTTTGCTGTTCTGTTAGTTCCTGGGTGTGTTTGTGACTCCAGGGCACACAGACACCTGAAACAACAACACCAGAGATATCCATTGTCTGCGTAAACCTCCTCAAAGAATGGCAAAAGCTCTGCCCTTGGAGTTAGTTCAACTTGATAGCTGGAGAGAAAGGTAGACCAAGGCTTTGCGGCCCACTCCTGGGCCATCCATCCCTGCAGTGTAATAGAGCAAGAGAATCCTTTGTCTGCCCTGGTTTCCTGTACCATGTAAGTTTTGAACACAGAGCTGAAGGTCTGGGCTTCCCAAGAAGCCCTGGGGCCGAGAGCAGCATTAGCACTTCTTGGAAGTTTTTACATGACCCGGTCTGTGATACTCCACCGGGAAGGAAACAGCCCTGGTTATTCAATAGAACCAGCACCAGCCTTGGCCACCAGGGAGCTGCTCTCAGGTGCTGAGCCCACCTGCTGGCTCCATCAGCTCTTCTTTTCGGGTGCGGCAATGGCTTTCTCGCTGATCTGATTGTCTTGCCTTTGTGCATGGTACACATGAGAGAAACCATGAGGAAAGAAAGTCGCAGGCCCTACCTTCTATGTGAAGCCCTGCAGCTTCTGGTGTGTAGGAGGTCTCGCTGCTAAATTCTAGGAAAAGCGGCTAACGCTTTCCCTGCTCAAAGCCTTTCATGTCACAGCCGGGCTCGATGGCACAGGCCTGTAATCCCAGCACTGGGGAGGCAGAGGTAGGAGATATCTCTGAGTTCAAGGCCAGCCTAGTCTAACAGAGCCAGTTTCAGGACAGCCAGGGCTACACAGAGAAGCCGAGCCTCCAAACACACACACACACACACAAAATATGTAAAACAAAGCCCTTCATGTCTCATCTTGGGCACCCTGACCATCACCCAGGCCTGTCCTCCAGCATGGAGAGATAAAAGCCACCTCAGAGGGCCACAATACTGATCACATATGAAGCTTGACCTCCAAGCTCATTGCTGGCACAGTGGCCCCCAGACCAGTCCAATTTGGATAGGGACTCACATCCAGATGAGATCATGGGTATGCATGGCACAGATGCCAACGCAGCTCAGACAACAGTTGCACTTACATACCCATGGCCATATACAGTCCATGCTAGGAGCTGGGCTTTCGTGCCATGTTGCTGCTGTCTGAAGGAAGGAGGACTCATGAGAGGCTGGACAAGTGTAAGAGTCCCATGACAAGAGCATCCAGTCTAAGTCTCCTGGGCTGGAAGGAGACAGCTGCTTCTGGGAGGCGGAGCAGACTTGAATCTTTAGGAGTTGACAAGGGTCTGCAGTGGTGGATTTATTAAACATTGTTTGTTGCACACATAATGGTTCTCCTACTAATAGAAAATTTCTTTCATCCCCCAGCAAACTCAGGGGAGATTAATTAGGCATGAGACGTTGATTACCTTTAGGAGAGTGCTGGCATTTGGGCCGTGCCTCGGGTCATTTTCAGGCCCATTTCTACTGATCACTCCTTAGTACTGCTCCAGGTTAGCCAAAGCAGGTGGTTGTCCACAGCAGAACAGAATGGTGCAGCCTTCCCAAGTGCAAAGTCTGAGTTTCCCAGAAGATGGCTGGTGGCCATGTGGGTGGCACCATGCGATCCAAGTTTTGTGAGGCATTCAATTCCTTAGGTGGTGTTCTGGCTCCTGGTCTACTTTCTATCAGCTATGAGGTGGCAGGAAGAGGACCCCAGTGAGCACTGCAGGATTTGAGGGGAGCCCCTGGGAAGCAGGAGGCAGCTTATGGGGCACAGGCCTGAACAGGCTTGGACACAGCTTCACCTCAGCTCCACAGTCCGGCCTCCCCATCCCAGATGACCCAGCCGCCTCTAATGGTCTCCAGGCCTCACTAACCTCCATTTGTTGTGCTCGTGTGGCTAAACCTAAGCAACATTTATTCAGCACAGGTTTGGAGCCATCTACTGGGAGCCTGGTGTCAGCATAAAAGATAAAAGAGGCACATCGAAGCTCCTCATATGCTGTGGCCCTCAGGACCCCCAAGGCATACAGAGGACCTGAAAATATTATATTATTTTTAAATCGGGAAGGAAAAGTCACCTAAGCTACATTATGGTTTGGTTTGGTTTGGTTTTTAGCAATATAGTTGTAGATTGTTATTCTTATGTTTTTGAGGAAGGTGGATTAGGCAGAGTCATAGGAGGCTGGGGTGGGCCTGAGGTCTGGTAAGGAGATAGGCAGGAAGCTAGCAAATGGTAGCTACCTGGGGTACAGTTCAACAGGCTGGGAGGGAGGCCACCAAGGCAGATTGTCATAGGTGACCAAAGGCGAGGTCGCTTGCAGGAAGAATGGAATGAGCCAGGAGATGTGTGGTGGAAGAGGGGCCGAAGCTGAAAGACCGATCATCTGCCATAACCACAGACACAGTCCTTTGCTGTGGGGGTGGGTGACTTTGAGCTCAGTGGTTGAACGTGCGAACGCATTATCTCCCAGCTCTGCTGGCGGGAAACACCACAGGGAAGAATCCGCTCCCACGCCTTATTCGGGGTCTGGAGGCCCCTGTGTCCCTTGGCTGTGACCTCCATCCTGTGAGCCAGCAGCCATGTCACACTGACCTCTAGCTTACGTCATCTCTCCATCCTAAATCCCCATCCAGTGCCAGAGACCCCCTGTTATCACCTCAGGTGAGGAAGGCCGTCTGAGGCCATTCATCTGCACCGTACACCCGCGGTGCCCAAGCGCGTCAGAAAAACACCCCATCACTCTTTCACCCTCTATGTTATACACATGTCAAGGACTGAAATGCTGGGAACGAGGCCCACCTCACCGGCCCAGGGCCTACCCTGCTGCCGTAGGCAGTGGGCTTGGCGAGGGTAATGCTTCTGTTTGTCTTTGGATCGTAGCGTGCCTGTTCTGGCCCAACCTCAGTTTTTCCTGTTCCTTCACCCTGTGTGCTGTCTGTGGGCAGTGGAGAACGCTGTCCCTCTGTCAGGCTGCTGCTGTGTGGCCGGGGCTGGGGTGGGTGGAGTAACTGACACTAGATAGGAAGATGCCCTTGGCCACTCTGGTAGAGAGACACTAAACTTCACTAAGCACAGGAAAGATCAACCAACCGGCTGTGTGCCAGGAGGGGTCAGGATGGAAAACTCCTGAGAGGAGCTTGGTTGGATGGGGGAGGTCTCACCCCGACTGAATGGGATTCTCAGTAAAAAGGAGAAGTGGGAATGAGGGGCCTGGCTACGTGGCAGGGCGTCACAGCAAACTAAGTTAGTCGGGTCATTGCTAAAACTGGGTGGGGAGGTCAAAGTGGAAGTGGCCATACAGCGGAGGGCTTGCCTAGGCCTAGATCTCTAGTGGCTCAAAGGAAAGTCTGGCCATGGGTACATAGTGGTCTCTAGAGAAACCCCTGGGAGTTGTCATGGGTAGCCCCAGTGGGCATGCAGACAGACCTAAGCCCATGAAGAGCAGGGGCTGGACTAGCCTGAGCTGCCAGCACTGGACCCTTGCTCACTGTCTGGCCTGTCCTAGCTCCCAAGAGCTCTGTTTATGATAAGGGAAAGTGCTTTGGACAATGTGGACTAGCTAAGCACCAGAAGAGAGGCTGAAGGTCACCAGTGTGCAGTTAGGCAGCAGCAGGAGAGACCGGCTTCCCATGCCCACAAGAGCTCAAGTAAACAGTGCTGTTTCCTGGGAGCCAGGGAGGTGTATGCTCAGGAAGGGGCCCTGGCAGTGAGCATTGCAAGAATTTCAGACCCCAGCTGTACAGAAACCGGGTAGCCACTACACAGAAGCTGGACTTAGGATCCACCAGGTGTAAACCAGTGTGGCTATGAGGGGGAAATCAAGACATCTAGTGACATTTCTCAGAGGCTTTTAAACAGAAGCATTGTCTTTGAGAGTCCCTCATACACACACAGATTACCCTGTGTGGAAGAGTTCCTGATTACAGTGCCCTGGCCACCTATAGCTGTCACCACTAATCATGTGTCAGAGGCAGGGACAGTTTCAGGAGTTCCTGGGATGTTGCCTTCCTCAGGAGTCTCTAGTCCTGAGGGACTCTGAGTCACATTACAGCCACATACCAGCCGGATGAGTGTGATCAAGCATATATTATCTTTAAATGTAAATGAGTATATGAATAAAATAATTAGCAAACAGATTAATTCAGAGGCATGTGTTGCAGTGTTGGGGACCAAACATAAGGCATGCTTATCAAATGCTGTACCACTGAACTGCACCCCAGTCCCTATAACTGGCTTTAAGAAAACTCAATCCATATATAAATAGACTTGCGAGATGGAGGCACTGTGGGGATTTTTGTTTGTTTGTTTATCTGGCTATACAAACAGAGCCCTCCTTGTACGAGTGTCGGGATGCAGTAACAGACCGGCACAGGCTGGAAGACTTAACATGAGTCACGTAACCGATGTCTGTGATCGAGCCACTGGCCTCTCCCTGTTCAGGGACTGCCACCTCTGTGTGTGCATGCAGCCAGAAGCAAAGAGCAGACCCCATGCAGTCTGGCCTCTGGGGACACCAGTCCTCTGGGAGGAGGGACTACCTCCCCCAGGAGCCTCCCTGCTTGTTCCACACACAGTCCCTCCTGCATTGCTCTCCCTAGGGCTTGTCCTAGCCATGGTAACAGCTATCTCTCTGGATGAGGTAGGGAGGGCTACAGACATGGCCCAGGGCCTCCCCCTCCCACCACCACCACTCATCCACCTCCCAGGACCCCCAAGCGTTCCAAACATAGTGCTGGAAGAGTCTGCCAAACACTTCAGTAAGGAGATGAATTGGATAACGGAAGAGAAGCTTCTTCAAGGAATTGGAGCTGATCCAACCTCAAACATTTTGTTAGAACAACATTTTCTGATTCCAAAGTACTGGGGTAGTTAACTTCTGTGTCAGCTCCAAACTGCAGGTGTGGGCTATAAAAAAGAAGATGAAGAAAGGAAGAAGAAAAAAAAGAAGTTATTCGAGAATGCTTTTAAAATGACAGCTCAGTGGACACACTCATGCTGGTGCTTGGCCAGTGCTCAGTTCACAGCAGCTCATTCATTCTCAATGAGTTTACAACACTGAGCAAGGGAGAGGGAAGGTCCCCATCTGCCTGTCTCCTGTGACCACAGGATGGTTAGGAACAGAAAGGCAGCCTGAGCGGGCCAGCATATGTCTCCTCTGCATGCAGGGTCCTCGCTAACAAGGTCTTACCTAAGGTTCTTTGCGTGGCACCTGGTTGTCTGTGCAGAGGCATCGTCTTGCTCTTGACGCTCACACTGCCTCCCTTTCTCAAGCATCGTGATCTCCCAAATCTCCTGAGGCAGCAGTAAGAATTCTAGAAATATAGATCATATATAGCTGCAAAACAAGTGAGGCTAGGAGGGTAGTTGGCAAATAGCTAAAGTATGTTTTATATCTTTCTACCTCAAAATGAGATAGCGTGGGGTCATCTAATAGGAAAAAGATATATGCATACAGACAAATGCCTATATATGCATGAATGGTATATATTGCACATAGGCACACAGACATACATGCAAACACTGAATGAGCATATATGTAGGCATGAAAATACCTACTGTTTGACTTTAGAAGATCTGGGAGTACATAATAACACCCTGTCCTAGCTGGTTGTGACCTGGAAGGCAGGAGCTGTTTGCCGAAAGTGGAGAGGGCCCAAGGATAGAGTTCCATGTCTGTGATACCCCCACACTGCTTCTGAAGAGGATGCAACCATGTGGCCCACCTGCAACAGGATTGTACCCTCCCAAGGACAGTTAAATAGCAGCCATTACTAAAAGTACATCACCAAAAGAGTGTCCCAGGCTGCCCCTGTCATCTTGGCCATGTGATTTAACCTTGTCACCATGCAGTGGGCTCCCGTCCCTCGGCTGCATTTTTGTGTCAGACTGAAGCAGAGGACACTCCAGTCAGGAATGCCACTTGCTTCAGGTGGCTGAGCCACAGCCATCTCCTCCTACCATCCTCCGAGGACCACAGATACAGACGACACAGCCACCTTCACTCACCTTCAACTAACCGAGCATCTTACCTAACGGAATAGGAAGGTAAACACTGATCTTGATGCCTCTTGTCAAGCGTGAAATGTCACAGCATGAAAGCTAGGTGAATGTAGGTGGAGCCTACAGACAGAATCCAGGTCGGTCGCTGGCAAAGCACCATGGGTAGAAGGAGAGGCGTGGCCTGGGCTCAAGAGCCACCTACAAGCATTGATTTGGAGTACTTACCTACCCAGCTGTAAGGACCGGCTCCACTACGCAGGTGGGCGCCTCTGTTGTGATCCAAGGGCTGGCCACATGGCAGCAAGCAAGGTCCAACCGCATCTGGCCCCTCTTGGCTTCCCAGCTCAAAGCCTTCATCTGTAAGACGTAGGCCTGGTATGGTGAGACCCTGGTACAACTCCTTTAGGCTTTCTTTCCAATTTCTTGTTTCCCAAGTGTTGCTCCTGCAGTCTCTGCAAACGTCATTGTCGTTACTTTGAAGTGGCGTCTCCGGGTCGCGATTTGTAGGTTGTCATGGGCTTGCGTCAAGAGTACAATTGACGTTCTAACCTGCACTGGGCACAGGAGAGGAGAAGCTCAGCGCTGATCACATGAAAGATGCCCTGCAGGGAGAGAGATAGCAGGTTCCAAGAGAAAGGTTTGGGGCCATGCTTGTGTGGTGGAGCGGGCTCAGCTTTGGAAGACTGGGTGTCTGGAAACTTCAGGAGAAAGTTACAGGGAATGGCCAACTGTGACAAATTTGCAAGCAAAGCAGCTTCTAGCAGCCTCTGTCACCCTTTAGGGGTTCCAGGCCTCACACTCGGCAGGGGTTCCCAAGTCTGAGAGACCCCGGGAGAATACCTGCAAGTACCTCATTAGACTCTGTCTGGTCCAGATACACCCATGGCCTGGCTGAGGAGCAGGCTCAGGGGAGCCACAGAAATGTCAGACCCATTGCATACACCTGGTGACTTGAGACAGGGAAGCAGCCCCTCCTGGGAACGCTGAGTCAGTGTGGCACCAGCAGCTGCTTCCTCAAGGGAAGCGCACTCCCTGGCTCCCTGGCTGAGCGGTCCTCAGCTAGCCCAGTTTCCATGCGCTTCTTCCTTGCTCTTTCAGTCTATTCCCCTGCATGTAGCTGTTGCCAATAGATACTTTTTTTCTCTCTCTTTTTTTTTTTTTTTTTTTTTACAAAAACAAGATCATATCAGCTTTTTACTTCCAGTCCATCAATGGCTGTGGTCACATTTAGAATAGAACTTATCTGTGTGGCCCTCAATGATCTGTCCAGTGCTGACCCTGACCCCACTGCTATCCTGGGGGACTTAATCTCCAAGCGGTCATTACGTGTGGACCTTCTCTGGCTTTTAAAAATAGTTACAAGCACTTCCTGGCCCACAGGTTTGTGGTAATGGGGATGCCACTCCCCTGCACTTTGCCTAAGCAGCCGGCTCTTCCTGCACAGCCTCCTCCCCATACATGGGGCTTGGCCACCTCCACCTGAGCTCCAGGCAGATGCCTCCTCCGTCCTCGGATCTCTTGCAGCCCTGTCCGCCGACGGTCACTTCTCTGTTTTTTGCGCGCTCTATGAAGGGGCCAGGGTTTTGTGCACTGGTAAGCGCCTAATGGTTGTCTCAAAGCCAGGCACAGAGCTAGCAGAGCCTACGCATGATGCATGGCTACTGTGTGCACTCTCTGGTGTGAAGATGTCTGCATGTGCTTAGAGCCACACTGTGCAGTGCATTCTGGAGTGTGTAGCTGCAGTGTGTCCTGGGAGCATGGGCCCACAGTGACTGACACTGTTAACAAAACAGTCACAGTATGACCCAGGAAGCACTGCTAACACGTGTGTTGTCCTTCTGGAAAATGAGAGCTGAGCACCTACTGGATGAGGAGGAGTGAGCATGCTCTAACCACTGGGCGTCTCATAAGACAGAGAGTAGCCAATATCTTCACCAGCAAGGAAACCAGACTTTAGCATCGAGATATAAGGTCACCGCAGGCAGTGTTTACGTTGCATTCAAAAGATTTATTTGCATTCTTAAAGGAAATAATAATAATAATTACAGGCCTTTGGTGGTGGCAATTCACAAATAAGTGGTATTTAGTTAGGTTTTTCTAAGTGCTAACGGTTGGCCTTGCCTTTCTCACTGGTGAGATTTACTTCACTTAGATGTCAGCCAGGGTTTTAATCAATGTGTCCCTGTGTGGGCCATCTGGGTAATTATGGTTGTTTTCACCTCAGCTGACATCACCCCCTGACTGAAGGCTGAGCACAGAGGACAGCAGACAGCTGAGTCTGTGTACATGAAGGCTGGGGATGGTGCGTTCTGATCACGGGTACTCGCAAAGGGTATATAGCCCTACCTGCCACCAAAAGGTGCCTTCTGTAGGCGCACAGGCCCACCCCCTACCCCCGGAAGCACAGTGATGCAGCCAAGGAGTCTCCTGTGGCCACCAGAAGGCCTGGCCACGCGCAGCACACTGGCCAGCATGTGGCCACCTAAGAGCCATATGTTCTCCACAGACAGCCCCACCATGCAGGTAGACTGAGGGCCACTTGGTTAGCCCTGCTAAAATGGCGTCACGCCCACCTCATCTTCTCCAACTTAACGAAGACCCAACTTTCCAATCTACATTCATTTCTTTTCCAGTGAGTCAGTGGGATTAGGGCCTCCCTGGGGGGGCGGGGTTCTGTCTCCTCAATAGACTCTAGAATTTCCTTCAGCTCCGCTGGCTTTCAGACTGGGATGACAGAGATGAAAATGGGGTCCAATGAAGGGCCCCAGCTTGTGGAAAGGGAGGCATCCCCTCAAATTGTGCTGTTGCTGCTGAAGGGGAGGAAGGAGTCCCACAGAAAGCGGATGGTGGGGGACCAAGAGCTACCGTTTCTCCTCAGCGCACAGCCTGTGCTCGCATGTGATGGGTGGAATCAGCAGCCCGCAGCCACCGGGAAGAGGGAGGAACTGCAAAGACAACCCCAGAACCATCCTGCAACGTAGTTTCTTGAACCTTGCAGAAGAATAGCACATGCCGTTACAGTAGAGAACACACAGGATGCTACAGCCGCAGCCCCTTGTGAAGCAGCTGTGTGCGTGGCCTGGCCTGGTCCTTCCGTGATTGTCCTTGTGGCCATGCATGTACACACTTATGTGTTGCAGTTTGCCGTGACATCAAGATTCAGTACCTAATGACCCGCATATGCACCTGGCTGTTTGATACACGTCATCATGACTGTATACGTCTGAAAGCCACAATGGGGACACAGTCTCCTCAACTGGCCTTCTATGGCTTACATCCAGGCTGTTTCTAATATTTTTCAGGATTGTAAGTACCATAATGAATGCTCTTAATCTTTTCTCATTCGCCAATTATTTCCTTTGGTAAATTCTTAAGACTGTCAGGTCCCAATGAGCAGACATTTGCCATGCTTTTAATAACTAGTACATATAGCCCTTCAGGACAATTGATTGCATATATTCACCATTAGTACTCGAGAAAATCTACTAAAACTGTTGGGCTTTGAAATGTAATTTTACCCAATTACAGTCTCAGAGATAACATTGGTGACATTCATTCTTTTTCTCCCCCCCCACTGGAAAAAAATGCATTTTCATTCCTCATAATGACAAGCAAATTTCAAAAAGGACAAAATTTTTCATTGATTAGTTGTGTATTTATGTCGCATGAGAAGCACTATGGCTTGAAAAAACAGTCACGAACGAGACTGTTTCATCTTGTAATTTATCACACAGCTTTTTAAATTTGTTAAGTGTGTCGCTCTTTCTGGGATTCTTCGGCATCCATGTGCTTCAGCATCCATGGACTGGATCCAGGGCAACCTGTCCGAACCCCACTGGTGGATTCGTAATCTAGTGGACTTGTGGGAGGTGGAGTGTGATGGGGGAAGTAGACTGTCCGCAGGAACAGCCTCTGAAGGCCTCTTCAGTGTCTCTCAGCTTCATGAGCACCATAACTGACCCCTCACCACGTCTCCACCGTGATCCCCACCTCACTGCAGACCCCAAATCAAAGAGGCATGCGACTATGGCTTGAAATCTTGGCAATCATAAAACCTTTTCTTTCTTGAATTGTTCACCTTGAGTATTTGGTCACACTAGACAAGAGCTAACTTGGTATCACCAGCACTACTTCAGGTGTATATGAAGGAGCAGGTGGCATCAGGTGGCCTGGAGATGACATTGAACCATGGAAGCAGAGCAGGAGATTCTTCGGGGGGGGGGGGGCAGCAGCTCCTGAATGGGACCACGGCATAGGCCAACTCAGAAAGCAATGGATGCCCATCTGCATGCTTCCACAGAGAGGGAATGGGCAGGCTGTGCCCGCTGAGCCAAGCTCTGAGCAGTTTGGCAGTCAGAACAAGAGGGGGCACGCTTGGCTCCCCAGCAGGTGGCCATGACAGAATATCAGCTGGCAAGGAGGCGCATTTCCTGAGCACAGGTTCAAGTCCTGTATCAGCTCCTGCAGTGACCAGGCACCATGACCGAGGTGACTTACAGAAACAAGGCTAACTTCAGCTTACAGTTGCACAGAGTTAGAGGCCATGGTACTAGAGCAGTGATCGCAGGTACAGGCAGCTGGGGCAGCTGCCACAGCTCACACCTCACACTGCAACCCGGAAGCGGAGAGAGCTAACTTGAAATGACCAATTCTTCTGGAACCTCAAAGCCCACCTTTAGTGACACACTTCCTCCAGTGAGGCGGAGCCTCCTAGTCCTCCCCAAACAGCACCTAAGTAGGATCAAGTATTCAAATGCCCAAGACTTGTGGGAGGCATTTCATTCAACCTCTGCAAGTTGTTTGTTCATTCTCCCTCATCATTTCATATGCAATTCGGCCTGCATGTTACCCCTGGGCACCACGTGAACGCAGTGCCTTCACAGGCCAGAAGAGGGCATCAGAGTCTCCCAAAAACAAAGTTACTGATGAGAGTCACTTGTGTGGGTGCTGGGAATGAAACCTGGGTCCTCTGGAAGAGCAACCGGTGTTCTCAACTGCCGAGCCATCTCTCCAGCCACCTCTCCACTCCTGTGACAGGGTTTCATTAAATAGCTCAGACTGCCCTAGATCTAATTGTCCTCCCACCTCTGGCCTTGACTGCTGGGTTACAGCAGCGGCCACCACACCTGGCTGGCTCCTGATCATTCGGGCAGCAGGACTTTAGCGCCTCTCTGAAACTTTCAGCTTCCTACTCTTTTTAACTCTCTGGTTAACGCTGTTCCGAAGAACCTAGGGTAAAGCAGGGCCTCGGTTCTCCAGATTTTCCAGGTTAGGACACTGCGAGGCTGAGGATTCAGAGTCTCTTTCAAGGTTACTGTGGAGGGGAAGGAGTGGGCTGGGCTTGAGTATCCACTCTCCTTCAGTGTTTCACTAAAGGAAGTCGATGAAGATGAAGATATCTTCAGGATCCTTAACAATGTCAGCACAAGGCTCTCTCTGTAGTGAAATGGGCTACACAGGATTTGTGATAGGCCAAAATCAATAGCAGCAGATCCACATCGGTAAAGGGACCTAATCCTTCCAGAGACTTAACCGATTAGCCTCTCTGTGGCTTCCTCCACGTGTGTATCTCGGGAGCATCTCTGGGAGATGTAAGAAGGTGCCTGGCAGGGGAAGGGGGGTACGGTGCTGCATCTGTGTTACATCTGTTGTGATCCGTCTGCTAGAGTGAATTAAGTGAGCTGCTAGAGCCCCGCTAGCTAGGATAAGGCACAGGACTCCTGAGGTGTCTCAGGCTTGGCACGGGTAATTCTGGGGTTCACTCGGTGGCTGAACTCCGCTGTGCTTTCCTTTGCACTTGGGCCACACGAACCTCTCTACTGGGGCTCCAGTGTGTGACATCCCCAGGGTGTCTCCTCCTGAGTGCACAGGTGCATGAAACGCACTTCCTTCTCTTGAAGGGTGCCCCAACTTAAGGAGCAGGTCCCACTGACTCATGGTATCTTTATTACTGTAAGGAAAAACCTGAGATGAGAAATATGTGAAGACAAGTGGTCTCTGTACCTTAAAAATTTGGAAACTTAAATTCCCAAGAGCCTCACTCCACAAGAACCACACCATCATGACAAGATAGAAATCACATGGGGAGACAGAAGCCAGAAAGAAAGAGGGGGTGGATAAGCTTTGGACTTCCAACTGGGCCCCACTTCTTAAGTAGCCCACCACTTCCCAGAATCTCCACACTGGTGACCAGGCTCCCAACACCTTAGGGGGGCTCCAAGCCATTCTGAATCCATGGCAGCCTCTCAGGTTTTCCTACTTCCGGTCAGGAGAGATGACTGATCAGAGGGAAGGAGAAGGTACAACATGCCCTCTAGCCATGGCCACGGCAACATGTAGCTGTTGATTTGTAAGCAAGTGAGGGGCTTGGGGGGACAGTGTCAAGGCCTGGTGTCCCTATGAGCTCTGCTCCACCAACCCTGTTCAGGGTAGAGAAGCCAGAGAGCGTCTGAGGGAGCAGAAGAGCCAAGAAGGAGCCTTCCAAGAGAAGACTCCTCAGAGCTCTGTGTGTCCCTGACACTCTCTGGACATCCCCTGCCAGCACAGGGGAGCTTTGGGATCAGTGGAGGATCAGAAGAGCTAGGAGACTCCGGAATGGATGAGCCCTTGCTCCCACTCCCAACGCTGCTGTGTGCTTACTGTTCTGCTCTTGGCGACCCTGAAGGCAGCCACTAGCTCACACGCTCACTTGCTGATGCCTCAGAATCACAGACTGGCTCTCTAGTGACCAGTCTGGTAAGACAGTGGGACACACCAAAGGCAAAAGACAAAGAAGGAAGCCCCAGGGAGCCATTACAAGATTATGATGGTTTGATGTGAGATGTTCCCCACACTGCTCCTGGGGAGATATGAGCAAACGTGTGCTCACGGCAGCCTGAGGTTCAGCTACACCAAGTTCTGGTTGGTGAGCCGGCAAATTTTATTAGGTTTACTTAAAGGTCGATGGTGAGGAGTTACAGGAACAGCAGTGACTCAAAGGCAGTTATATCACCAATGCCCACCCCAGCACGGTGACAACTCGAAAACACAGAAACCTGGAGCACACTGCACAGCCTGCAGGCAGCTCAACAGGCTGCGGTGTCCTTTCTAGGCTGCCCAGTTGGTCTCTGCTTCTTCTGGGCAGCTGAGCGGGTCTAAGAACATCACTTCGCACATAAGCTTTTGTTTTATTTATTTATTTTATTTGGTAGCATGTGTGAATTTAAAAATCCAACACACAAGTATGATGATATCAATTAAAGGGCAAATTATTTGCTTATGTAACACCAATCCCAAATGTTTGTTGTTTCAAGCACATTAAATGTCTGCGATGCTGACCAGCAAAAAAAAAAAAAAGAACATCACTTCGTAGACAGTCTTATATCTGCTGGCAGAGGGAAGAGATTAGTAACTCTGGTCCAATTCCTGAAGGCGTCAAACCCTTTGCTTCCTGAGCTTAAGGAGCTTCCCTGTGAGGTGGAATGTTTCGCCTCTCCTTAGAACATCCAGTGTTTTAAGGAGCTTTCTTCAAAGACAGAAGGTTTTGATCTCAGGAAATTAATACGCAATAATGTGTTCAAACACTTGGTCCTAAGTTGGTGATCCATGCTGGTATTCTGTGACACCTAGGAACTGAAGCCTCAAGGCTTACAGAGGCCAGCCCCTCTTCCTGTCCACTCTCTGCTTCCTGTTCTCTGGAAAGAAGAAGCATTGAGTCACAAACGCTCTTCCACAGCCCTGAGCTGCCTTGCCACCACGCCTCCTGCCCTCCATGATAGTCTGTTTCCTCTCAAACCTTGAACTCAGATCAACCCCTTCTTCATGTGGCCTTGGGACAGAGTGTAAACAGGCACCTCCTTATCTGTAAAGGCAGTCTGCATATGTGGGGTAGAGCAGATCAGCCATGAGTAGCATCTGACAGGAAGATGAACAGTGCAAACTCAGTATTCTCTAGGACGTCTCTTTAGTCCAACCAGGGTTCTGCTAGTGTCTGGACTAGGGTGACAGGTGAGTGTCCATATATGGCGGTCTGTTCCTGAGTAATTGCTAGATCCTAGGGGGCTGACTAGAGAGTCCGTGCAAGTGGTGCCTCTAGGAGAGGAAGCAACCCAACTCCTCCTTACACTCTGGGCCCACCCTGCTCCCAAGGCTTGTCCCTGTTGCACACAGCTCAGCACCGAACAGTGACATCAAAAGGCAATAGCCTCCTGAATGAGCCATTACATCCTAAAAGGCCACAAAACTCAAAACTAAGCAATAAAAGCCTCTGGCTGCATCTTTCATTTTAAGGATCCAGCTTATAACAGCTTTGTTCCTTCTGGGCTTTGGGGAGTCTCAGTCATGCTGAGCACGCGGCTTCTCCGTGGGGCAAGGAAGCCTGTTCATTACGCCCCAGGGTGGGGACTCCCAGGATGGGAGCCACATGCCACAGGACCCCATAAAGCTGGGAGGACTTGAATCCAGAGCAGGGGGAAAGAGTAAACACATGGCTGCAAGCACAGAAGTGGCCCCTGAACAGAGACCCTCCTAGCATACCTGCCCTGGGGACTGATGTCCCAGGCTGGGGCTCGGGGACACCTGGATAGTAGCTTCTCAGTTCCTCTGCACATACTTCTTATCCATGAATATTTAGGTCTCAGCCAGAGCATAGCATAGAGGTCAGCTGACAGGTTGAGGAGTCGCAGAGCTTCTGTGAGCCAAACCAGGCCTGGAATATTCATATCTTCTCCCCCAGTGTTCTCCGAGCAGCAGCCCCACCCAACCCCACCCATCCTGTGGAGCGCTCCTCCCTCCCCCCACCTTCCACAGCTATCCCACCCATCCCTCATCTTTCTCTCCCCACATTTGTGTGAGCACCTGAGCTGTTACCCTATTTCAGATGAAAAATAATCAAAGCTATACCAGCCCCACGCGGCTCAGTACCGTGCAGGCTTACATAACTAACTTCTCAAATTCCGGGAAACCAGCCTATAAAGATTCGTATTTTTCCAAAAAGGGGAACTGAGATTCCAAAGGGTGCAAGATCTCCCAGTAGAAGACCTGCTGAACTTTAACTTAGACCCCAGCTCCTAAAGGCAGCAATGTCCAGGGCCTGCTCAGCCTTCCTTCTGTCTCCTGAGGCAGCCTGGCCACCTTCCTCTCTGTCCACGGCCAACAGCTCTGCCTGCCCTGGGGACAGAGGCCATGCCCCTACCGTGTCTCTATCCTGTCTCTGTCACTCTGAGCTGAGCTGAGCTGAGCGCCCCTGGCCTCCAACTAGAACAGGAAGGCCTGCGGGCATGTGTTCTGTCCTCATTAAACAAGCAGCGTTTAATAACCATAATTAATTCACTGTGCTGTTCCCGTAAATCAGACACATTAGACAGAAGTCAGCAGACACTGTGATAAAGTCACCAGGCATCGCGATCATTAGAGACTTGCGGTGGGAAGATTCTCCACACCTGGTCCTGGCTTCCTCTGCCAGGTCCCTTCTTCTCTGGGGTTCTACAGAGCGTCAGGCTGCCCGGTGCCACAGAACTGTCTGAACACGGACTTGTGTTCGTGGGGTCTCCAAGGGCCACATGGAGTTCACCAATGTTTTGTCCGATCTCTTAACTGGGTGTCAGCATTTGAACCTTGGGAGCTCCCGTGGACATGTAGATGCCCACAGATAGTGTCTGGCAGCGGGAGCTAGTAGTTCCTTTGTTACCCTCTCTGCATTCCCTGCATCCCAGTCAGGCACCTGTGCCTCTGCTTAGCACAGCCCAGACGTGGTCCCTTCCTCCCCTCCAAGGGCCTCTAAGCGGTGGATTTTACAGGAGAATCACAGGTAAAGAAACAAGGGAAGGAATGAGTGGATGGAAGGAACGAGGGAGCGTCATACAGTCAGTCTTCCAAGCCCTGGCACAATCTCTGCTTTCCTGTCTAGTCTCCTCAGCCCTAGGGGACAAGGAGGGAAACATACAGATGAGCAGCCCCAGTACTCCTGCAGGCTCAACCCCTGCTCCACCCTAGCCATCACAGTGAGGATGATGGCGGCTTGCACTGCCCTGCCCTGTGCTTCCTCTGTGCTGGAGCCAGTGGGGACACACCGTCAGTCCGCTGACTCCCTCCATCTTACAGATGACAAAGGGGAGACAGAGAGGTGTGGGAGCTTGTCCAAAGTCACACAGCAGAAAAGCTTGGGAAAAGAATGTCAGCCAGGCGCTCTGGGCCCATGCTCGCACTGGTTCAGGAAGAGCTCAGGTGTGTGTGTGTGTGTTTGTGTGTGTGTGTGTGTGTGTGTTTGTGTGTGTGTGTGAAGCCTGGAGACTCTTCTGGAAGTTTCTCTGAGTTCTCTACTCTTGGCACTTTGAGCAGACGTGCCAGTTATAAGGTCACTCAGCTCCCAGGTCGATATGGAGGAGCAGCACCGTGACTGAGACCATCACACAGCAGCCCACCTGGACTCCAACTAAACAGCTGTTTTGGGGTCTGTGTGTATAGATGGCAGAGCCATAGGCAGGAGTGTGGAGGTCCCTTGACTCTTCCTAGTCATGGCTCACACAGCCCCTTTCCCCTCCTCTCTCCACTACCTGCTTAGAGAGCAGAGACCAAGACTGGGAAACAGATCCAGAAGAGGAACAGGAGCCGTCCCTGACTCTCTCCCTATGATGTGACTGCTCAGTGCCCAGCCCAGATGATGTACTTATTAAATGATTCCTTAGGGCAAGGAGTGTTCACAGCCCAATATACGTCCACCTTCACTGTCACCAGCCAGTGGGAGCTGGGGAGCCTACCACAGACGAGGCAGCAGCAGGGTGACTAAGATGACGGATGAAGAAGGGGTATATGTCAGCGGTGTGTGTGATGGGGAACAGCTCGGCAGAACCCCAGGGCCTCTGCCCACAGCAACATGGTGCTAAAACCAGAATCCGTCTGCAGAGGCACAGCGCTCCAGACAGGTTTGTAACATGTACCACTTGGTGGCTGCAGCGTTAGCCCAGACATGCAGTCGCCATGGTCATTCTAAGTCAGGAGCTGGCAGCGTGGCCTTGGCATATTTGTAAGAGCCAAGCCTGGCTGCCTGGGATGTGGACCAGGAGGAGGCCTGGGAGAGCTGGAGTCATCTTTCCAGGCAGGAGCTGATTGCCCAGACAGACTGGCGTCCCTGAAGATGGCCAGACAAGAAGGGACCCACCAAGCAAGAGAGCAGCATGTGCTGACAGCCTGGGCATCAGAGGAGGAAGCACACAACCCCATCATCCTGGTTAGGCTCAGGATACAGCAGTGGTCCCTGAATAAGCAGATCGTTTCTACCCCACAGTCTCCACCCTGATAGCCTAGATACCGCCGGCACCAGGCCTAGCATTGTGTCACAGTGCTCTTGAGAGCGACAGTGCTGTGTCTGTATGTCCAGCCTGTCCGTCAGGGGTATCTGTTGTTCTTGCATTGTGAAGACAGGGCATGGTAACATCAACTAAGGACCAAGGAGAAGGGTCAGGCAGAGCTTATCCCCAGAGAGACAGTGTGACTTAATGCACAATATAGAGGCAGTGTATGCTTAATGATAGTAAGAGCTCCGTGGAGCCTGCGTGTGGAGTGTGTGGAGCCCCTGCCGGAGGCTGAGACTGGAAGATCTGCCAGTCTCACTATGCTGCGTATGATCCTTGGAGGGAACGGCTCCCAGCTCATGGTTATTAATTTTATTCGTTTTTGATGAGGTGTGTGTACAGCCACGGGCCGCCACCCGACCTTACAATGCACTAGGGTGTCAAAATGTTAGATTTATATCTGACCTTCGGCTCCCTGCAAGCGACTGGTGGCCTCGTGGGCAAAGTTTGCATAAGTCTCAGCCTGAGCCGCAACTTCCATTCTCTGCCATCTGGGACTCTGTCACAGGGTTTCCATCTGAAAAACCAACCAGAAAAGCCAGAATGAGTGCACAGGAACTAAGGGACCACCTGAGAGCCCTCCCCGGCCTCTCCCAGCAGATGCTGGCCAGTGAACCACCGTGTGGATGGATGCTGCCTCCACCCACTGGCCACTGCCTCCTGGCCAGGCCCTTCTGGATGGTGCTCCAATTCTCTAGAGCCCATCTATGGAGGTTCCAGCAGCCCAGAGACAGAACCAGGACTCCTGAGTGGCACGCTACCTGCCCTCGTTGGCCTCTGCCCTGTACCCCGGGTACCATGCCTGGTTCCATGTTCTCAGGCAGTGAGGTACAAAGTGGTTATGGACACAGCATGGGGATGGAGTTCTGGGAAGGACACTCAGAGCATTATGGGTGGGGAGGACAGGTCAACAGAGAGCTAGTGTCAAGGTCAGCTGGAGCGATGGTGACGAGGGCTGGCATACTGCACCTTGCACAACGCGCTGTCAACACAAAAGCCCAGTGCAGGGCAAGGCTCTGTGTGCCTAGGCAGACAAATCTGGCTGCTAATGAGGGTTGCTAATGACGGTTGGCCTGAGGCTAGAAGGAACAGGTGGACCCTGGCAGAGCATGCTAGAAGCTTTATTCTGAGACCACTGGGCAGCCACTGCAGGCTTTAGTGGGAGGGCAGCGCGTGGATTTGACTGAAACTCAGTGTTCTACACTAAGGCTCCTATTTCCAAGGAGGAAACAGTGTCAAGAAAACCGAGGAAGAGGCCTCAGATCCTGTCAGAGGCTAGTCCACGTGCAATGCAACCTCCGAAAAGCCATCTCCCAAAACTCCTATCTACCACTGAGTCAGAGCAACCTTTCTTCCAAAATCTTCTTCCTCTGCCAGCAGAGAGGAAGGTCCTGCCTCCTCATCATCCTAGCCCTGCTTCAAAGGGCTTAATGAAAATAACTTCTAAGTAGCTGTGGTTTTGACGGTCCAGTGTAGGTGTGTTTTGCCTTCTCGGTATCAATAAAACATGTAGCGACACAGGATGTGCTGTAAGCTTGAAGCTTGACTTCTAGGGGTGAGCAGCAGACACAGGCTGGGAGGGACAGGAAGAGCCAAGTCATGAACACCTCAGGCCACCTGAAGCTGCCACCTTTAAACATCCACTCCCTTCCCAGCCTCAGTAAAGGAGGCAGGGTGGATAGGACAACAAAGTACAGCCCTGAGTAGCCCCACGAGCAAAAATGTGGACTTTAGGAATGTCTAGACCCAGGGGCCTGAGTGACCAGGTCAGGAAGATGTCACAGCCTCTCTGCATTGACTGGTTTTCTGCCTTGGTCCTCAGTGGCATGAAGAGTGGCTGCCCCCTCCCTCTCAGTCGCAGAAAACTGTAAAGAGTGAGAGTCAATGACCCAGTCATTGTGGTGTGATGACCCCTGACCTGTTCGTGAGGGTTTAGGTCGGTGCATCGACTAGACTAGGATCACATGACCTCCAAGGGGGCCAAGGATAAGGTCAACCTAGCCACCAAATGGACTAAGAGGGGACATGAGAGGCCCCTACAGAACTCAGAGTCACTGTCAACTTGAAGAAGGAAGCATCAAAATCAAGTCCTTGCCCTACTACCCCCCAAAGAGGTATGGCAAGCAGGTCTGGGCGCAGGAGGCTGAAGAAAGCGATTCAGACAAGGCAATGCTTAAGTAGCCTTTCAGGGTTCCTGTCACCCTGTGGCCATCCCAGTGGTGTGAAAAGCTAGGCCTGACTCCCTTTGGCGATGTGGGATAGAACATAGTGGATAGACGTGGTGGGTCACGTCTGCAAGGTAAAGAGCCACAGACGGATTTGCTGCAGCTTGCCCTGTGGCTCCCTCTGCCAGGGGACAGGCTTCTAGGAGATAAGAAATGAGAATGAACTTAGCTTACCTGTGTTTGATGCTAACCATGGTCCCTTCAAATCAAGGCGCAGAGCCAGCATTGAGGTACTGCTGACGGTAGGAAGTTGAAGAGATACAAGTGTGATAGATTGATAGGTGGAGATTGGATGATTGACTGACATGGGCTATGTCATGGGTACATGGATGCACTGATGGATCGATGGCAAATGAGAGGATGGGTACATGGAGGGTAGGTGGAGAAAGGATGGAAGATAGGTGGGTGGGCGGACAGATGGAGGTGGACAGGCAGTACTAGTGGGTGGGTGAGTAGATAGATGGATGGTTAGACTGATGATGGATGATGGCCAGTTGCCTGAATGAAGAAGGAAGGATGGAAGGAAGGATAGGTATGTGGGAAGGACAGGTAGGTAGGAGGACAGATAGACAGGTGGTATGTCTCCCAGGACATACCAGTGTCCCTTCCATACGTGATAAGAGTACACATAAGGTTTTGTACCTGTCCTGGAAATCCAAAGATGAATTAAGCAAAATCCATCCCATCAAGAGCCCTTCACAGCCTGAGAAGTAGACCTAGTCATATGCCCTGAGAGAGCACGAACATCTGTGGAATGGCTTGGCCAGCTCTTGCATCTGGCACTGCAGCTGAATGATCAAGTGTGGCCTCAGGCAAGGCAACCCCGAGGCCATGGCAGATGTGTGTTCTGAGCAGAGCCTGTCTGGAGACGGATGGTGAAAACTCCTGCCATGTGTGCAAGGGTGCTGAGCAGGTCCTTGGGTCACTAGCAAGGAGACTGGACTATTAGGGGGGAAAAAATGAAAGAAAAGAGTGAGGCAGCCCTGAGAGCAGGTGTGACTGAAGCTGTCCTATGTCTCTGCAGACAGCGTTGTCTAAGAAGGAACTAGAGACAGCACAGGGCCGAGGAAGTGGGAGACGACAGCCAAGGACAGAGTGAGTGGTTGGCCCCTGGTTCTGGTATGAAGTAGGAACCTCAAGAGAAGTGTGAGGTCTGGAATGGCATGCAGAACAAGACCAAAGACAGTATGATGGTGGGGTTGTGGGGGCGGGCATTGCTAGCGTGTAGCTGAGTGCATGAGCCTGAAGTGAAGGTTGCCTATTTGGTCCAGGGTAAAATACTTCCTGACCTGGACTAGGAACTAGAAGCCACCAGAGTGATCCTCAGCACTGCACTCCAACGTTCCCAGATGGTGTGGTGGGAAGATGCTAAGCCCCTGGGTGGGAATATATATACAGCCTCGCCTGGTCTAAGCACATCCGAACTGTCCTTGAGAGAGAAGGGAGAGATGCGGAGCACAACCAGCGATATGAGGTCAGAAAGAGAAGCCCGTGGGAAATGGGGAGGTAGGAGATGCTCCCCTAAACCACTGAGAGAAGACAGGCGCTCCACTCACCTTAATTGCCACCCTGGAGACTTTCTCTGACCTCTGACCCCTGAGAAGAATGGAGGTGCTCTGATGCCCCCAGCCCTGGACCAGTGACTGTGTGTTAGTGTAGCCACAGGTACTTTAAGAGCCTCTGGTCATGGCTGCATTACCTTCTCTGAGGTACTCACCTAAAGGAACGTAGACAAAAATCCAGGGATAGCATCCTCCTCATATGCCGTCTTTCCCTGTCTCCTTTTTGAAACTTCCACAGTAAAGAGATCATGTGAGAGGGAGTGGTCCAAGCAGGTCTGCATTCATCATCCCTGGCAAACAAAGGTCATGAGAAGCCTAGCAAATCTCACTTCACATGGGAGGCAGGGTTGCTATTCCTGTGGACAGCTTCACCCTAGCCGGGGTTTTATTACGCAGTGTGTGCACAAGTCTGAGGCCTCTGTTCTTCAATACTCCCACTGGCAGGGAGGGCCAGCCCGGCGGATTCTCTACCGTTTGCATGTCTTTGGTTCTTAGTGCTCTCGGGGCACATCCTGAAATGAATTCAGGGCTGTGGCGCTACCCACAGAGCAAATAGCACACTCGGGTTACCCCACTGCTAAGGAAAAACTAAGAACAACATCTCTCCTGGACCATGCGATGACACGGTAGGACAGAAGCTAGAGAGAATGCCCTTCAGGGATTTCAAGTTACATGGCCGTCTTGCCCAGTGGCCTGCTCACAGCT